>OX465592.1:40312700-40971494 GCA_950022655.1 Alentia gelatinosa
AATAATGTAGATGAGATTACCTTCTGGGGAGTTGACTGGGGAGTAATACTGATCTCCAGCTGGGTAGTTGTTGCGACCAGCAGCACCAGCGAGCAGCGAGGTTCGCTCATTGGGCATTCCATAGATGTAGGCCTCTGCCAAAAGAGACAGCCGGGAATTAGTGCAGAACTACCTTACAATTACTCCTACCAACAGAGCGTGTGTCGACAACCAGGAAGAGTGTATAAATGGGAAGACGGTAACAGATCCCAAGGTGAGAATTACGAGCAACAGAATTATTCTGAAGTAAATAATATGAAGAGACGTCACGAGTTTGAGTCTGAGTTTATTTATGCCACGCATTTTGTTGGCTCCATAATTTCATGAGTCGAAGACGAGTGACATTACGGAGCCAACAAAATGAGTGGCATAAATAAGCTCAAACTGAAACGAGTGGCGTCTAGATTTATCCTACCCCGTTTCCAAATTTTTCCAGCATTAGAAAGTAGTGGCATAAACAACACTTTATGTCACGCCCGTGAAATAAACAAATCCCATGTTAAACCTATGGCGTTTTTTTATTAGGGGTAGGATAAGGATGAAGATGTATACAAAACCCTAGTGAAGAACGATACCCGAGGTCGGCACCATACCCCATGTTTCACTAATATTCCCATTGCCGTGCCTGATTCCCACCTTGAGATCTACACCTTCATGTAACATTACTAAATGACAGATGATAAATTCACATTTGGAGATTTTGTTCCTCCTTATCTCTCAATTCATTTCCTTAAAGGGTCCTTCCCCTTCCTACTTAACACGCAGGATCAGGCAAATTAATATTCTTCTAAGTAACATACCAGCTGTGATGCGATAAGTCGTAATAAGACACTGAATGGATGATACAAAGGAGGCAAATGATAAAAATACAACAGAACACTGAATCTCTTAATTACCTTGTAGTAAAGCTTAACCTCATTAGGATCGCATATATATGTGACTTTGGACTATTTCTTAGGACTTCCTTTGGATTCTAGATTAAGAGGACGTGGCAATAACACCTTTATTATTATAGCAAGCAAAATAGAAAAAAAAATCCTTTCGATTCTAGGGCTCTTAGGGTGGTACAGGATTGGACGTTATGAAAAGTGACCTTTCTTTAGCAGAACTTGATCTAGATATTTCTCTAACTGTTATAATATATATATACAAAAGGTTTGGTGGTGGTTTAATTCCTTCTCTACTCAGGAGATAGCGATCACTACTTATTATCTCACCCCTGGTACTTTTTTTTCTCAAAGGCTTCACATTGGGAACTTGTTCTACATGCCCCTACTGGTATTGGAGTCTGTTCTCCATGGTATATAATCTTTATCTTACCCCTAATATAAAATGCCATAGGCTTAACATTGAGTTTTCGTATGCCACGCTATCTGGCATACAGAGTTTTATATGCCACTAGTGGCATACACAATTGCTATCACGTAATATTCCAAAATCGAGGAGACGGGGTAGGATAAAACCAAAACCTGATTCATTTTAATCTTGGCCACCGCATGCCACTCCTGGAGTTTTGGCTCCGGACTTCACTCGGCGTCGCCTCATGAAGTCACTATGACAAACTCCAGTTGTGGCATACGTTGGCCAAGATTAAAACTCATCCAGTTTTACGATAGTGTGTTATCCATTCTTTTTGTGTGCAGCGGTGAGATAAATACAGAAAGCAACTCGTTTTGGTCAAAGTCATGTGGTATTCACCTGCCTCCGCCTCATTCATATCGCCCTGCATCAAACTCGTGGAAAACAAAGACTTGGACCAAACCTTGTTGGTATCTTCTTAAATACCCTATGATAACTAGCTAGTATAAACAACTTTCGCATTTAAATGAGGCTCCTCCTATTCAGGACTAGAATTCTGAGTAACTGATGATTCCTGATTGTAGACACAGATGGTGAAGGGAATGTGTTAGTATTTGACCTTAATGCCAGCATTATCTGGGAAGTGATAAAAACACCCAAAGCATTATTCAAAGCCTACATGTTATGCCCTACGAAAAGCGTAGAACCAAAAATACAACCAAAAAGTCATCCCTTCAACGATTTTGAAGTATACGCTTAACATCCCTGCCGCCCCGAAAAAATATGAATAAACCTTAAATAGATGATAATTATAGAAGAATGACTAAGCTTACAATCATCAACACCTATTTGCATTGTGTTTCTTAAAACCAATCCTCTTGGGATAGTGGCAGAAAGCTGTCGCTGCCTGTAGTTTATTATCCACCTAATACAAAGTGTCCATAGAAAACACATTGGGAGTGTGTATGGACATACCCGGCGCATACGGATATGTTGTATGCTCCGGGTGGCGCATACGGAAAAATAGTGCGTATGGAAAAATAGTGCATAGCTAAAACGAACTGATATTGACATGCCACTTGTCCAGAAAAGGTGGATAATAAATACAATATAGACTGGTTTCAGATAAAAGCGGTTGTATGCTCCTCGGAGTTGACTCTCCGCAATATCCTCGCATACGTTCGGATATTACTATGCGTCAACTCCTCGGAGCATACGGCCACTTGTATCCAAAACCAGTCAATATTGTGTATGTATTCTCTAAGATAGCGTAGTCTTGCTACTGTCTACAACATTGAGCAGGTCTTTTCTACATAACTAAACATTGTTGGCAAATATATCATATTTCAGTGGAATATGGAGTTAATAATATTCATTTCCATTCTATACTTGGCTCAATAAATTTTTATTCTGAATCAGTAAAACAAGAAACAGCAAGTTTTACCAAAACGCGATGAGTACGTTTCTTCTTATGTCAAGGCCACAAAATAAGAATTAAAAAAGAAAATACACCCCAGAAAAAAATAAACATAGATAAATGCATCACTGAAAAACCTTGCTTTTATAGAACAGACCAACATAAATGAAAGCCTGATAAAAGTCAAACAGCTGAAACTGGTTATCTGTGTTCTAGCTTTGTGTTACACCATCAACGATAATAAAACCCATATCACAATCTCATCTGGTGGAGTCGTGTTTGATTTGCGTTTAGCACCTACCTAGATAAATATACTCTATTAAATTCGTGGAGTACGTTCTGCTAGCATTATAGACACATGCTGCTGTATATTATGCAAGATGCATTCAATGAAATGCCCAAAATGTTAGTTAGAACGAAGCACGATGTCTAAGAATTTACCTCTCGGTAATCTATTTGTATATAGACATACTAAAATATGAGAAAATCAGATATGAAAAAAAAATTGAAATAATTAACTTCCATCAGTAAAGGATGAATATCTGCAATGGTATTTATCAGTTTAAAGAGGAAGTTTGTGACAGTTTAAAACTAAACCAAATCGTTAAAGGTTTACTCAATGTCCCATATGGTAGTTTGACTCAGTTCGGTTTTTATTCTATTTTTGTGGTGAGGTGAAAAATAGCTTCACCTAATCAAGAAACAAATATCTATACGAGTTCAGCTGTGTAACCGTTGCTAAGCGACATTTTTTATATTCTTTATTTTTGCGGGGAGCATATTTAGAATGAAAATTGGTTTCCAAATATGCCCAGTTATCAATATTTATAATATTTCTTTTCATAGGTTAGATAGAATTATGAAATAAACATACCCCTCAGCATGCAGAACATGCAGTATGTAATCACATTAACATAAAATGTAATGAGTTTTCTTCTTATTCAACCAAAGCACTTTCTGTTTTGAATGTGTGCCTACACTTTTGTTTGTTGAAGCAGGAATTTTCTTAATTAACCAAAACCAGTCTCAGAATATCTTCAAAGCTATAATACATCTGGACCTAGAAAACCGTTCAACCCTAGGAAAAAACCCGACGTAAATAATATTTTATAGGGAGCCAATGTGAACCCTCTGAAACCGCAGATACCGGTTCACCAAACACCAATTCCGGAGATAAATGTTCATAACTTTGACTATATAGGTTCGAGATTATTTGTGTCATTCTCTAATCTTTTAAATCCATATTTTTGATACACTTAAAAACGAAATTCAATCCTCAGACCCCTATAGTTTAAGCACTTAGCCTCGTTCTTACTGGCCTCCGTAAATGCTGTTTTGAGCACGGGTATCTACAATTTTAGTGGGTTCACTTTGGCTTCCTAATGATGTGTCCTTTAACTATTCGGGGGTGTGCTGGTCTTGGTACATGGTTTGGTTTTAAGGAATCTAATTTTAATCCTCCTTTAAGCAAATTTACATATCTAATGGAATACAAGTGAAGATGTCCAAAGTGTGTCTTTCTTAGACACCTCGATCTATCTATTTTTAAAGTTAGAGGCGTCGAGGTTGAACATGGGTAGGATGTTTTGAGGTGTGTTTGGGAAGCAATATGAAATCTGGTGAATTGAAGTTTCTCCAATCCCTACTGCCCTCATGCAAAGGCTTCCTTAAGATCTAAAATAAATTTCGAATTCCGAAAATCATCAACGACCTCCTAGATAGCACGACTTTTGACTGGAGTTATTGAAACATTTATGGGTGTGACGTCAGAAAAAAACAGCGTCTCTGTGACCAAATTACTTGGACAAAGAGAAGACGACAGAAACAACAGGAACGTCTGCACATTTATGTTGTTATTGTTTTTCAGAAAATAACTCAGATTTATGGCCTTAGCAGACGACATTTTTTTTGCATGTTTTCTGACAAGGAATCTCTCCCAGAATTCAGTGGGCAGCACTACTGTCACGCCATCTAGCGGGTTGTTCATGGAGCTTACGTGGGAGAATGAATATTGTCAAAACAACGACCAGGATCACAGGGCGTGACCAACGACAGCGCCCTGACTGCATGTCGCCTAGCAACGACAAAACACAAACACCATTTTCACGGCATTCTTCCCATTTCTGTTTTTCAAGAGATGCGATTTATCAAGATCTGTAAAAACTGAATTCAACAAAGATCAGAAAAAATCATATAAACAAAGAGGTGGTATTTTGTATGTTGTCATTAGTCTATGTGAGGTACACCTCTACAAAAGCTTATAGACTAAACCCAAGAAATGTTCACAACGTAAGCTTCAAGCCATGCTTTTACTGTTGTCTGTCTTTCACACGAATCCAACAAGAATTTGATAACTAATTTGTAGATAACCAAAATAACTTAAGCAAGTAAAGTTTTATTGCTAGATATTGAAATAGTCGACCGACAACAGCAAAAGTACGAGAATCACATAACAAACTGCCTAAACGATAGCAGAAATCATAGGAAGGTAAACAAGATATACTAGGAACAAACACGTAAACTACTAATATAAGAATTGAATGTGATTATATCAAAAGATGGGATCATATACTCACCACGCTCTTTGGCTCTTTGTTCGCGAGGTAATACTTTAAAATCGAGAAACCAGGTTTCCATCCAGGCTATGATGAATGAGATGATGAGTAAGAAGTAACACATGACGTTATCTCTGCCAGAGAACTGAAAAAAGAAAGGTGAGATCAGTTATGAACCGAGTAAATTTGAGAGATTTTGTTAGTTTATTCCTATCAGTTCTGCTACGGTGAGCAGTTCTTCCACTGATAGTGCAGACAACAGATATACAAAGTTGGTCTCAGTATAACAGGACCCATTCAGGGTATATGTCATTTAGTATGAATAGAAATAGATACAAGTACATAAGGTACCGAGCCTCCAAATGCAACAGAGATTGAGATGAATTAATGAGATGAGATGGGCAACATCATAAGAGAACACAGACAATTATCAGCACTCTCGTACACACTTGAATGCATTACATTTTCGTTGGACTAATCAGGACCTCCATGTGGGTATCTTTCTTTCAATAGTGTCTTTAATAAATAGATCCATCTCTGGGCTACCTTAATTCAAATATCATATATGTATAACATATATATACTTTTTTTTTTATTTCATATTTTTTTAATAGATAATTATTCATCTGTAAAATCATTTAAAAGCAGTTCTAAGATTCATTAATGTCATGCACCCTTCGTTCTAGGTGGTCAAACAGGCATATTTTTCAGTGATCTGCCCATGTTCCATACAGTTTTGCGTATTGGCCTTGGCCTGCCATAGTAACGCCGAAGAGATTGAACTGCTAGCGGGACCAGTCGATACAAAATATAAATAAGGAAAGATTCAAGTTTTAATTTTCTGGCTTGTTGCATTGTGGCTATTATAATAATCATCTTTAACTTTTTAAACATGGTAATTGTGTAAAGGCATCACTTACATTAAAGAGGAACACCTTCGCCAGTAAGAAAATACACGTTCCTAGCGTTGTCAGCTGAAATGACCAAGAAATATATTGATTATACAATTCTTCATGCTCATACAGTATATGGCATATAGCCTATGATCCATGGGCGCCGCCATGACGCCCCCCCCCCCCCGTAGGTGTTCTTCACTCAAGGAGGTGAAAAAGTAGGTGTTCTTCACTAATGGAGGTGGAAAAGAAGTGAGTGATAATGGGGAAATGTCACAACTCTAGCCTTGCTCACATATGTATATAAAATGTTCCATGTGGAAAATATCATGTCTTGGGTTTAATTACTATGTCATCCTGCTCTGGGATGGGTGTAGAGAGTCAAAGGAACCATGGTAAAACATTGAAAGGCAGTTGAATTTCATAACAACAAAGAGCCGAGTACAGGTTTTGTCCCCCGACCACCTAATAACTGCTTCATGAACTAACAATGGCTCTGTCCCCTATAGTGGTAATACACTTGAGAAATATCTTTAGGGTCATTCTGAGTCCAGCAATATTCCAAATATATAAATTATACCAAGAAATATGACAGAATACCGAATTGTGTTTGAATATGCATAGAAAAGACTGAGGTTGGGGATACTTACGGCAATTAGTTTAGTGAAAAAAAAATCCAACAAAGAGCCCCAAGTGGATGTCTAAAGGAACGAAAAAATTATACGAAAAAAATACTTACGGCAACTACCCAGGGACTGTTGATCCTGAAGAGGGCGTAGGCGAGAAGAAGAGGTACGAATCTCCAGGCAGCACACATCTATCAGAAACAATTCAAACAAGACACATCACTATAACATCATCTAATGTTGTCTGCCGAATGTGATTTGTGGAAAATTTTCTTTTTCCTGAATTACACAAAAAAATATCTATCAGACATGTTGGGATTCTGACTACGAACCACAAAACAGTCGAGTTTTTAATCCATGATACTTTAATTGTTGATACCCTTCATACATCATACCATTTGTTAGGGGTAAGTCCAGTCAATAGCAACATTTCGGCCTCTTTAGATGTGGCCTTCTTCAGGGCTGAGACTTGTTCATCTATCAGACATGTTTCATCATAACCAACCCATTTAATGTGTTAATACATACAGGAGACGAAACATATCACTGATTTTCCCTTACTTTATTAAATCTATCCTAATACTTATTAAAAAGTGTTCAAATGGAAGAACTGTGCTTTGCTCAGAATTTGAATAAACACGTATAAAAAAAATAAACATAACACATGGCTACTGTTTTTTCTCCTCTTCAGTTATATCTATGAAGATAGATTTATTTTACATCATCACTTTAAGAACTGAAGAGTTGAAATGTGGTATCAGTTGCGTCCAGAAAACTCATGTTATTTTCCACATTAATGAAAAAGTTGATTCAACACCATACTTACGACTGTGTCGAAAAGTGATGTCCTAAAGGTGTAATGAAGCACTTGCTCAGCGATTGTGTTGAATAAAGAATCGGAGATAACCTGTGAAAGGAGTCACGTATCAATGTCTAGTGTACACATGTCACATAACGACGATTAGTAACAATTAAACTAGAAGTCACAGAAGAAATTAATAGGTTTATAACAAATCAATACACTGATTACCTAATTTAAAGGACTGTAGTCTCGAGAGATAAGGTATACATATATCACCTTAAAATAAGGCCAAACAGATATATTTTAAACCCACTATAATATTGTAGCGATAATAGGTGATAGTGGCCAGATCCCCGGAGGAGGGAACAAGCCCGCAAGTCTTGTCCCTCCACAAGAGTCACTTTGTAACGTCACGGGCGCCCGATATAAGGCAGGCCAAGGCGAGATTTGTTGGTTTGTTTATTTGTTTGGCTAGTTTAACGTCCACTTTGTTCAATTAAACTTACTTTGGGTTTGACTGAATATATGAGATGAATGTAGGTAGAAATCTCACCCTACAGATTTACCAAGGTAAGAGTTCTTTTACTTCCCACACCACATAGACATGGTATGAGAAGGATTGGCCTTTGATATAGAAGTAAATCTACCACTACTGGGGGTGAAGGAGAGAAGTGGCTGCAGTGGGACTTGGATCAACAAAGTCTGACAACCTTGGGATTACAAGTCCAGTGCTCTTTACTACTGAGCTAACCATAATAACCGCTTCACTTCACTCCCCACCCGCTCACTTTTGTTATGCAAGCATACCCGGTCTGCACCACGAGGTGAAAGGCGACCACCCCAGCAGACCCCCCGACGAGACTGAGACAGATTCGTGTTCCAGCTCATAGAACGCAGACGGCCCTGAGAGTTCTGAGCCATATATCTACATAGGTTTGCACACTTTTGCATCCAGAAGTCATTAGCTAGAACATAGGCAAATACTCCGAGTCACACAGAGTGTCTTGCTGACAGTAATATAGAAAGACATGGTTAGTGTGGCCGAATGGAATCTGTTCAGAGATATTTTGGTCAGAAATATTCACTGAAGTCGAAGACTGAGGTGAATATTTCTGACCAAAATATCGAGGAACAGATGGAATTCAGACACACTCACTATGTCTTTTTATTATTATATACCGATATTCGATTTAAATGTCATTTTTGTACTTACATTATCAACCTATTTCAACCTCCCAATGTTAGTCTCTCTGCTTGTCAACAAGTCACGTGGTACGGTGTGGCGTAAAAATATTTTACGCCACGGTGCGGCCGAACGGAATCTTTTCTGCTATCGCGTAAAAGTGAGACATTCGTGTACCGGTATATAATAATAAAATAAACCCTCTTTAAACGCTTGTGCACTGAATTTACTCGTCGGGTCTTGTGTCCAGCGCAGATCATTACAGTATTTCTTCTCTTGGTACATATTAATGAATATATTCATACGAACATGGCCTTCTGTCGACCTCTGAGTTACTGTGTGTGCTCACCTGGGAATAGATGACCCAGAGGATGAAGGTGAGGCCCAGGTCAAAGAGGGTGATGAGACAGAAGGTGCGGCGGACCGGGGACATGATGCCGCAGCACGCCCGCTGGTTCTCCGGGATGGTCCATGCATGACTGCCACCGAGCGATCCCGATCTGCAACCAACAGTCACTTATATTACAGAGGGAAGGTGGTGTGCACCGACAACATGGTGATACATCTGCAGTGACATTTACTTCAATCATTGGTATGATGTATGGAATTACATGTACTTACATTACTATATGCCTATCATCATATGGCTGTATCAACTATGTATATTGCCCGCTCCTACCCATGGCGTATCTGTACCCGTATGTGACACTGTGACGTACGGGTATGTGATCACGTGACGAGGTAAAATGTTACCATTTTAAGGTATATATACGAAAACAGGCTGACTCTCTTTGTATGTCAAAATACTTTGTAAAATTATTGATCACATACATCCCTCTGCCTACGGCATCAGGATGTATGTGATCAATAATTTCTGCATATTTATTTATCGTACGAAGACAGCAAGCTAGTGTCTGTAAAGTGCATTGTTTACAACAAGTATTGATAGGGGTATTTAAAAATTGGGTTTGGAATAGTGCGTAAAGACGCATAGGGGTCCAATAAAAACTAGCATACTACATGCTGATAGTTTGCCCGCTTTGTTGTTCTGATAAAGGTATAAACAGCAAAAAGAAATTATGAACGTAACTTTTCATTAATGAATAAAGACATTTTTCTTCTATGAGGAATAATAAAAGTTAAAGCTCCCAAAATGTATGAAAGATTAAGACGAGATTTGAAACACAAGATTTAGAATGAAGTTGAACTTACTCCATCAGTCGAGAGGTTGACGAGGCCGAGCTGACGCTTTGGTAAATGGCATGTCCGGCCTGCCGGGCCTGAACGTCCCGCTCATCGAGACTGTCATCTGTAGGCTGCAACAACAGACACAAAATTCACTCAAAATGAAGAGTTTTTCTTTCGAAAACATAGAACTTTTTCACTGAAAGTCCGTTGTGTGATTCTGAAATAAATTATTAAATGGTTACCTTTACGAGGTTTAACATTACTGCAACAGACTGAAACGGAACGAATCTGCAAGAGGCCGGCAAATAAACACGAGTTTCTGAATTTAACCTTAGGTTTTATGCAGCAATTTTCCCAAACATATGATCATCGGAAATCAGAAAATTATATTGCTGATATCAACAACACGATGCTAGTAATTCAGGGACTTTCAGAAAAGAAAAACAATGGATTAACACATTATGACTGATCTAATAGCTATACTTATATGTTCCCATAAAGACAGAAACACTGGGAATCAGAGCACTTTCGATAGGCATGCACGGTTATTACATATTTGTCTTTTTTTGTGATATGTGAATGTAGAACTTCTACTTTTACGAACGCCATGGTAACGTGATGACTCACTCTATAAAGACTTATTTTTCTTTTTTCCCCGGTTGTAACCAGTTGTGTATCCCGTTACGTCCTAAATGCCCCTGGATAAAGTGAACATTAAACTGTCCAGCTCTGGTACATGAGCACTTGTATAAGGACCTCCTAGATCGTACTCCAGTCCTGAGGTTTCCGTTTAAGGTTACAGGGAGCAGGATACAAGTACATCACGTTTGTCCGCAACCAACCCACCACCCCCAATCAACATCACATGAAGCTGACACTATAACTGAACTACCAATGATCAAAGGTCCACAAAAGATGGACTGGAAAGTAAAAGTAAATAAAGAATGCTAAACGTGCTCTTGTAGGCTACCTTATTCCATTGGTAGGTCCAAGCATGGTTTTCTGAAGAAATAATGTGTTCAAGATACGAGGCGGGAACACTTCTTATCGCAGAAAAAAAATGAAGAAAAAATGGGAACATACTTAAATGCTTATCTTGAGCCCTAATTTTATCCACATGTGCATGTAAATAACTCGATATGAATATCTATATAGCGATTAGATAGGACGTGGCATATATGTTTCTGTGTCACAAAAAAAGATTATTCATGTAACTATCAACTATACATGTGTATAAATATACATTTCATTATATATACTAGATAGTGGTCTATTTTGCTGTGCTTCCCACCTCTGTGTGTAATTTTCTGTAGGTCACCACTCTGCCGATTGCCACGTCACGCAGATAATTATAATTACTGAATCTAACAATAATTCACAATCCAACCCTGACGAATGCCCCACCCTTCTGACCGAGATGTAGGCATGTGGAACCAGTTCAATATATATTCTGATTTCTTGTATATAAATACAATATCCACATACAAAAAAATGCAAAAAGTGTATATTTGATAAATGGTTTGTTTGTCATTTCCCTAAATTTAGATAAATTCTAAATTAGGCGAGTCAGTGCAGTGGAACCGCTGAACCCTTATTTCAGGGCAGAGACTATGAAACCCACCACTCTACCCGCCACCCAACCCATACAGGATCACAACCCAGTGGCCGTGTCCTCCCTGTGTGTACATTACGTGTTTGAGTCCTACATCATTGATGCATTCCTCCTCTAGGATAACATCGGTCTTCACCAGCGGTGTCCAGTCCACGTTATCTTTCCAATGTACCATGGTGGCCACAGGAGTCTCGACACTGCAGTGTGGGAGCGTCAGCCTACAATCCGCAGTGGGGCTGGCCTGGGGAGTGAATGACAGGCCCCTCACAATGCCTGGAGACTTTGAGAGCCGGGCTGCCAACCAACCTGACCTACTGGGGCCACCACCACCAGGTCTGCAGTATCCGCCCCGGTTAGTAAATAAATGACGTCAGATTTATTTTACATTTCTTTATCATTAGGTGTCGCCCCCCTGAGACAATGGAAGTTCCGTTATGACATTCTAGTGGTTGTCAGTTCCAGGGTTCAGAGACCTATATGGTCGCATATACTTATGGAAGAGTGCGCTTTTGTGTACTGTGGGTCCAAAGATTCGCAATGGGAAAACACCCCCCCCCCCCCCCTTTCATGAATAAATCTCTTCTCGGAGCCTACCACCTCTGCTCGTTGAATGGGTCACCCTTCAACCTCTTTCTATATCTATACAATAGGTCAATTTTTTCCACTGATGAAAGATTTAGAAATTGATAACGGTGGAGGTTTACTAAATACAAAACGTCCTATTTCACAGAAGCTGTTTTTCCTGCGGTTGATAAAATCCGTAGCGACATAAAGGGCAGCTCTGGTGAACAGGGAGGCAGAGGTGGAGGGGTGGGACACATGGACTGAGGCCAGTGTAACTGAGGGACTAGAATGTATATTGCATACAAGTATCAACATCATGTTTTTATCCTAGTACGGTTTTGCTATAGTGTATATATCGCGGGTAGGGTAAAATATTCACTGGCTATATCGCGGGCAACCATCCGAGACAGAGTGATACATATTATCTTACCCCTAATAAAAAACCACCGTAGATTTAACATAGGGAAATTTTATGTGGCAGGCCGTGACATAAAGTGTTTTATATGCCACTAGAGTAATAACAATATTGACCAATCAGAGAGCAGGATGTCAGCCACTATGAAAAAAGTTCTGTTGGTCGTTGACTCAATATTTATCTTTTTTAACAGCAATATAAGCATAGACGGGGTAGGATAAATACGAAACCGAACTCGAGTTAGACTTGTCAATGTCTATGCCATTCTGGTCAGGTCTGCTCCTCACTACACTCGGCTATGCCTCGTGTAGTAATACACGACCTTCCCGTCGTGGCATAAACATTGACAAGTCTAACTCTCGTTTGGTTTCTACTAAGTATGCGTTGTAATCAGCACAGGTGCATACGTTATGAAGAAAATAAACCGCGACATCATCATTTATCAATTCTCAATTAGTGGAAAGAAGACCCAAATTCATATTAGTTTTTTTTCCGGTTAGGCACAGAAGTGTTTTTGCCTCGTTTTTCTTTAAAATCCAAATTCAAATTAGAGAAAACCCTACTTGAAAGCATGTCTGCCTCATATGGACAACTATAACTTGACATCTGTATACTTAATGTGAGAAGTCATGCGGTGTGTTGGAAGCTGATGTCATTACTGTTTAAAGACAAGGATCCAGTGAGATATGTGTCTGTGAAGGAAGCTTAGGTTCAGTGTCCGCTCTCACGGGTACATGTGTCCTGGGAAATGAGACAGCAAAGAAATACGAAACCGTGGGTGAAATCGCATGAGAGTACACCAGGACTCAAATTCGGCTAACACAATGAATGTACTAATGCAGACCAATGTAAATAAACACATTAGGCTAATGACCCAGTAATGATAATAATGGCAATATGCTAAAATTTGGCTAATTTATTCTAGTACTTCAATAAAGGCCTAAAGCATAGAACGTACCACATCTTAATAAGTCACAAAGATTGTATGAACAGCAAGTTTGGGTTAACAGTGAACCATTTATGCAGATAAAGGTTTCTAAAGATATATACGTGTACAATCTAAATCCACGACTTGTGATGAGGAAGACCAGTAGAACCTAGGGATCCGTTCCGAGCAAAGGTGTCCGTTAATATGGAGTGTCCACTTACAGGAGGGTGTCTGTTAGGCAGGGTTCTACTGTATATCTTTTGTTATCTAAATATTTTCAAATATGGAGGAATATAGCATATATAAAGGTTTATATGGGATATGATACGTGGCTTAGCCTAACTGCACTCTATCGCAGCAACCGCAGAAAAAAAAAAAAAAAATAATAATAATAAAGGTTTAAATGGGAGACCGGTGTAGTGTAGTTTGTTGCTCTGCGATAAACTATTATTATCGCCCACTAGTATCTGGTGTGCAGTGTTCGAGTCCACAATTGGAGAGTTAGAAATTTGCTGAAATTAAGCATATCACGACATGTAATCCTCATGTCTAAATACTTTTCTTTTCATTCATTTACATTAAAATCACATAAAAATAGTAGTAAGTCCAAACGTTCGTGCTAGCCACACCCCCCCCCCCCCCCCCCTACAGTTGCCGGAACAGGAACAGGAACTGGGTTGGGACCTTGGAGAGGACAGTGAGCATGTAAAACTCAGAATTGTCCTGCGATGAAAGGACAGCATGAAAGTTTCCTCCATTGAAGTCATTTAACACTGAAGAAGATCCAGGGTTTAAACCAGAGGTCAGAGCAGGTAACACATGAGGCTAAAAGTTCCAAGCCAGGTAAAAGGCAACGGCCGAAAGGGGGAAAGCAGGACAAAGCATTTGACCCAGAAGAGATCTGCAGGCTCTATGCTGGGTCGAGGGAATGCCCCTCTGGTGAGGAGTGTAAATACAGGCACATGACGGGATAGGGCCAGAAACTCTAAGCGCTGCACAGGGATGAGGCGCAAGTCCCAGGGGCTTGGGATGAGCTGATGCTGCTATATGATGATGATAAGAAATCTTATTATATAAGGGGTGATTGAAGAATTCAGGGTCACAAACCTGGTCACCACAGCTATGGGGGCGAAAGAACATAATCACTATGGAGAGAGAGAACGGCAGATATGTGGTGACTTTTATATACCTGTTTTCTGGAATTATGTGATATCTGGCAAGGCTCAATGAAAGCTAGTTGTGATATACTTATAAATGTATATATTTGTCTCTATTTATGTGTCTCTGTCCTAATTTTCTTTGTATTCTTGAACACACCCTGCTTTGTCCAGGGCTGGCTGAGGTTCCCCTACCCAGTCGCTACGCCTGAATTTTGTCTCTTCCCTTATTGTTATGTGTAACCACTGTATAGTGTCTATAATGGATAAAGGCGATCCTGCCTATTTTGGCCTATAACGGACATTGACCCCGTTTTGGTGGTCTAAACTACTGATCAGCTTCCTGGAATGGACTTGATAAATGTGTAAGAAGCCGGACCTAATGAGTCCTGAACAGATATTATACACATAACAGCAGCTGTTAAACTTCTATGAATTGTTACCTTTTGACTGATTGATTGAAAATCATGTAAACATTTATGTGAATCAACTGTCAAAAAACATTTAAAAAAAAAAAAAAAAAAAAAATTACATAGATTCGATCACCACCCTAGTGGTGTAAAAGAACCTTGAGAAAGTCTGGTAAGAACCTGTAACGGTTGACTGGACGTCAAATTATCCGGAGGAGTTAGGCTGACTCACGACAGGAGCAGACGAGTAGGCAGCTCCCTAAACTAACATGTATATGGGCTGATAAATTCAAGAGGAATTATGCACGTTTCCAGGACAGGAAGACGGTATAGCTACTCCAGTGTATAACTTTAGACGTGTATCAATCACATCAGTTTTTTTTATCTTCTTCTCATACAGGATGAATTATAGTAGTGGCATGTATAAACCAGTATGGACATTCTAATGATCTGAATAAAATGTTTGTTCATGTTGCCGTTTGTTTGTTGTTGTAAACAAAAACCTAGGAGCAAATAGCTTTTTCATCATTGATGAATGAGCGCGCGATTATAGATAAAAAAACAATTAAAAGGTTTGGGATATATTCAGTCTATGTATCGTTTTCTGTAACCCAGTTACACCCAGTCAATTTGCCATTTCTCCAACTGCTGGAGTCTAGGATCCAAACATATCAAGCACCAGTGGGTCTCGAGGTATTTCGGTCTTGAGTGATGGGTCATAGTCACCTGGGCATGCCTCTAAGACCCTGAGACACTGGCACCCTGCTCCTTTCCCAATATCACAGTGAACAGTACGCAGATAGTGACGGGGTAGTTTTTTTTTACTGCAAGGTGTAAGCCTATATGTGACCACTCTAACCTTTAGGTGATGTATAGAGAGCGTTATCCGGTTCTAGCATGGCAATAATTGCTATGAGTGTGTTAATTTACAAGATTTTTTTAAACAAGGATATATATATAAATTGATGCCTGAGTATGAAGTGCATCATTAATTGTAGTTGTAAAGGATGGTGTTGATATAGATTCCAGGCGATATAACTATGTATACTCTGATAACATCTGACATGAACATGATAAGATGAAAGTTTTACTTATCTCTGACAATGGCAAGTCAAAGTTCAATAAAACGACTTTAAGCTCCAGATCACCGTTCATATTGTTAAACCCGAATAGATATTTAGTAAAAGAAGGTCGAACCAATCCTATAAGATAATCTGATCCCCCCTTATACTATCACATATCACCTATACTCTACAAAAACACATATTCACGGGAAATCAATATCAAGGTCATGCATATTGCTATCGAACAGAAGTTGGTGTGGATTGCATGTGAAGGTTTCGTGGACCACACAATCAGACAATGAACCCTCTCTCTCCCCCTCCCAACTCTGACCCAGTCAGCTCTCACCTCAGACAGAAAGTGTATGAGATTCACACCTGCCACTTCCAAACAACTCTGTGTGCTCAGTCATTAAATTGATAAAACACTTCCATAAGTGTCCAGCGATAAATCGCTATGGCAGCTTGCGTTATAAGGGTGACGTGTGTGTAAGGCACACTCACTGTGCTACTTTTCTCTCATGTCACCCTCACTGATTCAATCTTGTCGTGATATGATAAGATAAAAGATTCCCATTCAGCTCTATATCGGACGTAAACCGTTACTTCAAATATTGCAGTACAAATTCAGTGTATCCAGAATATTTTTTCTGGAAAGTGGATCATAGCCCAATGTGTCACTAAACCAACACTGCTATGCCAAGTACAATAAACGCCATCATATTATGTAATAAATTCGCAAATAAGAGTTTGCTCACAGTATGCGCTGCACAATGGTACTGTGGCAGTAACATTACGTGATATTATTATATACCTGTGGTAGTATATCCTACACATACGGCCCACTCCTACCCATGTCGTATTTATATCCGTACAACACCTAGGTGACGTACGGGGTATGTATGTGGCGTACGGGGCATGTTCCGTGGCGAAATCCAAAAACTCACCCAGAATCAAGGTTAAAAATTGGATATTTTAAGGTATATAATAATAGAGAAACAGGCTGACTGTCTCCGTACGGATAAAATACTTGGTAAAATCGTCGATCAGATGAACCTCTGCCTTCGGCAACGGTTCAGCTGATCGCCGATTTTACCGCGTATTTAATCCGTACGGAGACAGTAAGCCTGTTTCTCTATATTACGTGAGAATATTCTAGACAATTATCGTCTGGTCCTACAAGTATTACCCCTACAGTATAACGTGTCTGGGAGCACATAACTGTGTAGCAGACGCAATACATGGCGTCTTCAGAGCCGGTATGATAACGGTGATTGTGACAATTCCTACCGGGATCTCTTTGAAGGACACTCGGCGAAAGTCGCCCGTCTCCGCGTCCTTACTGCTGGACAGCGTCCGGTGTCGGGGATGCTGCAGACGACTTAAGACGCGACTCAGGCTGGTGCCCTGCAAGTCCGCACCTGATGCCATAGTGGCTCCCAGATGACTCTCTGGATCAAAGCGCGCTGGTTGCCTCCAGTCTTAGGAGTCGCGTGTCTAATTCACGGTGACAGCGTGTGTACTGCATTCCGGGATAGGACCGCCCATATTGTATTCACAAGGAGGGGGGGGGGGGTAGTTCTTTTATTTGTTTTGTTTGGATGCTTTGTTATCTTAATCTTTTGAAATACGCCTTTAAATGTTTGAAAATAATTCCGAGATTAAATGGAATACTTTCAGGGAATAAAAATGATAGGAATAAAATATTTCATTTGATTTCGTTGTGGGATTTAGAAAACAAAATCACACCTCCACCAAATTTAAGGCTTTTGATTAAGAACTTTATGCAATCGTTGTGAATCGAAGTTTGTCTTAATTTAGCCTACATCCTGCATTTAGAGTTCAATGCCAGACTTTTAGGGTCTTGTGTTGTGTTTTATTTCTAAGCTTTAGCTGGTTATTTTTATACATTTTTACATTTTCACCAAGTGTATCTATTCCTATATTGTTAACTATTAGATTCTTATGTTTAATACCATTCAATTGGATGACTGTTACTTCTTGTATACATCTTTATGCTCATAAGTATAATGCTCTAATTAGCTATGATAATCTTCGACCTCTGAGTTTGTTTTTTTCTTCATTATTTAATTGATAATCAACTGGATATATTAATAATTGCGGAGTCTAAATTCTAGTTGTGACACTGATACACAAAGACACCAAAATTGGACAATGCTCCTCTCATATTTTCTCCCTTTTTTTTCGGAATAAGAATCAATTTATATACACCCCTTTGTCCCCCTACTTCACCGAGATTCCCGAGTGAACAATACAAGAACATGATACCTCCTTGGTCGGGATAAACAATAAGTACAGCTGCACTATGACTAACACTGACTGCTTGGAATACGTGATCACAAATTTCGAGCTAAGCCTGAGAGGCAGCTGCACTCGGGAAATCTTAGGTGAAAATTGAAATAATATGTTTCAAATTGTTAAATAGTTAGTTCCTTAAAAGGAAAAAAAAACGATGCAAATAATACCTAGATTTCAATCAGGCATTACGTAAATGTTCAATAAAAGACAACCAAATATATAAAAGCATGAGGCTACAATAACAAGTTGTTTTAAGAAGGTTTCTCAAAAATAGTGTACTAGGAATAAAAATAGTTTCCATGTCAGCAACGCTGCTTCCCATGGACGTAACAGTCTACCATAACTGAAGCCCAGTGAAAAATAAACTGGGCTTATATATCTGTTTATATTCCATAGACATAAAGGCCTCCAGATAATATGAAATAACATGAATTGATTGCTTAACCTTACGAGTCATAACATCGGTCTGTTTTTATAGACAACAATGATATCAGAAACGGAGCTAGATGGACATAAAAAGTGGCTATTAGACTATGGAGTAGCTATCTTCCAAGATCTCCAAACAGAATCAATATACAACTCTATATTGTATGATATACATGGAAGGTACAGATATCTGATTTCAGACTGTTTCTAAAAAGATGTAGATGACAAGGCATTCCGTGGAGACCCTGAAGGGTAATTGTCAAATGTGTTCTCTTCTAGTAAGTCTCCAACAGCCCCATTGGCAAAAGGAGACTAATCAAATTACGATACGATTATATCTATGATCTTCCCTTTATGGTCCCCTCAATACATATAAAATGATAGCCCTCCTAGTCCTTGACTCCAGTTTATCTAGGTTCCCCGATAACAGCTGCCCTACCAGCGATTGTCTTTTTGGAAGCGCAGCCCAGGATATCGGTGACTATCGTCGCTGTGTATGTGGGAGTGGGAGGGGGGACGACGTTTCTCTCTCTTATCACCACTTAGTGCTGATATTTGTGAATTAGATTTGTTTTTTCTCAAGTCAGTTAAATCATAACATTTATATGTTCCCAAAAGGGACCTGGCTATGAATTTTTTTTCTAGTACAATAGATCTTTTTAAGCTTACTGATTCCAGGACGAAAAGGAGGCATAAAATATCAAATATTCCGACATATTTAGGAATAAAAGAGTTATGGTGTATTGAGCCTGAGCAGGTGTTCTGGTGCCTTAATCGATGGGATTTGGCCTATGTTGCCCCATAACTCCTAAGCTGCAGACAATTTGCAGTTGCTGCGAATGTCGTGTGCTAAGATTGAATGAATAGAACGACCATTGTGTTTGCTCATCGGATGGTCCTGGATGTTATATAGGGCAGTTCTCCCGTCGTTACATTAGAATCTATAGATATTTATACACGATCTAAGATAAACCAAGTGGAAAGAGAATAGCTTCTGTATATATTGAATGGTGTATTGTACATGTAGATACATTTGTAATACTGTTTAAGATACGAGGCAGGGACACTTCTACACCCAACCGATGCTACCTTGAATATGACGAATACGTGTCAGAACCAAACCGTTGCTCACACTAGCGCGACCGTTCTCGCAGCATAGTCTAGGTGGGGAAACGGTATGAACCAAGCAGGTTTTAGGTTCAGGTCTCTGTCAAGTTGACAGAGGGGGGGGGGGGGGGGGGGGCTCCAAGGTTTCATCCGGATTGGACTCTTCAGGCATCTTAAAGTTAGGCTGTTATCAAGGCATGTGATATTATCACACTTTAGAGGCCACACATTTTATGTGGGCCCCTGACAACTTTATTAAAGTTAAAAATTGTCAGAAAGGGACTATAACACTGACAGACAAAAGAAATGACTGTTCCCTGTCAGAGGGGAAGAGGTCAAGAGTCTCCGAGGCGGAAATCCATGGGGAGTGGTGCTAATTGAGTAAAAAACCGGTAACAAAAAACAAAATATATATATATATATATACATTTGTAATATTGGACAGTGGGCTGAAAAATCTGTGGATGCAATAATCTGATAATTGAGATTGATAAGTCATCACCTGATTTACTTCCCTCTCCTTCTCAGATTCACATTGCCTGAGGAAGTGTTGAAATTCGGGTGAAAACATAGGACCAAATCTGTAGATGTCCCAGAAATCACCTGAACGATAATTAATTTACTATAACACCCGCCAAAATTCCTGCCATCTGTTCAGTGTAGCGGCAGGTGCGGCTGCCTGGCGCTAATATTTTTCTTTCTCATTTCTAGACACATGTCAGTTCTTCCAATGGTAGCAATGTTACGTGACTACATTCCTACTTGATAAAAAGAATTAAACCAAACGTCGTAACTGGTTTCACTGTAGTAAATGTTGTCTTCGACTATAACAGGGAGTAGAGAACAATTGTAAATATTTCATTGTATCCATCCTGAGCCTGCACTTAGAGAAATTATAGAGCAGGACCTTATACAACAGGATAATTATTAAAGTGTTGGAGCAGATATGTCCATTTAGTCTCTTTTGTAGGATGAAGGATTGATATATAACTGTCACCATCGTGAAAGTGCAGCAGCGACAGAAACGGCTTCTAGACGAGATACTTTACCGATCCAATGAAACCGAAAGAAGAACGCCATGTGACAGACTTACATCTTAACTAGGATGTTTGCCAGCAGCAACATTTGTGGGGCATTTTCATCGTTTGAACGGTGACGCCCTGTTACAAAGTCAATATACGAGCTGCTATTTCGCTGAAATCCCTTCTTCCTCTAAAATCCCGACAGTTAATATTGACCAAGGTACCCTGCAACCTCTTTTCTGCATTAATAAGCATCTTAAATTTAGACACCTCGCTGGGAATCGGACGCCTTGAGCTTTTTACCGTTTGAGCCTCCTGTCAGCGCGAAAACGTGGACGCCTTGAGCCTACCCCGTGGACGCCTTGAGCCTACCTCATTTTAGTTCCGATTAGCGGGTTAGGTTAGAAAAGGGTTAGGGCTGAGTATATATGACTATAAACCAGTATAAGTACAATTTTCAAAGTTTTTTACATGTAGATGCTCAAGGAAACCAAACTGGGGTAGACTCAAGGCGTCCACAGGGTAGGCTCAAGGCGTCCACAGAAAGGCTCAAGGCGTCCAAGGCTCGAGTCGTCCCGGGCTCAAGGCGTCCATGAACCCACATCGCTCTCTCTGGAGCAGAGCTAGAGCTGATAAAACCCCTCCCTCTCCTAACTCTACATGCACATTTCTACTGTCACACGAATTACAGCACCTAATTTGGGGGAGTGTATGTTTACTGTTGTCTGGATTATGAGATAAAGAGGCTGACTCTGACTAATTATACAGTGGCACGTATTCATATTGTCTGGGTAGGAATCAATTCGTCTAATCTTGTGGTGTGATATTCAATTAGGATCAACTTGGCACAGTAAGTTATATACGGTAGAGCAATATATGAGTTCAACAAGCAAGGTTCTATGAACTGCTTGCTGGAATAAGTACAGGAATCATAGAAAACAAAGGCATGATTGCATGGGACAGCCCTAATGCAAAGCTTAGTCCACAGTTCATTCACTTTCAACATAAAACCACTTTGTAAAGTGACCAACTACAAAAATCTGACACTGTAAGTATTTTGATTTAGCACTTTTATCTAATATTTTAAGGTACCGTGCACCAGCACTGTCAAAATAGAAATAACATATATATATTGAACGTGTTAAAAAAAAACCAAAAAAAACCCACCAATATCAACACTTAAAATGTTATTAATTATGATTAATGATGAAAATAATGATAACAGTGAAAATATAAAACTTATCACTGGTTAATTAACTATCAAATTATACAGTAATAGCAGGGAAGTAAGTTTATTATGAAGGGCTAAAAGCAGTCGATATCGAATTAACACAATCGCGGCAAGTATTTTTTAATCACAATCATCTTACTGGGACGGAACCCCATCCACTTAGCATGCACAACTATCATGTAAACAAAGTCTAACTAAATCTAATATTTTTCTTTGATTAAAACAATTGAAAGCGGAAATATAACATATAAGTTTTAAGACCAACAGCAGCACACCCACCCATACAAAGGGTGGGTGACTGGGCTTTGTGAGTGTGCCTACGATGTACTAATGTAGTACTCTAGTTCACTTAGAGTGGACTTTCTGTGTAACAAAATAGATAATACTCACCACATTGATGCTGTAATTGTGCATCCTGGCATAGGTGGTTCAACAAAGCCAGCCACTAATGTAAATGTCCAGAGGAGACGATCATGATAACACTAATCTCCAAGCTCTCTGCTCAGCCGCTGCTGCCAATCGTACGACCATTTCTGGGTCAGTTTTGTATCATGTGATATTTGACCTACATTGGACCGGCTTCATGGCTGACGAATTCTGGAGTGAGATCGTGTTTAATGTTAGTATGAAACGTTATATTATAACAATTTAATGGTTTACATGTATTTCTCTGACTTGTATAACGGATGACAGTCATTTTCAGACAATATCATAGTGTTTCATGCCTCTGACAAGGCTAGGCTGTAGTACGGCCAACTATCACCAGACGGCGTCCTTCATACTTCTCGGCTGAGTTCTCGCTGAATCTCGCTGTCAACTTCCGTGTATGTGTACTTCCGGTCGATACGTGACGAGCTTGTTTGGAAGCAGAGCTTCGTCAAGATTTTATAAACTACTGTAGCTATAAGACATTCAAGATGAAGTGGTTTGAAGGATCCATTCCGGAAGCGATTCAAGCAGCGAAAGCAGAACGTGCAGTCTTTGTGGTTTTCTTATCAGGTAATTACAAAATCAAAGTCCATGAAATTGATAACCAAAAATTGCAAAATTTACAATTACTGAGTGATACTGATAGTGATACTGAGTGATAGTGATAATACGGTCCCGATAATACCACAGACTAGTGTCGTGATAGTTCTAGAAACTAGGTATAGATTCTAGAATCTAGATCTAGAATCTAGACCAAGACTCTAGAATCTAGGTCTAGAATCTAGTCATTTATCTTACTGGGACCGAGAGATATGTACCCTATGAGTATGAGTAAGAAAAACGTATTTTATAAGAACCTACTCTCCACTCCAGTGACGAAACCCCAGTGACCTCTAATAGCTCTATACACTATCTAGACCGAGAAGCTCTGAATCAGTGGCTGTAACTTTTGCACCATATTAAAGTTATAACATGTAACTTGTAAGACAGGCTGAGTTTCTCGGACTACCGTATACACGTAAAAACTAAAAAGTTAGACACAACCCTGTTCCAACATGAGGTGAATGGTGAATGTTTGATACCGAATATATTATATACCTAACACACAGTGACGCCCAATGACCACCTACTCAGCTTCCTAGCTTAATCCATATGAACCTCGGCTGAATTTGACTGAGGGAATGGGGAGGGGGGGGGGGGGGGGGGCACAAGCACAGTTCTAACGAGTAACGTGTAGTTTGCCCACTGTCACCCGGGATGTGAAAGCCTCGGCTGCGCTAGTGATACCGATGCGGGAGGTGTTGTTTCGGCATGATTGGTTTTTAGGGTCTGCCAGACCTTCCAACATCTCTGATAACTGATTCTGGGAGCAGCGGCATAATTTAGACAATATATTAATCAGAACAGTGTGATAAATTATAATGTACAAATCAGTCAATGGTTTCATCATAATTCCATGGTTGTCTGAAGCAGTTGACTTTGTGAGTGATACCCAGCGCCCAAACCGCCCTGACCCTTAAAAGCTACACCAGGCATTCACACTCACCACCCCAGTGCCATCCAATGCTGCAATTTTAAATATTGATAGTAACACTACACCAGCACTCATCTATTGCCAGCCCTATTTAATATTTAGTGCAAAATTCGTCGTAAACAGTGAATTTATGACAAATTGAAATTAAGATTTGATATGTATGCCTATTTCTATGATTTTGTTTGTGTTATAGATATTTTTATGGTGGGCATCATTGATCTGAACAGTGTTCCCTAATGACCGCACCCCGGAGCTATGGGTCTTTTTGAATACATATGTAACGGATTGTATTAGAAAACATATAGAAAGTTGATAAATAATGTGTCATGCTATCCCAATCTCGAATATATTTATTCACGCTTAAACTCATCATCATATTATTCACATCAACACAACAGATAGTTCCAAGTCAAATATTTGTTGGAAGAGTGTTTGGAAAATCTAAATCAGAAAAGACATCTTTCAAAAAAAAAAGTAAGAACCACATTATCATATTGAGCTTTTAACCATTTTTAATCTATGATCCTTCAATATTGTATCTACATGTATTATTACAAAGGCGGAGTACAATCTGCTTATTGCTGAAGATCGTTTATGAACATCCTTGTAACTTTGGCACTTTAACTTTTAGGTGACGATGACTTGTCCCGTCAGATGGAAGAGGTGTGGCAAGATCAAGCTGTGTGCGATCTCTGTGAAAAGGAACGCTGTGTGGGCCTCTCTCTTGAAACAGACAGGTAAATTTATGTCTATTATGAAGACGTGGCTAAAACACCTCTCAGACAAGCCGATGCTACCTTGAAAGTGACAAATTCCTGTCAGTTTTGAACCATGTTGCTATGGTGTCTCCGTAGAATCGATTCTAAAAAAAATATAAAAAAATGTTTAGGTAAATTTATGTCGTCAAGTAACAGATTTCACATTGGTAACGCCGAATTTTATGTCACTATCCAAATACTTGCTTCTATAATTACCACAGTCGTAAGTCTAATTGAACAAATTGGACGTTAAACTACCCAAACAAACAAACCACAGTCGTTCTATATTGAATTCAGATTGAATTCACATTAAATTTAAGATAAGTCACCAAAAGGGATCAGTAAATGTGAGTGATTTTAATAGTGTCCACAGAGTTTTCAGGTTAAAGGATTTCAGTCTTTACTCTAAAAAAAATATAATGTTTGTGAATTTCCTGTAATGTAGTGTTATGTATAGACAAATTATGGAGGGAAATGCAGGCACTTTCCCCAGACACCACTGTCTGACGGAAATGCCAATGAATGTAAGACTCCAGTTCCTGGTTAATCTCTTTCGAGTTATTTATTCTTGAAGTGATTTATATATATATATATTTTTTTTTTTTGACTGAGATATTCATGTATTTAATTTATATCTTGACCAGTGGGCCGTTTTGGCTGGTCTGTTAGTAACTAGAAAACGTATTCTTTGAATCCAGTGTTTTAAGATATTTCCTTGGTTTTTATTTACATGCGATGATATCTAGATTTATATGTATTATTTTTCTTTTACCTTACAGCACAGGAGGGAAGCAGTTTGGAGAAATATGTATCCTTCCCATGAAAAATCAATTTCAATTATGATCTTTAGAATTTGTAGGTATGACGAGGTGAGGAAAATATCGGCAGGTCTGAAAAAAGTATAATTTCTAAAATAATTAGTATTTAGATATGGATTTAAAAAATAAAGAGATTTTAATGGGGTGTGAGCATTTTTAGTTACGGGTTCATTTTTAAGAACTCCTTTATGGAGATATTTCTTCCCATAAATCTTGTTCTATCATAATATGTTATGCCTCATTTGAAAGAAAATGAAAGGTAGTAGTTGCTAGGAAAGTAGATCATATATTTACTGAGATATTCATGTATTTGTTAAACGTGTGTATGTGTGTGGGGATGAGGGTGGAAAAGGGCATACCAAACTCCATTAGTGACACTGATTTTTACTTATATCCTAAGAAGTGTCATTATTTAGGTGAAATTTATATCCATGTACGTTGGCAAAATCGAATAGTGTGTGTTGGGAGGGTGGAGGCAATGGGTGTATGAGTGGATGGTTTATTCAGCATATTTGGAGATATAAAGACATCTAGGTGGTTCATAATTATGTTCTAGGAATCAGTCAAGGCCCAGTCAAATGTTAGTGGTAGGTAAAATTATTTGCAATGTCATTTTCCATCTGATATAAGGTTGACCTACTTTGTTGAGTTTTATCTACCATTTTGAGATACATGGCTAGAGAGCATGCAAACAGGCCTCGATTCCTGTGTTCGCCGATCCATGAAGGTGTCACTATGAGGCAACTGACCCATGATTCAAATGGACATTGCTGATTGCCAATTGAAATCGCCTATAGGTAGCTAAATACTCAGCTCATGTTTTTCATGTATCTCAGGTCGCAACATTTTGATGCATCTTCAGTTGTAGGCTAGGTACCGGGCAAAGTGAAATCTGGAATGCAAAATAAACGCCATAATAAGTAGGACGTCGTGTTAGATATCCTTGACAAATACAGATCCGGTCGTCTGCGTACCTTGTACCTTCTTCATCAGTAACACTGGCGTCCCACTAGAGGTCGTGGGAGGTCATGTAGAACCACGTGAGTTGTACAGGAAAATTCAGAACGCCGTGCAGGTGAGTCCATTAAGTTGTCTTGTTTACAAAGTATTTCTTTTCTTTTTTTTGATGGCACAAGACTATAAAAAGCGTGACAATTCAAACTGCCATCCACATCGCGGTAACTGCTTCCCCAGGGCAGTCCGGATCTATCCACGTCTCAAATTTTGTTTACAAAGATATAATGTGATATTGTGACATGATCTATACAGTTTATAAAGAATATCAGTACTTAGGAAAAAAACAACAAATATCTGTCATTTATCTAGACACCATTCTTGAGGTCCAGAGCATTGGTCGTTGTTCGTAAACTGGACTGTGATTAATTGATGAAATAATTAAAGTCTTCTCGAAATATGATGAGAACGGGATTAAGTCTAATTGAATAAATTGGACGTTAAACTACCCAAACAAACAAACAATCACCACACAAAGCAGACTCTTTCAATTAAAATCAAAGGTGCTTTATTGATGATAAAAGGATGAGATACAGTTTGTTTAAATCATTTGAATCAGATGTGTCTGACTGTGACCAAAGATCCTATTGTACACCAACCAATTGTATCTGAAAAACTCACATCTGTGAGACGATACTTTTTCTAAATTAAAAAAAAGACAGTAGGATCAATGTTTTAATGCGTGATTGATGATTCATAAAGGACTCAACGTTTCGATTGAGTCAGGAGTAATTTTTATTTCGATATGCATTTTGGGAGAATGCTATAAATTCGCCATAATCGTACAATACGTGTTCACCCAAACAGATGCACAATGCCATGATCGACCCAGCACCAGCGTCCTCGCCAGCGGGCGCCTCGGACGCCAGCGTTCCACCGGAAGTGACGTCACCACCCGTTACCGCGCCTGCGACGACGCCGACCGGAGCTCAGCCAACGCCAGCCATCCCGGAACCGGAAGCGGCGTCGGTGGAGACGCCACTTGCCAGCGAAACGCCAAGTAGCCAGGCGCCCCAGCCCTCTGTGGATGATAGGATACAGAAGTGAGCACTTTATACATGCTTTGGGACCGTTCAGAAATGATGCCATGCAGGATGGGGGGAGGAGGGGTTCCATTCTCCATGACCAGGACTGATCAGGGACAAAGCATGGCAGTGGGGATGTGTGAAAAATAACATTTATCGACAGGACTTTCAAATTATTTTTTTTAAATTGCAGCATAAACAGTGAGTTGTAGGATTGTCAGGTAGAAATCATTAAAGCTGCGCGCGAAACAGTCCGCTTAGTTGTTAGCACTGGGGAAGAGGGGGAAACAACGAGAGGGGTAGGTTTGGTTATTTTAATTTTTTTTATCGTATTAGTGTGCCAAAAGATCGCATTGATGTGACGTAATTCAGGTCGTGTATAAGAGGCATTCCTCGGTCAAACAGACTGCTGTCAGCTCAGCAGTAGACTAGGGACTATGATGAATAACACCAGATTTATCATACTTTTGTGAACTTTTAAATGCAACCAACTATATATGTCCCTCTAGAATAATATGTTAACTTCCTTCTGATACTATTCGTTATAAATATCACATTCAATTTTTTTTAAAGGCCAGTCTTGGAGGCCTTTCGTTTTGGTGGAATGGGTGAGTGATGAGTGCTTCCTGTGCCTGCCTGTCGTTCGGGTAACACAGCCGTAGATGTGGTGATCTACTCCCTGAGTGCGTATTTGGCCCTTGGGTGACACTAATATTTCATCTCACCCAGGTAGGTCAGAGTAGCTCCATTGAAGCAAGGAGTCTGGTAATGCACTCAGAAAATGCCCTCTGTGTCCATCGATTTTTAGATTACAGAATATTTTAAAAAGAAAAACGACAGGATTCTAAATGCTGTCAGAGAAAGGCTGGACCAGCTGGTTTGTCTATCACCAGAAATGCACGTGTCAGAAGGGGAATACAATGTGTGACGTCAGCACTAATTGTGTATACAATATACGTTACTCACTGCTCCGCCCAGTCTGTTTGAGATTATGCCAGTGCTACTTTAAAAATTAAAGATGCAAAACGTTGCGGATAACTATGAGTGGATATATACAAAATGAAACATTTTTATCAAATGCCAGTGGCGGATGGTTGGCCAGAAACGATGTGTTTTCAATGATAGCTCAGTCCCTCTGAGGCAGTAAATTCCACAAGAAAAATGTTTCTTTCTGTTTTTGTTTTTACCATGTTTTTCAAGACCCCAACTGACATCCATGATTAACTGAACTAATTTTTAAAACTTTTTTTTTGGTTGGGAATAGAAGTGTACTTCGGCTCGATTTAATCTGATTTGATACACTGCCTTACCCTGTCAGAGCGCGGGAGATCATCGATGAGAAGCGGCGACTGAAAGCCAAGGAGGAGAAGGAGCAGGAGAAGGAGAAGGAGAGGGAGCGGCGTCAGCTGGGCTCGGACCTGCACAGGTTTAAGAACATGAAGGCTGAGGTGGAGGCCGAGGAGCTGCGCCAGGCGCGGCTCAAGGAGAAGCAGGAGGAGAAGGCGGCCCGCGACCGGGTCAGGAAGCAGATCGCCGCCGACAAGTGAGTGCCCTGCTCCACTGCTCTGTCTTTTTCTTTTTATTTACAGAGATGTCAGTTTTCCATTTTTCCGTGGAAATCCACTTTTTCATATTCAAAATTTGCAATTCATTTTCCTTTTGTCAAGCAAAGATGATATTGATTAAGCCTCATTTACTCCGAGAGAACATTGGTTTGAACCTCCCCCAAAGACCCTCCGCCCCATGCCATGGCCGACAAGGACATGTTAATGAAGATTTCCCAATCTCTCTTATACAGAAATATCCACACGAAAATATTTCCACTTTTTTCCCTGGGCACATCCCTGTTAATTTAGCAGAAAAAAT
Source organism: Alentia gelatinosa (assembly GCA_950022655.1). Classification (NCBI taxonomy): domain Eukaryota; kingdom Metazoa; phylum Annelida; class Polychaeta; order Phyllodocida; family Polynoidae; genus Alentia; species Alentia gelatinosa. The sequence continues at coordinate 40,342,399 of OX465592.1, forward strand.
CGTCAATTCTGCATGCAGCAGATCTTCCACTCTTCTCACAGTTTTTTTTTTTTTGATTAATCGATTTTTTTTTTAGATTTAAATGTTTTCATTCACTTCTGTAGTAAATAGGTAAAGTTACTCCAATGAATAATATGTGTACAGGTAAACAGTGATGCACTCCGGCAGTTCCAGGAAGGGGGTACAGTGATAAAAACATCAGAGTGATGAGAAGTGGTGATGAATCGGATGATTATATAAACAATATTATAGCAACAATTGCTCACAATTTACCGCAAGTGTGGTCTGCCATTATGGCTATCCGTACATATCTTAGGTCAGAAGCAGATAACCGTTAGCTAGAGAGCTAGAGAACCTTAAGTGATAGAAATAATGAATGTATAATAGAATTTCTCGTTTAAAGTTGGGTTATATTTCCTCAATTTCGATGGTGATGTGTTGAAAATATTTCATTCGGTGAGAAAATAAAATCGTTATTCGCGAAGTAGCCTTGTTATTTTAGATGTAATAGAATTGATGTTATTCGTTCAGAGCTGACCGAATCGCTCGCAGCCAGAGAGAGAGAGAGGAGAGACAGCGTGGATCGACCGCCCCTGCCGCCGCCGCCGCCGCCGCCGCCTCAGCCGCCGCCCCGGCCGCCGCCGCCGCCGCCACTACTTCTACCGCTGCCACAGCTGACCCAGCCCGCATGTACGATGATTTGTAACGTTGAGGCCACTTGATACGGGGATATCGTGTTGAGAGACCGAGTGTTAAACGGATCTTCATCTGTAACCAGTCACCTAAAAGTTTGAAAATACACTAAATACAGGGATGTCAGTTTTTCACTTATCCATAAAAATCCTTATTTTCATCTCATGTTTATAGAATTATTTTCATTATCTAAAACAAAGATAATATAAATCGAGTTTCATTCATGGTATGAAATAGTGGGTTGAACCTCCCTACACATCCTCAGTCCTATTCCATGGCCAACATTGATGTGTTTTCTATGATTTCTCAGTCTTTCTAAGGCAGTAAATTCCACATGAATAATATTTCCACTGTTTTTTCCTAACCCCAACTGACATCCCTGTTAGTAGAGCTGTGCCTTAAACTCTGATGTGAAACCATCCTAGTGTGCATTAACCTGTATACATTATCACAAGGGTTTAGACGAGACACAGAAAACACCAACCAGAATAGTCTACTGTGATAGTGTCAGTTTGGGAGCTATGTTCCAAATGTCAGCAACTCTCATTACCATAGTATACGCCATAACCATGCTCGTAAAAAAAAGTCTGTTTAAAGATGTTTCCATGTTTAGTTTCGAAAGGATTCATATGAAGTATGAAAAAATTAAAAAAACAAAAATACGCGTATTGACAACATCAACCGATGTGATGGCCCTGGGTGAGCCTGATAAGTTTAATAATTGTTTGATGCAACATAGAACATAAATATATTTGATCTTTCTTTCTATTTGTAGCCGTATATTTTTCCATTCACCGCTCGCTTCGTCTCATTCCACTCACTGAGTCTATTTACTATTTCCCTGTTCAGGCTGACTGCGAGGTTACAGTTCCGGCTACCAGATGGCAGTGCAATCACCCACCAGTTCTCGTCGTCAGCGACATTAGGAGACGCGCGAGACTTCATCAGTCCCGTGAGTTACCCACAATCCTCCTCACCGCCTCCCTCCCTCCACCTTTAACATTACTCAGACTGCGGGATGTCAGTTTCCACGTTTCCTTGAAAATCCTTGTTTGTATTTCCAATTCATATTATCTTTCTTGTATACAACAAAGATTGTATAAATTAAGTCTCATTTATGCCAAGAAAACAGTGATTTGATCCTCCCCATACACCCTTTGCCCTATTTTGTGACCAACATTGATGTGTTTTCCATGTTTTCTCAGACGCTCCGGCGCAGTAAATTCCGCATAAAAAAATATGTCCACATTCCTTCCGGACCCCAACTGACATCCCTGCAGAGAGTTGAAGTGAGCTAGTTCAGTAAGAAGGGATGTCAGTTGCCGTCATGGAAAAAAGTGGAAATATTTTTCATGTGGAAATGAATGCCTCAGATAGACTGACAATACCTAGAAAGCACATCGTTATTGGCCATAGAATGGGGACTGGGGAAGTTCGAACCATTGTTTATAAGTGTGAATGAGGCTGAATTTATACCATCTATGCTTTATTCAAGATAAAAAGTTTTATAGACTAGAAATGAAAACAAAGATTTTCTTGGAGAAGTGGAAATCTGCTATCTCTGAGAAGTAAATGGTGTCAAATTAAGATGATATTATGGGCTGGGAGTTTCTAATATAATTCGTGAATTTTACTTGGGAAAATACTACACCAGGAAGATGTGAATGAGGAATTCGATGAGGGGATAAGATGGTAAATGTGTGAGTGAGTTTTACAGGCCATCCAACACACCTAGTTTAAAATGAAGAATATGCTTTGTAATTCGAAAATATACTTTCTAAGACCTATATGGGTCATTGTTTGGGAAATGCATTATCTATATTGTACTTAAATGATATATACTATGAGGCATACTTTATAAATCATACTTGACCGAAATGTTCCCTGTAAGATATACTTTCTGAGATACATTACCAGTCCTGTGAGTTGAGACAACTTAACATTGTCTTTTGCAGCATGCCTCTTCAATGGGCCGCTTTTCACTGTCTACAACTTACCCAAAGCGAATCTTCACAGATGACGACATGTCGCAAAGCCTGCTCGCCCTCAACCTGGCGCCATCTGCCGTCGTTGTTGTAATTCCGGTAAGTTATACACTGGCCGCCAGAGCGACACTGCGTTACTTCTGGTTGGGTTAAATCCAGGCCACCTTGAGGTTTTTTTTCATGCCAGAATGTTTTCAACGAAGATAATATGTTATGAAGAAATGGTTTTTCATTCCAGCCACGCTTCCTTATTACACATACTCGGGGGCAAAATGACAGCATCCAGGGAACATAATCTAGCTGTCCTTATTATAGGAGTGGGACGTTAAACCACAAACAAGAAATTCTTTAGACCATACTAGCTGACTCTTTTTTCATCACCATCTAGGGTTTCTTGTATATTTGTCATTGCCTTCTAGGGCTTCATGCATCTAAGGTTTCTTGTTTAGCTACATGTAGGAGAATAATTCAGGGATGTCAGTTTTCCTTGTTTCCACGGAATTCCATGTTTTCATTTTTGGAATAAGAAACTCCTTTTTCTTGTGTAAAATGAACATAAATAATAAATAATCAAATCAGCCATAACTCATGATGCCCCAGTTAACCTGCCCCCAGACCCATGTTCCGTAGTGATAATGTTATTTATAACTACTATATTTCAGGTCTTTTTGGTGTATATATAATTCTAATTTCTACCTCTGTATTGCCAGGAAAAATATTTCCTTGTTTTTTTCTGACCCCAACTGACAGCCCTGGGAGATATAGTAACGCGCTATAATTTGTATATTTTCAGCGTGTCGGCACTGCGTCGGTGGCTCAAACAGACTCCGTGTTCAGCACCAAGTTCCTGATGATGGTGCTCGCCTTCCCGTTCATCACCCTCTGGGGCTTCTTGTGTAGCTTCTTCGGCACCCAGCCTCAGAGGCGGGCCGCTGCCTACAACCAGCCGCCCGCCCAACCCTCACAGCCCAGCGCCTCGCAGCCCGGCCCCGACAGACCCTCCACCAGCACCGGGCGCAGCAGGCCCAAATCGTGAGTCATTTCACTAATGAGACGTGGCTAGCACATCACTGAGTAAAGTAGATGGTTTCTTGAAAATTCTAGCTTCCTGTCAAATTAAAAAAATTATTATAAGAAGTAGGATTTTACCACACAAAACCAGACTCGTTCAATTTAAAATCAATGTAGTTTATTGATGATAAATAAATGAGATACAGTCAGATCAATGAGATGGGTGATTGATGATTCATAAAACACTCGACGTTTCGGTTAATTAATTAACCTTCATCAGGAGTAATTATTATTCAAGTCAAAATAGCTACTTTTTTTTTTTCATTTGATGTTTATTCTGGTGTTCACTACGTAGGGAAATAATAATGTCCCTTTTTTCAGTTGGCTCCCAGGCCGGTCAATAGTTCATAGATAAATGTGGGTATTCACCAGCAGTAGGCGTACTTCAATGGAGCCATTATATGATGTTAAACTATGATTAAGACCCATTCTGTACCTAAATAACTGTCCCCTTAAGCGGGGTTGAAACTTTTAATAGAGGGACAAATTTCCGTTCCAAGCAAATTGTCCCCTTCAGCGGGGTGTCCGAGAAGCGGGGTTTTACTGCACCTGTAACGTTTGGGTGACTGTAGAGGTGTGATTGTGACGCGTTATTGTACGCTGTGCCCGCCAGGTCGTACGGAGTTCGCAGACGACAGGAAGGAAACATCCACAGACTGAGCGCCGACGACTCGGACGAGGACAGGACGACGTGGAACGGCAACTCCACGCAGCAGATGTAAAATGTCCTCTCACCTGACAGAGCAGATGTGAACCCATCCTTCTACTGGCTTTTCCCGCAAGATCCACTTTATCAGGAATACATTGACTGTGTGTACATTCCTGCAGTATCTATGTTTCATCTAAGCATGGAATGCACTTTGCGAAATATTGTGTCTCGAACTTGAGTGGTATAGGTTTTACCACACGTGCCTGCGAACAGATTCTGAGCACAGTTTTGCCAATCTTGTGGTGTTATTTGGACAGTGTATTATGTTTCTGTTTGAAAACAAATCTTGGGATAAGGTGTATTTAGAATTTTCAGCATGAGATGGAGAAATGAAGAAGCTTCATCAGGGGAAAGACGACCCATCTGGTGTTGCCGGATGTTTTAACCTGTACAAAGGAGTATAGGTGTTATTTATAGGGTACAGAGTGATTGCTAGTTCCGCCATCATCCGCCAGGAAATTGTAAGATAGCGCCACTGTAATCGGGGGACAACCACTATTATCTGCTGTCATAATCTATAGATAATCGCGAGACAAGGATAAAACTCTTTTATGGCAAACAGACGAAAATATTTCTAATAAAATCCATTGATAGCTGGACCCGCCACCTGGTGTTTTGTTTAGCGTCAAGGGACAAGATGGCCGCTTACATAGCACAATAGCTATGTGCTGTATACTGCCGCCTCTCTCAGTTTCTCCAGGGCGGGCAGGGAGGGCCCTGTAGAAGTGTCCCTGAGCAGCTGAAGGGTTGGAGAGCGGCTCACTGCACGCAGTATTCTAATCAAGACAGTGCCGTCAAATTACCACGAAATCAATCAAGTGTGTGCAACAAAGATTATATAAGTTTATCACATCCAAGAGTAGATTTTCATCACTGCTATATGAGTACTGCCATAACAAAATGAGGACTATATGAAAATCTGGATCTCTTGCTGTCTTCTCAATTTATTCCAAATATATTACATTGGATTCCTGTAAGGAAATACATCTTGATGACTTTGGTTTTAGAGATAACTGTCGCACTAACTACAAAGATATTCTTTATGACTGCGACAGGTGTTAATATAATTGTTACCGTATTTTCTTGGAGTTACAGAATAGATCTGACATCATCTGAAAGATGTCACCCCAACTTGTAAACTATTCTCTAGCTTAAGACAATGGCAGGAGTGAAAGCTGGTGAAATATTACATTGTCTTCACAAGACAGATGGATATAGTATCGGGTTGCTAACAGCGAAACTTATGATTGTGATATGAATGTATTACCCAAGGTTTTACCGATATCGAATCAATGTGTACTAATTCATACTCAAGTTATAGAAAGACCAAGAAGTAATGTACGAGATTAATAAAGTTGACCTCTAAGAACCCAGTCAAAATGTTAACCTTGTACCATACATTAGTATTGTACTTACTCCCCAACTTCTGTAGCTTTGTCGTTTGGTTCAATCCAGATACAACAATTTAAATGTTTACCCATACGCATGTTAGTTAAATTGGGGAGACCATGTGAATAATATCCCGACCCAGGAGTTTATCGTATCACTGCAGTTAACAAGTACAAAATGCCTCCACATCGTTTATACTATACACACGTGATGGTTAATCTCTCCAGGGTGATTGGAAACGTTTTTGATGAACAAAATATTTAGTAATTAACCACAATGTACACTATATCAGTGGTTGGCAGTTACAGACCATTCATATACCGAAGATCGCTTTCTCGTTATTTGAGTGTTGTTATTGGTGTACCGATATTGAGGTAGTTCACATCCTTCCCGCTTGGTGTCAAGTATTCATATCGTCCGGGTTTTGAATTTATATCAGCCCGACAAAGATGAAAATGAAAACGTTGCAAAATGTGTACATAGAGCGCCCGCTCACTCTGTACAGGTAGTTAATTCACCCCTTTAATTGCAATGCAAATGTTCTTTGAATTAGTTCTGTGGAGGCTGACTACTAGAAGGTCAAGAGGGAAATGTACAGATGTATGGACTGTGATGAATAAACGTGACTATTGAATAGCCTGTCATCTCAGTTTTATCTGCAATTGATTGCGCTTTGCTTCCTTTAAAGGCATATATCCTGGAATACACAGTGGTGCCACCTGGTGATTTTCAAATACCGATAATCACCAATTCAAAATGGCTGCTTCTGACTTATTCTTTATCAAATGAGTGAAATATCACATTTTGTCGATTTTGACCAAATACAATAGGTACAAAAGGCCTACTTACATTTGACTAATTTATGTAGGAAATGTAATCAAGAATATAGTTTTCTTTAAGTATTCCAGAAACAAGAACGGTGACCTATGGTTTTTAAAACTAAGATACGTGTAGAACTATGCCTTTATTATATTGTGAAAGTTAAAAAAAAACAACGACATGGGTTTTACTATGGAAAAAATCAACTTATGCTTTCTACATGATCTATTACGTTATCATAAATATGAATTTATAAATTAAAAACTAGCACAGTGACCCCGATATTTTAATGGGACATGAATTCTTATATACTTTGGGATTATATTAAATTTCCAGTAAATTATCTATAGGTTTTATTTTTCAAAGCAAATTGTCTGATATGACAAAATATCAAGCGAATCTGTTCATATTCCAAAAGCACATATTCATACAGTAAAAGGCGATTTTGGTATGTCGTTATGCACTAGACCTGGGTCAGACTTGTCGACATGCCCCCCCCCCCCCCCCCCCCCCGTTATTATAGAAGTAATCCCATTTACTAGCAGACAGGTTTTCCGCAGAAGTATAATAAAACTCCTATTCAGGCGACCCGGAGCAGTCAAAGGCTGATATTAAGAGGCTGACCACATGTTGATAAGTTGGCGGAGACCCTTTATCTAAGGCTAAGACATGAGGCGCTGCCAAAGGGCTTTAGTATTGCGTGGAATTGTGAACCAACGGTTATAAATACATGGTTAAAGACTATAGTTCAATATTACATAGTGGCATTATCTGGCCGTTTTCTAGCTGGTAATACGGTTAATGAGACAAGGGATTTATTGATGATAGGAACTATACAGACTATGGACATTACATAGAGTCATGTGATCTATGGAAACTACAACATAAAGGAAGAACAGCTTTATTCTAGCTGTGTATTTGGCTTTAATGTTTTCTTTTTCTGACACGTCTTTTTAGTATCTGACTTTATGTAAAACTTCCACGTCCTCTACGCACTTTTTGGGCCGGTACAAGGAAGAGCACTCGAGCATGGGTGATTGTGCTTAATCCCTTTATCCTGATTTTTTTTAAATGATTAGGGAAGTATTCTAGGTAATTGTTAAACCATGCACCCGCTGCGCCCCCGATATACGCCGATTTGCCTCACGATTGTCTTGCCGATTCAAATAACATATTTGCTTCATTGGCCATCGTGTTGGATTAATCAGGAATCGGTGACGTTGTGTCCACGGTTTAGGGTACTCATTTCAAAGTGACGCGAGACTGTTCTACCGCATTCTTCATAAAGGTAAAATGGCTACCACCTTGTACCAATGGATACCTGGGGTACAGGGCACAGAGCGATTGCTAGTTCCGCCATCATCCACCAGGAAATCATAAGATTGCGCCACTGTAGTCGGGGAACATTACTATTACTATTATCTGCTGTTATGAAATGATAGAGGAAACAAATGAAAGTTTAGGGCCAGAGCTTGAGTCATGTGGTAATTCACAAGGTGACTAATGACTTATCAGATGAGTTTTAGAATGTAATTAACATAGTGCCCACCGTGAGCTCTGTCATGTGGTCTTTCGGTTTCTTGTTGAACGAGCACATTCCTGTTTAAAAAATCATACAATCCTTTCATTATATTTCCCGATTTACAACGGACCTTTATAACAGGCATGGAAAATTGCCGCCACAAACTGAATTTACGGGACCCGTTTTTAGACGGGATATTCGTTAATAGTGACCGTTTTGAGGCCCTAGTCTAGATATCATACATTTGGTGAAACTTATCGAACCCTTGGGGCCAATGTTTGTTGTATATATCTTGAAAACCGCCTTGAATCTATAATAATCGCTATAAACGATTATCGCGTCTAAAAAAGGGTCCCGGGTGTATGCTTCAACCAACTGGGCATTGTCTTCTTTTCTTAAATCGATATAAAACTCGAAGTTAACATTTCTAATCCGGGTGGAAAACTGAGATTCCCATTATTATTACATTAAAAAGCACGAGGCTGAAATACAGTGGCCCCTAGGCCCCAATCTTTATTTTTTCGAAATGCCTTAGGGGCCATCCATAAAGTATGTACGCAGAATTTCTGAAGTTTTTGACCCCCACCCCTCCCAAATCTTACGTAATAGTAAAAAGAAGGACCTTACACAAAATTTCCGAAATCTTTCACCCCCACCCCCCCCCCCCCCCGCCCCTTCCTTAATGCGTCCGTACTTTATGGATGGTCCCATACTCATCCCTGTTATAATAAAAATCTTTTACATAGTTTTAATTACCGCTGTTAATGTTGATCCCACACGAGTGTCCTTAATTTCTAACACATACAAAGTGTCAATACACTAATTCCATTCTACTCGTATAAACCTGCACGCACTGACCATTCATTCCGTTGGTCATGGATTAAAGGCGTTAGGCAATTTCAGATTTAAGAGTAAACACTGGTTCAACGCGTTATTAACGTCAGTCACCTCAATACACATTCCATCTCTAATCCAACATGTGTAGCTTCCTACCGAGCAGACGAGAAGTACTCCAGAAACGCATGTCTGAACATACATATCGTCTGTATGAAATGAAAATTGAACAGGCAATAAATATAATACCAGATACTATCTTTAAGTCCGGATTGCTAGGGATGATTTATTTTTGTTTTTAATCCTCTGCAATGGTGTTACAGCACGGTAAGGAATGCTGAGGTCTAATATTCTTAGCGATAATCTGTGTCTTCCGGGATTAAGGCAGGCCCGAGGTGTACTTAGTCAGATTAAAACGATTTCTGGATTAGGCTTACGTAGGCCAAAGAAGACGCAGTAATTGCTCTGTCACTCAGTGATTTTTGTTTCGTATTTTCTGTTGGTTATGTCATTCGCATAAAGCATGGATCATTAGGGACAATTATATTTTCTGAAAAGGTTTTTTTTTTAAAGTGGCTATATTGATAATAGCCTATATAATTTCGATTTGTATGAAATGATGTGTTTTTTTAACAAACCAACCGAGCCACCGTTCCATTTGGTTGGCCTTTCCAATGACGTACACACCACTAGCATGGTCATGCTTATTGCTGTCTAGCACTTTCATTTAGGTGCCTTAACACATGAGAACAAGGTCTTTCAGTGCAGATTAACACCCAGAAGCCCTGGTTGCTTACCATGTGAAACAACACAGATATCTACACACAGCTCAATGCTGTTGTAGTTTCGTTAAAGGGCTTCCATCGAAGCCATGATCGTTTGGTAAAAAGATAATTTTTGACGCGATCAATGGTTTGCCTTGGACAGGATTGCCATTTTGTGGCCTGCCTTTGCGGCCTCATTCTTCTATTGCTGGTGTGTCTGCAATCCACTCAGGGAAGAACCACCATCAATGGAAATAATAGAATAGAAGTAACTGATGAAGCGGAGAGAAAAAATGACCACACCTCAGTACAACACTTTGGAGAGATCACCGGAATTAAATTACGGCCAGGAGAAGCACAGAAACCTGGGTTAGAATCAGCCAGGCCAGCGCTGTACAACATTCTCTTAAACTCCGCCGTTGCTAGAGATACCATTCGAGCTATTGAGTCGTATCTCCAACAAGAGGAGCAGAGGCTACAGAGAGACATCGAGCACATTCAACATACATTGTCCACTATTACAAGGTTCTACGACGAGGCACTCTCTCGAGGGAAAAGATGGGCAAAGGCGGCTCAGCCAGATGTAGAGTTGAGAAACTTTGGGAAAACAGTCAGCACACAACAAGTGGATACAAAATCTGATTATTCCAATTATCAATTAGATGGAAAAGGAAATGGTGATGATGGAATTTTTGTAGAGGGAGAACATCCGGTGAATGATTACAGGCAGAAAATTGCCATGAACTTTGTGAGAAGCGAGGATGGGGAAACAACTATCAATCTCAACTACGAAACCCTAGGTAATATTGCTATCTTTCTACAATTACAATAAATTATATCTTACTATTGTGTAGGGGTCATCCATAAAGTACTTACGCAGAATTTCCGAAATTTTGGACGCTCATCCCTCCTCCCAATCTTGTAGGGGCTATAAGCAAAATTTCCAATTTTCTTTTACACCCACCCCCTCACTGCGTACGTGCTTTATAGATGACCCAATACCATGAACATTTTGGGTAGATATCTCGACATCAATATATCATTAGATCTTACGCAGAGTACACAATTGAAAAAAAGAGTAATTGCCAGCAGTGACTACTATATCGCTGGGTATGAAAGGAGTGAAACATCATACATTTCTTGAATTGATCTACAAACAGGGATGTTATGTGAAATTTGCTGCCACAGAGAGACAGAAAACATGGAAAACACATCGTTATTGACCATAGAATAGGGATGGCGTGTGTGGGACGGTTTGAACCACTGTTTATTGGTGTGAATGAGGTTGAATTTATTCTATATTTGTTTTACACAAGAACAAATAATTCTATAAACTGAAAATAAAAAGAAGGATATCATGCGCCCACCTTTAAATAAAAGACAGTAAAATGTATAGATTTCTCTTCACTATTGTTATATCAGTGGTCATCACTTCCTATATTATGCAAATGAAGAGTATTAAATTATATGTCGTCTGCTCACTCCAGGGAGGGAAGAGTGATCTTTTGGCAAGAATGCCTTGGAGAAGAAGGGATCGCTTTTGCCGGGGACACACCAAGCGAGAAGCGGCAGCGATCTCCCGAATCGCCAACAAAAACATCGTTCATATGTGCGATATCATTTCATAGTAATTTCTCCCATTGATAATTTAGCGTCTCAGAGGCAGTGATCAGGTGAAACACGAAATAAAACCTCACATACACAAGCTCACATGTTGGCGATTCCGGAAATCGCTGCGTTTCTCGCTTGGTGTGTCCCCGGGATTAAGAACACTCACAGTTATGTGTTGGCGGTCATACTGGATTTAAATTTATAATGATATACAAACTGCCAAATAGGTAAGAGTATCTGGAGTTCAATGACCGAGGAACTCTAGATTTATACAAGAAATCCCATCTATTCTGAGAGCTTGCATTGTAGAATTACCTAAGCCCTATATTAAAAGAACTATGAGGAGCCACAAGCGCCAATCAAGGGTACATTACAGTAGCTGATAATGACTGCCTTATATCTTGGTTAAAAATAATCATGGATTTCCTTATATTATACACATTACTATTGCATCACATCAACACACCATCTCATCAAATGTCCTCACTCTCCTTTTGTTCCAAACCCACACGAACATATACACTCTCACGAGTTCAAGCATTGTGACATATGTGTTGCTTTAATGGATGAATTGTACTTTATTGCGGAAGTTCATGACTTGTCTACACCTATCGTGGCGGACAGCTCTTCCTATGAAGGTTTCCTATTTATTGATCCAATATTTCCAATTTTATTCCATTTATTTTGTAAATGATGCTTCAAGGCATCACCCAGCCATCCCAAGTTGATGCATTGAGGAAACACCTGTCCAGCCCTGGTTGACGCCTCAATGCATCACCCGGCGTGGATGGCTATATCCCCAGAACTATATATAATCTAAATGTTCATAATTCAAATGTAAACAGCACCGAAAATTAGAAGAACATGGAGCTTCATCTGAAAAACTCAGATAGCCTGAGAGATGTAGATAGATAGATTAACACTTTCCATCCGAGCCCTAGCAGGTTCACCACATATCAAGTTCAACAGATATTTAGCAATATACCCCAAGGGGACGATGCTCTTATGGCACTAGTACTAGAATTAATTCAATAGATGCAATTGATATGCATTATTTTATTTACATATAGAACACTCATTCTGAATAATGTTGCCTACATATTTTTTCAATTATTTTGAAAGAATTTAGAAAGTCTATGAATTTTGTTGTATAGAATACCGTTTTTAGTAATGGCAAAAAAAAATGCCTGGAGGCATTCTTCGTCCCCTGCATGGGAGTGCCTCAATGCATTGCTCGGACTGATAGGGTTAACAAATATATTGAAGAGACAATGCTATTACAATGGAGAGGAGGAAGTCTATTGGCAGCGGTGTCCTTCTTTTCCCCTTAACCTACAGTCCCGGACGTAATGGCCTTGGTGGTGACATCCCCGGAGAAAGGTAGTCTAATGGGAGGGGTGTGAATAGACGGTAATGACTGTCATTGAGTAAATGTCACCCAGGAAGCCCTCCTATGCTGGTGTTGTCCCTCTTTTACTACACAAGTTTTAGTATGTGGTTCTCCTATAGGTAATTACTATATACCATGCCGTATACATATACTATAAGTACACACCGTTTCGGCATATGATGTAAAAAATACTGTACGGACCGCTGGTCCGTACACTAAAATACGGACCACCTTGCCATACACGTTTATTAACATATCGGTTGTTAAAAATTAAATTAATGATTTTTTTTAATTTGAGGTATATAGTAAATATATAACGTCCAACCATGCTTGTACAAGTTGTACAGCATGGTCAGGACGTTCTATATAAATACTGAATGTAGGTTCCTTTTAGTTCCTCCATGATTATATAGGATTTCTCGAGCACAAATTCCACAAAACCAACCAATTTCTTTCAAAGCTGTGATTTATTTTAATAGTATTTTGGTTGAGTTACAAATGGAATAATTTGTGACACAACATTTCGTCCTATGTATGCAGGCCTTCATCAGGTGTACATTAGATGATTACATTTTGAGTAATAAGAATTATTAGTAAATAGAAAATTATCTTTTTCTATTGAATAATAGATGTACTTCTTTCTTCTTCTGCAGAGAGATCTGGTCGTTACCGCAGGGAGACAGCGGACACCAATGACATAAATTATCTCTTTTTGTATATTCTCTCTGCCATCCTCCTCATCCTTGCTATCTCGGGACTTGCTTACCTTAGCGTCTACCTCTGTAGAAAGTAAGTAGGCCCTACAACTCTCATACCGAATCGTTGAAAATCTTTGTATTATCTGCATAATAGGATATCGACCAGAGATTAAAATATTTTTCCATTGTAAGTTTCAAATATAATTTCGTGCGTTGGAGTTAAAAAGTGAAAAACACCCTTTTTATTCATCAAGTTATTTGATTTGATTTCTCTCTATTAATTCATTGTTTCCTATTTTAGTAACAATAAGCAACTAAACAAGGCAGGTGAATACAAGGATTTACTATATACTCATGCCGTATATACTGTAAATACGCACCGTTTCGACATATAACGTAAAATAAAATACGAAACATTATTCCGTACGTCTGAAATATTAGTTGCTAGGCCAAATCAAGTTGATTATTTTGATTAATTTCGGGTATATAGTAAATATATAACAACCTACCATGCTTGCACAAACTACAAAACTCGATGATAATTCAAGGTAAATTAATTTAAGGCCCGGCGTCCACCTACTACGATATGGCACCGATATGGTCTACGATGCACCTTCCGATAAAAAAAATCAAAATCGCGTCGGAAGATTACCTGATATCGGGGCAGTTGACCACGTTTCTGCGATTAGACACCGATAAAAACCCTATACAGCGCATGGTGGATTGGCTTGTCTAGACATATGTCTACGATTTTGCACCTTCCCGATATGGCACCGATTTTGACATTTTGTATCGGTGCCATATCGGGAGGTCTACGATTCTATCGTAGTAGGTGGACGCCGGGCCTTACCGTAAATCACCATCTCGTTTGGTAGCTTGCACAGCATGGTCAGATCTTTCTTTATAAGAAAGTTCTTCCCTGTGTTTTTAAGTACACAGCAGATTTAATGCAGTCACATGTGTGAATGAGCTTCATGTTGATTTCCTCTCATACAGGTACCATGTGTGCACCAAGTGCTACAACAACGCAGAGGAGCCGTTAAAGCTACGCTCCTCATGGGGACGACTGAGCCGGGTCCCCCGTTTCGTGGTCACCAACACCGACGGCTGCAGGCGCTCAGTCATTGACCACCGGAAGTTGAGTGCCCCCTCCTGCGTCCCGTTTCGTCCTAACACACATGAGCTGCGTGGAGTGGCAACAGGACACCTGGGCAAGTCCAACAGTTACCCCAACCTGAACCAGGAGAGCCTGGAGAAGAGGCGCAGTGCCTGGAGTCACATCACACTGAGCAGCTCAGAGAATCCAACGCGGCGGGTCCGTACTCGAAGTCTCAGTGAGAGCGACTGTGAGCTGATCCCATTGACTCAACCCGCAGAGGAGCGTGTTCTCCTATCCAAAGCCCAGCGGAGGCATCGAACCTACCTGGCGAAGATAAAGAAACAGCCGCCTGTGCTTTATACTAAAAACCCGGTTGAAAATGATTCGGGGGATAGTGGATTTTCTAGCCCGACGTCGAGCGGGTCGCGGCGGTCGGCTCGGCAGGCACGGCGGGGTTATTATTACGGGGTGCACCACAACGGACCCCGGCCGGCAGGCAGTGGGCCTCACACGCCCTCCTTCCTCGATCACTCCGGGGCTTATATAGTGGGCCGGTCCACGGCTTCTCTCGGGTCCGTGGTCAGCCATGGGTCCAGCGTGGTCAGCTCACAGGCGACGACCATACCCGGTCTCATTGAGTATGCGTGAGAAGGTCCGTGTCCGGCAAGGGTGTCGCTCAGTGATGATTTTTAGCGACGTTTTGCGCGCTTGCTGGAGATGGTACGGGATGTCTTACCAGTTCTCCACCAGTGTTACTATCAGGTGTGAGCATTAAGCTGAATGAATGACTTCGTCCTATTACAAGCTTTATTGCTGGTGTAACTGCAATGCAGTACGCTAGACTGATGAGAATACTTCGAGATCAAGGTCATATGCTGGCTGCATTAATACTATGTCAACGCGGCAATAGAACCGTAAATTTTTTTCCAACAGATAACCCAACAGTTGTCGGAACGAAAAAGTTTTTACCCACATATGCTGGCTGCATGTTTACCGCTTGAGGGCGACCATGTTGATCATAACCAAGGGTTGCAAGTAAGGCCAAGGGATAGAATCTGTATGTTTCACATATGGATAATTTGGAATGTAACAGAAGTCCTAGCTAAACTGGGAAATATCTCACCCCCGGTATTTTTTCTCCATAGACCTAACATTGGGATCTTGTATCCAACACCCATAAGATATCTAAGAAAAAAATCCAATGTTAGCCCATTATTCAATGTGAAGGGTGAGATATAGATTCAAA
Source organism: Alentia gelatinosa (assembly GCA_950022655.1). Taxonomy (NCBI): domain Eukaryota; kingdom Metazoa; phylum Annelida; class Polychaeta; order Phyllodocida; family Polynoidae; genus Alentia; species Alentia gelatinosa. The sequence continues at coordinate 40,358,229 of OX465592.1, forward strand.
ACCTATTCAAGTTTAGGGTCAGAGCTCGATCTTATTTCATTTGAATCGCATAGGAATTCATGTGGCTTAGCATTGTGAATTATTGTGCAATTCAAACTCGATGGGATACAAACTCTGACCATAAACTTTTCGAGGTTTCCTCTATAATATCTTTTATCTTAGCCTGGTATGAACGTCCATAGGCTTAATTTTAGGAACTCATACTCAACAAGCATGCGAGTACAGTAACTGATACTCAATAATAAACAGATAGATATTTCCAGACTACAATAAAACCGGAAACATATTCGTGTTTGGTCAGAGATGGTGCTTGCCATCTCGTTTGGAGCGCTTTGCAGTATTCATCATTCGGCTGTCGCCTCGTTCATATTACTGTACACTCCAAACTCGATGACATAAGGGGCACAGACCAAATAGTCGTCAATTTCTTTCATACTCATAAATGAGAAGGTAGTAAATACAATAAGTAGTACACAATATTGAATGGATTTAGATGCAAGCAACCGTACTCTCTGAGGAGTTGACGCATAGTAATATCCAAGCGCATGCGAGGATATAGCGCAGGGTCAACTCCGAGGAGCATTTAACCGATTTTATTTGAAACCATTCTATATTGTATTTATCATCCAGCGATATTACATTTCATTCAGGAATGCACTATCTTTCAGTCTGTACTATTTTTCCTTATGCGCGCTTTATGGTAACCCAGAACATACGCACTCCCTAAGTGTTTTCTATAGACACTTTGTATTAGGTGGATAATAAAAACCTGTATATTTAGTTTCAAGCGCAATATAGATCAATTCCTCAGATTAAAGCATTAGGATGAAGACCAGAAAACATTATATGGTTATACAATAAGAGATATTTTCGTTCTGAAAAAATAAATGTGTATACGTTTTGTAGCAACCTATTGGCCCACCATAAATTTATTTTGTCCATATAACACATTTCATCAATGTACATAAATTAAATTATTTTGTCATGATATATGACACATGTTATGATATATGTCAATGGTATACCAGAACATGTATATAAATACGAATACATGATGTGAATATGTTATATGATTTGAATCAACAAGCGATTCTGTAGTAATTAAAAAAACACCCCCAAAAAAAACAACAGAATGGCGAGATGCTGAATAAAAAAAAGCGAAGAAACGAAAAGACCTAGTCTTCGGAATAAATTATGATATCATTATTGGTTTGGACAATAGGTCAAGTATCGCTGAGTTACTCATTAAGGCTCATTTGAATTTACAATGACTTTCGTACCGACATTTCTTATACGCAGCAGTTGATAGGTCAAAGGGAATTCATATTTATATTACTGATGTGATAGAGCAGCACTCCAACCTAGAATGACAAATATATTCAATACTTTACCTTTTCATATAAAATTTAAAAATTACAAGTAAAGATATATTCAAGTGAAGAGATCAAAACGGGCCTCTATGAAATTTGATCACTTACAGAAAAATACTTTTGTAACATTTGCTACATTATATCTCTTAATCAAACCAGCAAACAGCTGACAGAGATAAATAACGTAGAAAGGTATATTCTCCGCGCAGTTGACGCGAAGAAATATATGTGTGAATGCGAGGATATTGTGTAGTGACAACTACGAGGAGAATATGTGACCACGCAGATCAAAATCATGGCAATGTTGTATTTGCTATTCAGCATTGCAGATCTAAGTTCTCCAAGGGAAGAGAAAATGGTCATTGATCTTCTCACACACTACTTTGCACGCTAGGGATAACGTTTATCCTACCCCTAATAAAAAACCGCCATAGACTTAACATAGGCAAATTTTATGTGGCAGGCCGTGACATAAAGTGTTTTTTTATGCCACTAGAGTAATAACATAATTGACCAATCAGAGAGCAAGATGTCAGCTACTATGAAAAAAGTTCTGTTGGTCGTTGAGTCAATATTTATCTTTTAGTAATACAAAATCAGAGACGGGGTAGGATAAATACGAAACCGAACTCGAGTTAGACTTGTCAGTGTCTATGCCACTCTGGTCAGGGCTGGTCCTCACTACACTCGGCTACGCCTCGTGTATAAACATTGTCAAGTCTAACTCTCGTTCGCTTTCTACTAATTATCCGTATTCTCTTCGGTAGCGACCTCGAGACTATACGTTTATAATGGGAAGGGCCCGTTTAATAATATAGGATCGTACATGAAGCCACTTTTCAGTAACACAAACACGGGTTATCGTTTAGTAATATTGAGGACTGTTTGCTACGACAGTATTAGCCATCTATAAGGTCGTCCATAAGTGCTGAATAAAGTTGACCCACATCGTCCCTGGGTCTCTATTGCATACAAAAAAGGGTCCGATCCTAGATTATTAAACGGGCCCCATGTTTGTAACGGGTGGATAATACATCAGGGAGTCACCATGGTGCTTCCTTACATCCTCCTCCAAACAATTAAACGGACATTTGGGCAGATATTGAGTAATAGGACGATATTAAGTACTACATATTATTATATACCTATGTACGAATGTCTATTAAATACTGCCCGCTGCTAGGGGTGCAGTAATAATAATGTTCGTGCCCGCTGTGACTGCGACTTTGTATGTCATTAAAATGGCGTTTTTTCACCAATTAAAGGTATATAATAATAAGCAAACGTCCTCACTGTAGACGAAATGGTTCTCGTTCTCGGTCAGTCTTCATTTCATACTGCCTTCCGCCTTTGGCGTCAGGCAGTATGAAATCGACGACTGACCTCGAACAGGAACCGTTTCGTCCACAGTAAGGACGTTTCCTAATAATGCCACTAGCAGCAGAAACTGGAGAGATTAACTCGATTAGGTGGTCGCTAATGATATGCTTATATAAAACGAAGGGGGCGAGATTATTACAGTGCCTAAAAGTTAGAGTGGTCACATAGACCATGAGCTTGTTGCAAAAAAATCTATTATTATATACCTGTGGTAGTATATCCTACACATACTGCCCGCTCCTACCCATGGCGTATTTATACCCGTACGCCACACTGTGACGTACGGGGTATGTGATTACCTGACCAGGTAAAATTTCTCCATTTTTAGGTATATAATAATACGAAAACAGACTGACTGTCTTCGTACGTCAAAATACTTGGTAAAACTGTTGATCACATACATCCCTCTGCCTACGGCATCGGGATGTATGTGATCAACAGTTTCACCGCGTATTTTTGACGTACGAAGACAGTAAGCCAGTTTCCGTATAATACTTCACCATCAGTGTGCTAACACTGTGATATTGGGAAAGGAGCAGAGGTTCAGCGTCTCAGGTGCTTAGAGGCATGCCAGACTGACCATGACTAATCATTAGATGTCGAAATACCTAATTGACCCACTGATGCTGAAGGGGACAGTTTGTTCGGAATGGAGGGTGTGTCCTCAAGAGGGGTTTTACGGTATATATATTTAAATAACCTAATACGCATGGATATAATTGACTAAACTCTAGAAATAACATCACCAAAATGATTATATCTTGCCATGATATGTTGATACCGTTTATATGCCATTTTACAATCCTTTTACAAACCACTTAATAAATCACGTTTTCCATGCAATCGTAGTTATGTTTGGAGTGAAAACAGGTACATGTATTGTGCTGCTATGCCGAAACAGCACAAAATCAACTCTTGTTACCTTGTAGAAACAGAGACACTGTAATGAAAGTTGAGCCCCGTTGTGTGAGCATCTAAAGGTCAGTCACGTCACATTTACGCAGAGAGACCGCCCACGAAGATGGCCGGAAATCAGAGTTAATGAGGTGGGCCGTTGACAGTGACACCATTAACTGGTAGTGTGATTAGAGTACAGGGAAGAGTATAAAGCCAAGAGCTCTGGTCATGGCTCGATCACTCCATCATTGTCCCAGACCCAACAACGCCTGAGAGTCATAGCGTCTGCGCCTGGGCCAGAAAAGTAGTGCAGTTTGGAAGTCGTCTGCTTCGTACTCTTTCTATGAGGCCAGTTTTCACCAAGATGGCTGCCTTGAGAACTCTCGCCCTAGCCTGTGTGTGTCTGGTCAGCCTTGGCTATGTCGTCCGAGGTAAGTTTTGTTATCACCGCAAAGATAAGTTTGAATCATATGATACAAATCAGTATCTCACCCCTGCTATTTTTTCTCCATAGACTTAGCATTGGGAACTCGTATCCAACGCCCATTTGATATTTAGAGAAAATATCCAATAGGGGATTATGTCACAAACGTTAGCCCATTAGTCAATGTGAAGGGGTGAGATAAATTCAGAAACCCGTTCATGTTTAGGGTCATAACTTGATTTACATCTCGTTTGAATCGCTACAATTATTCACGCGGCTTTGCCTTGTGAATTACTACACAAGTCAAACTTGATGGGATACGAGCTCTGACCCTTAATTTTCATAGATTTCTTCTATATCATCCTACCCCTAATATAAAATCCCATAGGCTCAACATTGAGTTTCCGTATGCCACGCTGACTGGCATATGGAGTTTTATATGCCACTAGTGGCATACAGAATTGTTATCACGTAGTATGTTTCATCGGTTTGTGAATCTAAATAGGAAAGATTCGTGAGCCTACAATAGCCGATAGCTGTAAGCAGACGGCTTTGATTAATCGATTGTTGGAACACCGCATTATATAGACTGGACATTGTATCTGTTATTATCCTACCCCTAATATAAAATCCCATAGGCTTAACATTGACTTTCCGTATGCGCCCGTATGTCGCATACGGATAAAAAATCGCTCCTAGGAGCGTACAAAAAATGAACCAATCAGAGATCAGCAGCTGAAAGTAGTTCCAAGCGCCTTCAGGGCAGCAAGGAGAGCTATATGGAGGACTTCAGAAAGTTTTTATCGTGTTTTTGTTATCATCCTCACATAAAAATATCGTTCACAGGGGTAGGATAAAATCAAAGCCTTATTCCGGTTTTACGATAATATTAGCGAACTCCCGGACCGTTAATACTTAAGTATTTATAAGTCTGTGAATGAGTAAATATCAAAAGATACAAACTCTAGGTAGGTTTATTTTACACCCTCAAATGTTAACGACCTCGTTATGTACGTAGTAGGGCACGATAACCCTGTTTTTATATAATACTTAGGCAGTTTAATCAACAAATACAGATAAATAGAAGTAGGGAAACATAGCATCAGCTGGGGCATCTGAAAGCTCAACTCCTCTCCCCACTTGTGGACGTGTAACGATAGTAAAAGCACCGTATTGATACTATCCTTGTTCTGATACCTGATAAACGGATATTGATACTATCCTTGTTCTGATACCTCCCACAATGACAGTTGAACCCCGCCTATCAGACACCCTGCGTAAGTCATCATCCTGCGTAAGCGAACACTTTTGCTCGGAACGGAAATTTGTCTCTCTGTTAGATGTTTAATCTAATGCCGCAAAAGCGGGCACCTCACGTAAGCGGACATCCCGCGTGAGCGGACAGTTATATTATATTTTGCTACCAAAAAAGCCTAAAATCCCCGTATAAGCAGTCACTTCCGATGGACATGTTATCAAAAATAGATTAATCTGTGTTTTTCGTGAATGTATATGAGTAGATTCATAGAGAATATTTATTTAAATTCAAAGTTTGATAACTTCGGATCAAATTAAGATATTGATAAATGGATTTAAGATCTATGATCGCCTCTATCTCCCCTAAATATCGGTATATAACACTTGCATATTGGACATGGGGAAACTTGAAAACCCCACGTAAGCGGGTACTTTGGCTCGGAAGAGAAGGTGTCCGCTTGCGCGGGGTTTCACTAAACACGTATTGTCTCGCATAATCACTCAACAGCATCAGAGCTTCTCAAGTGAGGGAACCCCAAATGTTGTTCTATGGCAACTCTCATAAAACCTCTAGAAAATAACATTTGGAAAATTGCTGTCAACTTTGCAGCGGTCAACTATATATTTCATGTTTCCACCAATCTCGTGATACAAGAATAACATTCCGCACTGGCATATGGACCAATATTGCGAAGGCCTACTGTGGCGGAGTTTTACTGTAAAGACAAAGTACGCCTGGGACAGAGTGAATCTTCATATACTACTGCCAACATCAACACACACCACCCAATAAGTTATCACTTAGCCACACTATAATGCCAGACAAAAGTAAGATACCATCTTTGTACCCAGCAAAACTTTAGACAGCCCATTCTATCGGTGATCTTAAAATGGTTTACTTAAGCCCGGCGTCCACCGACTACGATGGACCTCCCAATGGACTACAATGCATAATGTATAAAGATAGACAACCGGGAAATTCTTTATCCTACACAAAAGTCTATAGTAGGAACATGGGTGTGGATCGTAATCGGTTTTTATGAACATCACATGGCCAATCGTAGATGATTTGGAGATCAGTGGGCGCCGAGCATTACGGTGCATTCAGCTGGCGATTCGTTATCTTGTGAGTAGTACAGAGCAATGTGAGTTTGATCTCAGGCTGATGAAATTGCTTGTGTAATGAATAATGTATACTATTAGCAGGCTTTATAATATGTGATTTCCATAAGTTTATAACTAGCAAAGTTCCTTGAATTACCATACAATGATACCCATTTGATATTGATAATTGAGATTGAATTATTGAGTGTTAGTCATTGCATACGTGAGTGTAATTATTTAGTTTTCGTTGGTAACCTTTAATATTCTTGAGAAATAATCTCAGGAAAACTAAAAGGGTTATCTAGTGCGCAATAGCTATATGAAAGAATCTGAGGAAAACTAAAAACCTTATCTATTGCACTAGGTTAGGCCCGGCGTCCACCTACTGCGATAAAAATTTAGACCTACCCATATGGCACCAATACAAAATGCAAATATCGGAGACATATCGGGAAGGTGCAAAATCGTAGACATATGTCTAGACAAGCCAATCCAACATGCGTTGTATGGGGTTTTTATCGGTGTCTAATCGCAGAAACATGGTCAACTGCCCCGATAATAGGTGACCTTCCGACGCGATTTTGATTCTTTATCCGAAGGTGCATCGTAGACCATATCGGAGTCATATCGTAGTAGGTGGACGCCGGGCCTTCATTTTCTCTATGGGTGTAACTTTGGGGCGCCGTACCTCGGGAGCAGGGGCTGCGTACGGGAACACATCTTAAAGGCAACTTAAATGAGCAAATAGATCACAAAGCTGCAAAGGTCATTCTCATTTACAGCGGATGTTACCCGTAGATGAACCGGGAAATGAGACGGGGGATCTGTGAAGTAATTGAGGAGGAATATCTGGGACCCGTTTTTAGACGGGATAATCGTTAATAGAGATTATTATAGATTCAAGACGGTTTTCAAGATAAATGATAAGACAATTGACCCCAATTGGCGCCAATGTATGATAATTAGATTATGGCCTTAAAAACGGTCTCTATCAACGATTATACCGTCTAAAAAACGGGTCCCTGGTTCTCAACATTCACCTATAGTCTTCCCTCACCTTAAGGAGGAACGCCAATATACTATCGTAAAAGTGAATGAGTTTCAATCTTGGCCACTGTATGCCATGACTAGAGTTTGGCGTAGTGATGTCACGAGGCGAAGCCGAGTGAAGTCCGGAGCCAAAATTTGAGGAGTGGAATGCGATGACCACGATTAAAACGAATAAGGTTTGGATTTTATCGTACCCTGTCTCCTCGATTTAGGAATATTACATGATAAAATTTCTATATGCCACTAGTGGCATATAAATCTCCGTATGCCAGTCAGCGTGGCAGTTAATGTTAAGCCTATGGGATTTATATTAGGGGTATACCTAGTATCTTCTCTGAATAAGTCTGCCTTAATGCTACAATGAGAGTTGTTAATTGTACCAAAATATGCACTTAAAAGATTTGTGAAAGACCTGATCCTGAACTTATAGAGTCAAAGTACTAAACATGTATCTCCGGAAATAGTGTTTTGTGAACTGATATGTGTGCTTTCAGCGGGACCATTTTGGCGCCCAGTTGAATGGGAGGGTACTGATAGTGCTTGGTTGGTTAAGGATTATAAATTCTGCCTGTGAATAGATCTACGTTATTTGTCATCTTTATGATCAGTGGAAATATAAATTCGTGAATTTCCAAGATTACTAATCAGAAGGATTTCCTGATAAACATTTAAGTAGAAATGTGTGTGTATGTTTCTCTGCTTTTTGTCCTGTCAAGTTCATCAAAGTTATTCATCTGCATCAAATTGTTGTTTGAATGTATTCAATTCCTCATAACGTCCATACAATGAGGAAACAGTAAATATATCAGGTGATCAAAAGGATTCAATTACGGTCGAGTCCTCTCTGGTTTAATTAACAACCATACCCCCAGCTAGGGACCCAAGGTAACTGTAACGGTCTGTAACAGGGCACCTTATTAATACAGGTGTTGCCGTTCAGCGCCGCCTAACGGCCCACTGTCTAGTTAGGCGGCCGCTCGGACAAACACCGCGAGTCCAGCGGTATTCATATAGAGACAAACAGCAATCCACACCTAAAGTGGGAACGGTGGGTGTGATTGCAGGAGTGTTGTTTTTTGACAGATTAAATTTCTGAACAAACTACGGTATTGTATTAACGAATCATGGCTGTCTAAACTTCATAATTGATAACTACCTTGGTTTTAAATAGGAAAAAGATAAGCATATAATTATAGATTGTATATAGGCTTGCCAATGTATTATTGTGTATTCAGTCTCAGTGTTCCTGTGTTATCTAAGCTATATCTAAAGTATCATTGAGGTGATATGCATGTATGACACATCAGATTGGAGCTGGAATACCATAGAATACCATGCAATCGCTGTACTTTCTCTAAAAATGATTTACACTGGTATTATAAACGTATTACGCTCATACGCTCAGTCATTCAATACAAAAGAATACGTTGCTAGGTGAATGTTTGGCTTCAGCCGTGGCGGAACTAAGCATATAGGGTGCGAGACAGGCCAATGGAAAAAGGCCTATTCTCAAAAGTTCTTTGCCACTAATTAAAAATATTGCTTTTATTTTATTTTCCTTATCAGACGGGACTAATCAACTCAATAAAGCAATACCCTCACTTCCGGTTTATCTACTACTGTGACTCCGCCTGTAGTTTATCTTCACTGATAGCTCGTATGTGTACTTTCGTGATCGCAGGTTACCCGATGGGCATAGTTCAGAACCCGAAGCTGGAGAAACTGATTCAAGACGAGGCTCCTAACGCGGGAGAACAACGCCAGATGTCTCTGCGATTCTGTCGGTATTGTCTCAGCCAACCGCTAATCTGTGGTGACCTCCACGGCCTCTGCTATGCCTTATTCAAACAGTACTGACGATAATAAAATATGCCTCATTTACAGATTTACTCTTCCTTATTCACTTTCTTTGCCTCATTGTTTGGCTTTGTATTCTATGATCCCAACCAGTCGGACGTAAATATATAATAGACTTACACTGACCATAAAGCCCTGTCTCCACTGTGCGATTCTAGGTACATATAGGTGCGTCCAGTCTCAGACTGGGCGTACCTCCAGGGGCCTGTTTTTCAGTTGAGACGATCTTAAGTTGAGACCTTTTGAGGGCTAAAGTGTTTTTCAGTTGAGATGATCATAGGGGATCTCAAGTTGAGAATAAGATAAGACCGTTTGGGGTGCTTTGGGGGTTTTTCAGTTGAGACGATCTCAGGTGATCTCAGGTGATCTCAAGTGAAACCAGCTCACACTGCACGAAAACCACTATTTTACATAAATATACGCCATTGCGATAACGCACGTATCGGCTGTATCGTGGCTTGTTTATACTTGTATACACCTCTTATACGCGTCTGCGTTTCGGGCGTCTACAAGACAGTTTCCATATGTAGACGCGCGCGACTTGGCTGTCTTTCACGCCTGGCGTATCCAAGATAAAACTGCGGTAAAACAACCCTGGAGGTTGTTTTTCAGTCGAGAGGATCTCAACTTGAGATCCGCTAAGATCGATCCGAGATCCTGAGACCGACTTTGAGATCAATGGCGGAAAGTGTTTTTCAGACGTTGTCTCAAGTCTACACAGCCAATCTTAGGGGATCTCAACTCTAAGGATCTCAAGTTGAGATCCCTAGTCCTCTGTGTAGAGCGATCTCAAGTTCTATAGTGATCTTCCTGCGGGTAACCAGCTTAGGGCTAAAAATTACCTCTAAATCAATTATTATTTTTGTCCCTCATGATACCTTTTGTGAACCGATCTCAAGTTGAGACCGATCTCAAGTTGAGATCCTTTCACTTGAGATCCCCTGAGATCACCTGAGATCGTCTCAACTGAAAAAACCCCAAAGCACCCCGAACGGTCTTATCTTAGTCTCAACTTGAGATCCCCTATGATCATCGCAACTGAAAAACACTTTGGCCCTCAAAAGGTCTCAACTTAAGATCGTCTCAACTGAAAAACAGGCCCCTGGAGCGCAACTCGGCAAAACGCACAGTGGAGACAGCGAGTTTCCTTCCAGTCTGAGACTGGGCGTACCGGTACACCCAGTCTCAGACTGGAGGTACCGCATGTACCCCGGATCGCAAGCGTTTTTAAATACCAAACATGTTTGATATTTGGTATGCCCAGTCTGAGACTAGGCATACCCTATGTACTTAGAATCGCAAGCCCTCCAGTCGCAAGCAGGGGTGTCTCCACATAGAATCGATGATACCTTGCTATCCGAGGTACATGCGGTGCGCCAAGCCGGTACCACCAGTCTGAGACTGGAAGTACAGGATCGCAAGCTTCCCCAGTCGCACAGTGGAGAAAGGCCTTTGTAATATCTTTAAATGGTGTGATTTAGGCTATGGACATAAGACTGAACTCAGTAGCATTGCTTTCATAGAAGAAGTGTATTATCGCTCATAAACGTCTCTCACGTAGTGCGGTAACGGTGGCGCCGCCTAGTGTACAGTAGGAATACTACATTCCTCCCCCTTAAGCTACCAAGTACATAATACAATAATGTAACACAAATACACAAATAAATGTGTATGACATTTACCAATTTACAAATCCATTTTGACAATTGGTTTCTTAACCCTTGAACTTCTACGTGGAGGTGGAGTTGCCATTCCAGGTGATTCAATATGAGGACTTGGAGACCTCGGTATTGGAGTTTCTGCATGAATGGGAGTTTGTAGACGGACATTGGGTGACTCAGGTACATCTTCAACAGGCTCAGGTGGTTCAATTATACCTTTATCATTGTCCATAACAGGCAGTGTATCAGTAGTTGTTACATCTATACTAGTAGATACAAACTCAGATGGATCATATTCTGGAATATTATCTTGAACATGATCAGCCAATATATGATCAATATGCACAAAACGAGTAGCCTGTCCGATTTGTACAACATAATTACGCGGACCACATACTTTCATAATCTTACCTCTAACCCAACGATCTGAACCTTTCTTGAGACCTTTTGTATTGTATTTGATACGAACTTTATCTCCTACATCGAAATGCCTTTCTCTGATTCTACCATGATATAACTTCTGTTGCTCTTGTTTCTTTTCAACATGTTCAGCTAGATTCGGTTTCACTAAACTTAACCTTGTTCGTAACTGACGCTTATACAACAATTCAGACGGAGTCTTATCAGTAGTAGTATGAGGTGTCGTACGATATTTGAACAGAATATTCGCTAGTCGATGTTTTAATGACAACTTTTGATTCTCAAGAATATGTTTGTTCAACATTTCTTTTATCAGTCTTACAGATCTCTCTGCAGCTCCGTTCGTCGCTGCATGATATGGTGGAGAGAGAGTATGCTTTATACAATTTTTATCACAAAATGTAGAAAACATTGATGAGACAAATTGAGGACCGTTGTCCGACACTAATTCTTCGGGTAAACCGTGTCTAGCAAATATCAATCTTAATTCGTCAATAGTTCTTTCAGCAGTTGTGCTTCGCATAGGAACAACTTCAATCCACTTGGAATGTGCATCAATCATAATAAGAAAATACATATTTTCCTTCTCAAAAAAGTCAATATGAATTCTTTGAAATGGACGCCTCGGCCATTTCCATGAATACAATGGAGAGGTTGCAGGAAGAGCACGGCTATCCTGACAAATACTACAGCGGTACACAGCATTTTCTAGATCCTTATCAATACCAGTCCACCAAACATGTGACCTCGCTATACGCTTCATAGCACAAATACCAGGATGCTCTGTATGCAATTCATCCATTATACCTGTACACAAACTAGTTGGAATTATTACACGAATTCCCCACAATAGACATCCGTTTTCAATGGATATTTCGGATCTTCGTATAAAGTACGGTTTCAACTCTTCTCGATTGATATTTTCAGGCCAACCATTTGCAGCATAATCATAAACAATCTTCAGTATTGAATCGGTTTTGGTTTCTTTCGCTATAATATCAGCCTTGACAGGAAGAGTATCAACAAAATTGATACTGTATATCTTACTTTCTCTACCCACCTTCGAATTTTCATGTGGTAACCTTGACAAACAATCTGCATTAGAATGGTCACTTGATCTACGATATTTGATATCATAATCATATGCAGACAAAACTATCGCCCAACGCTGCATACGGGCAGCTGCTAAAGTTGGTATAGCATTTTTGGGACCTAAAATTGTCAAAAGTGGCTTATGGTCAGTTTCCAGAGTGAATTTTCTACCATACAGATATTGGTGAAATTTCTTAACACCAAATATAATAGATAAGGCTTCCTTCTCTATTTGAGCATAATTACGTTCGGATGAAGTTAGAGTACGAGATGCGTATGCAATAGGTCGCTCAGTACCATCTTCATAAATATGACTTATCACTGCACCAACACCATAACTAGATGCATCGCAAGCCAATTTGAGCGGTTTCTTCACATCATAATGTGCAAGTAATGCATCGCTACTCAATTTTGATTTCAACAAATCAAACGATTCTTGCTCAGACTTACCCCAGCTCCATTTGACTTCATTACGAAGTAATCTGTTCAATGGTGCAACAATAGTAGACATCTGTGGAATGAACTTAGAATAATACTGTACCATACCCAAGAACGATTTTAATTCACTTATATTTGTTGGAGCGGGAGCTTCTTTGATAGCTGTGACCTTGTCCTGTAATGGATGTACACCATTAGCATCAATACGATAACCCAAGTAATCAACACTTTCTTTCAAGAACTCACATTTTTCTCTTTTGAGTTTTACATTGTACTTGGCTAGTCTATTCAGAACTTTCTCTACAAGTTCAAGATGCTCTTTTTCATCTTTTGCACGGATCAATATATCATCCTGAAAACAAATAACACCATCAATACCATGTAAGATCCTGTCCATGGTGGATTGAAAAATCTTAGAAGCAGGCTTAGCACCATATGCTAACTTAGTATAACCATAGACACCCCGATGAGTATTAATAGACATCAATTTTCTACTCTCATCATCTAGATCAAGTTGAGCATATGCATGCGACAAGTCAAGTTTAGTAAAGATTTCACCACCTGTAAGAGAAGACATTAGATCTTGAACAGTAGGTAAAGCATATTTTTCATCTTCAATACATTCATTCACATGTACCTTATAGTCGCCACATATTCTGACACTACCATCGGTTTTAGGTACAATAACAATGGGCGAGGCCCATTCAGTGTCCTCAGGGTTCATGGGTGTTATAACCTTGTTCTTTTCAAGTTTATCAAGTTCTGCATTGACCTGATCATATAAGGAGTAAGGCACTGGTCTTGCTTTGGCAAAATGAGGTGTGACATTGTCTTTGACCTTGATATGCGCCTTGAATCCTGAAATGCCCTCGTAGCTATCATGGAAAATATCCTCGTGTTCACCGAGAATATCGTTGAGTGTCTTTTCCTTACTCTCGATTCCAAAAATGTCATTCCAATCCAATTTGATTGCTTCGATCCAGTTTCGGCCAAACAGAATTGGTCGATTCACACAGTTTACAACTAGGATCGGTAGTTCCTTCTTTTGACCCTTATATTCCACATCACATAGCAATTCCCCACAGACATGTATGTGAGCACCAGAATACACACGTAGCTTAACATCAGATTTTTTAGTTTCTTACCGCGAAAGAATTTCCGAAATTTGTCGCAACCCATAACTGTGTAATCTGCAGCGGTATCCACTTGCATTTGAATAACTCGGTTGTTAACTACAACATCAACTGTGTACTTTTTCTTAGACTTATCAGAGTTAGTGGAAAACAAGTTGTGAATGCCCAGGTCATCCTCACTATCATCACTAGAACCTGGTTGCTTGTCCATAGAATGAACTTTTCCCTTACTCCCTTTCTTAGAGGATTTGGACTTGCATGAATTAGCCAAATGTCCCTTATGTTGGCATTTGTAACATGTCGCATCTTTGAACTTACAGTCATCTGGACTATGATTGCCAAAACACCTAAAACATTTTACTTTCTTGGTATTCTTGCTAAACTGCTTAGATTTGTAAACTTTATTTACATCAGAACTAGCAGCACTAGCAGATAAGCTAGACTTAAAATCCTTGGATTTTTTATGAGATTGCTCCATTTGCTGGGCAATAGTACAAGCTTTCTTAAAGTCTAGGCCTTCTGTGTTCAACAGTTTATCTTGGATAGGTTGTATATTTAGTCCGCAGACAAAACGGTCTCGTAAAGAACGGTTGAGATTATCACCAAAATTACAGTGAATTGCCAATTCTTTGAGAGCCAAAATATAGTCATTCACTGACTCACCCTCCTTTCTGTTCCTAGTACCAAAATAAAATGACTCAGCTATTTCAAGAGGTGTTGGGTTGAAATGTTCCTCTAACTTCTTCACTAAATCCTCTAATTTAGTTTCACGTGGGACTTTGGGAGAAATAAGGTTAGCAAGCGTTGTATAACATTCCGCTCCAATTTGTGACAGAAAAATGCCCCTTCTTTTTCTAGTGATAATTGCATTTTTCGCTTCCTGTGCTACTTTCACTGCATAATCACCGACAAGTTCTACAGTAACTAAATCCTCTCCATCAAAATATGCCTCCAACCTTTCACAATATGCCTTGAAAGTCTCCCTTTCTTTGATATAAGGCCCAATATTACAAGGTGTAGCCATTTTGATCAAAATTTAGTACAGTGCAGTGCTTTTAAAACAGGTTGTTCACAGTACAAAAGTTCATCAGTAGTACAGAATGATGCTGTGGGCCTAGTGTCTTCAAAGGTGCACACACTATAGTTACATTCACTGTGACTCAGTACAGTGCCAATACACATCCACATCAAAGTCATCAAAATCTGCCAAATTTTATGTCCAGCCAGTTCCACTCACCACCAATGGGTTCCTTGAAGTCAGGAAAGTATACCTGCATAGATTAACAGCCTTCGTCGCCAATGTAATATCTTTAAATGGTGTGATTTAGGCTATGGACATAAGACTGAACTCAGTAGCATTGCTTTCATAGAAGAAGTGTATTATCGCTCATAAACGTCTCTCACGTAGTGCGGTAACGGTGGCGCCGCCTAGTGTACAGTAGGAATACTACAGCCTTAAGAGAAAAGCTTGATTCGCACACGCCAGGGGGGAGGGGGTGTTTTTCAGTTGTGATATCACACTTTTGGGCCGTGAGTGAGAGGCATCATCCTTTAGTTGTAATTTTGCAGAGCTGTGTGATAAATACCCGCAATGAGCAAGTCCATGGTGGCCGACCTTAGCGAGACCTTTTGTGATAATTAGGGTTTGACCATTATCGCTTGCAAATTTACTTGTATAATGCGAGTGAGAGAACCACCCAAGGAGCGAGGACGTCACGAGTTTGAGTCTGAGTTTATTTATGCCACGCATTTTGTTGGCTCCATAATTTCACGAGTCGAAGACTTGTGAAATTATGGAGCCAACAAAATGAGTGACATAAGTAAACTCAAACTCAAACGAGTGGCGTGTAGATTTTATCCTACCCCATTTCTACATTTTTTCAGTATTAGAAAGTAGTGGCATAAACAATACTTTATGTTACACCCAGTGACATAAACAAATCCCATGTTAAGCCTATGACTTTTTATTATTAGGGGTAGGATAAAACATACTACCTGGCCATATACCTGCTACTCATTTATCAGCCTACCCATCTACCCACCGACCCATCAACATGCCTACCCACCTATTTACCGAGCTACCTACCTTTCTACCCATGTATCTGCCAACCCATCTATCCATTTCCCTGCCTAACTCTCAACCTGCTTCTCAGTCGGGCTACTGTAATAGTGTTTTAGCTTATAGTTCTATACATAAGACTTTACTCCTATATTTAAATGTAGTGTTCTGTAACGTCCTGGTGCAAACCCATAATCAAATAATTGATGGATTCTGAGCTGTTCTACAGAAACTCATCCTGCAGTGACAAGCACTGTTCTGGGAAAAGGGCAGTGGAAGCATCAGTGAGCCAGTGTGTGATTCATGGTGAGACAGCTTTACCGGGAGTCACTTGTAGGGGAAACCCATCTTGAAGGGGATGTTGTAATCTATTTTTAGAAACATTACAGTGCCCCCTGGTGTCATAACCTGTCTACAATATACAGCTGTAACCCCCTCTGATGGTTACAGCACCCATCTATTTTTAGAAACATTACAGTGCTCTCTGAATATTAAATGTACCCAGTATATAAGGGAGGACAGTCTTGAGATGAATAGGAGAAGACCAGCCATGACCATCAGAGTAAGACCAGCCGTGAAGTCAGCTATTATTGCCATAGAGCTTGGATAATAATGGGGACCATGCTACAAGCAGCCATGTGACGGGACATCCTCTATGCTGGAACTACTGCAACCAATGGGACTTATGTGTGCAATACTGTGAACTACAGTCAGTGTTAAATATTGTGCCATGTAGGATTGACAAGGGACTGCTGTGTATGTGTGCTGGATATTCATAGTTACTGTATCACTGGATATTGTACATTGATGTGGATTATATCAATATCTCCCCAGTTTATATTGTTCATTGGATCTTATCTTATGCTCTACATTAAAAATCTAAAAGCTCCATCTTCTAGTTATTCCTGTAACTGGGAACATTACATATAGCTAGGTTACGGTACCATTGAAAATCACAGCAAGGCGGGATACAGACAAAATATTTTTTGTTTTGCAAATATTTTGCAAAGGGGTATCAAGATGCCTACATGTTGACCTGCCTACCCATCAACCTGACCACCCATTGACCTGCCCACCCGTCCAACAAACCTGCCCACCTGTCAACCTTACTTGCCCACCCATCGACCTGACCTGCCTGCCTATCAACCTAATCTACCTACCTACCTGCCTGCCCATCAACCTGCCTGCCTATCTAACCATGTCTTCAACTACTCATTAATACTCCTTATCTCGACAACTCATTAAAACGCTGCTATCCGTTACACCTTACAAACCCCTCTAACCGTTTTCTTTTCTTTAACATCAATATTCTGAAAATAGTGAAATATCCTGTCGTCTCAGTGTAACGGTAGTTAGCTGCGCTTCTCCATCTACTACGGAAAATCAACTCCTTGTCTAGTGTTATTCCTAAACTTGTAACAGGGGTGAGCTAATGTCACCTGGTGACTCCTTCATAAACTAACAATGGCTCTGTCCACTGTAGGGCCTTCATTCTAAGCCTTAAAGGCATATCGGACAATTTGGCTTGAAAATTAAAACCCATGTTTATTTCCTGAAAATTTGATATGGTGTTCTCCGATTGTTGTGGACCACATAGGGCCTATTAGTATCTCCCTTAAAAATGGGGGGTCACCGTGCTTGTTTTTGATTTATAGATCAATATATTGTGAAAAATTTATATTAGAATATATAATAGAAATTCTAAAAAGTATTTTTTTACATATCAAAACCCATGTCATTCCCCTCAAACTTTCACAGAATATAGATCTAGTACATATTTAGTACTTCTTATTTAGGTTTTAAAAGTCATAGGTCATAGGCCACATTTTTCAGTAGGCCTACATTTCCTATGTAAATCAAGCAAATGTAAATTAGCCTATTTTACCTATTGGAATCGAAAAAAAAACTGGACAAAACACTTAATTTACTCGCGTAGAATTAGAATGAATCCCAAGAAACCAGTTTTTAAATTTTTTGACATTATTCAAGGATCACTAGGTGGCGCCACTGTGGATTGTAGGATATGTCTTTAACACTCTCCTCCCAGATCTTTCGCGGCACTAGCACAAGCAGCCAGAGGAAGTAGAGCGCAGGATATCTGCGAGGAGAGTGTGTCGCCGCACTGCACGCGGGAAATCCTCTCATCTCCTGTCCACGTAGGCAAAGGAACCAGCGTGCAACGCAACAAACTCCTAGCCCTCTACCGGATAACCGGGAAACAAGCGTAGTCCAGTGTAGATGTGTGCTGCGAGAAAATGGCGTACAGTTGACTTCATGTGTGAGAAGGTATGGTTGAATTCTTGTTGTTTTATTATGATTACGATTATATCTGACCACCATTGAGAGCAGTCATCTAGATATCATCAGTGTAGAGAAGTTAGTGTTTCTTTCGCGATGCTAGCCGGTGAAGAACGGGAATTAAGTTGAGAAATCTGCCTCCTGTGTTTGTAAACAAGTCACTGAACGCAACTCCGAAAGTGAGCGAAAATGGGTGGAAATAGCAACTAGAAAACCCGATGGACCGGATTTTACATGACACAGTCGTCACGGGACTTTGCACAACTGTCCATAGTGTATAAATCATACTATCGTAGATGCATTCTTTACACGTTATCTTGTATGCTAAATACTTGGTGTTGAGATCTACCTGACACAGGCAACGAACACTTTTTGTGAGAAGCCACGTCACTTTCCAAAGTGAGCAAACGATCCTTTCAATAATCTCGATATGGTCGAGAGTGATGTAGTTTATTATTTATTGTCAGTAGGATTTAGGGGTTTCTTCGGTAAATCCTTGAAATTTAAGTGTCCCCAGGTAATATCCCACTCCCTCAAAAGAAAAATAGAAGGGTAAAAAGGGCTGAACTTGAAGTCAACCCTACACCTCAGTGCCTCACAAACACTCCTTGTATAGTATAGATCTCTAGATTCTAGACCGGTAATATTTTTATTGTTTTTATTCATTGAAAAGACAGTACAATCATCCCATACGGGGCGTTTTTCCTTGTGTCGCCTTATAACATATATACAAAGTAATACAGGACAAGACAGGACAAGAACAGGACATTACAGGTCATAGGTTGCTCCTAGAAAACAGTTACCGGTACCACAGACAAATACAATAATCCATATCTCAATCGGTCACACATCACACTGTACTAAAGGGTGGAATGTTTTACAAGTATGGGGTATGAAGATGGTTTATAGGCCATTGACCATATTGTTGAGAAGAGGGCAGGGTCAGATGACTCCTGTAGCTCATATACTAGTAACTATATATGAAATATAGAAATATAGAAGTGCAGCTCTTAGATTTAGCATTGACGGACAAAGATTTTCCTTTAGATTCCACTAAGAAGTACAAAACAACGATGTTAAATTGAGCCGAATATGCAGCGAGTTTCCAATCTCATTCTCTGTTTTTTACCAAAGCCATCTAATGTTCTATGCTGTCGGGATCCATCTATAAAAAGTTAATATCCCCAGTTGCCATGAAGTCTGGTTCGTGATGGTTCAGGCATAATCACGCAAATCAAAAATGTTTGAGACACAATATAAAGAAAAGGAATATTGCAACAACAAAAAACTGTAAAAACTAGACACACCAATCACTTAGTAATCACAGGCGTATTGCACTTCTAGGTCAGGGGTAATTATATATAATTCCTTATATGAAAAAAAACCTCCATCGCATCCTAGACGTTTCCTCTTTATTAGTTCTTTGAACGTTGATGTGTTCTCACTGAAGTAGCAAACTCCACATGAAAAATATTCCCATTCTTTCTGACCCAACTGAATTCCCTATGAGTCTGGCTACAGCATATACATATACATCATGTTTATAATGTGCTCGTATAAAGAAGTCTACTTTGAAAAATGATTCATTCCTGTCAAGTCATTTGACACTACACCGGTTGAAAGTCTTATTAAAGGGCCGCCATTGCTGAAACGTAGACATTTGGAATAAATAATGTGTACATTTGGAGTTAAACCTATTATCTTATCCTGGCATAAACGTTCATAGGCTTAACATTAGGAATTCGCACTCAACAGGCTTGTGAGTACAGTAACTCATAGACAATGAGCGATAAACAGATACATATTTCCAGGCTTAGATAAAATCAGAAACTTATAAAATTTGTCAGCGAGACATCAAGCTATGATAGCCATGCAGTTGAAGGCGCCTAACACACTCAACATGAAGGCAATGGTATAGTTTGGTTGGTTGAGCATAGTAGTTTTGTTGGACCTGCGAGGAATTCTTTCATAGTCAAATCATTGTCAGTATCAAGCGATTACTTTGACCTGCCATCATCATCATCATCATCATCATCTATATCGCATGTATTGTATATGTGTTGTCACTTGATGACGAGGTTGACCCTAAGTCATATCATAATTAACCCAATAAAACCTAAAAAAGAAAATTTGCCATCTCGTTTGGAGCGCTTTTGGAATATTCACTCAGCTATCGCCTCATTCATATTATTGCGCACTCCAAACTCGATGGGGAATAGGGACGCAGACCAAACACTCATCAGTTTCTTTCTTAGTCTCAGCGAATAGGGACCCTGAAAGTTGACAGCTCTCTCCACACAATACCGATATGAATAAGTCTTTATCTCACCCCAGATATTTTTTCTCCATAGACTTAACATTGGAAACTCGTATCTAACACCCATTAGATATTTAGGAAATATATCCAATGGGGGATAATGTCACAAATGTTAGCCTATTAGTCAATATTAAGGGTGAGATAAATTCAGAAACCCATTCAAGTTTAGGGTCAGAGCTCGATCCCATCTCGTTTGAATCACATAGCAATTCACGCTGCCTCTCCTTGTGAATTACTACGTGATTCAAACTCGATGGGATACGAGCTCAGACCCTAAACTTTCATGGGTTTCCTCTATAGTAACTGTCCTCTGTATTTCTCAGTACTCTGGTGCTGAGCAAGGTCAATGATTATCTATTTAGGGGCATCTAAGCTAGGATCAATAAACAAACAAAAATCAATAAAGTATATAGGCAGTGAGTGAGGATGGGGGGAAAAACCTTTCGGATATTTGTGCACGTCCGTTATTTAATATATTGCGTACAAGATGGAGATCGGGGGGGGGGGGGGGGGGGTACTGCTCAGAATTGACTAGCAGATAAACGCGGGAGGAAGCAATGGAAAGAAAGATATAACCAGGAGCAATGAATATTGTTACTACGCTGTTTAAAAACTCCTGCATACCAGCGACCGCATATATGTTCTATAGACAACACCTAAAGCAAACAAATATGGTGGAAGCAGGCCAAAAGAAATTGATGAAAAACAAAAAAAAATATTGAAGGGGACTTGATTCTAAGATTTAACCTTTACTTTAAATGCGTCTATGCAGATATGATATCCGCACCATATGGTTGTAACTTGTCTATTTTGCATTTTGTTTGAACACCGGCAAAGCTAAATTGATTATAAATGCATTAAAACGGTACAGAGTAAAAAGTTTCTCTTCATTGGATGTATAGACCATCTGCTACACTACTCTTCTCATCCTCGTACTATCGACTTTCCATTGCGCTGGCAGAAAACCTGTCTTTTTTTTTTACCATCAAGTGAACAGGACCTGTCCTGATGTTATTGATTATTGGATACACTTTAAAACTGATGAATTTAGAGCTTTTTGTTATAAATGACTACACAGATGTTTCCGCCGTATTATAGAAATAATTTAGAGCTCTATGTGCCTGTCCGTAGTTCAAGAATACACATATCACACATGAAAAGCCAGGGGCAACGCTTCCAGCTTAGAGATCAGTTTATACAACCAATAAGGTTAGAAATGATTTGTTTATAGATGAAAATAGGTTGAAGATCCCATCAGGGGTCTTCAACTTGACCTGAGTCTAGGGCTCTCTGAAATCTGAAACTATTGAAACAATCAATATGATAATTTTATTTGTATCAGGAAGATATTTCAAGCGCCAAGATGAGTTTAGAATTGCCCATCCGCTGTTATCAGATACTTACAGGGAAGTTTCATTGAAAGAGAAATGTGAAAGACAAACTACTCTTTTTATTATAGGGCAGATAAGGGACACAAAATGAGATAAGGTTGTAATATTATGGAGAAACCAAACAAGAGTTAGTCCTGTTGTTGTTTATCGCACGACGGCAAGATCGCGTATTACTGAGCGAGGCGAAGCCGAGAGCAGTAATACGCGATCTTGCCGCAGTGCGATGAACAATAACACGTCTAACTCGAGTTTGGTTTAGAATTTATCCTACCCAGCCCGTCTAAATTACTTCTACATTAACAGATGATGTCATTTGTCAAGTGTATCCCACTAGAGCAATATTTTTCATTTTTCTGAACTCAAGACCGAATACAGTGACCCAATGTTAAGCCTATGGAGTTTTTTATTAGGGGTAGGATAATATTTAAGACGAGAGATGAATTTAGAGGTTAAGACAGATTATTATGTTGCAGAATGTATTGTACTATGGTTCGGAAAATCTGAGGTTTGTTTCCCACACGCTGGTTATACAATCTTGTCCACATGGTCCATTCTACCATGTGATATTATAGAGGGTATCAAGCACGAATCTTAACATGATACACAATACTTTTTTTTCTTCACAACTTTCTTTATTGTAAATCATTTTTCAAATTATTATGATTTTCATTACATATAAAGAAGAGTCTACCGTCAGCGAACTTACGCTGTTTTCAATGGGCTCCCTTACGTTTTGTATATAGTAATAATAGTATGTTAATGCTTTGTATTAGATCTATAAAGTGAAGGTACGGATAAATCTTGCATCAATAATTATTACTATATATTGCATGCAGAATGGGCATTGACAAAGATGGTTAGTATGCTACCCAACATGTTTGATTGTGATTACCCAAATGGGACCACCCAGTTATGTGCATTTGAAATTCTTAACCTATTAGGATTACCCTATTTAGGCAACACCACCATGGGTATATAAGTCGTTGAAAATGTATTGTTAACACATTATATTTCTGTCCTGAGGAAGGCGCTGAAACGCCGAAACGTTGACCACTTGGAATAAATAAAAAACTCAATGTCAAAAGTCGGAATGGACATCATTTCTTCATGGGGAGTATAGAGTTGGACAGGCTTTCTATTGTATCCCGTTATAAAATACAATATTAGCTAATTAGAGAATCGACACAAATCTTACTGACACAATTATTTTTTCCCCTTTTATCAAGGATCTACCTCGGTGGATCATGCAAATATATGTTCTATGAGGCGGTAGGTATAGCCCCTTTCTCATAAAGAGGGTACTCATGGTAAAGCCGTTTCGCTTTTGATAGCAGAGCTTTTCTTTGTTGCATTGCCTACTAACCCTTCTCACCACGCAGCAGCCTGTTCAGGGAAATGGTAAACTAATTATACAAAATCAAATATATACGCGGCCCCACAGAACAGGACATTACGTACAAATACACGCGAAGGGTATATAATGAGGCCAGCTACGGACTTTGTTATTCATTTCTTTGTTCTACTGTTCCTCAAATGATAAAACTTTTTAAACATACCCTAAAACATAGACAAGCATCTTTTTTTCTTTTTTTTTTTTTTTTTTTTTTTAATACTGCCAGTTTTCACTGACCACTCAACATTGGGCTACTGCTCACTCGTTAGTCAGTGTCAAGGCACTCGTCGTACCCGCTACATATCTCACATTCCACTTATCATCCAGCCATGCAGAATCACAGTATTCACCGGCTGTCAGTCTTCACGCATCACGCATTACTCACACTTATCCCAATACCACACATCACCCAACCACTTGTCACATTACCACTGATCACACATATCACATATCCATCCCCATACTCAAGAACCAGCCAACACCTGGTGTATTATAGATATTGTTATGTTCCAATTTCTCTATTGAGAAACAGGCGTGCACTTTCCCTTGGCCTAACTGGCCAAGCTCGCCCCGCGTAACACTTCGCGAGCGGCATTTTTTAGTTACAATCAACACAGTCGCCCCCATGTGTAAACACTGAGTAATCATATAGTGCGGAATCTCAATTTATCCTACCCCTCATATAAATCCCCATAGACTTAACATGGTGGGCCTGTATGCCACGGTTATGCCATAAAATATTTCTATGCCACTGGTGACATATCAAATTAAAAACATGATAGGGTAGGATAAAATCTAACCATCACTCAATTTCATATAATTGTTTACATGCCATTCACTGTCTTCTGCTACAGATATCACTCAGCTCCGCTTCGTGATATCATTCCGCTAAGACAACTCATGCCATATAAACAATCATATGAAACTTTATGATGTTTCATATTATTATCCCACCTCAGGTACAAGTTAGCCATAGGAATAATGTTAGAAAAAACTACCCAAATGACCACCCCTGTAAAATGACAATACTATGTCATGGCCGTGGCGGAGTGAATGTGAGATTACTTCATATGCTATTGACCAACTGGATTTGTGAAGTAATTTGAGTTATACTAATATTGTGATGCTATTTAAATGTTAGTGAAAGAGGTGAGATAAATCCAGAACTGCACTTGAGTTGTAAAACAAACACTACTCCACTCGTTTGGATGCACCATAATCGTCACTTGGCTTTGCCTTGATGACGAATTCAGTGGAGTATTGTGTAATTTTATGATTCTCGATCCAGTTCTGTATAAGTACGATTTAGTCCACAGGTAGACATTATTGCAATAACACCTGCAATAAAGCTTGTAACGGGAACATGGCCTCCTTCATTCAGATTACTATAATGGTGGTGGACATTGCGCTACTGTAAATACCAAGCAAACCATTTTTGTTATTATGTCCCTGATGACGGCTGACAGCCGAAACTAGTAGGTCACATATGATAATTCAAACAAGGAACCAAATACATGTATAACACTAATTGTTAAACTAATAAATATTGGGAACACAAAACTCTTGGGTATTCTTGGTTAGTGGCTTCAACCATAACATCAATTTTAAAATATGTCCAAGAATTCTCCACAGGAAACTGAAGGCTAACTGGAAAAAGCTTCAAACATTGCCATAAACTTATATACCGCTTTAAAGATGTTTCATACATCGAATGTGAGTTTCGTACATCGAGTGTGACGCTCTTGGTCTTGCCAATTTGATCGCCAAATCTGTTTGAGAGTAGGTCCTGTGTGACCATTTATAAATGATGATTAAAATTTTCTGATATCTACAAGTTGGCGGCACCCGGCCATGCCTAGACCTGACCCCAGCTGATCCCTGGTGGCATCCAACCGTACCCATGCCATACCCTGGAAGCATTGGTGCAGCACTCAGTGTATAATGGCGTCACCCGGCTTTATTTTTATTTCAGGAAAGTTAATGGGTTCCTTTACATGGATTTCCAATTTTACTTTTGATCATGACAAGGATTCGTTACATAAATTTTCAACGATACGAGCAGTGGATGATACGATCTATCGAACAATGCAAGACCTTGTGGATGATCCACGCCCAATGTCGTTACATGAATTAGATCCTAGGGAGACATGCGAATTGTTTGGACAAATAGTTGTATGTTTGACACACATCCAACGGGATGCATGGTCTACTATGTGGTAGCTATACACCTTCATACACTCATTGACCTCCGCAGTGTGATCTCCATACCCACATACACTGCACCCCTTCACCTCACACCACACACGCTATAAGCTATATTGATGAGGTTTTTACAGTATTTTAGTTACGTGAGTACGAGGATTAAGCTTGCAAGTAGCGCAACCAAGAATATCACGGTCAGCCATTGTTTCTTAGTATTTACCTATATTACTTCATTTCTTAGAGAACAAGCTTCAGCCACAACACCCCCTAGAGGTTTCGCACATTATCACAAATTTGAACGATGTAAGACCATTTGTACGATGTGGGTCAATGTCTATGTAACGATTTTGACCAATGCCATTCGATCGTAACGTAGCTGTCGTAGCTGTACAACCAAAAAACTGGAATAAATCAACGACTTCTGCAATGTTTTTATATCAACAAAGGAAATTTCGAAGCAAAAAAAAAAATGGACATAGAGCTTACTTACAATTTTAATTGCTGTAAGTACTCGCATATGAGACGCGCCTTATTCGTGAACCAAACCCCTAGTGCGTCTTATAGGATTCGCCCAAACTCTGGGTGCGTCTTATACCAGGTTTTTTCATGAGGGCAATCAAGAATTTCTAGGGGTACTATTAGAAATGCCTTCAAATCAAAGGATATACATGTATGTAATTTTAATGTTTAATCATAATATTACTGTATAATAATATGTATATATTGTCCATATAAAAAACATTTTTTGTTTCAACAAATACATGTGTATGTGTGGCTGGAACCACATTTTTCCGCTGGAAATGACAAGGTAGGAGGGGTTTGGGCTTTTTTGTTTGTTTTTTTTTGTGGGGGGGTGCATCTTATAGGATTTTCTCAAAGGCGGGGGGCGTCTTATATACAGGTTTTACCCAAAATACTGAACCCCCAGGTGCGTCTTATTGTATTTTCCCAAAGTTGGGGTGCGTCATATATGCATACATTGACAGTATTCATGTTTATTGACAGAATAGACATAGAGCTTACTCACAATTTTAATTATTCGTGTTTATTGACAGAATAGACAT
The DNA here is from genome assembly GCA_950022655.1 of Alentia gelatinosa. NCBI lineage: Eukaryota > Metazoa > Annelida > Polychaeta > Phyllodocida > Polynoidae > Alentia > Alentia gelatinosa. The sequence goes on from OX465592.1 coordinate 40,385,036, forward strand.
AGAGCTTACAAACAATTCTAATTATTCGTGTTTATTGACAGAATGGACATAGAGCCGACTTACTATTCTAATTAGTCGTGTTTATTGACAGAATGGACTTAGAGTTTACTCACAATTTTAATTATTCGTGTTTGTTGACAGAATGGACATAGACCTGACTTACAATTTTAATTATTCGTGTTTGTTGACAGAATGGACATAGAGCTGACTTACAATTTTAATTATTCGTGTTTGTTGACAGAATGGACATAGAGCTGACTTACAATTTTAATTATTCGTGTTTGTTGACAGAATGGACATAGAGCTGACTTACAATTTTAAATATTTGTGTTTGTTGACAGAATGGACATAGAGCTGACTTACAATTTTAAATATTTGTGTTTGTTGACAGAATGGACATAGAGCTGACTTACAATTTTAAATATTTGTGTTTGTTGACAGAATGGACATAGAGCTGACTTACAATTTTAATTATTCGTGTTTGTTGACAGAATGGACATAGACCTGACTTACAATTTTAAATATTCGTGTTTGTTGACAGAATGGACATAGAGCTCACGTACAATTCTAATTATTCGTGTTTGTTGACAGAATGGACATAGAGCTGACTTACAATTTTAATTATTCGTGTTTGTTGACAGAATGGACATAGACCTGACTTACAATTCTAATTATTTGTGTTTGTTGACAGAATGGACATAGAGCTGACTCACAATTCTAATTATTCGTGTTTGTTGACAGAATGGACATAGAGCTGACTTACAATTCTAATTATTCGTGTTTGTTGACAGAATGGACATAGAGCTGACTTACAATTTTAAATATTCGTGTTTGTTGACAGAATGGACATAGATGAGGCGCTGACGACCATCGTCGGCGAGTATGGCCCGGCTCAGCGCCAGTTCTTCTGGGTGCTGGCCTGGGCGACGGTCATCTCAGCCATGCAGACCCTGCACATGGTCTTCATCGGAGCTGAGCCCAAGGAGGTCTTCTGCAGACATGGCCTCAAACAGACGGCGGGCTGCCCTAAGGCGGGCCAGAGCTGTGCCCAGTACATCTTCCCCAACAGCGAGTTCACCTCCATCGTGTCTGAGGTAAGTGCAGCTGCTCACGAGCTGCTCATTCAAACAATGTTCCTCCATAGGCTTAAAGACATATCAGACAATTTGGCTTGAAAATTAAACATTTAACAAGGACATTAAATAGCATCACATTCCCAGAATAATCAAAATTACCTAGCAAATCCATCTCACATTCACTCTGCCACGGCCATGGCGCAGTATTGTCACTTTAGGGGGGGGGGGGGGGTAATCGTTGAATATTTTTTTCTAATGTAATTCCTATGGCTATACTTGTACCAGGGGATCAGATAAATGACTCTATGGCACTAAAAAAAAATTGTTAAATGTAATAAAATTGTATAAATTTATCCACAAAACCAACTAATCCTGATTTTAAATTTAAGCTGGTATTTAATGATACTTGTTGCTTTTACATGCATATATATCACCACTCAAGGAAGAACGCCTTGTAAAGGGTGATTGTACCGTTCGTCTTTCATGGAGAGAAAAAAAAAAAAAAAAAAAATTCTTAAAAATGTTTTTTTTTTTTTTTTTTAAATCTTCCAGTGGAGTTTGGTGTGCGACCAGAGCTACAAGGTGGGCGTGTCGCAGACGACCTTCATGGTGGGCGTCATGGTCGGGTCGTTCGTGTTCGCCACGCTGGCCGACCGTCACGGCCGGCGGCCCTGTCTGTACGGCACGCTGGGCGCGCTGCTGTGGTCCACGCTGGCCGGCGCCTACTCGCCCACCTACTACGTGTACCTGGTGGCCCGCTTCTCGGCCGGCGTCATCACCGGCGGCTGGAACCTCGTCAGCTTCATCATGGCCACCGAGCTGATCGGGCCCTCCGTGCGGGGCTTCTGTGGGGTGGTGTTCCCGGCCACATTCGCCATCGGCATCTGTATGTACTCCGCCATGGCGTACTTTATACGCGACTGGAGGATGCTGTCCCTGGCCTGCGCTGTGCCCTGCCTTGTTGGATTTTATTTTTATTGGTAAGATTTTTTTTTTTTTTTCTTAAGTAAGATATATTCATAGATACTTGGTTGTTCCATTTTTTTTTCTGATATTCCCTTAACCCTTTAAGGGCGGATGATGCCTTAAAGCATCACCCGGCCGGGGGCGGATGATGCCTTAAGGCATCATTTGCTGGGTATTTATGAAATTATGTATTTTTGCGTTTGAAAATGAAATAGTTTATCAATTAACTTGAAATTTGCACAGAATGTAGGTATAACTTCATATTTTAGAATTCTAAATAATGGAAATAGAAATATTAAGGATAACAAATTTTATCATGTGATAAACCTTCGAATTTTGAGTTCAGAGAAAAATCCCCCCGTCCCCTAGAACTGTACATAGTCACTAGTTGCCGTTCCCATGTGTGTAGTTCTGCCATAGGCGGCCGTCCTTAAAGGGTTAAGATATGCAATATGAGTATGCTTGTAAAATCCTGAAATTGGGACCTTTGTTATCTAATCAGACTTCCCTGGCATTTTTGAATATCTTTTGCGGTATTTAAAACGTGGCAATAAAAACCTCTGGATTATTAATGGGAACAAATTTAAACATCTTATGTGTACGTTCAGTTCCTGCTGCTAAGCCTTGGTAATTCCAAGTAAAATATTCATACAAATATGAGTCGTTTTATAATGCGTGGTTTTAATTTGTGAAATCTGCCCTTATAGTTTGTATTTACTGGCTACTATGGGTCATAATGTACTATTATTAGTTGTAAACATTATCCATGAAAGTTAAAACTAGGAGTATAACCTTGATGATGTCAAAATATAAAAATCTGTGTGATGTATAATGTGCCTCAAGATCATTATTACATGAGTATTTGACCACTGTACATTCTTTCCACTTCTAGGTCTTTCCCAGAAAGTCCACGTTGGTTATTAACAAGAGGAAAAGTAAAAGAAGCTAATAAGGTATATACCGCATATCTTTCTTACTTTAGCACTGTGGTAATGAAACACGTGATTTGAAATACTGTAGGTAATAATTGATTTTTTTAAAACGACATATTATTGTTCAGTAAGGTACATACATAAATATCATACAGGTACCAATTATAGATTTTTACTAAATAGTTGGGGTTTTATGTGTGTGTGGTTTGTTTTTTTAGAAAAAAACCTTCCTTAGATTTTGCTTTAAAAGATCTTTCTGGCAGAGTTTTTTACATTCTTTTGAAATCAGTGTTCAATTTTTGTCTGTTATATATCACTGGAGGATGAAAACTGCAAATATTTTCTATCTGCATTGCAAATCCAATCGCCGTATTATTTAAAATAATCTCAAACTCTATCTCTAGATTTTAGAGGCAATAGCCACAGCGAACCATGGGAAACCGCCGAGCGTGCCGGTCTCCCTCAAAGTGCCTGCTGTGAGCGCCGGCTCCAAGTCGCAGGGTTCGGTGCGCATTCTTCTCGTCGATCCAATTCTCCGCACGAGAACCATTGTTACCTGCATGACTGCGTAAGTTGACGATAAAACTGTTAGATACCCATCCTCTACAGGTAGCTGTTCATTATGAACCCGGGTGTGTGTTATGTTCTCTGTGTGTTTATGATAAATGTTAATGTATTGTCCTATATTTAGTGTATCATGCTACCCTGGTATTGGAAAAATAACTAAAGGAACCTGTCTGGAAGCTATAACAAGGATAATAAGACTTTGAACCGGTATAGTGTCAAATGACTTGCAGGAAACCACATCATAAAGACATGAACTATATTATAGGGCAGAAATTCATGCGTAATATGAGTAGCATGCTTTTGTCCGACATGATTTCAATTTGTACTTGTATGCACCAGATGTGTTTTCTTGTTGTTTTGGATCGGTCCAAGTGAGAGCGTCCATTGGTGATGATTGTATCAAAGCTTACCTAACTTGAATAATGAGAAAGAAAAAAAAGGTACTGGACCTATTACCATTTGCTAGGGTGACAATATGGTGCAGCTATAGTGTAATGGCCTATCTAGGGATTTAGGTTCAATGCTCAGTCATGCTGTGATTCTGCTTGCCTGAGTTACTGTTATAGTCTATAGGCAGTAAGCTGAATGGAGAAGGGATGTAGAGATTCTGTCCACACATTTATGGTAGGAAGTATCAAAGAAGAAACCAACTAATTTTGGTCAAAGTCTTCGTTCTTCACGAGTTTGATGGAGAGTGATATGAACAAGACAACAGTCGAGTTCTATAACCTGCCGTATGCTACACCACGATAAGAAATGAGGAATTATAGAGGAAACCTATAAAAGTTTACGGCCAGAGTTCGTATCGCATCGAGTTTGAATAGCGTAGTAATTCACAAGGCGAAGCTGCGTGAATTACATAGCGATTCAAACAAGATAGGATCGAGCTCTGACCCTAAACTTGCCTCGCACCTCACATTGACTAATTGGCTAACATTTGTGACATAATCCCCCTGTGAGTATTTTTTCTAAATACTACATGGGCATTAGGTACGAGTTTCCAACGTTAAGTATATGGGGAAAAGATACCAGGGGTGAGATGAATCTGGAATGGAATGAAGAACTACAATACTCGAGCTTTATATTTTTACCTGCCTTTCTCACTGAAGTCTTTTAGATATATATCTCTCATTAGCATTTCCCATTTTCAATATGTAGGCACGGACTTGGATACAGGTCTGTGTTGTGTAGGTCTATATTAAAATCTGTGTCATCTTTGCCTTGCAGGTTTGTATCAAGCGCAGTGTATTACGGGATGACGATGAGCTCAGGAAACCTGGGCAGTAATCGTTACATTAGTGTCAGTCTCTCCGGGTTTATTGAGCTACCAGCTTATATCATTGCCCTCAGTATAATTGACAGGTAAGACTCTTAAACACAAATAACAGACTAACATTCACAATAAACACATATAATTATAAGATATAAATCTATAAAAAAATACACCACTATTGGATTTTATTTCTTCTTCTTTTCGGTTGAGACCAGAAGTCAGAGATGTCAGTTTTTTATTTTTGCCTGGAAATTCACTTTTTATATCCAGTATGTGATTGTTTTTCCTTGTGTCTTACAAAGATAATATTGATTTAGCCTCATTTACGCCAATAAAACAGTGGTTTGAACACCTCACAGTCCTTCAGCCCCATGTAGTGCCGGACAAGAACATGTTATCCAAGTTTTCCCGGTCTCTCTGTGGCAGAAAAATCAACATGAAAAATATTTCCACTTTTTTCCCTGACCCCAACTGACATCTCTGACTGAAGTGCATTGCGCCTGGTCACTTATACCTGCATTTTGTATCCATATTGTTCCATAACCATTTGGGTGATTTGTAGGTAGGTCTCTTTGATGAGGGGGCCATCCATAAAGTACATACGCACTGAGGGGGGTAAAAAATTTCGGAAATTTTGCGTATGCTCCTTCTTTGTTCTATTGCGTACAAAATCGGGAGGGGGGGTGGAGGGGTAAAAAATTTAGGAATTTCTGCGTACGTACTTTATGGATGGCCCCGAAGGTTAACGTTTCCTCCATTCTGCACCCCCAGTCTCGGTCGTCGCTGGACGTACACCGGAACTCTCATCTTCACATCAGTGCCATGTTTTGCCATCCTCGCTCTTCCAGCAAGTAAGCGCATTACTCTCACATACCATTAACTAGATTTGGGATTCATCACACATCTAGATATATTTTTAGATCTCACCGAAACTTTTTTTTCTAAATTTATTTGTCTACCAAGCTCGGTGGCTAAGTGGTAGGATTGTTTGCCTCGAGCATGGGAGGTTGTGGGTTCAAACCCGGTTGGGTCATACCAAAGACTTACACAAAAAATGGTACCCACTGCTCATTCGGCTTAACACCCGCCATTAGAATGAGGAGTAGGGGGCGAGTGCCCGAGCGGATGAATGGCTGTATCGCTGAATTCGGTGATTCTACACACAATATTCCCGTAATAAAAATTGCTATGGTAAAGACACTTTTTTGCGTCTGACATAATCCGTCATACTCATTGCTTTTTTATTACTCCATATAGCAATAGTGTGTAAAGATAGCTATGGCCTTTCAAACTCCCTGATTAAAGGTCTGACTCAAGAGGTGCAAACTCCTTTACAGCTACCACACAACAAGGTTTCTAACCTTATCTTAAGTTTATGTAGCTTACTTATACTTGCCAGACTTCTATCAAGCGCTGCACGCACCCTATCACTTTATCTTAGATAAACTTCTAACCTGAGAGTATCTTCATTCTTATCAGCACAATGCTTAGTACAAAAAGTAAGAAAACATCATACCATTATTTAGATAAAGAAAAAAGTATTGCTCTAGGATATGTTCAGGCTGGCACAGAATTAAAGTGTGTATTACATGTATTTATAATGAACGTCCTGACCATGCTGTACAAGCTACAAAACGAGATGATAATTCATGGCTCGTACGGAACGAGGCGTTTATGCTGAGTTCCGTACAAACCATGAATTATTATCGAGTATTGTGGCTTGTTGTACAAGCATGGTAGGTCGTTCTATATTTACTATTTACCCGAAATTTAAAAAAAACACCATTAGACATTTGGCTTAACAACCAATATTTCAATAAACGTGTATGGCAAGGAAGTCCGTATTTTCCTGCACGGAACAGTGGTCCCTACAGTATTTTTACGTTATATGGCGAAACGGTGCATATTTACAGTATATATACGGCATGGGTATATAGTAATGTCGTTGTCGACTATTGTATCATGTTGTTCAACAATGTTATACCTGAAAAACTCAACTACCTTAATAAGATGATGCAATAAACCTAAAATAGAAAAAATAGTCAAATATAGCACAGTTAATCCTATAAGAACTTCGAAATTTATGGACTACAAAAATATTGCCACACCCAGGTGGACTATGAATTAACACCGTGAGGACAGTACGGATTCTATATACTCTGTCTTCTCTGTTCTAGTACTGCCGGAGTGGGTTGAGAGTGGACCCGTCAGCCTCGCCGTGGCGCTAGGCCTGCTGGGTAAAATGTCCGTGTCTATCGCTTCTTGTGTGGCCTTTCTCTACAGTGCAGAACTCTACCCCACCACATGCAGGTAAGCATTTCAGTCATTTACTAATTTACTTTTCTTGACGGGCGTTTTGTACTATGTGATCACACTTTTTTTGTGATTATTGTAATGAGTGTTCCATGAAACGGTGAGGGCACTCATACCGGCGAAAGCTGAAGCCTTTGCATTAAAAAGACACTAATGATAAAAAATATATTTATATTTTAAAAAGAAAAATATTGATGTCTGGTATATGCCAAGCGGTCTACAATCAATGACTTTGCAACGAAAATCAATGATATAAATGATATTATGTGTATTAATTATTCTAGAAAATATCTATAACATCTATAATCCCACGGGAATCTTTGACTCAAAATTTTAAAAACTATTTTTAGTATCATTAGGGATTAGAGGTGTATTTCGCCTCGTCTTTTTTTAAATTGAATCTTTGACTCAGTGTGTTTCTTTGAGTAGTGATACTTGTCTTTGGGTAGTGATAGTGTTACATTCCAATTTATCTATATGTGAAACATACAGGCACTTTCCCTTGGCCTAACTGATCATTCTGGCCCTACGTAACAGGCTACGGGAGGCAACCCTTGGTTACGATCAACACGGTCGCTTCCACGTGGTAAACATGGAGCCAGCATATCACCTTGATCTTGATGTATCGCCAGCTAGTTGAGTCCAGTCCATTGCAGTAACACCAGCAATAAAACTTGTAATGGGACGAAGTCTTCGAGTCACTCATTTAGTTTACTATCCGCAAACACGATAATAACAATACTTGCTTAGATAACGTTTGATTTGTCTTTTCCTCAGGAATAACGGCTTGGCGGTGGTGACCATGGCTGCCCGGTTAGGTGGTGCTGCATCTCCGTTACTGCTTCCCTTGGTAAGGACTCCCCACTTTGATAATTATCATTGCAGTTCAACTTAAGATGTCATTGTTTTCTAATTTCCTCGCAAGTTGTAATAGGGGGAACCTACTCACCAAGCTCGGTGGCTAAGTGGTAGGGGTGTTCGCCTCGAACATGGGAGGTCGTGGGTTAGAACCCCGGTCGGGTCATACCAAAGACTTACACAAAAATGGTGCCCATTCTGTTTAACACCCGCCATTAGAATGAGGAGTAGGGACAAGGGCCCGAATGAAAGAATGGCTCAATAGCCGAATTCGGTGATTGTACACACAATATTCCCTAATAAAAATTAAAAAACAAAAACAAAAACAAAAAAAACTCGCCAGTGAATAGAATAAAAAGTTACAATGTAAGGATTGGTTCCCCAGGTCATGGCCAACGGAAGTAATTATTCCAATAATAGTTGGACATATCAGTATATGCTTAGAAAATGATAGTTTTAGAATGTGTCGGTGTAAATTGTTTGATCTTGTATTCCATATTCCTAACACGTGATGTTGGTGTGTTTTCAGGGTCAGATCTACCCCTCACTGGAGTATGGAGTGTACGGGATAATGTGCCTTATGTCAGGTCTGCTGGCGCTTTTCTTACCCGAGACAGCCGGCAAACCGCTACCCGAGACGATGGACGATCTCGTGGAGCACCGGAGCTTGACTCGTAACGCAAGACTTCTGCCCAAAAGGTGAAACAAATATCGTCAACGTAAGAGAGTGGAAGATGTGAAGTCCTCATCCTGCCTGCTGGATTTGACGTCGTTGGTTACAAGCACTGTAACCATGCTGAGTTGAGATGAATGCAAGGTTTTATAGAGTTGTGCTATGGTGAGAGAGATGTTGAACTTATCTCAATGTTCATATGGTAACAATGGTACCGGGGAGAATTCGGCCCCGGTCGTCTAGAAGAACCGGACACCGATAAGAACCGGGCACCGGCTTATCTAGGAGAACTCAGCCCGGAGTAAGATTTAAAAATAATGAATACAATATTTAACAATCATTGAGGGTAAACCCCTATCGCTAACACGACCACACCAAAGAGAGTTGGGTCTTGCGCTTTCAAGTCGCGCGCTTTTTCAAATTCTTCAATTTTTTTCTGACGCTGTTATCCTAACAGAGACAGCGAAAGAGGAAATGATACAACAATATTTAACAATCAAACAACAAAGTTATTTTTCCTGTCCGTTGATATAATGCAGTTTTACTGAATATATACATTATCTATACATTTTTCTTAAAACACAACATTATACTAGCGGGGCCTGATTCTCCTCCGGGCCGGGTTTTCCGCGGTGCCAAGTTCTCTGGTACTCGTCCATACAGTGGGTTAATTGTTTCCCTGGGAAAATAAATAATAATATATATTTTCAGTAGGTAACGGGATAAATTAACATTTCTTCACAGTAAGTGTAAATTTAGTGCCTAACTGCTGCAACGGAGCTGAAACCTGGTTCGTTCATTATTGTAGTTGCCTTCAGCGCTCATGGCTCCTAAGTCACATCTTCAGCGTCCTCTTTACAAGTCAGGTACAGTTCCATAACTGTCATTCACGGTAGCATCAGCATAGGGAACGGACGTTGCCTCGTCCTATTTCTACTCTTTACAAGTCAGGTCAATATTCAAATAGGTACCTTCAGAGCACGGGCCTATATCCAAGTCTGTGGTATCAGTCGAGAAATAGGATGAATGTTACATTTTGTGTAAAAATTGACCAGTGTGACGGACATGTAGTAAAAACAAGATGCCTCAAGAGTCCGATTCAGATGAAACCTTGATCCCCAACCCCACTGTTTATTTATTGACAGTTCATGTAACCAGAAATGTGCTGGGTTACCAGCATGGTCTAAATCATGATGGGAGAGCGCCCACAGCAATATGATGTCATTGTTGTGAAGGGTGGTTGTTATGCCGCATTGTTCTATATGACACTCTCTACTCTCTTTTTTTTTTATTTGAGTTTATTGTATCTCTCAATCATAAAGATGAGTTTTGAGAGATACAATAAACGCATAGCAACGGTTTGGATATGGCGAGGATTTGTCACTTTCAAGGTAGCATCGGTTGGAACTAGAAGTATCTTGTATCTTAAATCTAAAAACAAGATTTGAGATTGATTTTTTTTTTTTTAATCTAAAAACAAGAATGTTAATGATATCTAAACTCTCTTCACAGTTTTCACTCTCACAGTGACAGTATTTTTGTATTTATTTTCAATACACCCCTCCCCTAATTCGACAAGTTCAATGATAATATTTATGATTGTATCTGGCTTCGTCCTCGGGCGTAGGTCGCATTCATTTTATTATTCATTTGGTATGATATCAGTAGATCTAGATCTAGGATAAGACTTTTAAAAAAGCACTGTCTCTTGATAAGTGGCAACGCCGACTTTGATACTCATCCAAGTCCGTTCTTCAGATATAAAACTCCCAAATCTTACTAGAACATAAATGGTTTTGAATTTCATCGAATTTAGAGTTAAATTCGTCCTACATTTGCGCTACTTTCATCCCGATTTTCGCGTTGAATAAGGCTGGCAATGGTTGAGTCTGTATTCCTGCAACGCCCCCACTCCCCGATGACAATGGGCCGAAGTGACCAGGCCCTATTGACCATGGGCGCTAATGACAGTGTTACCATGACTGAAACACTTTGTGGTATTCTGTGAAAGTTATTAATTCCTTCTCCTCTTGCAAACAAATTTCTTAATGCATTCTTTTGCAATGCTTTAACTAGGACGCGGAGAAATAATTTCACAGTATAACTCGACTCATTTAGAATTTGATTATGGTAAAAAAACAGAAGTATTACTGGAACTTTCCGTTATGCATTTCTTCCACTGTATCGTTTGAGAAACAGAAATATAAGAAACGTTCTTTTCATTCAAGAGATATTGTCCTCAAATCGTGAGAAGAATGAAGCTTGTGATTTAGAATTATCTTTGTTCCTAGAACATGCTATGTTCTTTAAGAAGCTGGTATGTATTACTTGATATATATGTAATTATTATTCACTCTAACCTTCAATATGTTTTGATACTTTCTATTCTACAGATATGGAACGCGAAATATTAAGAATATGGTTCCATATTATAACGCAAAATTAAAGGATAGATACTGAGAACTTATCCGCGATTAACTAACTACTAATATAAGGTCTAAAAGTTTGTGCATTAGGTCAACACATTGGACCAGTAGATAATAGAATGAGTCAAAGGATTCGGGCTTGTACCAAGATGGTGGTTAATGGTAGTGATAGCAGATAAGGGATCCATCCACATGTTGCTGTATCAGTTACTTTATTCTCGAGATACCAGGTAGAATTAGTGTTATTGAAGTCAGAAAATTGCATTTTCACACATGGACCAAAAATTTAAACAAATGCTATAATGTTCAGAGATATGTGCTTAAATGTATCAACTATGTTAAGAATTCTACCAGGGCTGTTCTGTTGATATTTCTGGGAGTCTGTTTTGTTTTTGTTATATGCTATCGACTCCTATGGAGTGAATGAGGGTTATAAGTGTTAATGGTTTTAAATGTTGGTAGTGAATAGCATCCACATTAGAGGGTTAGCTAGCAAAATGCTTCTAGATAGATTGACTATATGTGGCGGGTGATATCTTAATACAGCATCCAGGTCAGATGCATCACTTGGTCCAGGCAGGTGATGCCCTGAAATATCATTTTGCGGGAACTAAAAATCACTTTTTATTTCCTAATTTGGGGAATATTGGACCAATAAACATATTTCCACAGGATGTAGGTTTGACATTAAAGATTTCTCGGCGAAGTGATATTGGCATGTCAAATTAAGTGGTGAAGTAATTGTTACAATCACCCAGTGACTGCCTGTTCCAAAGCGGCATACACTGCCTCTAATACCTGACCAATGCAGTGTTACTACTTAAAGGTTCATGTTATATTGTATCTTGCAGATGTTGGATAATTAAGAGGAATTTACACGTGTTTGAATCTAGAATCAGAACATTAAATGTTCGTATTATCAAAAAGGAAAATCTTGTTTTACAAGGAAAAAGGGTTACTAAAAATATTATTATAACGATAGATATATCCTCTAAACCTTACTGGTGCTTTCAGGTATGATTGGAACCATTCACCTTCAAGTTCAGTCGATGAACTCAATCTATTTCTCCTACACTTTAACTCAGCTGTGTTTTCAAAAAGTATTTGAATAATACATTTTCATTATAATGGGTTACTGGCACAACCTATTATTTCAGAAACATATTTCCAAGTATTGACAATTTTACAAGAGAAAAACTTACCTTAACATGGAGTTTGAGGGATAAAAGATCCCCTCAACATGCATACAATAACCGAAAAAGGTTTTAATAAGCATTGCTTGTGTTAAAAGTATTCATAAATGTCAGGGACTAACAGTAGTTAGTCTCCCTGCAGAGGTCCATGCCAGAGTAAGAATTGGGGATTTATTTCATGGTGATTCGTTATAACTGTGTTCTGTTGTTTCGAGAATTTGTATGAATCTTATAAGTAATGAAATGACTATTTGAGGAGTGAAGAGTACACTGGTTCGGTATTTTCATGGACTTGGATGACAAGTGTTACAAGTCCTGGGTATTTTGAATGTGGAGTTGATGTCAACAACAACAAAAGATAGATGACTTAAATATTCTAAATCTCTTTTCATGGGAATTTTTGCTAATTTTAAGTTGACAGCCACCATGAAAGATAAAACCTGTATTGGGATTGCTAAACTATGTGATACCTTTAGCGCATTGTGCTAACTGCACTTCAGGCCGCCAACGTCCCCACGATATCATATTGAAATCTTTATCTTTTAATTACCACTATAAGTATAGTTGCAAATGTTCGGAAGCTAAACAAATAATTAAAAGAAAAGACTAAGATAGAATTATCAAAACCGGTCGATATTCGTAAGAACTTCTAAATAGGAGGCAAAGAAGACCTTGTAAGATGTACAGGGATAGTCTTTTGCTGGTACCACATGACTTTATTTGACCTTAAATGAACACCTCTGTCCTAAGCACCACTAACACTTTAAAAAAAAAAAGGGGGGGGGGGGTAAAATCGGGGCCCCGATTTCCGAAATTTTATTTTGGATAAAATCGGGGACCGATTGACACAAATCGGGGTACCGATTTATGCCAGAAAAGTTCCCACACACCACTAACACAGGAGGTAAATAGTCCTGGAACTCCAAACAACCACATGGTTTTTTTAAATAAAGCTGATAGGCTGTGAATTGTAGATCATTACCAAGTTTGAATTTCCATGAGGATTTGGTTCAATTGCCTTACAGAATACTAAATGACTGATAAGATTCATGATGGACCCTCAACCTTCTTATGAATTCACTCCACGTCTTTGACTGTGACACTTTCTTGAATTTGATTGAAAGTTGACAAAATGGCAGATTTTCCTAGATTTTATTACAGATAATCTTCCTCCGAGGTAAAATTGTGGTCAGATAAATCGCTATATGAAATGTGTTAAGATTTTTCTAAAATTTGTTTCATTCCCAAACTGCGTCTGTAAACTGCCCTGGTTCAGTTTTTTTTCTTTATTGGGCCGTCACCTAGAAGGTTTAAACCTTGTCTTGTGAAATGGTTCAGTTTTGATACTGAGAAGTCAGATTCTCACAGCCGTGGTTTGGGTATCAAAAGGGATTCTTTTGAAAAAAAACAAAAAAACTTCATCATATTTACTCATTAGCACTCGACAAATAGAAAATTAATGCATTCCACGGACTTACACAATATCACCACCTGGATAAATAGCTTCTGAGACCATATGTACTTGATAAGATACATGCGCAATAATGCCACGGGCAATCATTGAAATGTAGTTGATAGCCTTATCATAATGGAATTACCTTTTACAGAAATATGACACATGATGTGGACTTTGATCACCACAGCCGATATTTTCGTGGTCTAATAGCGATATTCAGTCATATTTCACTGTAGCACAATATCATGACACAGATGAATACTAAGTTACACTTCTGATGTGTATTATGTTATTGGTATCTATATTTTTCTAAGAATGAGTCATGTTCAGGTATACCAACACTCACAGTTGAGGGGGAAAAAAAGGAAAAAAATTCAGTTGAGAAAAGGTGACCAGCTTATTGTGTATTTATATCTCTTGGGCCACATGTTCTGCAAGGTTGTAATGTTAATAGTCAACACAGATTGCTATAGACAACCCCCAGAGAAAAGATATTGCTCATCCTGTAGCTCTAAAATAAACTTCAGTGATGATGTCCTCTTTGATAACAATACATATCCTGTTTCAGTATAGGGCGTGCTTATTTCAGATTCTAGCTGCAAACTTTATAGCTGCATGATATAAAATAAATGTAGCAGTTTGTGTAAAAAAAATTATGTCTAGGCCTTTATATCGTGGTGAAGACACGGTCATAAAGCGAAGACGTGAATTTCTGTTTGTAAACTTGTATCTATATATTGATGTAACATTGAAAGTGTTTTTCAACAAAGAGACTCGTATATTTTACTATGATACTGTAGTGTGGTACTAGATTTACGCGACAAAGACACTGTGATTAAACATGTTAGTCTGTGCATGCAGATTTAATGTTATGAAGGAGATATTTAACAGAGTTTCCAATACCTTTCAGCTTCTTTGATTCTACAGAGTAAAGGCAAACTTCTGTAGGGATTGGTAGCACATTTCACAACTGTCCTGATATACAGTCTGAAATTCCGTTATTTTTGGTTTTCATCATCCTTGTTTCCTAATTGACTGTTGAAAATGCTATATTTTGACCAGTGTGGATGTAGGATGGCAGTCAAAGGATATGTGTGATGATAAATGCAAACCCTTACATAATATATGGTAATTATTGTTTATCTTAGTGGGCGTATCAAGGACCAAAATATTCTTGTTCTCAAACCACTGGCACCTCTTTAAATCTAACCACTATTGGTGGAATCCTTCCTGTTTCTTGTATTTGTTCTTTGTATTTGTCAAATATTACCAAACTTGCAGAAGATTGTGTCGTTAGAGCTTCGTTTGCTTCCATTTGTAGCTATTTATCTCGCATGAAATCCTATTAACTTTATTATCATTAATTTACGCTTACTCATATAATAAACCAGATTATTAATATGAATAGATAAAATAATCGGGTTAGACCACGGGTTCCATCTCCGATTATTTGACATTTGTTGATTAGAATAGGCTATCGTTACCATCAACAATCAATTGTGTAACAATTTCAATGATACTCTCAAACACAGGGATGCGAATACAATGTATCAGGGATGTCAATTTTCCTTGTTTCCGCGGAATTCCGTGTTTTCATTTTTGGAATAAGATATCCTTTTTTCTTGTGTAAAATGAACATAACAATTAAAAAATACTCAAATCAACCATGACTCATAAATTCCCCAATTAACCTGCCTCCAGACCCATGTTCCGTAGTGATAATGCTATTTGTATCTGCTATATTTTAGGTCCTTTTGGTGTATATATAGATCTGATGTCTAACCCTGTATTGCCTGGGAAATATTTCCTTGTATTTTTCTGACCCCAACTGACATCCCTGAATTTGTATAGGTATTCCGATGAATTATGAATATCCGAAAAATGCCCATATTTTTAATTTTTGGAAAGCAAGTGAATGGCCTTCTGAGGATGAGTATGTTTTTAGTACAAACCCTGACACTCTCCTCTCATTTTCCCCCGCATAATTTCTCTCCCACTGTTATTTTCTTCTCCATGATTTGCATCCCTGGTGATTGCATCAAGTTCTAATTCTTTGACAAATTAGGAATACTTTGCAAAATGGACTCGACATATTACACTGAGTTTACTGTACCACTTCAATGGTTTTCAGACATGATGTCAGACAGATTAAGTGCAACCAGGGTGGTACCTTCCTTCCAGAAACTAAATTGTGTTTTTATACAAAACAACTCTTTTGATGGATATATTATTATGATGCTACAATCCAAGACACTGTGAAAAAAGCAACATCTCATTTAATTTTATTACATTTAAAGCAAGGGAGCCGGCAACTAGAAAAGCCGATTTGATTAAAAGCCATGGAAATTTCTTGCTCATTGGCAGTAACTTACCCAAGAGTGTTATCTTTCCAAGTAGTGTCAAGGATGCAAGATTTGTTCAGATAATTTGACATCGTTTGATATATTTGTTACTTTAATGTACTTCAAAATAACTTTTTATCATGGCGTTGTGCAAATGCTGAATCTGAAGTGTAAGCCTGCGTGCGGTTGTGTCGAAAAGGAAGTTTATGTATGAATAAATAAAGGGATGCATATGTATGGATAAATAAAAATGTGCATATACAATGTACTTATATTGTCTATTTCACAAACAAAAATTCTATAAAAATTCAGCTTTAACAGACACATTTCTAAGTGAAGATTTTGGGTCATCGGAAAGTGCTCGAACTAACCATCGTATAGCGCTGAAGTAGGTTTTTGAATTGTGATCTCAACTCGTAGTGATTTTGAACACTGGAAAGCCGCTGTCTGTGATAGATTGAGTCCAAAATTTACTTAAACCTACTTGAAATAAATATAGAAATCTAATTTCATTAATATATAGTGCATTTGACTAGGACATTTCAAAGTTGCCAAATCATGATGCTAACTTTTATGAGTCCCCATTTGCTATATTCTTAATTATCCATTAATTTGAATATGAACACGGGATTCATATTTCAATAATGACTTACACGTAGTAGTTCTGGTTGTTCACAACAAATAACGAAATAATCTAGTTAAAATAGATGCATACTACAGCTCCACTATTAGTGGCCGATTTCCATATCATTTGAACGCTTCGCAATATTCACTCGGTTATCGCCTCCTTTATATCACTCCATGCTCAAACTATGGAGATGGACATCTGTGAAGAAAACTTGTTACTTTCTTCTTTAGTCATCCGCTAGTTGGCTCAGCTAGTGGCGCCAGACGATTCACAGTGCATCTCCCTTTGGGGTATTGAGACCCCTAGTGACTCTGGGAGGTACTAGTCAAACACTGGCGTTACAAGGCCCCTGGGAATGCATCAGATCTCCCAGAGCACTCACTGTATGTTCAACAAGATTTTCACGTTGAAACAAAAAGACATTTTTACATTTCTTCGAGAGGAAACAATTTTCGCAAGCTCGACAGCGAAGCACCGTAAGAGTCCCACAGCACTACAGTTACAGCGTGGCATTCTGGAAGCCTGCACATTTCCTGTTAATCTGAGATGACATTGCTTAGGACATAGGGGTAGTGTTGATCACTGTACTTGATTAGTTCCGCATCATGCCCGCTGGATGTTATCACTATACAGATGCCACAGTAGTTCATACAAGGACACAGAGTTTGCCATATATGGTCATATGCAAAGTGGTTTGGTACTTGAAACAGGAGCGTAAACAAACTTTAAAAGTACAGTAGAACCCCGCGTTAGCAGACACCCTCCGTTTCTGGCCAAATTGACCGCTTACACGTTGAAATAAACATATAGAGGGAACCGTTCCGAGCAGATGTGTCCGTTAACGCTGGGTTGTCGCTTATGCGGGGTGTCCGTTAGGTGGCGTACTGCTGTATATGTAATTGTAAATTGGCCAGCCCACTGTGAAACCGTCCCATAACGTTTTATGCATCGCAGTACGTACTACTTGCACATCCAGGTCAATGAGCTCAGCATTTACATCGATTTTACTGCCCCATCTTCACCA
This sequence comes from Alentia gelatinosa, assembly GCA_950022655.1. NCBI lineage: Eukaryota > Metazoa > Annelida > Polychaeta > Phyllodocida > Polynoidae > Alentia > Alentia gelatinosa. The sequence goes on from OX465592.1 coordinate 40,402,763, forward strand.
GACTTTTAATGGCTACTGTGCTTTCAAATAATCTAAACTAAAGATAAAACATTTTCCCCTTGATTTCATTAGTGTGTTTTCTAACCAGATTTGGAGACAATGTGGACTCTGTCCCGGTCAAATATTTTACCTTTTCTATTTGCCTGTCCTAAATTCAGTCTCTGATTTTACGTTACCATATTCTATTGGCCCATACCACCATCAGCCCAGGCTATTCACTTACACGGGGTTTTCGGTCTATCGATGGATAGGCTGCGTAGTATATAATACCGTTATATAAGTGATACTATAGTTAAAGCCGGATGTCCATCTACCGATTTAGGGTTGAACGATTAGTTCCCAAATCGTATAGGAGTCGGTCACCTTGTCGCAGGCAAATTACGTAACCCCTCACTCGATCCGCACACTGATAAAATCGGTGTATGATCCACTAATCGCTGGGGAGGGCAAAAACCAAAGAAACCGAGTGTTCACTAATCGCCGGGTAGCCTTGCCTAGTTGTCCTACATCTACCGACACCGTTAGGATGGCTCGGCTGAGACAAATTACCCTCCGTTTGTCGCCGACAAACGTACATAAATGTTCCGAAATCGGTAAATGGGCATTGGGCTTTAGATACACTGTTATATCAACACAGACACTTCACAGACGGCTACCTGACGCCTAAAGGAGCATCTCAAGTGTTTTCCCCGCACGGCCCAGCCATATATGATAAGGTGTCCTTCTGAAGTGTCCGCTTACACGTGGTTAAATGGCTTTTCGTATCGAAATAACTGTCCGTTAACGTGAGGTGTCCGCTTACATGGAGTTAGAATAAGCATCTAATAGAGGAATAAATTTCAGTTTCGTGCAAAACTGTCCGTTAGGCAGGGTTCTACTGTAACTCAGACCAATGTCAATAACTGTATGCTCACTAAGAATTACAATCAGTGATTAACCATAACTCACATGCTTCTTGAATGTGCACAGCAAACTGTTATAAACCTACTCTCTGTTCTATTGTCACATACCAGAGTACACTGGGGTTTTCTTCAAGAAGGATGTACGTAGCATTTTCAACTTGCTTCTGAGATAATCAATCGGATGGACCAGTAAGACTCCAGCCTGTTCATATGAAGGTTCTGACATCATTCACAATTGTCTCATTTCGCTTAAAAGACAAACAGTGCAAGTAGTTTAAAAATGGTAGATTCAAAAGCAATCCAATCTATTTCTCTATCTGCTTGGTGTAGCTCCTATATACCAACTGGGGCGAAATTGAAGCTGAACTTAGTGTTTGTTTGTATGTTAAACGTCTAATAACTTCTGTTAGACTTTCTCTAGCTGATATCGTATAAATCATGATGGAGTAGTTTTAGGAATAATTGGAAGATCTCTAATGGTATTTGACTTGCGAGCCGAGTCCGTAAATGTGAGAGGATATGTTACTACTAGGGATGTAGTAGACTAAAGTCAGTGATTAACTAAGGGCCTGTTTAATAATCTAGGATCGTACATGAAGACCCTTATGTGTAACTTGTATAGCTTGTACTTCTAGTTCCTCGCGCAAGTTCTCACGACCGCCCGGATAATGACCGCACCATTTGTGTTAAATATACCGCCTTCCATTATCTCAGTAAACAGCCATAAATCAGTTTCGTACTGGCATCTGTCCATAAGGGAGTCTAAATATAGCTTGTAAAAACTTTTTTTTTCAAATCTCAGCTCGGGCAAGAGATGTGTTTAGCCCCGTCTTTAAAACTGATAGTGAAGTGGATACTTATATAGAACGTCCTGACCATGCTGTACAATTCACAGAACGAGATGGTAATTTGCGGTTTGTACGGACCGAGGCATTTATGCCGAGTTCTGTACAAACGGTAAATTATTATCGAGTTCTGCGACTTGTACAAGCATGGTTGGACGTTATATATTTACTATATATCCGAAATTAGAAAAAAAAGATCAATTTTATTTGGCTTAACAACCAATTTTTTAATAAACGTGTATGGCAAGGTGGTCCGTATTTTGGTGTACGGACTGCTGGTCCGTACAGTATTTTTACGTCATATGCCGAAACGGTGCGTATTTACACTATATACGGCATGGGTATATAGTAAAAGGAGATACCTGGTGAAGGGGGCACAATTCTGTGGCCTTCTGTGGTATTATCTCACCCCAGATATTTTTTCTCCATAGACTTAACATTGGAAACTCGTATCTAACACCCATTAGATATTTAGGAAAATTATCCAATGGGGGATAATGTCACAAATGTTAGCCCATTAGTCAATATTAAGGGTGAGATAAATTCAGAAACCCATTCAAGTTTATGGTCAGAGCTCGATCCCATCTCATTTGAATCACATAGCAATTCACGCGGCTTCGCCTTGTGAATTACTATGTGATTCAAACTCGATGGGATACGAGCTCAGATCCTAAACTTTCATGGGTTTCCTCTATATAACAGGTGCCATGAACCCCTTAAATCGAAGCAGCCTTAGTTGATCTTTGAAAACTCGAATAATTAATACACAATCACAGCGATTGAGTGAAAAGTCTCGCAATTTATGTTTTTGTAGCGACATACATTGTATGGATGTCTATGTCCATATTATATACATAGCATATATATTGTTTGGACGTGGCTAGGTCTTATCATTTATCCTATCCCTAATAAAAAAACTCCATAGGCTCAACATTGGGTCACTGTATTAAGTGTGGAGTTTAGAGAAATGAAAAATATCGCTCTAGTGGGATACACTTGATAAATGACGTCATTTGTTAATGTAGAAGTAATTTAGACGGGCGGGGTAGGATAAATTCTAAACCAAACTCGAGTTAGTCATGTTATTGTTTATCGCACTCTGGCAAGATCGCGTATCACTGCTCTCTGCCTCGCCTCGCGCAGTAATACGCGATCTTGCCGTTGTGCGATAAACAACAACACGACTAACTCTTGTTTGGTTTCTCCATAGTAGGCAGCAGAAAAAAGGTGGGGGGGGGGGGGGGGGGGGGGTATTCATAACACTCACAATCCACAAACCAATTGTATTAAGATGTCACTGGCCGAGCTATAAAACCAGCCAATCAGTGCTGTGCTACTACTGCCAGGATAAACTAGGAGCAAAAAGTATGTTCATCATAGATGAATGAGCGTGCAATTATAAACGAATATCAAATAAAAGGTTTGAGTTAGATTTAACGTATGGATAGTTTTCTGTGACCCACCTGCACCCAGTCAATTTGCTATTCCTGCAACTGCCTAAGATCTAGGATCCAAACACATCAAGCACCAAAGGGTCTTGAGGTATTTTGGTCTTCAGTGATTGGTCATGGTCAGGTGGGCACACCTCTAATAGACTGTGACACTGGCTCCCTGCTCTGTTCTCAATGTCACAGTGAATAGCCCACAGATAGTGAAGGGATAGTTTGTATGCAGTACTCTGAAAGTCTATATGGACCCCTCTATCCTCTAGATGATGTATATGGCACGTGCAAGCACGCTCTAATAAACTATCTAAAAGAATATAAAAATGACACGAATCAATAAACCAGATTGTTACTAGGTGAGTATCACAGCAGTGACGCCTATGAAATCCGTTGGTCAAAATAAAGAACCTCTATTCATCTATTCTATTTAGTTATCAGTTCTGAAATTCCCTAAATATGGGAATATAATATCCCGAATAAAGAGACTTGAGATTTGTCACACATATCATTCGTTATAGGAACACATTTTATTGGACAAAAATGCCATTTACAGTGTAACGGTAACCATGGTCAAATATCCTTGGACGCTCATATGGCAACAACACAAAATAATATGCTTCCTATACTTTCTCATTGTAAAATTCTCACAACAAACATCATCACTGTATCAGATGTACTGCAAGTATATCCTTCACTCGATGTTACACACAGCAAGCATGCTATTTGCAGTTTCGATTGATTTGAAAATAATTTTTCAAAACAGCAATCACTAACATAGTTGAGCTAGCTCACAAAAGGAAAAAACATTCAGTTTTCTATCCCAAACTGGTTGGGATAGAATTAATCCCGATTTGATACAAAATAGAACGAGACTGGGTAATATAATGTTAAAAACACACTGGTTAGTAATCCCCAACCTGAAGCATCAGGATCATTACAGAAGCGCCACAGGTACTGGGTAACAATTTAAAAACAATATCTATATCTGGATGTTGGCTACATCTCAATAACGTCCATAATACCCGTAGATCATAAAAATATCAGCTCCTGGACCAACAGTAAAACCTTACCATTTATTTACCGTTTTCCTTAATACAGAATACACACCATAACAATTAGGTTAAGCACAATATCCCTCAATCAAATGGTGCTAAAACTGAGGATTTCGGGTTTGACAGAGGATTTCATGAGGGTTTATGGGACAGGCACAAATCCTCTTTGATTCGAGATAACCCTTATTTAATCGAGGCTGAATTTTGTTTATATATATTTTGTTCTCACAGCAACAATACTATGGAGAAACCAAACAAGAGTTAGTCATGTTGTTGTTTATCGCACGACGGCAAGATCGCGTATTACTGCGCGAGGCGAGGCCGAGAGCAGAGATACGCGATCTTGCCGGAGTGCGATAAACAATAACACGACTAACTCGAGTTTGGTTTAAAATTTATCCTACCCCGCCCGTCTAAATTACTTCTACATTAACAAATGACGTCATTTGTCAAGTGTATCCCACTAGAGCGATATTTTTCATTTTTCTGAACTCCACACTGAATACAGTGACCCAATGTTGAGCCTAGGGAGTTTTTTTTATTAGGGTTAGGATAAAAGCAATAAAACCATAAGCAAAGGTTTATCACAGGGGCATGCTCCTAAGATAACTTTGGGTATTTCCTAAAACTTTTGTTTTCTAAATTTTCACTCCATTGAACAATAATGATAATCACATTGATAACTATCAGGGTTCAATATTATGCCAAATATACCAGTGTTCTCAGCTGGCTGGGGTAAAGTATTGAAAATTGATCAGAATCGAGTCTAGGAACCTCTCACAAATGGTAATGTGAGTATAAATAAGTATATTTTAAGTTATCAAGGAGGTACAGCACTTGCACTGTATATTTTTTCAAAATGCTTTTACACAGGAAAGCTATATTTTTTTACATTACACAGAAGCCTCAAAACTGGTTTCCTTAAATGATATGTAATAGTATTGCTGTTGGTTTTTGTTTGGGATAATTGTAAGATGATGGAAAGTAACCGGTAAAATAGGCCCTTGTTTAACAAGATGAAAAACCAAATGTAAGATAACGTAAATATCTGTTTCTCTCAAAAAGACAACAACCACTTAAGCACATGCACCGGGACTAAAAATACAACATATACAAACATCAATATAGGTACTTCTCAAATCAACTTGGGACAAGAGTCTTTACTGTTGATATTCAACAAAATGTACCCTTAAAATAACGGCCTAATATAGTCTGGCTGATGATAGAAGAATACAACATTAACAAAATGGCAGTAAAGGGCTGGGCTGTTGACCTACAGACGTTACTCGGGTTAGAAACTAGTTATTAATGCCCTGATACAGTTAGCATTGCACTTTTCCTTGAATACTCGTTAGCCAAATGGGCATAAGGCAAATACTAACGTAGGACTGATATATCCTATGACGTGTGAATAAAACGCAAATTTACAAGGATTTGTAATTTCTGAAAAAAAGCGATGGCTATATATTGGGAATTCTTTTTACAGTTTCGTGTTATATTTCACAATATAAATATGCTCAAATCCATTCTGACGCTATATATGTACAGAAAAATAAAGATATTATTCTATGCATAAAGGCATTAGAAATGTTCCCTATTCAAATAAATAACTGAAAACGTAATGTTTTGTATGCTGCCTATGATTTGACAAACAATTTTCGACTTTATGATCCAAAAATGTCAACCAGTTTTCTATAGTTTAAAAATTCAAAGTTCTTGGACACGTATATTCTAGGTAGATTGGGAGGAACAAAGGCTTTCTGGGGAAAATGATTGAGTAGATCGCAATTGCAATGCTCCATTACCTTCATCATACGTCAAATGACAACAGATCAGTTACAGTTATAAAGGGGGTGCTCCACTAGGCTGATTTCTCGCCCGATCAATTGTTCCTGGGCCTTTAAGAGGAAGGTCACATATTGTAATGTATTTAACACTGATAATAACAGTTTAGTAAATGACCATTACCAAAGTCTTCGGAAACTGTAGGGCATGATCGGTGAGTGTCTAGCTACCACATCGGTAACCGCTGGTCCGGTGGAACACCCTCTTAACATATATGGATATATTTGTACCGATATAGCATTGTAACAATCTCCTTCAAACAGCTTATAATGCAGCTTATGGTACGTTTGACGGCAAGTGGAAAATTACCGTTAAAAAAAACTTTAACATCGACCTACAATAGTCAATTGGAGATGACTTTTTATCTACTTCACGAGCCAACCTTCACTGGACCACGCTGATACACATTTGATTTGATTGCGACAGACATTTTCTTTAATTGGACGAAACTTCCTCTTTCCGCTTCTTCTCGGGAGACGCGCTGACGTCATCGTCCTCGGGGACTGACCGGTCTGGACTGTGAGGGCGTTTTTTATCACAACTTCCCACCTTAGCTTCAGTCGGGTTGCTACATAACGTTGATTTAGGTTCATCGCCTACACTGGCCTCGGAAATTTTACTCTCACCTTCATGAGTATTTTCGCTAGGCCCACGAGCGCTCAAGTCACTATCCAACTTCTCAACCACTCCATCATTTTCAGCAGACACATGAGAAGTCTCTAATTGTTCATTTTTACTAGATTCAACAGGAATTACATCCACCTTAACGTCTTTAATATTTGTACCCCTTTCTACTCCTTCGTCTCTAGATTCTTTAGTTTCTGCCTTGATAGCTTCTGTGGGACTTACATCAGTAGTTTCTACTGAAGTAACTACCTGGGAAGTGTTCGCGGCAGTCGGGGATGCTACTACCATTGTCAAATCACCATCAGTAGCCTTATCACCCACCACACATTGTGATCTTGCTGAAGATCTATCTACACTTTTCTCTTCTCGTACCTCTTTTTGGTCATTGTTTCTTATCGTGTCTTTCACTATTGCTCTCTCCACTAACATATCTAGCGCTTCCCTCACTGTTTTGTAGGGCCGTCCAGATGCTGATTCCTCTGATGTGAGAGTGTCCTCATCGTAACCACAGGATACTATTTGTAATATCTTAGGCATGCCACCCGCAGCGTGAGGCTGTTGTTCAGCACACACCTTCCTCTCCACCTGCTCATTGGATAATTTAGTATCCGTGTCCTTAGCTTGGGGCTGGATTCCGCCTAACTGCTTCCGAGCTTCAATTTCAACTTTATCTTTGATGAAATCATACAACACTTTCTTGGGGAGTTTCAGAACAGTGGGCTGTTTACCTGGCGATTCTACAGGTGTGGGTGGTGGATTGTCTTTAATATTGTCCGCCTTGGTACCAGCTTCACTCCGGGAAGAGTCACTATTTGTTTCACCTTCTGTATTAATAGTTTCGGTTTTTCGTTTAGTTTCAGGTAAGACAGCTGCCTTTTCGTCCACATCATTGGTGCTGTCAGGGCTAGCTCTCCGCACGCTAGAACCTGGAGCCAGCAGTTCGGCACAGCGAGAGGCAAGCTCAGGCTGATCCTTATGTTCATTGAGGTGACTCAGCAGAACCTGTACATCGTCAAACACTAATGGGCAAAGCTGGCATTTGTACTCCTCCTCATTGGAGCAGTCTGTGGGATGTACCAGCTTCATGTGTTTCCCTAAGTCGCCCGGGTGGACGAATCCCACGCCGCACACACGACAGATCCACATCTGGTCCTGGTGGTAGGTCCGGTTGTGTTCCTGCAGGTCTCTGGAGCTGGAGAAGGTTTGTCGACAGAGCGTGCATCTCAATGTCGGCTGCTCATGCGCGCGCACATGTCGCCGGAAGACGCCCCAGTCCCTGGTGGGGAAATCCTGGCCACACTGGAGACACCGCATGGTGGACTGATTACTACGCATGTTGGCCTGATTACTATCGTGTTTCTGACTGGGTGGTGGTGGTGTCTTCCCGTTACCAGGAGATGGCGGTGCGCTCGCCTCGCTCAGCGGTGCCATCCTGTGCTGCATCTCGGCCATAGTACACGGGCGCTGCACCTGCATGTGCACCATGTCGTAGGCCTGGTCGTAGTTCTCCGAGGATGTGGCGCTCGTCGGGCGACTCTCGGCCCCTGACGGAGACTGCAGCCGACCCTGCACAAGCTCGGCCTGCACTGGCTTCTCGATCTCGTCCATGGCCTTCTCTGTCTTGGTGACCGACCCTCTGGTGGCAGAAATACTGCGTACAGTCACGTGTTCGTTCGTCGGGCCGTATCCGTGAACTTTCCAGAAATGTTTTCTGAAACTGTGTAAGCTTCCATAGGTAGAAGTGCACACGTTACACTTTAAGTAGAGGATATCGTCCGGTGGGTGGTTGCCAAGAAGCTGAGCTGTTGTGCTCATTTTATTTTGTCCTCTACTTGCCCCATGTTGTTGCAACTGATCTTGTTGTTGTTGCTGCTGCTGCTGCTGCTGTTGTTGTTGCTGCTGCTGCTGCTGTTGATGTTGCTGCTGCTGCTGTTGTTGTTGCTGCTGCTGCTGTGAATGTTGCTGCTGCTGCTGTTGTTGTTGCTGCTGCTGCTGTTGATGTTGCTGCTGCTGCTGCTGCTGTTGTTGTTGTTGTTGCTGCTGCTGCTGTGAATGTTGCTGCTGCTGCTGTTGATGTTGCTGCTGCTGCTGCTGTTGTTGTTGACGTATGACCTGGGTCTGCTGCTTCTCAATCTCTGGATTGATAACGCCTCTAGAGATTGAGGGGATCATATTGCTGCCGTGAATGGCCGAGCCAGCAGCAGATCGCAGCTCACTGATGGCATCGCGTGCAGGCCTCACCTCCCGGGCTGGTCGATGCTGGCTCCCGCTCCCTGTCCCCTGTGACGAGCTGCTGTTCGGGGATACGGACAGCTTACCGTGCTGTGGCACTCTCACTGGGCCAAAGGCAAGTGGTTGTGCAGCGGTAGGGATGTGTCCACTGGTTAATCTGTTCTGAGATGTTTGATGATGGCTCGGTGACAACTGCTTGGCTGGACTTCGTTCTCGTACCAGAGCATAGTCTTGGTTGCCTGGATACATCTCCATGGGTCGTGGTCCAACCTGCGACATTGCTGGTAAATAGGAAGGTTCGAGTTCTTTGCGGACACTCAAATCCAGCGGTGCATCATCCTTGACCGCTTTCCTAAAGGGTCTTTCTGATTCGACCACAAATGGCATCGCTGGTAAGTTTGGTTTGGATCTGACGGTTAAATCTAACGGTGCCTCTTTGGTAGAACCTGGGGGCAGTGCCATCACAGGGGGCGCGACCCGAGTGCCTACAACATGCTCCACGGCTTGCTTAGGAGACAGAGATCTACTCCAGTGGGCGGTATGTGGAGAGGGGCTCCCATGTACAGAAGGAGGGGTCCGCGCATAGTGTGAGCCCTCTGCGGATACCCTCCCTCTCCGGTATGCCCCATCGGGCCCTGGAGAATGCGATGGTGGTATCGAGTTAGCACCAGGCATATAGATGAGCTGAGGAGGGCCCTGCGATCCACCATACTGAGATCTGGGGGGAGCAGGGCTTCCATGATGGCTATAGTCTGATCTGGGTGAAACATCCTTCCTCCCTTCAGTCGCTGGTGCCAATGACTGTTGTGTGAGCTTGTAGGGGTGGGTGGAGTAGTCGGACCAGCCTGGGTCCCTGTACCGGGGCTGGGGCTGGGAGGGCGGTGACTGAAGTGGGCGGTTATAGGAGGACATATCATACACACCGCCCTGTGGTTTGACAGGAACCAGACCCTGCGGAGAACACTGGGAGCGTGCGGTTGAAGGATCCACTTGTTGATCCACTGCCCTGTGCGCCGCAGATGGATTTCTCCCCCAGACTCCACCGGATGGACTCAACGCCCCTGGTGATACGCGACTGGTGCTGACACCTCGCGGAGTGGGCGCACCGGGGAGGCACCCCGACGCGGGGTGGAATCCCGAACTGCCCCCACTCCAGGGTATGTCCTTGTGACTGCCCGGATCCAAGGCCTGCGGGGATGGCTCCATCATGTAGGTCCGGGCCACACTGTGTGGGTGGGCACTGCTCTGTGGGTATGGCTGGGTGGGTGTGGTGGTACTATGAGCACCTGAAACCCGTCCGCGTTTCTCGTACATCTCCGCGGGGTCCAGCTTACCCCCGGAGACACTGTCCATGGATCCCGGCCAGCCCGATTCAGTCACACCTAAGGGGCTTTTACTCAAGGGGTTCCTGGTTAAACTCGATATGTTGCGGTTGGTTTGCTGGTAGTCCGCATACTGTGTGGGTATGTACGTACCGGCAGCTGGTAGATCAGTGTGACTCGATTTGCCAGAGACAACATCTCCATGAACACTCCATCCTGATGCTCGAGGGTGTAAGATGTCTGCCGAATGTGACCTGACTGCACTATGTGGGTTAGCACTGTTAGTGCTATGTGTGTTAGCACTAACTGCACTATGTGAGTTAGCACTAACTGCACTATGTGTGTTAGCACTAACTATACTATGCGGGTGAGCACTAATGGCACTGTGTGGGTTAGCACTAGCCACACTGTGTGAGTTAGCACTAACTCCACTATGTGAGTTAGCACTAACTATACTATGCGGGTGAGCACTAATGGCACTGTGTGGGTTAGCACTAGCCACACTGTGTGAGTTAGCACTAACTCCACTATGTGAGTTAGCACTAACTATACTATGCGGGTGAGCACTAATGGCACTATGTGGGTGAGCACTAATGGCACTGTTACCACTAACCACACCATACGGGTTAGCACTAACTCCACTATGTAGGTTAGCACTAACTCCACTATGTGAGTTAGCACTAGTCACACTATGTGAGTTACCACTAGCCATGCTATGTGGGTTAGCACTAAGTCCACTATGTGAGTTAGCACTAACTCCACTATGTGAGTTAGCACTAAGTCCACTATGTGGGTTAGCACTAAGTCCACTATGTGAGTTGGCACTAACTCCACTATGTGAGATAGCACTAACTCCACTATGTGGGTTAGCACTAACTCCACTATGTGAGATAGCACTAGTCACACTATGTGGGTTAGCACTACTTGGTTGATATTGCTCATATGTGGACGTAGCCCCGCTATAATGCCCCCTTTTCTCGTTCACAAATTTAGACGAGTCAGACCCGCTTGTATCAGGGTAAGCTGGTAATGTTGTAAACGTTTGGCCTGTCTGAGTCACATCGATCAATGGCGGCATCGGTCTTTTAGTGGGCGTCTGAGGCGTGGCAGATTGGTAATGCACGAGCGGTAACTCAGCCTTGGAGCCGGATACTGGTGGGCGCGGGGGGCCTCGGCCAGTCACCAGTTTGTCCGCTTCCGTGGCCACGGCTACGGGTTGTTTGGGCAGTCCAGATGCGAGGGCTGCGATCTGGTGCAGGGGACTGTGCGTATCGGCCTGAGACAGCGGCGAGTCTACTGCGACACTCGGCTTCCCCGGCATCTGCTCTCCGAGGTAGGTCAACTTGGAGTCGAGCTGCTCGGCTTTCACACCTGCCTGCGATACGGGAGTGGGTGGGGCCACGCTGACGTTAGAAACGGTGACCGTATCCTCCCAGTCCCTCTGGTCGGACAGACCCTTACCGAGGACCGTTCTCAGAGTCTTACACTCCTTGTTGGACTCGGCGAGCTCGCGCACCGTCTTGCGCTGGTTCACTCGGCTCAGGCTCACTTTGATGTTGTACTGCTCGTTGAGGATATTATCCGAGGTGTTCAGGCGCTCCCGGATCAGTCGCGAGTCAATGATGAGGTCGATACAGGAGCGGAGGTTGAACATCGGACCCTGCTTCTTCTTCGAGTCTGAACTATCATCATCACCCTTTGTGGAGTCGCACAGTTTTGAATCACTTTCATTTGAGTCTGGTGGGACAGATTCTGAATCCATACCCTCCTTGTCCGCGGATGAAGAACCCACTTCTTCAACCCCTGGTCCAGTGGTGCTATCACCTTCGGAAGCAACCGATGTGCTTTGACAGAAGGTTTCAAGAAATTTTTTCTTGGGTCCACGGAATTTGATGCTGACAGCCTTGGCTGAGGAGACACTATTAGAATTTGAATGATTCACCGAGAGCTCGATACTGTCCTCCTTCGGGTCTTCAACAATGACTAACTTATCTTCGTCATCGTTGTCAAGATCCATACTAGATTCAGGCTTGGGTTGTAATCTCTCTAGGAGACTATTGGCCGCAGTGTACCTGTGGCGGGTATCCATTGTGGCGCCGGGGGAGGGTTCAGTGTGCAGCAGGCTCTCCTTCACGACCTCCGTCTCAGTGCTCTTCTCATGGTCCGGCACCTCGTCGATGCCCATATCTAGACGAGTAGCAGCATCTTCTGAGGCTGCCTCCACATCTCGGCAGCTGTTCAAACCAACATCCAACTGGCCAGGTCCGGGTGTGGAGAGAAGGCCATCAGCATCTGAAAGACACAGAGAACAGAGTCAGAATACAGGGACGTCAGTTGGGGGAAGGAAAAAAAGCGGGAATGTTTCCCATAGAATCTAATGCCTTAGAGAGACAGAGAACATGTGGAGAACACATCGGTGCTGGACATGGAATGGAACTGAGTGTGTGTGTGGGGAGGTTGAAACTGATGTACTGGCATTCACGAGGATCAATTTATACTATCTTTGTTTTACACAATATATAATAACTTTATGAACTAGATATGAAAACAAGATGAGGAAAACTGCCATTTCTGAGAATATCACGAGATAGATCATGAAAATTACAACAATTCTGTCTCGAAAAAACTTTGAATATTTTTGCTGTCACCGAACGGCTCCCACCCCCTCCCCCAATTCGAGCCTGATGAGTACCATGCGAAATAGCCTGGAAGCCTGGCCTAGTTAGACTATAGGCCAGGTAACGGGTTCCAGTTTTGTGGTGCATTATTGGTAACGCCTCATGGTTCCTTGGTTATCTGCTAGAGGGTTCGGCGGAATTAGGTGTATGACAAGCGGATACCAGCCAAACCACTAGGCTGGTTCCCGGGGTATCCACTAGTCACAGGCGGGCACCAGCCAAAGTTGAAGGTCATGCCTGTGGAAACTGCCCCTTATTCATATGGGCAGGGAACCAGTCTACATGCGAAACTGCATAGGAAGATCGGATCAAATCAGAAATTCCGCACTCAAGATATTACACCAAAACGTGAAAACACCCCTGTTATCTGTGACATCAAATCGTCAACAGTCCCGTCACTCTACAAACGGTTCTGTAGTTAAAGTCACTAGGGTAGTGAGTGGTCTGTACATACCGGGAGCAGACGATCTGCTCCTCACTTTGATGCAGTAGCTTGACCTGTATACTTCGCCATATTTTCTGACAATATTAAATACATTTTGCGCAAAATTATATAACAACCCAGTCATCTACCTTTTAGCAGATAACCAAACCAATATGTTATGGTTTCTTTCATAAACTCTACATTACTCGAACATGGTTTGTGTATATCTACATCATATTGATGCACGATATTAAATGAATGATGATTATCAGTTCTTAACAATTAGTCATTCCTGAAACAAGCTTGATCTGACAGAGTCAGAGATATCAGACCTTGAAGTAATTTACAGATAAGATGTCAATATCAAAGATACGTCAAGATAATATCCAGCTTCGCCTATCTTAAAACCTTGATGGTAACATCTATAATAACTACAGCCTAGAGGGATGTCAGTTGGGTTCATGAAAAAAAGCGGAAATATTTTCAAGTGGAATTTACTGCCTGGGAGAGACTGAGAAAACATGAAAACACATCGTAACTGGCCATGGAAGGGGGTGGGATGAGTAGGGAGGATTAAACCAGTATCTATTGGTGTGAATGAGGCCTAATTTATCCTCTCTTTGTTTTACACATGAATAAACACATTTTATCATATGAAAACAAGAAATAAGAGAACGAGGCAGAAACACCTCCACTGCGGTCGACGCTACCTTGAATTTTACCAGAATTCGATTTTATACCAGCCAGTTGCCTTGTTACAACCGTAACATTCATTGTGAAAAGAATCAACAACAAAAAACAAAAAAAAACAAAAAAAACCCAAGAAAATCGTCATCTCTGATAATTTGCAATATCAGTAACATTTAACAACCTAAACTGTTACACAAATTGCCACTTTCACTCAAGGCACTATTTATTTAGTACTACATGTTTTAACAAAAATTATATTTACGCTTGAAGCAAGTCTTCGCTCTAAATATTTGGGATATGACACTCTGGGATCTGATTTTGAGTGCACACGAGGTGAAGGGCCAGTCAGAAATTAAGTACGATAGATGACAACGTTCTTTGCCAAATGCGTCGTGAATTGGCAGACAGCGATGTTATATCGGCCAGTAATTGATACCCAAGTAAAACTAACGTAATCATCCTCACTTACTTTGTTCTCGATTATGATTTATATTTAGAATACTAGTAAATGTGTTCGCTCTAGAAGCATACTTAAGAAGATATGCTACAATTATCAAATCTAAGGTGACACCCTAACTTGTAGATGATTAACAAGTTACGATTAACAAATCGGAGAATAAAAGCTCCCTGACCTGAAAATAGGAATAAAAAAATCCGCAGTACATAAATTGAATCATCCACCCATAACGAAATTTTAAAAGTGCTGTGGCTTTATGGCGTAATCTTGAACTACAGGTGTTGAAATAAACTTGTTATTACAATAGACTTGTTATGAATCATGACATGGGGAAATAACAAACAACCACTCATCAACATTAAGTTTGACAAATTTTTCATACATGCGTTCAATAAGTGATTAACAGCTTTATATTAGGATCATGTTGGAGGATGCTAAATACAATAACAGCTGTTATTCTGCACCTCATAGTTAACGACGTAATATCCTCGCTGTGGCTCAGATATTACTACGCGTCAAATACTCCAACACAAAATCAGTCATTATTGTGTATATAATCAGGAAAAGTGGCGGTAACTTCCCAACAATGACGATTTTGAAATTTATTTCGTCCTAAAGTCATCTTCACTAAGCCATATAACACATGTGTTTGAGAAACACGAGAGAGGTTAAGACATCGGGCATTGACCTGCCTTTTTCCCGTTCACTGGACTTAACCTACTTGACAAAGCCCACTGGTGTTAAGCCCATAGGACATTGACATTTTAACCCCAGCTTACCCACCCGATGATGGCACCGGCTCAGCTATAACTGTGTCGCTGTATAAAACCCTCGTCCAGTGACCCCGAGTTCTATATACAGCGGAAAATTATGCAAACTTGACTATCACTCGTTCTATTCAAGATATCGGGAAATGGTTTGTAAATATAGAATGGCCGCTGTGTCCCCTTCACTTCGGTATGCGATACGTGCGTATCATACGGGAGGATATGCGCTAACACTAACTAAGCGGCATGATTACGAAAGGTTACTGTTGGACGGTGAGCATACATCGGCAAGATTGTGATCGGGCAGCGTCGATCCTATCTCACATGCGAGTAATAACCGATTGATAAGAGGGGACATCAGATGAGATCCGTCAAGAATCTTGTGTATGTTGGGTAATTATGTAAACCTCTCTCATGGCTTTGGTTTGGTGGTTTTTTTTTCGTTTTACATTAATTGGGATTCACACGGAGAGACTCATGTACATTTATTTATCCTACCCCTAATAAAAGACACCATAGGTTTAACATTGACTCAATGTATTTGACAGAGCATTGAATAAAGTGTTATTTATGCACCAAGGTGAATAAAAAAACGGACCAATCAGGGACGAGATAACGAAAGTAGATCTGGCAGCACTGATAAATGTGGCCATCCTCCGATGAGTGTCAACACGCTAATAACATGGATAATTAAAAAAACTATCTCTGTATATCGGTGAGATGGGGTAGGATAAATACAAAACCAAACTCGAGTTAGCCTTCTCAATGTTTATGCCACTCTGGTCAGGTCTGCTACTCACTACACTCGGCTAACGCCTCGTGTAGTAATACACAACCTGCCCATCGTGGCATAAACATTGACAGGGCTAACTCTCGTTTGGTTTCTACTAATTATTTTCCCCAGTCTCTGATAGTTTTCCCTCTTGTCCAATAATCTCACAGCAGAATGCTGAAATTGAGCTTTCTCAGTCTCTAGGAAAAATGGTGGATCTGATTCACACTGAAGCACATCCCCGGTACATAGCCTCAGGTACTTTTTTATATTATTTTTTTTTATATTTAACTTAAGGCATCTCTCAGTAACCCTGAGTTTTTCAGACGCAGTTACAGTGGACACATGGAGTTACAAATTGTACAAAGCACAAGTATAATAGGTTTCAAAAATTGTTTAAGTTTTACCACTGAGACTAGGGGGGAGGGGGGACCTCATTATCAGTGGGAGGTACGCCAGTCTCACCAGAATGCCCGCAAACATTTTAAACAGTTTTAAAATCCAAATTGCTCGAGACTATGTACCTTGGCAGGGAAAACTGTCCCCAACGATTATCTCTTCTCCCCCTCAAGACTCAGGGTATTGAGACCTGGGGGTGTCACATGAGAAGACTATGTACCGGCAAATAATCTCAGGAAAATTGTCTCAGAAGGTACACGAGTTGGTATCGGTGACAGTACAAGCATTGACGCAATATCGACGAACGCGCCATTTATAACGCAATGTGGAACACTATATTAACAATAACGACCACTTGCAGGAAAAAAAAAGAAAACAAGAGGTGTACATGCAAAGGGCAACTTTCTGTGTAGGAACTATTCAATTGTAAACGAAGCAGATTTAGAGCAAGACTTGAGACGGAGAATAGGTAGAGAAACCACCGTATCATCTTCTGGTAACATACAATGGCAGAAGTGGTTATCCTGCTGGTACGCTTCAAACAGATTTACCATAAATGTGAAGAAAAAAAACAACCCGAGTGGTGTATCATTTGTAAACCCAGACAAACATAAATGGCCCTGGAGCCTACTGTAAATAGGACAACACTGTCCTAGTAGTTACAACTCCAGAATAAAAATGAACTAAAAAAAATGATGAAAGGAACTAGCTCGGTGCAATAATAGAGAGTGATCTAAATGTTGGAAAGCATGGAGCTACACTCATGGAATTACTATGCGACAGGAAGATAAGAGGATATATTAATAAGAGTACAGCAATAATGATCAATAATTCCTGTATCCTTTCTCTTATTGACCCTCGCTCATTTCTGCTGGAGGGAGCAACATTAATAGCACTATATCTAAAGTATTCCGAACGACACTGGGTTGTGAATCCTACATCGAGGCAACACCTCGAAAAGAATACAAGGGGAGAACTAATGTGAGAACAACCATATCAGTAAATAAACACAACCTGTATTTAGCTTTTCCAAAGAACAACAAATTTAGGAAGTCCGCAATGTGCTCTGGCATAAAAATCTGGTATTTCTTTTCGGGGTCAGAGCTCGTATCCCTTCGAGTTTGAATTGTGTAGTAATTCACACGACGAAGCCGCGTGAATTACATAGCGATTCGAACGAGATGAGATCGAGCTCTGACCCTAAACTTGAATAGGTTTCTGGATTTATGTCACCCTTCACA
The DNA here is from genome assembly GCA_950022655.1 of Alentia gelatinosa. NCBI lineage: Eukaryota > Metazoa > Annelida > Polychaeta > Phyllodocida > Polynoidae > Alentia > Alentia gelatinosa. Next base: position 40,420,461 of record OX465592.1, read on the forward strand.
TTGACTAATGAGCTAACCTTTGTGATATAATCCCCCATTGAGTATTTTACCTAAATACTTTATGCGCATTGGATACAAGTTTCCAATGTTAAATTCATGGAGAAAAAATAACAGGGTTGCGATAAATAGAAGGTTGGCAACTCATTGTTTCTTCTTTGAATCTCATTGTTTCTCTTTATTTATACATAGAGTAACCACGATACGTAGGGAGCAATTCTTAGTAAACTCCGAATTTATCAGGACATCATAGTTAGTTGAGGAACTGTCATTGAAAAGACAGCGCAGACTTTTCACAACTGAAAGGCATAAGATATACTTTCGCTATTATCAGAATTTGTGATTGGAGAGACTAAATGCTGAAAATTGGCATGACTGGACTGACATTATCTGTTCACAACATGTCAATGTATAAAATTTGAGTTGAAGGCAAAAATAAAAACCGTTTAAAAAAAATTCGGTTTTACATTTCTCTTCCCCAACTTTACTATGCTTGAGAAACATACTGAAGTTAATGATAGATTAGCGAAACGTTGTGACAGGTCTTGGCACACATCACGTGCCATCTACTGTACCACTTGTTTAAATAACGGCAACCTACAAAAAGGAAGGATAACTGTGTCTGTCTTTTTGTGTGATTTTCACCCACCTGAATTTTATAGTTTTCCCTATTGTTAAGAAAGGGCGCTTTACCTGGGGTATCCAGACTTCACTTTGTGCTTAAATCTCTTCAAATCTCTTGGGTTCTCTTAAGAATTCAAGAAGCTCTCTCCTACCAGTGCTATGGGAGGCACTGTGTAATGTTATTTTCTTCTGTTTTTTTAATGAATTCCCATGTTTCTTTGTTACGCGACAAAGGAGCTAATGGGGAAATTACTTTGAAAGTTACCACTTTGTGGGCTGGTTTCTATCAGATCCTGCTGTTATATCTTATTTCTAATGCATCACCTATGTCGAAGATACTGCAGAATGTAGGGACCTACTAATGGAAGACACAACGCACCTGGCCTTTTTATTTTAGTAAATCAAATTCGGGCGATAGTCCGTTCTTCCATTTGATGGTGTTAGCATGTCCAAGTCTGTGTTCATTTACATTTGCAGGACTGTGTAGATGATTTAATGTTTTGATATGAGAAACTAATTATATTTTGTTGTGGCTTCTTAAAATTATGCAACCTGCAATGCCCTCTCCCAATTTCTATTCTAATTTATCAGATAAATTTGTTTTTCTCAAATAAGTACACGGCTACACGATATTAACTATTTGTGGTTTTAAAGACAATTTTCATCGCTTCGTTCCGGTTCCTGTCCTAAATCTAATAACCCAACAGAGGTTGACCATAATTATGCATCATTATAGGAAATTGCAGCTAATTTCACACAGATTAACCACACGGCCAAGCGTGGAGATAGGAAACTTGGAAGTCAATGTACGTGTAACTGGTACGTGCCAACCACGTATCTTCATTTCAACGTCTTAACCTTTCATTATTTCATTTAAAATAGTAAAGAGGATTCGATGAACGTGTTAGGGGCTATCCATGTATAATGTCATGCTATTTAAAAAAAAATAATTTAATTTTTTTAATACAATTCTTACCATTTCTACCCCCATCTCCATGTCATATTTTGTCATACATCCCTTAACGTTGTTGATGGAGGCTGGAACTCCCATCCCCTCCACTCTGCCATATGAGGCCATTTATGGACGGCCCCTCATAAATTGGTCCATTCCAAGAAACATCACCGCAAGATGTATATTTACCTGTTACAATGTACTTCATCTCTGTGGTTAGGATTGAAAGTCAGACTGTTACCTGTGTGTCTATAAACAGGATCATATCCTACTGGTTTGAATCATTTACTATATACCCATGCCGTATATACTGTAAATACCTACCGTTTCGGTATATGACGTAAAAATACTGTACGGACCAGTGGTCCGTACACCAAAATACGGACTACCTACCCATACACATTTATTCAAATTTTGGTTAAGAAAAATTAAATTGATTTTTTTTTAAATTTCGGGTATATAGTAAATATATAACGTCCAACCATGCTTGTACAAGTCACAGAACTCGATGCTAATTTATCGTTTGTACGGAACTCGGCGTAAACGCCTCGGTCCATACATACTGTAAATTAGCATCTCGTTCTATGACTTGTACAGCATGGTCAGGACGTTCTATATAAATACATATTCTTTTGTACATGTATTCGTATAGTATTGTATAGTACTCACCATAATTTACAGCGTTGTCTATGCCTATCATAGAGGACATCTAATGAAAACCAGCGTAGACATACCGTAGCTGAGAAGATATCCATTGCCTTTTTTATTGGTTGACGTTTTCTTCCTTGTAACATTAAATGTATAATGTAACCATTTTTCGTTTTCTTCATAGTGACATTAAATGTATAATGCAAATATTTTTCTACCAATATATATTTTTTTTAATATATATATATTCCTCATTTTATCGTTTAGTATGAATGGATTAGTGAAAGGTCTGGTGAACATACATGAAGGTTCAAGTAGGTGGTCTTGGTCTAACTGGGTCATATCAGGGTCAAAGTTCAAGGGCATTGACCTCTGGGGTCACGTAGATATTGAGGTTTTTGTTCGGTCTGTTCAATTGAACGCCCCAGGGCATGACACTGTCAACGTGCGGCCGTATAAGTGGGACACGCCTTATAGCTACTTGTTTATACAGATCACACAGCAGCATCTTTACAGCCAGACACGCTGACCGTTTCTGGGGGCTTACGGTAAAAGCAGAAACTTTTTTTTTAAATAAGCGTAATGCACGACTGCCTAGTATGAAAGTGTTCTCTTGGTCGACTTTCTTTTTTCTAGGTCGACTATCAAAAATAAAACGAAGTTGCTACTTGAATGTTTGCATCTCCATGGCTTATTACCATAGCTCTTTATCTAAATTTTTGCCTAAGAGATAATCTAGCCTCCTCCCAAGCATAACTCTTTATTTAATTTCATCTAAATATCATAATCCTTTCTACAATATAAGTTGTAAGTTTTTAGCCTTTTGCTTCATAAATGCTGTTGTTGTTTGTTATTTTGGGTAGTTTAACGTCCAACATGTTCTATTAGACTTTCTTTGGGTTTGACCGAATCTATGTGATAAATTTAGGTAGAAATCTCACCCCTACACATTAACCAAGGTGAGAGTTCTTTTAGTTCCCACACCACATAGACATGGTATGAGAACGATTGGCCTTTGACAGAGCAGTAAATCTACCACTGCTGGGGGTGAAGGAGAAAAGTGGCTGCAGTGGGACTCAAACCCACAAAATCCTATAGATTCAGTACTTTTATGCTGTACCAAATACGTTTACCCATTGAAAGAGGAAAAGTGCAGTGCACTGTTAGCTCTGGTTTATCATTGTGGTCTGTGAATGGTGTAACAAAGAGAGGGGTGTTTCCGGGATTCTCTGACAGGAAATGATCCAAAACAGACTTATTTTGGTTTGAGGGTGATCGAATCTAGGAGATGAATTTAGTAGAAATCTCACCCCTACACACTTACCGAGGTGAGTGTTCTTTTAGTTCCTACACCACATAGACATGGTATGAAAAGGATTTGCCTTTGATATAGCAGTTACCATAGACTTGCTCAAATCTTTGATTATGGACATTCATGATTAAACATAATTAAGATAAAGTATGTTGCAGTTTGAGTGGTCCTGGAACCAAACCTGAATCCCAGTAAAGAGCGGTGGAGTAGGTGGAGGGGTAGGCGTAGGAGACAGGGTCCGGAGCCAGTCTACAGATACCACAGGGGTGGGGGTGGGGGTGGGAATGGGGTGGGGTGGGGGGGGGGGGGGGGGTGAAGGAGAAGATTGGCTGCAGTGGGACTACAACTTTGGAGTTACACGTCCCGTGCTTTAACCACTGAGATAACTCTCCACCCCCCCCCCCCCCACCCATTCTCAAGAATCCACCCCCCCCCCCCCCCCCACCCCCGACTGGCTTCAGTCCCCGCAAAGCTGTAAAGAATTCCTGGGCCAGCCATACTGTAATACTTTAAACTGATTTTGTTTATTCAATGTTCATAATCATAGACTTGAGCAAGTCTAACCCCCCCCCCCCCACACACACACACACATGAATAAAGAACGCTCCCTAATCTGCTGGGAACTGAAATTACTGGAAGCAGCTCGACTTACGTGTTATCAGTCCCTGTTATGTCATTTCAGTCGGGCCGCCAGTTATATTGAATAATCATTCTGGGAAAAGAACCAACGAATATAGTCCAACCAACGAATATAGAGAATGGGCCAACACAATGATATAGTTACATAGGGCACATAGCTACTGTGCTATGGAGACGGCCATCTGCCCCCCCCCCCCCCCCCCGGACGCCATCCACAACACCAGGTGGCGGGACCAGTTATCAATGGATTTTATCAAAAATATTTTGGGGGCTTGCCATGGAGGAAATTTAGCCTCATATCAATATTATCTATAGGTTATAAAAACTGGTAATTTCCTAGTAGATGATGGCAGAACTGGCCCTGTAACAATCAAGTGATGTTCCTGCTGTATCCATAGGAGCAGGCACACACATTTACCGTTTACAGACTTTTAATATAATTTTGGGGAATTATTTTCCGAATCTCATGACATCTGATTGGCCTCACACATGTACACCTTCTTTAACTGTTGTGTATCAATATGAAATAAATATCCCAACACATGGGAAAAGAAAGGTCTTGCCACGTGTGAATTTCTTGTTACGACAATAACACAGCGATTTCAGTGATTACTTTAACTCATAATCCTAGACGTTCAAGCTCTAGGGTTTTAGATAGACGTGCATCTGAAAGTATGGTGAGGTGGGTGTGGTTCCATTCTTTTTTCCCCCTCATTCATCACAAAATCTACAAAATCTAGTGGTCTTCCTATTTTTTGGCTTGTACAAATGCCAAGTTTCACCAAATATATAATTACAGGTATAGAAATGTATAAGTATATGTTCCTGCTTCTCCCTCAAAAAAAAAAAATAAAAATCTCCCTCAATCTCCATGTGAGCTGACATGGGTAGGGGGAGGGGAGGGTATAGACAGACCTACCTCCAGGGCCGCCCTCTGAGCACTGTTTAGTGAGCCCGGATTGCGCCATGAGAGAAGGAGCAGCGGTCAGCGGAGGAACAATGGACTCAGGTGCCTCGTCACGCCGTGTGTACTCTGTGAGCGCCCAAACAAACCCCACTGCACTTACCGACCGCACACTCGACTTGACCACTCCCTCTCGACTATTCTTTTTTATTTTGCGAAATTCTGGACACCTAGGGTATGACACTCGACTTGACCACTACCTCTCGCTTATTCTTTTATTATTTTGCGAAATTTTGGACATCTAGGGTAGGATACTCGACTTGACCAATGCATCTCGCTTATTTATTTTTTTTATTTTGCGAAATTCTGGAGTCCTAGGGTAGGACACTCGACTTGACCAATGCATCTCGCTTATTCTTTTTTTATTTTGCGAAATTCTGGACTCCTAGGGTAGGATACTCGACTTGACCAATGCATCTCGCTCATTCTTTTTCATTTTTGCAAAATTTTGGATTCCCAGGGTAGGTTATAGGTTCATCCATAAAATATGTATGCAAAACTTCTGAAAAAATCCCCCCTCCCCCCTTCCAAATCGTGTACGCAATAGATTAAAGAATGGAGTGCAACAAATTTCCAAATGTCTCAGAAAAAAGAAGCCCATACTGTGACCACTGTTCTTTATAATAATATTAACTGTTGGCAAAACAATCTGACTGCGAGTTGTGACGTTTTTTATACTTACATCTAAGAAAAAAAAAAGTGTTTGTAGAAACTGCATTCTGTCATTTCCTTTTGTTCTTACATTGGCAGATCCTATTATTACCTGCCGAATTCGATTAGTAAATATGTTTATTCTTCCATCATCTTGTCATTAATAAGGTTAACCAGATGTTGCAAATAAAAATCTTTAAAGCTGTCGAAAATATAAGTCCAGACATTGGTATCTTTATTACAGATATGATAATGATGAATATAGAATGAGACATTCATTTTATAGGATATTCATACACTGAATTGACATAATATTGTAATAGTGTTTTAGCCTATAGTTCCATACATAAGACTTTAAATATAGTGCACTGTAAAATCCTGATAAAACCCATAAGCAGGTAATTGATGGATTCTGAGCTGTTCCACATAAACTCATTCTATTGTGGCAGACCCATTTCCTGTACAATATCCACCTCCTATATGTCACCATTTACAAACAGCGGAACAGGCATTGGGAAATTCCAGTTGATAAGATTTGGCTGATTGGGTAGTTTAACTTCCAATATATTCTATTAGACTTAGTTGATAAGATTCTTTGTTCCGAGTGCAAATGGTTCGTCATACTTTTATCTAAAAGGTATAAGTTGTATTTGTCGAAGGAGTCTTTGTTATCATAAATAGGCATTTTACTATAAAAATATTTATGGGTTGAGTGCAAGTCTAGCTGTGAAAGTCAACTTGAGTTGCCCATACCCACAGCGTTGTGACCTCCAGAGGGACGTTCATAGGACTCCCGTCTCCAGGTCCCGGCCTACATCAAAACGCTACCCATCTTCCCCTGCCAGGAGGGGGAGTATGGACATCGCCTATAGACTTATTGTACTAAATACAGGATGGTAGATTGATTTTTGTGAATATGTGAATTACCTGAGAGCATATCCCCAAACACTTAAAATGAACAGGCTGACTTTTTTTATCTTCTTCATGTGCTTGTTTTAATCATTAACTTAATTTTAATCATTCATCTATACAAATCACCAATGGAACTGAATTTGTAATCGCCTGCAAGACTCCACATGGATGAACCGTTGTAATTAACAGAATGTGTAATAAACATAATTTAAAAAAAAATATATATATATATGGGCAGCTACCTGAAGTGCTCATTCCACCAGCACCTTTTTTTTTGTTTGGCAGACCCTATCTACATCAAGGTCAAACAGAATACTATAATATAAATCAGTTTGTAATCTGGTGCACGCAACACCAACCAATATATCGGAGTATTGATAATAACTTAACATGTTAGACACTACTAGTTCCCTGTAACTATTGAGTAAAGAGTTACTCATGGGGAAGTGGAGAGGACTGGTAATTCAGCCGGCAGACCATTGTTATATAATTACACTGACACAGTTTGCGGACACCTGATATGGACTGTGTAACCTGCTTCAGAAGAATGTATCTGAATATCAAAGAACACCACGACATCGCCACACTTATACACTTCCCATCCACAAAGTATTCATATCTAATAATCTCAAAGTATTGAGATACGTCCATACATTTTAACAATGCGCTTATATTGACTTGTAAACATACAGAATGGGTTTCATTTAATTCTTCTTTGTCCACCCCGGTTTGTCCCTAGTAACCCCCGTTACATTTGGACATACAGGTGTTACGTCACAGAGGACGAGTCATCTACAGCAGCAGACCTCAGGGAACAGACCTCGTCACCACGATGCCACACCGTCACACCTAAAGGGCTGATTCCATCAAAATGATGGATGTGCCGTGGTATGTCTTAGTGTATCTTGTTACATCTTACAGTGTCGCGATGTGTCGTACCTCCGTTGCCGCAAAACGTAGCTGTGTAGCGGTGTCGTGTGTATATTTTTATGCCTCACCGCCGCGACACCTCAAGGCACATCGCGACAAATAAGCACACGATTATTCAAACCTAGCCCGATCTAGCAAGACGGCCGAATCGTGACCATTCTCGCATATCTTGTGTGTCGGTGGAATCAGCACTGAATAATTCCACATTCACCTTCATTTTCTTTGACATATTGAATGCTCCCAAATGATTTCTATCAGTTTCTGATAAAAATGTTACCTATCTGAAAATGGTAATATTTCTAAGCCAATCTTTCCGTCTTTAATAGCAGATAGTTTTAAATGTTTAAGAGGCGACCGGCCTCAGTCCCTGTGTCCTCCGCCTCTCAGTCAGCCACGACCGCCTCCCCTACACTCCAGCTCAGCCACTTGACATTTGATTCCTTGTGCCCGTTCGATTATCTTGGATCGTACATGAGGACCCTTTTCTGTAGCTCGTACAAGGGTTATCGTTTAATGATATTTAAGTCTGTTTGCTAAGACAGTATCAGCCATCCATACGGTCGTCTGTAAGTGTTAAATATAGTTAATCCACATCGTCCCTGGGTCTACATGTATGGTCCTAGATTATTTAAAATGGCCAGGCATGTATACTGGAGAACACACCCTGAAACGAACTCGCTCCTTGATTTTCTCGTCCTGAAACGAACTCGCCCCGTTTGAAGAACACGCTCCGGAATTAACACGCGGGGTGAATTCTCCAAAGTTCTGCTTTACACGATAGGATGACTTGGTGGAGCGAGTTCTCCTGTAAAGTTTGGGGCGACTTAGTTCTTGGCCGAGTTCTCCAGTAATCTCAGGCATTTGGGGAAATTCTCAAAGTAGTTTGATTTCTTAATGAATGTCCGGGAACAGAAGGGAAGGGGGGGGGGGGGCGAGTCTCTATGACCGACAATGATAAGGGTTGTATGACAAAACTTGACAAGGGTGGGGTCAAAACTAGTCCAAAATAGCATGACGTTATTCATGGAGAGCCCCTAAGAGGTATACAAGGCCTTTAACAAATACAATTGTGTAATGGACATTTACATAATTCCATATTCATAGCTTCGTTGGTAGTTATAGCAAATGGTAGCTGACAGGGTAAAATATGTATTAGTTTGGTAATATGTGTAGGAATATAAAAGCCAGTTATATAACTACAGTGTAATGGAGCCTGATTAAAACCAGCAACCGGCAGAGCCATGCTGACAGGCTGCCATCCTCTATTGGTTCTCAACGAAGCATTGAAGTCAACGGAATGTATACAATGTAAACTGAATGAAATATTGCCAATAAAGGAAAATTTGAAAATTTGAAAAAAGAAAAAAAAAAGGACTTTGTTTTGTGTGTAACCCACCGTAAATCGATGGAAATAAAATTTGCAGCAGGGTTAATTATAATAGCCGAAATATTGCCTCTTCACTAAACCTCCCCCTGCCAGGCTCCACTTTCCCGTCCTGGATCACCTTTATCACGTCGTGAATAATGCATCACTGAATCAATACTGGTATTCAAGTTACCATGTGATCGCGCACAAATATAAACACGGTATACACAACAAACAGAAAATACTTTCAACAACATACATAGAAATGGGTTGATTAAGGAAAATTATTCAATAACCACATCCTTCTATGATATCCGAAAAATAAGAACTTGAAAATGTTATTGTGTTTATACTGATCAAATGCGATTATAAGTCTCAACTAATTGCTTTTAACTATTTTTTTCTGTGAGATAAGTATCAAACGATGTTGTGGTCAGTTGTATTTTTTTTAACAATTAGCTATTCTTTGTCTGTATATCAATCAAAGGAAGGTCGTCTGAAGGTCCTTGACCTTCTATTGCGGCTGACCTAGTTTCCCACGTTCTTGGGTTCAAGGTTGTTTGGCCGCTGGCACGTGGTAATAAAGTGGTGTCCTGTCTGGTCGGCGCCACACCTGCCGGTCGCCATGGCAACCATGACGCAAGGCAAGCAAGTGTGCGTTCCGGTGACCCACATATCCCTGGGGGTCACGCTATGGCTAGCCGGGTGTGCATTAAAGAGCTTAACTTACAAAATATATGGGGAATTTGGTGTGGACAATTCTTCGTTCACTTTGAACCATTTGATTACTTGTGTGATTTCTTGTGTGGTAGATAGATCGCCTCGTGAGACATCTATGTGAGGAATTTACCCTAAAACTATAAATATCTTTTTGATCGAATATAATACGAGATCGTTTATCAAAGGAATCTGATGATTTTACCATTGATCCCACTGTTCGGACTATGCATGACAAGCTTCTATGACTGACTTCGTGCAGTCAGGTGCCCAGAAAAATATCTATTCATTTTCGGTTGATACTGTTTACATCATAACAACTTGCAGTGTCATATCACGGGGAGTAACTATGGCAAATTGAAATACACACCGGAAAACCTAGTGAGTTGCTAGTTATGATCGACGATCACTGTATTTTGATAACCATTATGAGCCATCATCCTTTAAGTACTTAGTCAAAATTTCTGAAGTATCTGTCCACCCACCCATTTTAAAGTGCTGATTCCACCAACACACAAGACATAGCGAGATTGGTCACGATTTGGGTGTTGTGCTAAGTCAGGCTAGGTTTGAATGATCGCGTGCCCATTTGTCATGATGTGTCGCGGTGGTGGAGCACCAAAACATACACCCGACACCTCACAGCTACGTTTTGCGACAACGGAGGTACGAAACATCGCGACACTGTAAGACACTACAAGACATACCAAGATATATCACGGCAAATCCATCATGTTGGTGGAATCAGCCCTTTAGGAACCAGCCCCACTGGTGCAACGGATTCATCGCAAGTCAATAAAAAGTCATAAACGGTCGGCGAGGGTCATAAAAACAACGCCGCTTGTCACATCGCACACAATCGCGCCAGTGGGGCTGGGCTTGAACATGTGTGCAATGCGACGGATCCGCCGCATCGCACATCTTGAAAATTTCTTGATTTGCGACAGACCTGTCGCACAGGTCTGGACCACTGTATTCTGTAATAGATTACCAGATTACAAACGGGATACACATGCAGTCACGTGCTCCCACCACCATTGCTTAAATGTGGTTGATCCATTACGTTCCTGACTCTTCCTGTACTTGATCTCTCCCGTTTCCTCTTCCTCTCACACATGTCTAATGCCACAAGCATTGTAGCGATTAGATCGCACCAGTGGGGTATACCCTGTACTTTTCCTGCGATTGGATACAACGAATCCGTTGCAGTTGGGTTAATAAACTTGGTTGAGGGTACATCTATGTAACCAGAAAACATGTGCGACGATTGCGTCGCATCAGTGGGGCCGGACCTTTAATCCCATGCCCCTTTAGGCAGTGGATTACCAATTGGCAAATACCAATCTGATTACGACATTCCTTAAACTAATTTTATTTATTGGCGTAGGCCTATGCGATTAGGCCAACTAGCGGCAAATATAGTTGGGCGCCGTCGAGAGCGCCTTGCCATCATACCCAAGCATGGATGAACATACATATTTACACATGAAAGAGTGCAATGTAGCTGTCTATTTCTATTTACATCACATAAACATAGTGGTGGCGGTGGCATGTGTGTGTGCAGTACAATGGTAGCGTGCATGACTGGGACACAGACGTTCATATTGAAGTTCACCGAACCTGAATGCAGAACTCTCCCCAACCCTGCACTTTGAGGAAGTGGCAATGCACTTCAATCACCATTTCGTTGGTATCTGCCTCCCTCCTATATTTATTAAAATTGGACTAGAATTTCATGCTTTATATGGTTAATTCCATACGTGGTTCTTTCCTTCAAACAGAGGAGTAATGCCAGGCAATATTATATCTTGCCACTTGTGATTGGTGTATAACATATTATAGTCGAGTGGATTTTTTTCTATCTGTTTTCTATATTATCCCTGTTGGTTTCGATATCGGTAATTGTTGTCACTGGTCTGATTCTGTCAGTTCCTGTTTGAAAAACGCACCCCTCGTTTCTTGATATATGAGTTCCACCAAGCATTTATATGTCTTTAGTGCGGTAACTATATATCATTACTTTCTTTTATAATTTTATAGCGCGTTTCAAGTTTACCGTGAAAAACCACAAAGGAAGACCATCCTTGAGATGATTTATGTGTAATAAAAAACTTTTAAAAAACAACAACATAGTGTTGGAAGTTGAATAGTTTCGTGATCTGCAGAAAGAGTAGTTTTAATTCCTTCCCTATGCACTTAACGGAGTGAAGGCTACAATATCTATGACACAATGATTCCTCTTCAAACTGCCGCCATTACACCATTCTGTAATGGCGGATACTTTTAAGTCGGCACTTTGCCTAAATAAATCGTACTCATGAGTGTTTTTGGTTTAACATTTCAGGAGACCTTGAGGGTGTGTGGAAACAATTCAAGGTTCAGTTGTTTTCGATGGCTTTTTGTCAAAGGGGCGGTTATCAAATCAATTAGATCAATTCAGGTAAGAATCTACATATTTACCGAGGCAAACTTTCTTTTACTTCCCAGACCATGTCGAAATGGTACAAAAGGGACTGGCCTTCGATATAATAGTACTTTTACCGCTGCCTTCTATAACCAAGGCAACGGATTAGAAGTATATAAGGCAGTAGCTCCAGGTATTCTGATCATTTATGTACCAGTCCCTGAAGAGGGCAGACCACCAAAACTAGTAGGACCACACTTGTACAATAAAACAACCAAACAATTTAGCACAGATTGTGATATGTATCAGTAAAAATTGGGAACACAAGGCAACACTAAGAAAGAAACTGATGAGTGTTTGGTCTGTGTCCCTGTTCGCTATCGAGTTTGGAGTGCTCAGTAACATGAACGAGGCGAAAGCCGAGTGAATTTTCTGAAGCGCTCCAAACAAGATGGCGAATGGGGACTCAGACCAAGCACGAATATGTCCCTGATTTTATCTTAGCCTGGAAATATCTATCTTTATCTCACCCCTGGAATAAATGCCCATAGGCTTAACATTGGGAACTCGTTCTCCATGCCCCTACCAGTATTGCGGTCCGTTCTCCATGGTCTATATCCTGTGTGTCATCCATTCTTTTAATGTGTATAGGGGTGAGATAAATACAGAAAGCAACTCGTTTTGGTCAAAGAAGTCATTCTGCAACTCGTTTGAATGCTTAGTGATATTCACTCGGCTGTCGCCTCGTTTATATCACTCCGCATCAAACTCGTGGAGAATGACGACTTTGACCAGAACTTGTTGGTTTCTTCTTTAGTTTATCACCCATTGAGAATGAGTTACCGTACTCACAAGCCTGTTGGGAACGAGTTCGTAACGTTAAGCCTATGGACATTTATTCCAGGCTAAGATAATTGCGTATTCTTGGTTAGTGGCTACTTCAACAACACTAACAGAATGTACGATACCCAGGATATAGACCATGGAGAACGGAGTGCAATGCTCATAGGGGCATGGAGAACGAGTTCCTAATGTTAAGCCTATGTGACAAAAATTATTGAGCAGGGGTGAGGTAACATCCGGTAACAACAGGTAATACTAACGCTTTAATTGGGGGACTTCTCCACTGCAGATGTTAATTGCTGTCTCGAGGCACTGAACTCTAGTTGATTTAAAGCGGCATACCGTGAAGTCTAACGACTCCATTTAACATCTGGAACACCGAACTAGTTTTCATTTCCAGTTTATGAAATTATTTTTTCTTTTATGGAACATGACAATAGAATAGTAATTTGAATCTACCCATACACCCTGAGCCTTATTCCATGTCCAACACTTCTGTCTTTTCCATGTTTTCTCAGTCTCTCTGCGGCAGTAACTTCCACATGAAATATATTTCCACTATTTTTCTGACCGCAACTGACATCCCTGCACCCCCCTCTCCCTTCCTTCCTCTGTTCACCTCCATATATGGACAGTAACAGACGCTTCCTTAAATGGTTGGATGCGGGGGAGGCGCAAAAATCTAGACATTCTGGAGGGGAAAAATGACTAAGGAGACCCGTTCTCTTTCAGAAGTTCCACAAAAAAAGACATATTTTTTTAAGATGTTGGTGAAGGAGCCAGAAATCAAAGGGTATTTGCAAACCTGTTGGTTTTAGAATTGTCTGGGTATCTTGTTCGGTAGTTACAAACTGTTCAATTTAAGTACGATTATCTGTTGTACATACAGAGAGATCTGTGAAAACGTTTTGAAACATGTTTCAGCTGGGAATGGTCGGGAGGAGGTTGGATAAGGCGCGAGCCGGGCATGGACTGGGAACGGCGGGATATGGTCGGATCCGGCCGCGGTGTAGAAATTGCGGAATTTTGATGATTCCAAATGAAAATCGTGAAATTTCATAAAAGAGCCATCCATAAAGTATGTACGCAGAATTTCCAAATTTTTTTACTCCCACCCCCTTCTGATCTTGTACGCAATAGCACAAAAAAGGTGCATAGGCAAAATTTCCCAAATTGTTGACCCCCACCCCCCAGCCCCACTCAGTGCGTACATACTTTATGGATGGCCCCATATCAGTTATTCATCTTAACAGTGACATCCCTAAATACAGCACGACAGTTACCCATCACTTGTATCAAGGAAAAGAGAAAATATCTTTTCGGTAAACATGTAAAAAAAAATTTTACAATTTCCCGCCGGAAAAATTGGATCATCCCACACCCCCTTGCAGTGAATCCAGCGAACCAGATGGGACTAAAGTTTTTCTCAATATAAAAAACATATAACACAACTCGGTATTATCGTCAATTCAGCTGTGCAACAACACATCTTTCTTCGTTTAAACACTCAACGTAGGATGTTGGAAAAAGAGGACAGAGAATTTCCGGTAGGCGCCTAGTTTTACGGTGACAATACGGGACGTGACAGTAGCCATGGCATCCGTCTGGGCGGAGGTCACGAGAGGTCATCTGAACGCGCAGTGACTCAGGTAGACGCTCAGTAAACGCAGGTGTAGCGCCCCTGTGTCTGCTTAACAGGCGGATCACAGACTGCAGTGGGAGGTTTGGGCACGGCGGTTGTATATACGTGTACAGACAGTAAGTCTGAGGTTTACTGGCGGTTAATGGGGTTTTACACCGTGACGATTGTTCAGGCCATATCACGGCAGGATCCAATCTTTGTCATACTGGTTGGAACTTGAATGCGGTTCTCACTCTTTTGATCCGCTCACTATATAATGCCTTACCATTCCCCTCTCGTTGTGTATTAGTAGTGGGAGGATGAGGGGTTCATGAGGTGAGAAAAGGGAGTATGTGCTTTATGGGAGGGGGGGGGATGTAGCTAGGTTTGGTAAGGGACATCTGTATGGGATACCAAGGTTTATCTCACCCCTGGTATTTTTTCTCCATAGACTTAACATTGGGAACTCCTATCTAACGCCCATGAGATATTTAGGAAACATATCCAATGGAGGATTATGTCACAAATGTTAGCCCATTAGTCAATGTGAAGGGTGAGATAAATTCAGAAACCCATTCAAGTTTAGGGTCAGAGCTCGATCCCATCTCGTTTGAATCACTACGTAATTCATGTGGCTTCGCCTTGTGAATTACAATGTGATTCAAACTCGATGGGATGCAAGCTCAGATACTAAACTCTCATAGGTTTCCTCTATAGAAACCGCAGATACCCATTCATAAACACCACTTCCACGGACAGGTAACAATGCCTTTGAGTGTGTGTGTGTGTGTTTCATTCGCCCATCTTTGAAACGAAAATTGTTAATATCTGCGAAGAATCTCACAGGGATAGCAAGTTTTGAAATTAGACTAGCGACTTCGTCGAGTCCGAAAAATTAAATAACAGGCTGCCGATAGTGGGGGCCGAACTCCCGACAATCGCATTCCCAGACTAACACCCTACTGACTGCTCCACAAATTCAGATTCTCCTACGAGGTCAAATACTTAGGCTGCTGGTGGGTGGGGGTAATCAGCGAAGTTTTGAAAGGGCTACGAAGTCGTTAGTTTCACGCCACCTGGTGAAAGTCGGCCGCACCTCTAGCTATGTGTATGTGTGTATTATTTCACATGACAAAGGTACTTTTACCGGCAACCAGCGCAATAATCTCACAAATTGATCTCAGGCCAATGAGATTGGAAAACTACAGTTCTAAATTATGTTTTCAGTATGGCAAAAAACAAATCCTAAGGATGGAAGTAGATCTATGTGGAGAAACACAAAAAATAGTAGCAGGATTCAGTTAGGTACTACACGAGAATCTCACTCTCGTGGCCCTTCAGTCTCCACGCCCAGGTTTGGTTCACTATGTCTCTATGTATGGGAGCAACTTCAAGCGGATTCGACGGAATTCTACCGTTTTAAATATAGTAGGTAACCAAGATTTTGGCAAGTGAGGGACTGGTACCTGCAAGCGGTCTGTAAGGAAGCGACACGCTGATTCTTCCGGATCACACCTTTGCCTGACCGATCTGTCGGGTGAGTCCGAGAACTTATGTCGCTGTATATACCTCTCAGGGGCATTACTAGCATAAATGTAATGCCCGACTCTTCCCACTCTCCCCGACCTTAAGATTGTCACTGTTCATACTTCACCGACTCTTCCCGATTCTGAGTAAGGTGTTTAGGTAGCGATGACATATATCCCCCCGTTCTATACAAGTATTATATACCAATTTGTAGGGGAGACGGAGGCTACTATAGGTATCTGATATCTTGAATAGAACAGAAGTTATCATACTTTGCTTTATTGTCTATTAAGGCCTATCATCCGGGCCAGGGCTCAACTAGGCCTGGCTCCAAGCCACTCTGTTTGATCTCAATCAGGTTGTTTTACGAGGCTATAATGGGAGGAGGTGTGATCGGGAAGAATTGCCATATCAAAGTATTAGGGTATAAGATAGAGATATCATTGTTCGCGATTGTTATTGTCGATCAGATTGGTGAGAAACGGTGGTAGATATCATATCTTATTGACTTATGGACTTAAGGTGCCATAAAAGTCTTATGGTGGGGATCAGGGGTAAAGCTGCGGTTCCAGGGGGTGAAGCCCCCTGAAGTTATTGAATTTTTGCATTTAAAGAGTTTTTAGAGGGTATACGGAAGTTCGTGTAACTTTTGAACTATAAATGATTTTTTAAAAGAGACCGATACTCCTATTTCAGGAAAAAAACATTTAAGGAAGTCATAGGATTGTGAAAAAAAATCTTGAATTCATGTGTCACCATGAATCCGTAAAACCCTGATCTAATACTAGTTTGTTTCTAGACTTATTCTGGAATATACATAATACAAGGTCTGGGGTAAACCAGTTTATAGCAATCATCTTTCAGCGCACCAGGGGGGGGGGGGGGGGGGGGGGGTGCGACAGCTCAGCGGGTATGCTCCCACTTCCACAATGAAGGATTATTATTATAGAGACGCCACAAGGCTGGTCACACATCTCTGCTTCCCAATACGATAGTGCGGTACACTTTCGTTGTGGAAAATGAGGCCCAAACCCAAACCTTTGCCCTAGATCCTGCACTGACGCCTCGTGTCTAGTTATTCCAAGAATCCCTCAGTAAGCTCACTCTCGTTCTCCATTCGGGATTCCCAATAAGATACTGTACCATTTTCACACCAGCTGCGAGCTTCCCTTTGCTTATTTTCCATAAAAGAAAAAAAAAAGAAAAAAAAAAGAAAAAAAAAAATTCCATAAAAGATAAGGAAAAAGCTCATTAACTTTTAATTATCAAAACACGGCATCTAGAAACGGTTTTCAAATCTATTTACGACTTTACGACAAGAATCGCTCAGATCCTGTTTTATTGGAAGAAATATGATGTGCAGATTAGACAGGGAAGGAGAGAGCATGTGTGCATTGGGAGGAAACTTTGTATGTACATGCAAGTTGTGAGATATGTGGTGTGTGTTTGTCGGGGGCCTGGGTAGGATGTGTGTGTTGGGAGGTGTAGGTGTGGTGTGTGTGTTGAGAGGTATGATACATGTGTTTGGAGGGTAGATCTTGATGTAGTATGTGTGGGTTGAGAGGTGAGGTGTATGGGTTGGGAAGGTAAATGTGGTGTGGTGTGTGTACATGGGTTGAGAGGTAAAATATGTGGGTCGGAAGGGTCGTCGTGGATGTAGTGTATGTGGGTTTCGAGGTATTATCTCACCCCGGTATTTTTCTCCATAGGCTTAACATTAGGAACTGGTACTCCACGGCCGTGAGGTTCGTGTAACCAATACTCAATGGCTAATCTGGATGTAGTATATATGGTGGTTGAGAAGTAAGATTTGTGGGTTGAGAGGTAACTTAAATTACATATGTGGGTTGAGAGGGTAGGTGTGGATGTACTATAGTATGTGGGGTTGAGAAGTGGGTTGTGAGGGTAGGTGTGGATGTACTATAGTAGGCCTATGTGGGGTTGAGAAGTGGGTTGTGAGGGTAGGTGTGGATGTACTATAGTGTGTGGGGTTGAGAAGTGGGTCGTGAGGGTAGGTGTGGATGTACTATAGTATGTGGGGTTGAGAAGTGGGTTGTGAGGGTAGGTGTGGATGTACTATAGTATGTGGGGTAGAGAAGTGGGTTGTGAGGGTAGGTGTGGATGTACTATAGTATGTGGGGTTGAGAAGTGGGTTGTGAGGGTAAGTGTGGGTATGGTGGGTGTGGGTTGAGAGGAAGGTGTATGGGTTGTTATAGTGGTAAGATATGTGGGTTGGGAGGGTAGGTGTGGATGTGGTCTGTTTGTCGGTTCAGAGGTAATAAGGTATGTGGAGAGGGGCAAGGGAGATGTGTGGCAGTGGGTACTGTGTCACATATTAATTATTATGGGTTTTGGTAACAGTCCAAACTTTGTTAATTAGGATTGTGAGGAGGGGGTGGACATTATATTGGGTAAACTGGTAATTATGGAAATGGATGAGTGGAGGGGATATGTGAAGGATACAGGTGAGTGAGCTAATTATACTATTACGTGAAGCGGCCTATGTCAAGTCATTCCCCGGAATCCAACCAGCCCAAACCATTCATGGGTTGAAAACGTAGAACATTAGCCTCAAAGCTGATAATCGGGTGGTTGTGTTTTCATATAGATAAGACCTATGTTTACATTTCTTATGAATGGCGCATTGGGAAATGCTTTATCTTGACAAATATCAACAGTATATGGGTTGTGACTGCCAGTAAAACAATATTTACCTTTCTCTTAGCAACTCTCCAATACGTTCGTGCTTCCCGGCTTGGCCCCGATGCATGGCCTACTTCTTGACAACCCAACTGGGGGTAGAGCTGTGCTGTGTATGTAGGAACTAAACCTCGTGGACTTTGTACAAAATCCGGCAAACTGTTGTAGACTTCAGGATGTTATTCTTCCAACGCTCTGTACTACCGAGTTGATGCTCCTGTCTTAAGCCACAACTGTTTCTATGGGGGAAGCATCGCCCCTGACTTTGTCGGCGAAGCGAAGTCCCAGGGACTGGCCGCGAGTGACGCCAATGTTATGTGGACACACTCTAACCGCCTCTGTCACTGCCGCCGTGTTGCATTGACAGACAGAACTCGCGACTAGAGCGGAAAATTGTATCCTTCGTATGCACCTCTGGCATCTCATTCATAGCACACGACTGGAGAACCTTGATGAGGTACCCCGTATGTCCCCGGGCAGATAAAGAAGTACCCTTTCTGCTTTCGCCGGATGCGAGAGTGGCACAACGCCAAGTGTCCTCCTGACTGTGGCCGCTGTTGACATTCGACCACGAAACCCGAACCCGTACTCGCCTACTGCTAACCACCTGGTGGTAAATAGCAGAACTACATGTATATTACCATTGGTGTTCGTGACAGTCGCAGGGGGGCGTTGACTGCTGTGGCGGACTGATTTCGAGAACTCTGCCCGCGTTTAAATGGACGTGTGACCATGCACATACCTTGATAAAGGGCTCCAAAAGCTCGAAACGTTGGTTCACAATAAAATACCTACAAAACTATTTGTTCGCCTGATGGTTCTACCGTCTACTTAACATTGAGTTTCCGTATGCCACGCTATGAACGATATGATTTTTACTCATAAATCAAAATTCTGATAACCATAAATGGCATAAATGATGTACCGGGGTATTATTGGTGGACCTAAAGAAAGTCTAAACATCTCTTTCCTGAAAATTCTATATTAATTAATCAGATATTCATCTAGATATCCAGAAATTGACCTTGAAAAATGTCACGAAATTTGTACAAATTACCCTTTTTTTTAGAACCAGTTTTTCAAAAGATCATTTTAGTTTTTTTCTTGAAAGGAAAGGGTCTCAAGTATACCACCCCAAAAAAAGCAACAACTTGAACAAAATATTGTATCCTTTTTTTGTAAGCGGCTGTTCCACCAACCCGGCGCTAGCCCCGGCTGACGCTCTTGTGGTAGTCAGCACACATATGATCAGTCGTCAGAGGGAATCACACCTACTCTCAGGAAAATAATTCACGAGAAATGTTGAGCTTATTGAAGTGGCTGCTCCACCAAGCCGGGGCTAGCACTGGCCGATGGCATTGTGTGTAAATATAGTGATAAAACACTAAAAGGCATAAAGGCAGGCAGACTTTATTCGCTGCGACACCGAGAAAATATTTGACGCTGATGTGCAAAATGGGCCGGCAACGACCAGCGACAGTAGTCAAAGACAAACATTCTGGAATGCTATCCCTTAATTGGAGTTTGTGCAATATGGCTTCACGGTCATTTTTTCATGAAAACAAATCATATGTTCAGCAATTCATCAGAGAGTAAATAACTGTTCTAAGAAGAAGAAATCATCAGCAATGTCCCTACCAATTTAAAAAAAGATAGAGCTGATAATAAGAAAGTACCAGTAGTTCTAAATGGGATGCCTTCTTCTGCTCGACGCTGGTTTAACCCTTTAAGGACGGGTGCCTGCGGCTGAGCTACCCCCTAATGACGGGTGCACCCTCCCAGCAGAGATCTTGCGCTCTTCTTCCTGTTGCCGCTTATATCTCTGCCCCAACCTTCCTGTTTGGGCTCAAATCTGGCCCCTACGCCAGTTTTTGAAATATCCTAAATTCTGAGGGCTTTTGGGGGTATTTTGTGTTCTACTTAAAAATAGAAATGAACATATTTATGTGGTAATAATATACTCTCATTTCTATTATTTGTTATATCAAATTATACATAGTCATAGGGATTATTTTCTTCAGTGGAAGGCACCTCATGTGTTGCAGGGTTTTGTTTGTCAGCATGTCACACGTGCTTCCTTGAATAACTGTGGATTCAGATTATAAAGTGGTTTAAGGTTGAAAAAGAAACAACTGGATTGTCTCAGGAGCCCCTTTAACAATTCCTATATTTCCCAACTCATAATGTATGAGTTTCATAACTTTTGACAGATGCCTTGTTTTGAATCCGAAATGTTGGCTGGTTTCCCCTGTCCTTAGTGGATGTCCTGATAACCAGTGTATGACATCACTGGGTTGGGGCAGAGATTAAGTCAGTGCTAGAACTGCGAAAGATCTGGGGGGAGAGTGTGACGGGTGCTGGTGGCACTGTATACCGATAGAGGATGGGCACATAGCCATCAAAATCGATGATTCCATTGTTTAATCATGGGATATGTCTACCTAGCTGAAAATAACAATGAACATTAGAATCCTCAGATGGAATCGATGGCCAAAGATTGAGGGTCTGTCACAAAGACAAACGCCCCCCCCCCCCCTTCTTGGAGTACAAATGAAACAAGTTGCTCCCCTCCTCCTTTGAATACCCCAAAACAAGTAGTCCCCCCCCCCCCCCCCCCCTGAAAACTGTATCCCCCGACCATAAACAATGAAAGCTCACTTATTTTAAAACATGTACTGGGTATATTTTCCGGATTTTCCAGGTGGAGATCTTTTTCAAAATCTTGAAGCTCTTCATTAATGTTTACCAGTTCTCAGGGATACCAGATCATACAAAATAGCTATTTCCAAAGTTACGGATATTCACTCTGGGCTGGGCAACTCCATTTTCAGTCAGGATATTATCAATAATGATTTTATTTGGTGGGTATATTGCTTAATGGACAACCCATTTTAGAGGGTATCCTGTGTTAGGGGACATATTTGTTCACAATGGTTCCTGCTATCAAATGTTTGATTTTACCCTGTATAAGGGGACCTTAGCTTGGAACAGAGGGTGATCCCTTAAACATTCAGTTTAGTCTGCTTGTCTTACTTACACTGGTGCTATACAGTAAAAACCCGCTTAAGGGGGGCACCCTCCGTTCCGAGCAAGTGACCTCTTAAGTGGGGTATCCCCTTAACTTAAGCGGGGTTGAAATAAACTAAATAAAAAAATTCGTCCTGAGCAAATTGTCCCCTATAGCCGAGTGCCCCAGAAGCGGGGATTTACTCAGTTTTACTGTAGTAATACACTGGTTTCCCAGTAATCCACTAGGGGGAAGTCCTTAGAGGTGAGGCGGGGTACAGTTACGCATCATAGTGGCTTGATTGATCACAAACCTTTTTATCAAGTTGCACGGTAAGGCAACTGGTGTCTAAACATTCTACAATTTACCAGAGCAACTCTAAATCTACGACTAGAGATTTTCTTTCTCCTTCAATAATGATGAAACATAATATGTTTTAGTTTGTTGATTCTGTGTAAGACTATAAGGACAGTTACTAATACCCCATTTTCTGAAAAGAAAATGCTTTTAGCATTGACACTCTCAAATTCAATTGCAAATAAACGGTAAACAAAACCTGTCAACGTTAGTAAGTATTTTTTTGTTTATAAGAAAGATTTCGCACAGCAATTTATTTATTCTCCACTGAGCTTACAGGGAGCAAAATCTTCGACTGGTAAGTGTCTACAAAAATGTATATGTTTGTAGAAAGATGATTAAGTGATACTACTTTCCAACTATATATATATGTACATATGCGTATCAAAGAGATCCAATCTCTCATCTTTGACTGTTCAGCCGATGCCAATATTTAGACCCTCGATAGCACTAGAAAAGTGCAAAAAGTAAATCTGCTGCTCTTTTGTAAAGGAAGCTGAATTGAAATATGCTTGACCTGTTATTTGGAATCGTAAACATTGGTAGGCTTCTCATGTATTGAACCCATAAGGCCTTGAATAGTTGGCTCAAACCAGTCACCAATATGTACCTCGTCGGGAGCAGTGATCGGGTATGTCCCTGTGTATACTGACCAATGAAAGGTTAAAGTTAAATATCCATGCTTTACCATGGAGTGATCGGTTCGGAATATTATATTCCGAAATTAAAAAGACGCAAATCGAAACATATAAACTGAGTTAAATACATTTTATTACACAACAAACGCCAGCTACAAATTGCTTGGGTATTTTTCTAATGTTCAGTAACGAACACAAGTGACGAGAAACTCTTCTCAATCTCTTATATGGGGCAATAAAATACACTAATCGGCCATTATTCAGATGTAAAAATGTCCTACGATGAAAGATATCCATGTATAAAGGAAAATACCCTGCACTGAGGACTAGCATTAGCACTATGGAGGTATATAAACCAAATACAAATCAAGTATAAATAACATATCTCTGGGCCTTATCTTATTTCAACTGTAAACAAGACCTTAAGTATAATCACATATAAACCCGTTCATTGTAATTACGTAACAAAAAAAGCACGAAACTAGTTTAATGAAATTCACAGAATACCTTCAATTACGATTGTTCATTCTTATTAATATTACTTCAAGTATCTCTTTTAAGAAAACTATGCAGGGGAGGGAGACGAACAATAACATGTAGGTTTTCCTTTAATTATGCTTATGTATATTTTTGTAAAACGATGACAAAGACTGTTTCATCTATTATGAACACTGCAAACAATGGCATGAACCTTGTCATCCCAGCACTGAAAAAAATTCCCCTTTTCTACTTCCCACATTATACAGAACATCGTACATCTCCTCAACATAACTGGGTGAGGAACGACATAGTTTAATGTACGCTACATTTTAAATCTTTGCATGTACAAGATTGTTTCCTCATGGTCATTTCTTCGTATATATCACAGAATTAAATCTAAGTCAGCTGCACGATCAATATAGGGTACTTACTTCTACTGGTACAAGTCAAATTCTGGTTTTAACGGTATTAACTTACATTCAAATTTGATACACTTTAGCAGAGGCATCTACACTTCAAGTTTGCAATTTCCTGCTTGCCAGCTCCACTAATGATGAGAACTATTGGCCTGTTTAATCTTGGGCTTAGTGAGTGGCTCCCTTTTCTGGAGAACATTGGCTTAGAGTATTTTCAAAAGCCGAGCGAACTTTAAGGTTTCACAAATGACTGAGATTATTGGCAGGATGCATCGTATGGGACATAGAATGAAGATACTACTGCATGATATACTATGGAGAAACCAAACAAGAGTTAGTCATGTTGTTGTTTATTGCACGACGGCAAGATCGCGTATTACTGCGCGAGGCGAAACCGAGAGCAGTAATACGCGATCTTGCCAGAGTGCGATGAACAATAACACGACTAACTCAAGTTTGGTTTAGAATTTATCCTACTCTGCCCGTCTAAATTACTTCTACATTAACAAATGATGTCATTTGTCAAGTGTATCCCACTAGAGCGATATTTTTCATTTTTCTGAACTCCAGACCGAATACAGTGACCCAATGTTAAGCCTATGGAGTTTTTATTAGGGGTAGGATAAATGGAGGGTTGACACGTCTCAGATAAACGACACAGTCCGGTCTCGTCCCTGCTTGTGTGGAATCTTAAGCAAACAATCTGAGAAGGAAATGCATCGAGATTCATAGCCAGTGGAAATATACCACGAGTTTGGGTTGTGGGGTAAACTCATGAGGCAATGCCAAGAGAGATTACACCGAAATGAAGGCATTTTTCAGTGGCTATGGATCAAGTGTGGTTTCGATCTTATGCTACCCCTATCCCTAACTGGATGACTAACATGTGTGACATCATCTCCATTGAGTATATTTTTACAATACTGAATGGGCGTCGAGTATGAGTTCCTGATGTCAAGTAGATGGATAAAAATAACAGGGGCAGGCCTCCCAGTAACCCTCTACCTCAATATAATGGGCTTACCTTTGTGACATAATCCCCCATTGAGTTTAAAAAAAATACTCAATGGGCTTTGAGTACGAGTTCCCAATGTTAAGTCTATGGGAAAAAGATATACCAGGGGTGAGATACTTAGAGGGAAACTCGTTTGACTGCTACGTAATTCACTCAACTTCGCTTCGTGATTTCCTCCGCAGTCAAACTCGGTGGAGACGGGACCAAGTTATTTTCATCAAGTGGGTTTCTGATTTTATCTCACCCCGTATTATAACATCATTTATAGATGAAATAACTCACCAAATTAGCCATTGATTATTGGGTACAATACCTTCACAACCATGGAGTATGAGTTCCTAACGTTAAGCCCATGGAGAAAAATACCGGGGTGAGATACCGCCATAAGAGGCAGATGCCAGAGACTATACAGGAAACCTATGAGAGTTTAGGGTCTGAGCTTGTATCCCATCGAGTTTGAATCACATAGTAATTCACAAGGCGAAGCCGCGTGAACTACGTAGTGATTCAAACGAGACCGGATCGAGCTCTGACCGTAAACTTGAATGGGTTTCTGAATTTATCTCACCCTTCATATTGACTAATGGGCTATAATTTGTGACATAATCCCCCATTGGATATTTTTCCTAAATATCTAATGGGCGTTAGATACGAGTTCCCAATGTTAAGTCTATGGAGAAAAATACAGGGGTGAGATAAAAGACGAGACAGACCCATGCAGTCTCTGTGTACCGCACCTATTCAATCTTCTCCAGGGAAAAAAAATCTTCTCTCCAAATATACTAAAACCTATAAATGATGGGCTCGTATCGAAGTGCCATGAAAGATAGTTGGAAAGAACCTCATGAAATGAGAATAACTTAGACCGTACTCAAGCTAGTTTTATCTGCAGAGTAATTCACGAAGCGAAGCTGAGTGAATTATGTAGCGGTCAAACGAAGTGGAGTGCGAACCAAATTATTTTCATCGAGTGGGTTTCTCATTTATCTCACCCTATATACATAATCAGGAACATTATTAATCAATAACATAGCTCACTCAATTGGCCATTAAGTATTGGGTACACTATCTTCACGGCCGTGGAGTATGAGTTCCTAATGTTAAGCCTATGGAGAGAAATACTGGGGTGAGAAAAGAGACAAAACCATTTCTACAACTGGCTTTAAAAAAAATGAAGGCTTTTAAAACAGGCGCTGGTGGAGGCTATGATAATAACAAGAGAAGCCCTGACAACTCTGAAAGTTTTTTTTAACTAGTATCATTCTGTCTTACCTTACCCTCAAAAACTCCCTGCCATGTATCAAGTTTGTATCACGAGTGTATCATCCGCTCTAAAATCACTTCTACTGAACACATTTCGTGAGAATCGTATACAAAAGTATAATTTGAAATGAGGCGTACATTTTTGTGTTGATCTCACCACTTTAGCACACAACTACTGGAGCATGAATGGTCATTACGTGTGTACTCATCCATGACGCCAGTGGCTGTCACCTGCTCTCCAATCCGGTTTGGTATTTAAGATGGGAACTTGGCTTTCTGCTACCATGACTACCTGGCCGCGTCTCCGCTTTATTGTTTGTTTATTAGGGCCTTATCGGGGGTGGATGAACCTAAAAATTGAAAACAAAGGCAAAATAAAAATAAGTATTTTAGTATTCGGGTGGAACAAATTGTAAAATATACACAATGAGAGCTGTGTCCCATGCACGGTATAAAACAAATTGAAATAAATAAAGATATTGGATGAATTGAAGCTTGATTGCAATGTAAATGGCGTGTAATACTAAAAGAATAAATCACTTACTCCTAAATGTATGACTTCTGCATTTATATCAGCATTTTACGCTGATTTTCTGTTATGTAATACATCGCGAAAACCCATTTTTACATAGATTATGTTTCAAAAATGTGTCATGCTGTTTTCCACCAAGAGTTGTACTAATATTTTGTAAACGAAAAAAAAAACCATTTTGTTATGAGAAAATAATCCAACAGTGTGAATTGAGGAAGGTGGTCTATATCTCTCTGGGTTTCTAGCCACTGAGGTCTGGATAGGGCTAGGTTTAATATGATAGTGGCGCCACCTGGAGAAAGACTGTTGAAGTCACAACACTCCTACTATATCTATTCCAATAGGGAGCCAAAGTGAACCTGCTGCAACCACAGATAGCCGGTTACAAAATACTATTTCCGGGTATAGGCACTCAGTACTTTGACTATGTAGGTTCGAGATTTTTAATAAACTTAACAACTCTCATCGTAGTCTTGAAACAAAGTTATTCAGAGACGATAGTTATAAACTTCACTTCAAAAGTAACAAACCAGACCAAAAACATAAGTCTAGCCTCAAACCCCCATAGCTTTAGCACTAAGCCTCGTTCTTACTGGCCACCGGAAATGGTGTTTTGTAGGTTGGTATCTGTGGTTTCAGCGGGTTCACTTTGGCTCCCTATAGGCTCTGGTATTCATTACTGTATCGCAGGCCAAAAGGGACTTTATTCTGACTCCACTGATAGCTACCGCTATTGATCTAGTACGGCCTAATCTGAATATATCAACATTTCAATGATTATCATAAGGTACCTTTGAAAATAGCCACAATATTAATTCTTTTTATAATTGTCCATTTTTAAAGATATAACATGAATGGCGTATAAAAATGAACAAATATTTATACATGTATATGGTAACGTATATTGAAAGGTTTTCCTGTGTCGAACAAGAAATTTTATCATGAATATTGAAGGTTCCAAATAAAAGAATTTCTTCAGATACCATGGTATTAGTGTGACTCACAAATTCAAAGTCCCAGCATGTAGGTATAAGTTTTCCTCTCATTCCCATTTTATACATTCGATCGCGCCAAGATGTAATTCAAAATGTCATGGATAAATAATATAACTCGCTCATAAATGCAACTGATATGGGAAGCTTCGTAATCCTCTTTTTTAAAAATCTGCACTAAATCATAAAATCGAATCAAAAGCCACTGCTTGATCTGTAATATTTCTGGTATTCATACCGAGGCTGTTTCATACAAAGGTTGACCAAGTGACATGTTTTCAGCCAATGAGAAGCCCTTATACATATATATGTAGGGTGAAGTGTAAATAAATGTAGACTACGGTCGCTGAATCGACATGTTTGTAAGTGAGAAATGTCAAATATTTTCACTATTTTTAGGTACACGATAATAAGGAAACCGATTACGGGTGTCAGAATAAGGGAATTTCTCGGATTTATGTACCTCGGCCATGGCCTCGGCACGTAAATTACGGGTCTCTAACCTCGAAACTCTTGAAGCCACCCGAAATCAATTTTCCCCTAGACCTTTGATGAAATGTAAAAAAAAATCCTCTAGACCAAAGAATATAACGTGTATTAATCTTATGCATCGCATCGATCAAATCTAGTTGTCTATTTCTCTCAAATGGACCTTTTAACAGAGCATACAACGATTTAAGGTTTCGAAAGCACCTTACAATACAGAAACTGGGGTGAGTGGTAACCCTGGGTATTATTTCTAGGTGCATACTTTAGCGAGAAAATGCTTATTCCGCTTAGCACCAGGTGGTCAGGCCTTAATACTGCGATAAAGAAAGTCGTCTGTTCGGAAGCTGTTATCCATCGTAACAAAAAAAGGAATATGCACTAAATTGAACAAATTATAAATGGCTTGATTTTGGACGGAGCTAGCGGAGGAGACGGCTGTGTTGCACTATGCGAGAAAGGTATAAATAAAAAAGGAAAAGCAATATGAAAATGGCACGACAGCTTTTTTATTTTAGAAAAGAAATCAATCTTCTACTGCCAATATAGCAGGAATTTTCATCATATTATAGATTTGCTGGTTGTTCGGGAAAATTTCGCATGTAATAGCTTATCTATTTCACCTTCTATTTTATATCTATTGTACGGTGTCTTGACCGTAGCGCCGACTAGAGGTTATATCTGCTACCAACCTTAATCTACAACGTCGTGGCTACACGGTATGAATAGGAGGAACGATGCTGATATTGGCAAAAAAAATCAGAGGCTACTTACGTCTCTCTGTCAGCAGGCTTGTCCGGGTTGCCGCCATGA
The DNA here is from genome assembly GCA_950022655.1 of Alentia gelatinosa. Taxonomy (NCBI): domain Eukaryota; kingdom Metazoa; phylum Annelida; class Polychaeta; order Phyllodocida; family Polynoidae; genus Alentia; species Alentia gelatinosa. The sequence goes on from OX465592.1 coordinate 40,449,267, forward strand.
AGTGCGCTTCCTGAATTGTCATTAGTACCCGAGGGTAGTTTGTGAGAATCTTCACGGGCCGCCCACCAGCGTCTCCCGTGGAGGTCCCAGCTTCTGTCCCGGCGTCCCGTCCGCCGCGGCAGGTGTCGTCTGCTGACGTCGGTGCTGCCATCTGGTGTCTGTCATTGGAAGTAGCATGTCGCAGCGCCCATTCTCCGTAGCGGAGACTGTAGGTGTACACAGCATTAGAGGTGTAGATCTTCTCACCGGTAACAAGCGCCAACTGGTCGAGGTTGTCTATAAAGGGCACACCCTGAAGGTCAACTCCTGTCAGAAGAGAAACAAATAATTCACTGGAGAACTCATATACAATCAGAAATGGATATACATTTATCTCACCCCTGGTATTCTGTCTCCATAGACTTAACATTGGGAACTCGTATCCAAAACCCATGAGATATTTTGGAAACATATCCAATGAGGGATAATGTCACAAATGTTAGCCCATTAGTCGATGTGAAGAGTGAGATAAATTCAGAAATCCATTCAAGTTTAGGGTCAGAGCTCTATCCCATCTCATTTGAATCGCTATGTCATTCATACGGCTTGGCCTTGTGAATTACTATGCCCTCAACTTTCATTGGTTTCCTCTACAGTACCTTTTTTTCTATATAATCAAAATATATATATAAGTACATCTTAAGATATAAGGAGAAAATCACATAGGGCTAAACATCTGCAATTTCTATGTGATTAAACCTTGGGTGAGTGTAGTTTCATAGGGCTGAATACATAAATTTACAAACGATTCATAGTTTTTTTTAGAAAAAAAAAATTTCCGATAAATATATGCGAAAGCGTATGAGGAAATATCTTTTATATAACCAATTCATAGATTTCCCCATAACTTCTATTCTAGAATGTGCATATTTCTGCTGTATTCTCGGTCATCTGAGGACTTTGTAGCCTGTGGTACAGGCTAAATCCTTGGGTTTATTTGTAATATAATTTCCATTTCCATTAATAAAAACAGATCTCACAATAAACAATCTGTTTGACCATATGCTTTCAGTGCTGTTTTATCAATATCTACATGAATATTATACGTGTCACCAAAACTTACTGGAGAGCAATTTTTGCATTCATATTGATGAGATGCCTATAACATTACTCTGAACAACACCTCAAATATTTTGGGCCAAAATATTTTCTGAATGTTAAAGGGTATCTATACAAATTTGTATGCCTTTAGTATCTGATTGGTTTGATTAGCTCGGCCGTGTATTGTAGGTCTTAGAGGATGTTGACCCCTAAAGGTGGAAATAGTTACCTCCTCACCCTACAGCCGGTTGGAGAATTACGAAATCAGACAACGTATCATCATTGGTTTAATAACATGCAGAGAACCAGCCTCTAAGCAGTTTACCGAAAACGCAATTTGCGTACTATTTCTCCTTAAAATAAAACTTTATTTATAAACGAAAATTAACCATATACTTATTCTAAATACATTGAAGTGGTAAGTTTATTTCTATGAAAATGTACTTATATTCGCCATCAATATAATCTACAGCTTAAATAGCAGATGAACTTGAAGCTTCAATGATTTCTGAAATTTGATATTTAGTAGTTTCTTATGGGGAAAACTGCTCCCCTTTTAAGGTGCATGGTTCTCAAACAAAAGTTTTCTGTTGTATCAATCATTATCATATCGATTAGAATACTGATACTAAATTGAAATTATTAGAAAAAAACTAATGGAATAGTAATTCACTTGTGCTAGTTAAGACAATAGCATTGCCCAAAGAAAGTTAATTCTAAACTGAGTTGCGAACTTTTCTTTTGGGATAAATTTTCAATAAAAATGTTGACCACCCCAAAGGGAATGAAAATTATCATATTTCAAGAGGACATTAGTACCACTAAACAGAGATGTCAGTCGGGGTAACGAAAAAAGAGAGAATTTTTTTCAAGTGGAATTTACTGCCCCAGAGAGACTGAGAAACCATGGAAAAGACATCGTTATTGGCCATGAAATGGGGCTCGGGTCTGTGGGGAGGTTTAAATCACTGTTTATTGGTGTGGATAAGGCCAAATGTCTTCTCTCTAAATCTAATTGGGTGAAAATGAGGCCCAATTTATTCTGTTTTTGTTTTCCACAAGAAAATAAAATGGCATGGGACTGATGTTCTGTGGCGAGGTTCAAACCACTGTTAATTGCTGTGAATGAGGCTCAGTGAATATTACCTTTCTTTTATACAAAGAAAAAAAAAAATACTAAAAATGAAAATCTCTAAGAAGGTGCTAAGAACCAAAGACCGTTAGCTTACCTTAAAGATGTCCAAATGGTACAACCATTACATGACTATTTGTTATGTTTGATAACCTTCATCCATGTACATTTGTAATTACTCATTTCATCTTGATGTCGGAAATAATGTGAACAATGTACTTAACAAAAAGCAATATGTAAGACCACCAGAATTGGTGAATTTTGTTGCTAAAAAAAAAAAAAAAAAAAAAATTCCATGTAAAAAAGGTAAAACTGTGATCGCTGATAACATACCTCCGTAGGCGTCATAGGTGCCCCAGACTCGCGGGTCGACGGCCGCGGTGACCCCGTGATCCAGCATGACATGCCGGGTGAGGGTGGACAGGTAGCGGTAGAGGTGGCTCCTCCTCGGCCCGCCCCTCGTCTCCGCACACACCTTACACCTGTACGACCTGTGCTCACACAGTCTGTGTCTCACATACTCCGCCTTGTCTGCGAACTTCAAACCACACGCCTTGCAAACTAAGAATCCCTTCTCGCTCTCCTCAGCTGTTGCATGCACAAACCTTAACGTACGCCATTGGTAGCAAATGGAGCGCTTTCCCAATTGTTCTACATGGGGAAATGCTGTATTTTTCTCTTGTGAAACAGGACTATTTTCATTAGTTTCCCTTGGTGAATGTGACTCTACAAATGCCTGACTAGAATTCGGGCCACACTGCACCTCAGCGCATCTCACTCCTTGGCTGTGATCCAAAGTCCTAGACACTCTCCTATAGGCCTGGTAACTTAAATCTGCCAAGATCTTCAAGGGCCACACACGCGAAAATAAATGAGCGTTCTGTGTAGCCATCATTTTAGTACAATTCTCTCCTTGCGATGGAAATACTTCAGTATTTTTACAAGACAATGCTGGTAGATCTTTGGATGGGATGTTGGTTATTGAAAGACTCCCTGAGATAGTATCACTGGCAGGGCTGTCTTTATCCTTTTCGAACGTGGATTTATCTGGGCGTATTAATTTCCTCTTGGCTAACAGAGTTCTCTTCTTTCGTTTACAGTTGGTGATACATTTTTTCTTGTTCGCTGTAGTGTTAGAATCACTGAATTTAGGAGTATCACAGTTTCTTGCACTTGCCTTACAAGAATTTGTCTTGACTGACTTCAAGTTCAATATTAATTTACAGAGAGAGGAAGTACAATGACTTCCCTTTCTCGAACACATATTTGCACCACTATGTAGTGTTTTTTGTAAATGCAGTCTATATTTTCTCTTTATGCTTTTTGATCTGGAAACTGCGGGTGTGAGTTTCCTGACTGGATTGTTCACGGGCACTGTCTTTTTACCACCTTTTGCTATTCTGTTGCGCTTGGATCTCGATTTCTCCTTCAAGTGAATACTACTAGATGGCTGTTTAGCTTTCTCTTTAGAATTGCAGATAAGAGTTGTGTCTGGTTCACCTGTACCTGATATTGTCTCAGATTCGTGAGTTTTCTTGTCGTAAGACATATCTATGACTAGTCTGTCATCGGAATCGTCGCCGTCCTCGGTGAACGTCTTCAAATTAGGCAGCGACGAAGATCTCTTCATCTTTTTAGGTCCAGGAAGACTTAATTTTTTACGAGAGGTGAATGTTTTTTCCGTTTTAGTCAGCTTGTCAAAGGCCTTCAGTGCTGAAGGTACTTTCTGAGAATCCTCATTGACGTGTTTATAATTTTGAGAAGGGGAATCATTCTGACATGATCCTGAATGCACCTCCTCATTCATGTATTTGCAGTCTTTCCTGGTAGAGGAGCTTTCCTGTGAAGAGGTGTTTTTATCTTTTGCGAATGCTGGTTTCTGATAGGTCTCCCCTGTTTTGTTTTCTAAGTAGTGTCGCACAAGATGATTAGAGGGTTCTGTTTTTTCAGCACGAGCCCCACCTGAACTGTGATCGTTGAAAGCCGCATCAACAGAAGCGAGTCCTACTTTTACAGTTACATCTCCATCATGCTTTTCATGATACACATGCCGTGGTGCACATTTACTTAGGTCCTCCACTTTCTCTTCGTGTGGATAAAATGTCGGATGAACAGAATAACTATTAACTGGATTTGTATGTGAGATGTCACATGCTGGGACATTGGGTAAATATTGCATTGCACTGGTTGGGTTCATATCCCTTGTATGCTTGTATAATGCATCGTAGTACGCTGTCGCATACCCTACAGCCTCACGGTTACCAAGTGATTGGCCATACTTTGTGTCTTCAAATCGCTCATCTGGTTGGATCACAATAACTCCATTTTGCGTGTCAGGTAGATTTGTGGATGATAATTTACCCACGTCCTCATATTTCTTTCTCACCTCACTGAGGCCTTCATCTTTGGTTGTCACGCGGTCAATTCCTGATGGTTTCGGTAATACTAATTCAGTCTTATATACATTCTCAACATAGGGTTTGGACTGACTATTCAAGTACTTTGCGTTCGGTGGCGGATTGCTGTAGTTCTTAGCCTGAGAGGCTCCTGTGGAAAAACGACTGGATTGTGCCGTTTTTGATAAATCTAATAATCTTGCAGGAGGTGGGGAAGATTTGGTCTTTTTGGGTTTAGGACAGGACAGATTTAAAATGCCAGATTCCGCCTGCTGAAAAGGCATTTGACTGGTTGGCTGGCCGGAATACCACGAGACAGATTCTGGAAGAGGGCTCATTGAAAGCGCAGACTGTCCAAGGTAGCCCTGAGAGAGGGGCATTGCAGGAGGGGAGGCGTAGCCTATAACAGGGGCGGTCAGCATAGGTTGGTACTGGATGATAGCAGGGACTAGAGGAACCTGAGCAGTGAGATAAGGGTAGCTCCCATAGGGCTGGGTAGTCTGTGGTAGGAAGGACACCATCGGATTGGCTGGAGGTGTCATTCCTGTGGCGGCGGAGACCGGAGTTGAGGCTGAACCATTACTCGCATTTCTCTGCGTGCTTGACGACGGACTTGGAGACTCGGAGGTTTTAAACGAGGATAATTTCTTCTCCGCTTTAGGAGATTTGCTCTTTTCGTCCGGGCTTTTCCGCACGGACCTATGGTAATACTGTGTGTACAACTGCCAACTAATATTATGATACAAAGTTACATGCTCCTCGAGGTTTTTCAGCATCTTGAATTTGCGCCCACACTCCATGTAAGTGCACATACAGTAGGCGTCCTTTCGCTTGCCGAGAAAGTCCACCGTGGTTTCCTCGATGGTCTCATGGTGTCGAGACGGACTGTACCTGGTGTAGGCCTCCCAGCTGATGTTGTGCAGGGCCATTAAGTGCTCCTCAAGCGCCTTCAAACTCTTGAACTTGCGTCCACAGTTGAGGTACCGACAAGCGCAGTAAGCCTCACCACGCTTGTTCGGGGTACCATCTTCTTCCATCTTGCAGCCGTCTTATAACTACCTGATAATAAAAAAGGGGAACTATGTTAAGGTGATATATCAAAAACATACAGACGAAGAGATATTATGAATGTAGATTTGTAAAATGTATATCTTGAAATATCTGATCATTGCTTGTATACTTAATCCAGATAAAATTGCATATCTGAATAAAACTAGCGAGTAATTCTGTATACGATTGTTATACAATCTATACCATAAAGTGCTCCATATTGATGATAATGCTCTATAACTTTTGTATAGCTGTTATAATTCCAGTTTGCATTATTATATACAAGGCCGATAAACATGTAATCAATGAATAGAATTATTGAATAAAAAATTGTACTATATAATCATAATATAGTTATGCCTCCTGTCTATCTAGAAACACTAAAAAAAGACTCTAAGAATGGCATCTGACTTTTTAACTTAGTTTGCTTTGATCTTACATTCAGTTAAACCATGACAGGTCCTTTACAGACTTTCTTAATGTTCAGCTTTTCTCACTGCTTTTACACAACACGGATGGTGATCAAATCTATATATGTGATGGATTCAGGTAGCAAACTCACCTCTACACATTTACCCAGGTGAGAGGTGATAATATTTATCATATTAAGCAATGAACATCTACATCAAAGTCAGGAAAGATAGAATACGTAGTCAGTAAAATCAGGGACTTGTAAAATCATGGTTGCATCATATATATCATAATGTCATAAGTTTGGTCTAATGTGATCTAACAAACTGGATATTTTGAACATATTTGACCTTTTCTACTGATTAAAATCGATCACCTGACCACCTGCCTATTTTCAGAAAGACACAAATACTGCTAACTAAAGGGCTGATTCCACAAACACGATGGATTTGCCATGCTATATCTTGGTATGTCTTGTTATATCTTACAGTATCAAGATATGTCTTCCCTCTTTTGCTGCGAAATATTGTGCACAATGATATGTGTACTTTTTCATGACGTTGTGTGTCTATTTTGGTGCTCCACCACTGCAACACCTCAAGATCTAAGGTGCTTAACTGCATCATGGCAAATATGAACGTGATTATTCAAAACATAGCAAGATTAAGCAAGACAACCAAATCGTGATAAGTTTCGCTATATCTTGTGTGTTGGTGGAACCAGCACTTAAGCATCTACCAGTAGAAGAAACAGCAGCAACAGTCCTCTACAGGTACTTCTCTGTAATCTGGAAGCTATGGTCAACTTCCTTTTGGAGACTCGTGTTGCTACCTATAACATCAACATGAGGGCAACTTGAGAGAAATCTCACTCTAATCCAAAACACCAGGATTAGACAGAGTCATCCAAGTCTGTGATGACGCATTGCCTGTATTTTTAAACAATTCGTGTATAGTCTTATTTTATTATTTTACCGATGTCTTGCATATTTACTTTCATTTACAGTATAATATTTTATTCTGCCACATTTCACTCACCTTTATTCCTTATATTTCCCAACACTACATTGCTTTAACAAGTTATTGACCAGATCAGTTTAGACCAGACCAGTTAAAAAATTACCGGAATTTATTATATGAATATTATGAAACATTGAAATATATCTATATCAATGTTTATCAAAGTAATTGAAGCGTAATACTGGATGCAAATTTCTTATTGAGAAAGGATTTCAATTGAAATAGAAAACGTAATATTCCGTACCCAGATATTCAATTACATGGATGTATTATCACCATGATTTTTGATGGTATGAGTCTTAATTTTATTCTCAAAAATGATAAGATGTGAAAAAAAATCAGCCTTGTCAACATTTAATATACCTATTAGATAAACAGATGTGCAAAATTAACCATCATAAGACACAAAAATTTTATACCTATGAGTAGGTGAGTGTGATATATTAAGAAACAGGTCAATCTATTCGAAAATCCTTATTGTTTTGGTCACATCAGCCATAGAACAGTAGCATCTCTTGATACCTCAGCTCCTCTTTTATCGCTCACCATCTGAACTTTTGCTCGGTGAGCAAAACCGCGTGGACTGTGCGCGTGAATTACCACTATTTCTAGCATTTCTTATATGGACACCAAATGTTCAGGGTCAATAACCAACGGGGATATATAGAAATGAGGAAATACGGGATTATAGGGCATCCTCCATTTTCTTACCCTTTTCTTGGCACCATTCCTTCAGTGTTTTCGTTCACTGACACCATGCTCATTCACTCGATTCATCTCCTGATAAACACACTTGGAATCCATTCTGTAGAGAATTTTGTGACCAAAGATTGGCCAATCAGTTATAGATTCCACCCTGGATTTCCTCGAAAGTCTAATTCCTTTGGAGCAGGCGCAGAGCATATTTTTTCGCTAGATTTGAAATGATAATGCTGCAAACAAGCATGAGATTTTGACTCCTCCTGTAGTTCAGAGAGGGCGCCTCAGTCGCTGTCACTTCACCGTGAGGCCGCTTGACCCCCGTGACTGTCAAAACCAAAACATTGGCGGTTTCCCCACAATCCCATAGAAAATAAGTATCTTTATGCCCGTCAGGTGGAAGGGAGTGTTAAATATCACGATATTTCATACTTAGAAACACCACAACCAATGTATGACTGTAAAATCTGACGAATTACTTGTCGATCGCTGTGTTGTTTATACCTAGCCGCATCACAACCTCTACGATATCCATGCGCATAGACAGGTGCTTGGCGAAGGTCAAGGCCGTTTACTGTTTCACAAAGATCCTCTTTAGTAACGAATATCAATTAGTTTCGCGGGACAAATATCAGATAGAAATACTATGTGGTTGTATATGTGATAACTTTACGTGTGTTTTCTACGACAGACAGTTATTTTAGGAGGTTTTATATTGTGACAGGTGCTCGGCGTATGGAGATAAAGGTGTGTAGTTCTGCCATCAGTCACCGGTGTTTGATGGCTCCGCTAACACGCCCCCTCCCAAGTGATTTCCAGCTACAAATGGATGAACAACACTTCCATTTAACATCTAGTAATAAAAGCACCCCTTCCTAAACACTACAGATACTTTAACTAGTTCCTCTAGATACAGGTTGGAAAAGGTAGTCAGTTAAAGCTGACGAAACCTTCTGTGGATAACGGTAAATTGTAAGGGTTTGACAGATTTGACGTGACCGGAAGTGGAGTTCGGAACATGCGCATTGTTGTGGCGTTTCACTTTCAATGAAATGAAAACATGGCAGAGGCTTTCAGGTGCGGTCGCCGAAAACAGAGAAATCCACGGCGGAAAAACGGTAAGACATGCTTGATACTTTTGTGTGACGCCTGAAACAGGCGTCCTCTTTCAGTTCGGGAACTTTTGACAGCAGCGTAGGAGCGGTTTCTTCTGAAAAGTGTGTCAAAACAGTCCGCTACGCGGCCCGTCGCACCCACTCTCACCTCAGTCGCTGGACCGTACCTGATGGCAGGGATGCGGAGCGGCGGGGAGGCAGAATCGATCTTGCATGTCGGAATGGAGAAATCAAACAAACGGACTGAGATCTGTCGGAATCTGGCAGTGACTTTGTTGGGCTTGTGAATGTGGGGTTTATTTTGGTTCGTCACGCGGTGGGTGTGGGTCATTTCCGTGTGACACAAGCTGCGGGAGGTGATGGGGCGGTAGGTGGGTGGTGATGCAGCATGGATGCCTCTCTAAGGATGCTACTCTACGACTTTGGAATTGGCCGACCAAAGGAGGCATGCATAACGCACACGTCTCTATAAAAAGACGGAGTATTTTAGAAGGACTTATCCCATAAATCTCTTGTTTTGAAAGGTTGTTTCTACACACTTTATTGGGCTCAGGTGTAACAACGTCACAATGTGAGTAACTGGATGTCGGTACACAGTGGCCGTGGTAGATTTCCCGTGGTCGATTTGGAGCCAACCCCCCTGCCCTGTCTGAGCCACTGTGGCACTGACATACTTTCCCGTTAGGAGCAGATTAGGACCTGTCCCATATTTGTCACAGCTCATACGCAAGTTCTTTGCGCTAGTAAACTAATTTACCTATCGAAGGTCTCAGACTATAGTATAAAATTGACTTGCAAGAGTGTTAAGGATATTTCGTATTATCTAAAAGTACTTTGATTTAGAACCAGTGTCACGACTTTTAGTTATGTGGACTGACTCTCCAATTAATGGGTTATAAATGTCTCCAGTTTTTTCTTGAAATAATATTCTGTTTACTTTATATGTACATCTAGTTATCTACTAATAGTGATAATATGCGTTTCAAGCACGATTCATATACCAACCTGAAACCCACCTCAATGCCCAGATAGATTTATAAATGTGGATTAAAGTGTAATAATTCAAACGGATTTTAAAGGTGGTATATCATAATTTATAAATGACTCAGTCTTCATTCTTAGTATTATTGTAAATATTACTTCCATGGTATTGTAATAAGATATAACTTCCTGGATGTTTATGAATACGGGCCTGAATGTATCAATAGCAAAGAGATAATTATTTGATCATTGGTGTTAGTAATGTATAGGCTTACATATATATATTTAAAACATACATATTTAATAACAACTAATCATGTGCATCCCTTTAGCGCCACGTACAAAATATTGTTATCGATAGATGTCTGCAATGTACGGTACCGGTACGTATAGTACATAACCGTCATCTTTCGCGACATATTATGGCCACTGGCAAGTTGGATATTTAGGAAGCTCACATGCAGGAAGTTTGTCCACTTTGGGGCCGGGCGGGGGAACTGCGCCATGACAGTGCTAGTCCCCGTGTTTGCACACCCCGATCCTCCTCCGTGTGTCACCATGGCGACCGTGTCTCGTCCGCCTGGAGGAAAGAGGCCAGGGATCCTGTTGTTTGACCCTGGAGGAGGCACAAAGGTGCTGTCGCCATAGTGACGGGTTTCTATGGCGACAGTGGGAGAAAGGCGACGTTTCTCTGAGGTGGTGCTGACGTTTTTCAGAGGTGCACACCCTCGATCCTCCTTATCCCCAATTCTCGTTTGAATCAACCGAAGCAAACTTAAGCTGAGTCATGTGATTACCCAGTGGATTACAGAATATGAAAATGACAATGTGTTACAATTACATTGGCAATTAAGTAATTACTTTGATATCAAGTGGTCCAATCTAAAATTCGGCTATGCATGTATATCAAAGTTTATGTTCCACTCCTAATAAGTAGCCTAGGGTGGGACATTATAGACATTATGAAGTGATATGCACTTCATCTACCCAGCTATATAGGTAGGCAATCAGAAACAAATTGCTGTCTGGTGTAATTTACCAAAACAATCAAATTATATATTGATGTTATTTTGCGTATTTCCAAAGCTACTGCCGAGTTAAGTAAGACGAAACTTCCATCGCGGCCCATGTTGTATAGGTGTCGCGGTAAACTGTAAAAGTAAGAATACGGAATCTAGTTCAACTTCAAAACCACTGCGTACCAAGCCCCATATGGTGCCACCGGTGGTTCGTTCGTATAGAGTGGAGCACGGGGGCGGGGGTGGTGCATGAGGGAGGGGGGGGGGGTGAACGGATTGGCCCCTGCTATTGGGGACACAGGGAGTGGGCCGTGGCGGGAGGGCAAGCTGCCGAGTGGGCCGGCGACCTCAGTGAGTAGTAGCAGTAGCACCTTTGGCTGGCTGTCACCTAGCATCCACCCTGCCCCGTCACCATGGAGCACACACCTCTCCAGTGGTCTTTCCACCACCACTCCCTCCCCCCGTGTAAGTGCGGCTGTGTCTTGTCACCCAGGCTCCTGTCCCCAGCCCGTCGCTTAGTCCCTGCCCCGCCCCCTTTTTCGTGTCTCCCGGAGCAAGGGGACTATTATTAATGGTACACAGGTGTAAACAAGTCCCGACATATGAGCCGCCAGTGGTTCTGAGTAGCTCCATGCAGAACAATCGGGCCATTATAATGGTCAGTAGTGTGAGGGAACAAGCAGGGGTGACCGTCGGCGGAGACCGACCGGGAGGGATGGCGGTGGCCGGGAACCTCGCCGTGGGAGCCCGGTAGACGCGGGGTGGTGAGGCGGTCTCGGTCCCCGGGGTCGCCCGCCACCGTCGCCCGTTTCTCCAGTCAGGACGCACCGCGACGCACGGTCCTTCTGCTCCACAGCAGTTTGCCTAGACTTGCTCGGGCCACACCCCATGCACAAGAATAAGCTTAAGAAGTCCTTATGAAAGAGTCACTCATATATGCTCGCGGAAAGTTAAAGGAATCGTCACTCACATGCCCTATAAATGATCCAATGGGGGAAATACTCCATTGCAAATTCTGTTTCAATTTCAATTCTGGATGGTTCATGAATATATAGATTTATATAATATGAACATCCACAATATTTTCAACTTAAAATCTGGTCTACACATAGTGTCTATTTAGTGTATATTAAGTGATGTAGTGCACACACATCATCCATCTGGCCATTATGTGATTATGTGAAATTGCGATACAGTGCGTGTTTATTTTCATCATTGGAGAGTGCAACCACCAGGGAAGAATAACTTTATTAAAGGTGACTATACATACGTCGAACTTTTGAAACGCCTCCCCCAATGAATTGGGAAATTCTTATAATGAATATTATAGTGACTGAGAGAGTAAGACAAACTTATGACCTAAGGCCCCAAGAAGTTGCATGTTCATACATACACAAGATTTTACAGATTGGCAAAGTGGGACAATTCTTAGATTTTACAAACAATATTGAACGAATCTCCAACTGGAGCTAATTATGAATAATTTTTGTGATGAGCGTATACATGCATATTCATGTTATAAAACGAATTTTACTAGCCACATACATTAATAATTATGGAAGCAATATCCTATATTTTATATACGAAACTATAAAAGTTTACAGTCAGAGGTCAGATCCCATCGGGTTTTAATAGTGTAGTAATTCACAAGACGAAGCTACACTGCAGCCACCTTTCTCTTTCATCCACAGCAGTGGTATATCAAAGGCCAATCGTTCTCATACCATGTCTATATTGTGTGGGAACTAAAAGTACTCTAACTTCGGTAATTGTGTCGGGGTGAGATTTCTACCTAAATTCATCTCATAGATTCGATCCCTTGTGGTGTAAAAAACCAGCGAGAAAAGCTGAACCATGAGTTAGTCCCTATATACCCTCAGGGTCCCCTGGGACGTTAAATAAACAAACAAACCAACCCAAATCTCTACACACCATACAGCGCGGGGCCGCGAGCAACTCTAAGCGCGCGGTGGTTTTGCTCGGTCGGACGGACCTGTGCCGAACTAGGCCAGCGGTTGATCATGATGTGCCGAGCAGTGTTTTGGCGTGAGGCGTGCGGGCTGTCGGGGGTGGGGGCTCGGTGGTGGGAGGCTGGGGATAGTAGGCACTGTCAGAGAGAGGGAGGCGTGTCGCCTAATTACACAAACACAAAAAGCGAGTTGAAGACCTCACGTCCGAATTACCGCCCCGCCGGCTGCCGTGACTGCCGGCCGCCCGGCGCTCCTGGATTAACCGTCCGGAGAACTAGGACAAGGACATTCCCACTGTGTCGTTGTTCTATAGAGAAGTGATCAACTGTTTGTCGTGCGTAGGCCGCCCCTTTTTATGCGGGCAGCTAACTTCCGGTGCTAATCGAGTCTGCTGAGTAGATAGATTCTACTGTGACCAGAAGAAAGTTTAGTGCCGTAGGGACTGCTAAGTTTTTAAGCTTTGTGAACTTGTTTACTTCACCTTTATACTGAATTATTATAACGGTTGTACGTGATGTACACTTATATATAACTGAATAGAGTAATCTGTTGGCGGTTGCTGGATTGTATGTGTTTAACTACAGTAAAATACAACGAATAGAAAAAAGGGCTTTAATGAGGTGGTGCTTGTGGATGCCAAACTACAACCCGCAGGTCCAGCCTTCTTCTTCTATTTCAGTGCTCACCATGAAGGATACAAAATCATATCGGTTCCAGTTATAGGGAATCATTTAAAAAAGGAACGTGGTCTATCCATTGAATCCCCTGCCATATAGTGTTATCGGTATGTATGCTGAGGTTGATATATCATAAAAAGAATTTCCAACAATTGGGAAAGGGTATCAAATACGGGTCTCTCAAAATGGGAAGAATTTGAAATAGATATATCATAAAGTGCTGGTTCCACCAACACATAAGATATAGCGAGATTTGTTACGATTTGGTTGTCATGCTAAATCTCGCTAGGTTTCAAGTAATCGTGCGCATTTTTGCAGCGAACCAACGCTTTGGTTAAGCAGCTTTGCCATGCTGTTGTAGCGATAGATCACAATATGCTATGATATGTCGGCAATAGATTGTGAGATGTCATAATGGTAGAGCACCAAAATAGACATACATCATCGCAAAATGATGCACTAACTATTGCATGCGATGTATCACAGCAAAGGAGGTAAGACATATCGCGATACTGTAAGATACAACAAGATATACTAAGATATAAGATACTATCGTAAAACTGGATGAGTTATAAACTTGGCCACCGTATGCCTTGACTGGAGTTTGACATAGTGATTTCATGAGGCGAAGCCGAATGAAGTCCGGAGCCAAAACTCCAGGAGTGGAATGCGGTGGCCAAGATTAAAACGAATCAGGTTTTGATTTTATCCTACCCCTTTTCCTCGATTTTGGAATATTACGTGATAACGATTCTGTATGCCACTAGTGGCATATAAAACTCTGTATGCCTGTCAGCGTGGCATACGGAAACTCAATGTTAAGCCTATGGGATTTATATTAGGGGTAGGATAAAACAAGATATACTAAGATATAACACAGAATATCCATTGTGTTGGTGGAACCAGCCCTTGAGCAAGGCGACTAGTTGTGGGGATTGCACGGTGATGGGGGTAGAACAGGACGCAGTGTGGTGTCACCACAGTACTCCGTCCCACGCCGCCCATTTAGGCAGGACACTGCACGAGGCGGGACGTCTATATAGGGCGTAGTCATCGATCTGAAGATGTAATCAAATTTACCTCATGAACATAATCAATGACACGGTGACTGACAGGCATCGCACGGTACGCCCGGACACAACCGTCTCACACACCCCACCTCACACCATACACACAGTCCCACATACCGGGGCAGGGAGGGGAGACCCGGGCTGGTCAGTGGATCGGCAATGACGAACACCCAACCACCCACCCACCCCTCACAAAATAAAATAAGATCTAAAAAATGAAACTCAAAACCCCAAAACAAATACAAAATAATAAAACAACAACAAAATAGCAACCAAACATCAACAAACAATGAAATGAATGAATTGAATTTTTTTCTTCAAATACGTTGATTTTAGGAGAATTGAATATAGTTTATTGGATCCCTTCGTTTACTTCAGTATCCTGGTCACAAGTTGTACTGTGGTTAATGTGACTGGCGAGTACAGAGTATTTTACTCATTGACATGACAAGCCATATCCTCTTGAGGATGTCGGAGTGGAGAAAGTAGGTCGTGGGTTTGTGGGTACAAATGAGGAGAAGTCGAGATAAGAGATGGACGAGACAAGAGACCCTCGTCTATGCATCAGACCTAATGGACACGGACTGATGATATCCAGACGTCGTGAGATTGACAGGTGGAGACAGTAACATCGTGCATTCTCTTACTGCCAGATAATCCTGAGAAAGATTGATCTCCGTGGAAACACACACCCCTTTCTCCTCGGAGTGTCTAACCGTCGTGGAGGAAAGGATTTCCCCACAGGTGGCAGCCAGTGCAGCCCCCGAGTGCTCCCTCCAAGACCCCTGCTCAAACACCGTTAAAGCCAGACCCCCCCCCCCCCCCCCCCCGGTCTGTGAGGAGTCCCGCCCGGAGGGTCACGTGACTGACCTCTCTGTACCTGAAGACGCCAGGCGGGCTTGGGGACGCAAGGCAAAGGCAGTGTGTGTGTGTGGGGATGAGGGGGGGGGGGGGGGGGGCTTATACTGGTACATCTATTTATTACTGATATTGGTCTTCACTACATATTACTTTGTCGGTAAACTTTAGATTTTGGGAGTAGACCCAACTACTGACATGATTTATAGTTAAGCTACTGGGTGGGGGGAGGGTTACAAATTTAGGAAATTGGGGAGGGGGGAGTTGAAACTTTTTTTGAAAAATTTGCGTATGCTTTTTTTTCTATTGCTTACAAGAATAATATAGATGTACCTGAAAAACTTAACATATGTTGAGAGGCACTGACAATAGTTTAAAAAAAAAAAAAAAGATTGGGAAAGGGCTTGGGTGGGGGGTCCAAAATTTCAGAAATTCTGCTTACGTATTTCATGAACAGCCCCTGAATGGGTCTATAATCAAATTAGCTGTAGGTGGAGGTTTACGTTTATTGGTCCGGACAATTTCTTGTTTTTGCTGATGAGATCACGGTGCCGCCTGTAAACCTTCATCTGTGTCTGTGTCGAGTGAACCGTGTCGAGTGCAACGAGTCCAACCTGTGAGGGATTTCACTCCAGACACCAACGGTCAGGAGGGTGTGTTTGTAAATTAACCGCCACCTTGACCCCCCACTCCTACCCCCCTTCAATCACGTACACACCTTCTGGTCCTCAACAGACACCTCTAGGGGGGTGGGGGGGGGGGGGGGGCTTACCCACCCCCACACACCCTTTCCTCCAGGGTCTGGTTACCACAGTGACCGGCACTAATCACGATGCCCCTTATACCCTCGGGCGGGGCGCGG
The DNA here is from genome assembly GCA_950022655.1 of Alentia gelatinosa. Taxonomy (NCBI): domain Eukaryota; kingdom Metazoa; phylum Annelida; class Polychaeta; order Phyllodocida; family Polynoidae; genus Alentia; species Alentia gelatinosa. The sequence goes on from OX465592.1 coordinate 40,465,606, forward strand.
GCGGGCGGAGGGGGGGGGGGGTTAAGGTAGGTAGAGGATGGTGGGGGGTTGTTGAGAGAAGTGGGAATGTATGTGGACTGGCCGCACCTGAAAGCACCCTGGATGGTCACGTACCCCTGGTTCCAACACTATCTCTACCTCTGACACCCTCCACCTCACCGCCTCCACCAACTAACTACACAGCCCCCCTACCTCCGCCTCGCCCCACCACACCTCTGTTTTGCTAAGCGCACACAAACAGGCACCCATTTTCGGGTGAGTGATACCATCTGGATTAATCCTCAGCTCAGGTTACCAAGGGTAACAGTCCTAATGTTCACGGGTTCCTCCGGTATCAGGCTTGTAGCTGCGGGCCATGCTGGGTCCCTCTCTCTCTCTCCAGGTTGTGTTACCTTGGTAACCAAGATAAGTGTCCCTGGTGACCCGCGCGCCCGGACATCCTTGTGCTGGTTGACATGTTCTGACACTCTGACACTCGGAGAGCTACACGTAACCGTTCAGCTCCCCCACTCACTTGTCTGTAGTTAAAACAGGGCACAGGGAAGGTGAATTAATGAGTCATCATATGAACTCTCCCATTACGATTTTTTTTTAAAGTTTCTCTATTTTCATTTGGATGTTCGTCAGAGGTGAGCCGGTATGATTGAACCTCCAACCTGGAGGATTTTATAGACAACTTTCACCTTCTTTTATGCAACAGTAAAGACTTCAGGCGGTCCATTCATTTTTCAAATGAGGATGAATATATATACATAATAAACTTTGAATATAACAAAAATATTTTGATATTTATATTCATTAACCTTGGTTAAATGGTTTTGCTTAGTATAAAGTATAGCTGAGTAGTACAATTATGGCCTCAGAGCATAACCTATGCTAACACCAACACATGTAGGTATTTAAATACTCTATTAGGGAGAAAAAGCACTAGAAACCTATGTATTTACTATGAAACCACTCTTTGATATTTGCTATTGGTATTTGATATCATAATATATAAGCTATACTCAAGTTTACGAGGTTGTTTGGTACAAAGGCACCGATATTCAGTATCGGGCCAGGCCAAAGTACCTATAACACCAGAAGGATGTGAATTTCCAATATGATCCAAATCATCCCCTGCAATAATATTTCTCTTATACATATCCTGGTCATTGCTCCTAATTGATGCTCGGCTACAGAATAGCCTGATACCAATACAATACAAAGCCCTAGTCTGTGCACACTGATAGACTCAGTAAACTATAATCAGCCTGGGGGACGGACCAAAGCAGATCGAATTAACCACCAAACGCATACACTGCCTTTCAAAGCTTATCCCCGGTCGGTTCTGCCCCGTGGGGCCAACATTTCGGCGGGCACCAGCAAAGGTGTATCAGCGGGCCCCATCAGTGATGGAGCGGTTGCCATGGCGACAGGAAGCAGACACAAAGGTCCCAGTGTCTGGAGGTGTAGGTAGGGTCAGGGGTCAAGGCCGTGTCATGGGCGGGGTGTGGAGAGATCGGGACGAGATCCGCCAACTGGACATCATCACGCGGGTCACCATGGTCACTCCATGGAGTGGTCACTGCACCCGCCGACACCCTGCGCCTGTAAAAATGAGCATGGGCATGAGATTCTAACTTCCCGTATGAACTGGGTGATTACCTATTGAATATCACATTTATCTTCATTTTAAAAAAAATCTTATTTGTTCTTCATGATATCCTTAGTGAAAATGAACCAAATCAGAACCTCATCGACTGCACATAAGCTTTGATTTGTTTTTAATACAAGGGAAACTTCCTATAAGTTTGTATTCCACAGAAAAAGAAATTAAAACGTGAAATTTCCATCCAGGTACAAATACCAACGACTTATGCAAATGCTGTTGCCCTACTCAAAACGTCTAATAAGTATATTTGTAGTGAAAATTAAAGGTTCCATAATAACCTTTGTAACGCCTTTATCCTCAATAGGGGCTTCAAATAAACTGTTGACCTATAGACGTCAAAGACCAATGCGTGTACTTGTACCTGACTTCATTCAGGAAGAAAGGAGAACGAGAATGCCCCGTGAGGTACTGGAGGCAGTGCAGGAGGAGGGTGGAGGGGACTCTGGGGGGCATGATGATAGAGAACAAACTAGTTGGCGAGGCGGCCACTAGAGGGGCAGGGATTGGCGTCCCATTTATGGGCTTGCCGACCGTTTTGGTTGAGTCGGAGGGGCTCGGCGTGGGCTCGGCCCCGGCTCGGTGTCGGCGAGGGGCAGGCTCCGGGACTGACCGGTCGTGGATCCCGTCTCATCGTAGTGCCGCCCGGGAGTAAATTGAAAGCGGGGCCGGGGATCAGTGACCGATGGCCGGGGATCAGGCCGGGCGGGCGGGGCGTGGGGGGAGGCGGGCTGTGGGGCTGGTCAGTGCGGCCAGGAGCGGTCGTCAAGCTATGGGGGGATGGGGGACGAGTCAAGGGACTCCTGCAATGGTCCATGAACGGAAAGGAAGATGTGGATGCATCATTATTTGTTTAGATGATAATCCCAGGTGTTGTCTGCTAACCAAGAATGGGACGTCAAGGTTGAAAGAGTGGTTCGTTGTTTTCCACAACATACATGTATTATAGTTATCAGAAAATTGCCCCACTCATCTCACCTTGTATCTGCATTATTTATCGTTCAGGTTACCAGGTGTAAGTACCTAACGTCCAACACTGACATTTGACCGGGTAGGACTGCGTCAGGGGTATTTTAAGTCTTCTGGGCTTTTATTGTTTCATTCCTCTCATGTCTGTACTGCATTACACATCTTTTACCAAACCACAATGCACATCCAGTGTCGTGACAGTTTCTGATTTTATTGATCAATAAAACAAATCACCCAATTAGCCATTGAGTATTGAGTACACTACCTTGGCGACTGTGGAGTATGAGTTCCTATTGCTAAGCTAAACTGACTCCAGTCCCTGCATCCTATGTCTACTCCTCCACCTACCCTTCCTTGCTGTGATACTGGACTTGTCAGAGGATGGGTACATATTGTATTCCATTTAGAGTAATTATTGAATGTTCAACGTTAAGCCTATGGCGAAAAATACTGGGGTGATATGATACACAATATATCTTTATGTCTTTAAATATTCATGTATTTCACACATATGTACAACATATCACATACAGAGTGCATTACGACACCACTGACTGATTCATGTCTATTATATCGCGTCCGGAGAATTGTGACCTCAATGTACAGTAGAAACCCGCGTAAGGGGATACCCTCCGTTCCGGGCCCAAGTGACTGCTTACGCGGGGTGTCCGCTCACATGGGGTTGATGTAAACATCTAAAGGAGTGATCAGTTCCGAGCAAAGGTGTCCTTTAACGCGGGGTGTCTGCTTACATGAGGTCCCCCTTAGGCAGGGTTCTACTGTATACAAGGCTGGTATCATAAAACAGTACAACACAGAAATAGGTAATAAATTTAGATTAAAATGAAAGAACCCATACATATATTGGCTTTCAGGATGAGCTGAACAATGGGGTTCGACTGTAACTTGCCCACCTCGCGGCACCATGGCGACGCTGTGATGGCGTCGCGAAGACAGATGGCGGGATGTCCGGGTACGGTGTGACTGTGACGTCACCAGCCGCTGGGTGGTGTCTGTCTGGGGTCTGTGGTGCTGGTGTTTGTAGGAGGGACGGTCCAGGTGGCACCCCCCCCCCCCCCGCTCCACCCCCACTCACATAGCTCGGTGTTCCTACACACCCCCTCCAGGGTTTGGACATCTGGTGCTAGATACAACATCTTGCATTGGCCGCAATGAATACAATTATTATTCTTTTGTTATTGGCACCAGAGATGTCAGTGTTCCGGTTATTTCAGGGTTTCCGGGGTTTGCTTGTGTACTACGTATTGATCATGTTACATATGACTAGTGAGTCTTACTCGCGCTAAGGACTACTTAGTGAATATAATGAGGATTAGGATATTTCCCGTTTTTTCCCTATACCTCACTGGCATTTCTGTGGCACATTTATGAATGACATCGAGCAGTGAGTCTTGTGTTTGAAATGAGAACTACATTTCTGAATCCATAAAGACCGTAACTGATAACATGAACAAATAACTATTACTAATAATATTACAGAGATAATATGTCAATCTGGGTAATTGATACATTTACTTCCATAGAAGATGACCTAATATTTATGATTGTTAAATTATCCACCTCAATAAGTAAATCAATAATAGCCGCAGAGACTCTGGGTTCGTCTACTCAGTCTGTGCTGCGGCCGCCGCGGTGAACACTGGTCAGTACGGTCGTCAATGTGAGGTCACATGACCGGTCATCTGGTCACATGTCACCGTCTGACCAGCGGTCAGTTGATCCAATGATGCCTCCCTCCCCCGCCCTCGCCGCAGTCACTCTCCCACGCTCTCCCTCACACCCCCGCATAGACCGGGGAACATAATTCGCTCTAATCCATAATTTCTGTAGGGATCCTGAAGGCTTGACATGGGCAGTTAATGTTGATCAGGGGATCAAATAATGAGCGCCGTCAATATAAAGGATCGCTTTCGGTGAATTTGAATGACTCTTTCCAGGGCTAGTGTTTAATGAGGTTAGAAAAGCATCTCTTTCTCCCAGCTTGTCATTTTGTTGGGCGTATTCTGGTATCAAGCGAAAGGAATCTCATGTTCAGATACATTTAAGTATATGTACATTTTAAGCGCATGCACAAATTTTCTTTCACTTTCATTCTCCTAAGCAGCTGGCGGGCACGAGCTTTCTACCTATTCCGTTTTCACTTTATGATCCAATGCCCACAGCAGTGTTATCAATGTTAACCATATGTATAAACATATAGAGTAACTATTTCAAACTGTATGACAAGATACATATGTAATTCTTATTATTGCAGACATATGATTGCATAATCGATTAAGACAAGGGAACAACATGTGGAACACTATACGCTTTTCACAGTATAAAAAGTATTCTTTATTTGCCATATTTGTCTGGATATAACATTAATTCGTACTACAAATGAGTATACAATTTTATATAGAATAATATATTCAAACTCCTTGATTTGACATTTGCTGATTCTTTGGAGGGGAAATATTACAACCTATAGAAAAATACTAAAAACTGAATTCTGTTTATTAGAGGAAGAAGGACGGGTAAAAAGTGATATTTCCCTGTAAGTATTTTATTAGTAACAGTTACTCATTTATAATAGAGTATGTAATAAACTATAAAAAGAGACTTTGATGGTGGTATTCGATGGTTTTGTGAAATTGAACCTAAAAATATGTAATAAATGTACAGTAGTCCTGCCCCAAATGCACAATGATGATAAATGTAATACTCTTTGACTATCAAAGGTAATTAATTGTACTACTTAATTAGAAAAATCTTGCTTTCTTCTCCCAATACAGAGATGCTCTCTCATGTAGATCTCTGTAACACTTATTCAATCGACACTGGGAGTTTTCGCAACCGTTTCCTGTGTAAAGAGTAGAGATTTATCCCCCCCCCCCCTTCCTGACTCCCACCACCATCCATGTTCAAGGGGATGTGACACGGCCACTGATCCCCTCTCCATCATGACAGCGCTAAACGGTGTGATTGTTCACTTCTCAGGTGTTTACTCAGCCACATCAAAGCTCTTTTGTTACCTGCGTGACCACTGGAGCGTATCCAGTCACCCGTACCCGCCCCCGGCACGCGCCACCGCGCAGGTGAGGGGGGCGGGGCCTCGCACCTGCCAATCAAAGGTGGTTCGTTGGGCAGGTGGCCGCCCAGGTGTGAGCTCACCTGTGATTGGCTAGAGGGTTGACAGCTGATCTTTGATTGGACACAGAGTGCGTGCTCTCTCAGGTGTGGTGTTTGTATGATTGACAGGTGAGTCAGACCGCTACCACCCACCTCTCCTACCACGACTTCAGGCACCACCACCACCACCACCGCCCCACCAGCAGTCGTGCGGTTTGGCCGCGTGCCAATGAATCCCAGGTGAAACGATTACCTGACAATAGTGTACTTGACTCGCTCAATTACCTGATTACCTGCAATCAATACCTGAATAGGCGCGTTGGGGGAGGGGGCCAATTATAGCTGCATGCCGACACAGGTAACTGCTCTGTGCTGTTTGTGAGCCAATTACCACAGGTGTGAACGGGGAAAAGGTGAGAGGAGGGCGGGGATCGGGTGACCGAGGACTGGACCTGCAACAAAACAACAGGAGAGAAAAAACTAACTACACAATGTGTTGGATTAAATACAATGTAAAAAATCAATGTAGAAGGAAACATGTCCTCACTCGCTTTTGTGCGTTGCTTTATAATTGATTACAAGCTATTGTTATTATACATGTACTTGCAATGTCATGTTTTTAAGCGAAAGTATTAGATATCAAAGTTTACGAAGACATAAGTTTTATTTTTATATACAATTTGCACTTGAATAATACTATTATGAAAAAAATATTAAGAATAAAGTCACTTGATTTCTCCCAATATGTGTTTCTAAGCAATTTAAACCAGTTTCGTACAATGGAAAATACAATGTATATTCTGCGTAGGCTAAGGTGTGAAAATAAAACCAGGACAGTCTAAATTTTCTTAAACAATTTTAACCAACCCTCTGATTAAAGAACATTTGATGTATTTCAAATGGAGAAATATAGAGCCTTCTAGGTCTAAGAGTTATGACTGGTTGACGCAGTGAAACACGAGTAGGTAGGGCGTGGTCCATTTGAGGGGAATGAACATAAAAGGTAGGCTCTTGCAGGGTGGAGGTAGAAATGGCGGGCAGTTAGGACGACGACTGGGGAGGGGCTGGCTCCGGGCCCTGGGAGATGAATAACGATCGACGCGCCTGCGCGGACACTGGCCGCGATCCCCACAAAGCGCTCAGGTGTCACGTGGTGAGTTGCTCATGCGCAGTCATCGTCGGCGACACACGGACAGAATGTTTGAAAAATTCAATTTACTGCGAGATCCGATTACCTTGTGATTGAGCGCTGTATTGAACGCCGAGAAGGGGTATTCCTCCTACCCCCTTAGCATCCCCCCGTGTATCACAACAGCATCTGGTTACCCCTCCACACTCTAAAATACACGCCTTTACTCGCTCGCCACTCCCAAGTGCACTCATATTCATATATTTTTACCAGGTACAAATGTTTATATATACAGTGTATACTTGAATAAACCATAACATGATATAAGGCAATAATGTATACATAGTCCCCTTAACAATATCAGAAATAGAAATTAAGACTACTAGGGAGTCTAGTCCTGTCTGTCACCCCTGTATATATGAAAAATGTTTGTATTGTGAGACATGTATGTATTTATATATAATTTCTTGATTGGAAGAACGAATCCTGTATTCGATTTCAAGAAATAAAAACCTTTTAAAAAAAGAAACCAACCCCCATAGTGTACAAACCCATTAATACAGCTTCCACTCATACTTTATTTCATCTCATATTACCCGCGTGCATGTATGGGAAGTTAACTCTGTGATTAAGGCACTGGGCTAGGAATCCCAAGGTCATGGGTTCGAGTTCACTGTTGCCACAGCTCTCCTTCATCCAAAGCAGTGGGAGACGTATTACTAAAGGACTTCCTTTCCATAAAATGTCTGTGAAGTAAAAGAACTCTCACCTCGGAAAATGCGTTGGGGTGAGATTTCTACCTCATCACAGATCCGAACACAACCCCTGCGGTAAAAGGCCGCCTTCTTGGTTGACCGGAGGTAAAATGAAACAAATAAACAAAACTAACACCGATTGGGGTCCCTCTTCTATAGGCCACATAGCTATTGTGTTATGGAAGTAGACATCTTTCCTCCTGACGTTAAACAAAACACCAGGTGGTGGGTCCACCATGGATTTTGCCATAAAAGGGTTTTAGCCTCATCTCACGAATATCTATAGATTATGCCAGCAGAAAATAGTGGTAACCTTGTCCCCCAAATACAGTGGCGCTATATTACAATGTATACATCTTACAATTTCCTGGTGGATGATAACAGAACTAGCAATTACTCTGTGCCCTATACCTCTGTGAAAACCTGACTCTTCCTTATATATGCATCATGTCCAGTAACTCTATTAAGACACACACACGGCATACCAGAGAACCCCTGTACTGAAAAATACCCCTCAGCACCCCCCTCAGCACCTCCACTAGCACCCCCACCAGCACCTCAGTGGGCGCGGTAATGGACATGGCGGCTAGGAGCAGCTCGCCAGGAGCAGCTCTTCATAATTCATACGCACAGAAAGGTGTAGTCACCGTTACACACGTGGCGCCAGGCGGCGGGCGCAGGTGTGGGCGATAATAGGAGCAGAATACGCCATGATTGCCATTCAATTTGTACAGTTTCTTGCCCGCGCTCGGCTTTCACGAGTCACAATGGCGTCTAGGCTGGCTGCGCGCGCAGCCTATAGTATTGTTGGGACGGCGTTTACACTGGACAAATCAAATAATCGGCGGAGGCGCCAACGCATGCGCACTAATGGGGTTCGGCGATCCTTGGCTGTAAAGACGCGCTCGGCTTTAATATTCGTCATCTCGTGCTGGGGTGGAGTGAGGTGTGCTGGGGTGGGTGAGGTGTGGCGGGGTGGGGTGGAATGTTGTGTGGAGACGTTCTGTTTGTGGATATTCTGTGTGCTGCAACGTTGACAACAACCGCCACTGCTAATATATGGCGTCGTTTTACCTTCATATATATTTTTTTCTCAATAATGTTTATTTCCTCATTCTGTTATATAATATACATTTCTTCCATGGGGAGAATTAGGAACTTTATCCATTCTCCATGTAAACACGTAGGGTATAAAGAATGATGGGTTTAACAGTATATATAGCGTATATATAGATCATACCACCTTTTACCACTACCACCTGTGTTTGGATCACCTGTATTTGCAGCAGAGATAACGGAAATTTCATTGTAGTCTCTACTGCCACCACATCTTAAAGTACTATACCCCTCCCACTATTTCCACATTCAGCACTAATATCAACTCCCATCCCACCTTATTTAACGCGGAGATTACATTGAGAACTAACACTATTGCCATCATATCTAACGATCCAGCAATCCAACAACAGTCACATTCTTCCTTCTATCAAACTGATAACGTTTCCATGTAGACTACATTCAAGACGAGCAGCAAGAAAATAAACCCCGTCACATTAGTTCCACCCATCTAGGTCAGCTACGTGAATATCGGAGCCAACAAAGGTCTGAACCGTGAGCCACACACTAACAGATAAAACATAATCTGGGAAATAAGGAGGAAGAATCAAAGTAAAGAAAAAAAAAATCAAAGTTAAATGGGAACCAATCAGAGAGTACTTGAGGTAATAGCGGGACAGCCTGTCATATCCCCTCACCTTTATCTCACGTTTACACTCATTGCCTCCAGGGGGAGCGCTCGAGCGTGAACGCGCATGCGCCCGGATGACGTGCGTCACCATGGCAACGCGCACGCGCGCACCGGAGCCTGCGAAGATAAAGGTGGCACCTCTTTTGATTGGCAGGACTGGCGCTACCCATCCCCGGTACGCTGCTTTATAATATTATCTTTTGATGCTGGCCGACAAGCATCGATCTCATCCCGTGATCAGACCCAGCCACCGGCGAACCAAACCTAGACACCGACGCCTATAATCAGCATTCAGCATTTTTCTCACATTTCTAAAAGCCAGGTTACCATTATTTTTGTGATTTTTATTTCTGTGCCGTCAATATTGCGTGCTGGGGAGTTGTATAATCCCGGCTCCGTTTCGATTCTTACCGGTGAAGGATGGAGGTGGTGGTGGTGGTGGTGGTGGTGGTAGTGGTGGGTGTTTATTTCCACTCACAATGGAAGGTAGAATTTGGATCACATAAGATTCAATGGTGTCGTGGAAATCCATATCACACTCACTGTTGCCGTACAATACCGGAGGCAGATCTGCGTCCCCTCCCAGCTAATGGCTGAGCACAAATAGGTGTTCTGCGCATGCGTGCGCGCACGACAGCGTCTCTGTGAGGATGAATGCACGTGTGTAGGATTGTTTTTAAACCGTTTGTCAGAAGATATGCATGTGTGTCGGAAGAGGAGGGGCGGGCGGGGGGTTATTGCAATGACACCGGCCTTATTCCTTTCACACGAGGAAAGACGATTTTAATTTGATCTTTATCTTTCTGGTCTCAAAGGGACATTAATTTACCTCGGCTTGACGCGTCATCGTCGATGCTGTCGTTATGCTTGACCCACTGACGCTGCACATAGCAACGGTTGACATGGCGACGCCGCGCAGCCAGTCAGCAATGCTCTCCGCCTATCTCCGTCCGATCTTCCCTTCGCTGCGTGACTGTCTCCCGCTCTCCGAACCGAGTCCTAGATCCCTTCCGTCACTGTTTACATTGGTTTATCGACAGGGACTGTGGGTGGAGAGTAGCGGGTGACGGGACTGGGTCACGGGGAGGTGGTTGTCGGTGGTGGGTTTACATGGCTGAAATCTAAATTGAGTCTGTGGTGATCGCTCTGATAGGGTACGACTGTTCGTGCCGTTCATCCCGGCACCGAGCCTGATTGTGGCGAGTGTAGCAGTCACACCGCGTTAAACTGCCCGCATCTCAGATACCCGCATTCCCTGAAGTCATCTTCAACGTAGAGTGGCTTCAGATCTTGGCGTGCTATAAATGTAACCAGGGATCCAAGAAACCCGTTATCATAGACACGACGGATTCGCCGACCATCTTATTATTAAGAGCACCTGAGCCAGTACAACCAGCCCTGTCCACTTCAATGGAGATGAAGACGTGAATATTTTACCTAAGGGCACCTATGAAAAGCTAAAAGTGTTTCTTATTTATTTCATTAAAAAAATGATAAGAAAATCTGTTGGTTTTATCAACGAGTTTGTTTTATCAAATTTTGCATGCAAGTATGCTCTCGCCTTTTGCTTCTAGTTTCAATGATTGCTGCTTGAAAAGAATCTTCTAATTTTTGGGGGAAAGGTGGGGCTGGGGGAGGGGGGGGGGTATGACACCATGTGATGTCACGCCCACAATGCACCATGTTTACGGTGGTTGGTTGCAATTCTAAAACTCTCACTCAATGTAGCATCAGTATATTACACTAATAAGGAACTGCGTCAAGATCCATATCTACTGACAATATGCCATGAGTATTGGTTGCGGAATTATCTCGCGAGGCAACGCCTATCACTGACTTATTTGCTAGAATTTGTGAAATCACCCCCTAGGAGTATCTTTCTGCAAAATCCATGGGCGTTGAGTAGGCCTAGTAGTTTCCAATGTTAAATCTATGGCGTTGTTATTGCCACGTCTTCCTAATCTTGAATTCAATATATAGAATGGCCATGATTATCTAACGATCTTGATCTCCAATATAACTTTAGGACGGAAGCTCTGAGGATGACATAGAGCTGAGAATATAATCTGTTTACCCCATAGAGTAGTTATTTCCACGTCTTTGTTAATCTTATATTTAGTACATGTATATAGAATGACCAATGATTATCTAATCATCTTCAGAATAACTCTGGGACGGAAGCTCTGAGGGTGACATAGGGCTGAGAATATAATCGTTTTACCCCATAGAGTAGTTATTTCCACGTTTTTGTTAATCTTATATTTAGTATATAGAATGACCGATGATTATCTAATCATCTTCAGAATAACTCTGGGACGGAAGCTTCGCGCATGACATCGAGCTGAGAGTATAATCTTTTTTTCCCATAGAGCTGTTATTTTCACGTCTCTGTTAATCTTATATTTAGTATATAAAATGACCAATGATTATCTAGAATAACTCTAGGACGGAAGCATGACATAGGGCTGGGAATAAATAATCTCTTTTCCCATAGAGTAGTTATTTCCACGTCTTTGTTAATCTTATATTTAGTATATAGAGTGACCAATGATTATCTAATCATCTTCAGAATAACTCTGGGGTGGAAGCTCTGAGGGTGTCATAGGGCTGAGACTATAATATCTTTTGCCATAGAGTTGTTATTTCCATGTCTTTGTTAATCTTAAATTTAGTACATAGAATAGCCTAAGATCCAGATCTTCAGAATACCTCTGGGACGGAAGCTCTGAGGGTGACATAGGGCTGAGAATATAATCTTTTTACCCCATAGAGTAGTTATTTCCACGTTTTTGTTAATCTTATATTTAGTATATAGAATGACCAATGATTATCTAATTATCTTCAGAATAACTCTGGGACGGAAGCTCTGAGGGTGACATAGGGCTGAGAATATAATCGTTTTACCCCATAGAGTAGTTATTTCCACGTTTTTGTTAATCTTATATTTAGTATATAGAATGACCGATGATTATCTAATCATCTTCAGAATAACTCTGGGACGGAAGCTTCGCGCATGACATCGAGCTGAGAGTATAATCTTTTTTTCCCATAGAGCTGTTATTTTCACGTCTCTGTTAATCTTATATTTAGTATATAAAATGACCAATGATTATCTAGAATAACTCTAGTACGGAAGCATGACATAGGGCTGGGAATAAATAATCTCTTTTCCCATAGAGTAGTTATTTCCACGTCTTTGTTAATCTTATATTTAGTATATAGAGTGACCAATGATTATCTAATCATCTTCAGAATAACTCTGGGGTGGAAGCTCTGAGGGTGTCATAGGGCTGAGACTATAATATCTTTTGCCATAGAGTTGTTATTTCCATGTCTTTGTTAATCTTAAATTTAGTACATAGAATAGCCTAAGATCCAGATCTTCAGAATACCTCTGGGACGGAAGCTCTGAGGGTGACATAGGGCTGAGAATATAATCTTTTTACCCCATAGAGTAGTTATTTCCACGTTTTTGTTAATCTTATATTTAGTATATAGAATGACCAATGATTATCTAATTATCTTCAGAATAACTCTGGGACGGAAGCTCTGAGGGTGACATAGGGCTGAGAATATAATCGTTTTACCCCATAGAGTAGTTATTTCCACGTTTTTGTTAATCTTATATTTAGTATATAGAATGACCGATGATTATCTAATCATCTTCAGAATAACTCTGGGACGGAAGCTTCGCGCATGACATCGAGCTGAGAGTATAATCTTTTTTTCCCATAGAGCTGTTATTTTCACGTCTCTGTTAATCTTATATTTAGTATATAAAATGACCAATGATTATCTAGAATAACTCTAGGACGGAAGCATGACATAGGGCTGGGAATAAATAATCTCTTTTCCCATAGAGTAGTTATTTCCACGTCTTTGTTAATCTTATATTTAGTATATAGAGTGACCAATGATTATCTAATCATCTTCAGAATAACTCTGGGACGGAAGCTGTGAGGGTGACATAGGGCTGAGAATATAATCTCTTTTCCCATAGAGCTGTTATTTCCACGTCTCTGTTAATCTTAAATTTAGTATATAGAATGACCAATGATTATCTAAAGATCCTGATCTCCAGACGGAAGCTGTGAGGGTGACATAGGGCTGAGAATACATAATCTCGTTTCCCATAGAGTTGTTATTTCCATGTCTTCTTGATCATAAATTTAGTATATAGAATGACCAATGATTATCTAAAGATCCTGATCTCCAGACGGAAGCTGTGAGGGTGACATAGGGCTGGGAGTATGAGTCTGAGAGGAGCGCACAGACGTGACTCAGCTCGGCGGTCACACTGCCGTCACACCTCCTCACGCTCCACCAGCTACTTGCAGTTTCCTTGTCTCGACCACTTGATCCGGCGTGGCTTTGTATCCTGAGTCACGTTGCTTATATCACATTGCCTCTTACCAGCGTCCTCCAGCTTACATGCCAGTCCCGCTGTCTGGGCATGTGTGATATATATGGCGAATGGGGAAATCAGTTTAAAATATTAACACAAGGAAGTAATGTATAGGCCTATGTGTTTATGAACTATGAACGCTACTCCCAATTACAAGTATTATAGAGGAAATCTATGAAAATTTAGGGTCAGAGCTTGTATCCCATCCGGTTTAAATAGCGTAATAATTCACAAGGAGAAGCCACGTGAATTATGTAGCGATTCAAACGAGATGGGATTGAGCTCCAACCGTAAACTTGGATAGGTTTCTGAATTTATCTCACCCTTCATATTGACTAATTGGCTAACGTTTATAACATAATCCCCCATTGAGTATTTTATTCTAGATACTCAACGGGCGTTGGGACCGAGTTCCCAATGTTTAGTCTATGGGGAAAGATTACCAGGATGAGATAATTATGCATATATGTGTATGTCTTGTTCTATAAACATAGATATATTGCTATGGCATATTTATATACTCGTATCTAGGGAAACTCCACATAATGAATTCGGTTAGTGCTAAATTATTACAGTACTGGGGACTATACCGGGCAGCTATTTCTCCATGTTGATACCTGTACACCCAACCCCAAGCTGCAAGCCAGCAGCCGTTTAGATGGTTTACCCCTCAGTCTAACCTACCTCCAGGGTTTACATTCTAGGACCAAGCCTACCTACTCAAGACACCTTCCCTGACAGGCGACCCACAGGTTAAGACGGTTACCATAGTTACATAATCTTATTTACCCACCTCCTATCTGGGGCGTTGCATAAACACATTAAGACTTATGTCCAATAACAATCTCCTGAGGCCCTTGCCAGCAGGCCTGACTCCCCAACCCCACTCCAGGCTGGCCCACATGGGCATTCCTCTTTGATACACACGCGGGCGATATTAGGGGTACTTCCCCGTATCTTAGGCATCGGGAATAGTCTGCAGGGGACCTCGCTTGTGTTTTAATCGCACAAAAGCGGTCAGCAGGGGACTTGGCCTATCTGCAGTCAACTTTGCTCACGGTTTACCGGCTAGGCCCGCCGCGCAGTGCCATCTGGGTAAACAATATGGCTGACCACGCCGCCTCAGGTGTTTATCACCATAGCAACCTTGTTATCCGCGGGGTTCACCGCCGGACCAGCAGGGGCATGATTTCTTGCGTAACACGTGATCTGTTTACCTTCATTATCAGCTTGTGACACGTTGCTAGGGCCGGTTACCAAGGCTACCTGGTGGTTTCCGCGAGGCTGGGCCGTGTCACGGGGGCGGGGGTTGGGGCTTACCTTGGCCCGGGTGGTTGTGGAGAGGGCTGATAGCGGTCCCCTGACACCCGGACACAGTTTCCTACTTAACCCCTCCAGTTTCCACTTTAGTCGTTAGCGGTGACTGGAACACCTTTGCGGTTGATAAAGGACACCCTGCATACTACAGACAAACAACTCGGTGTTCCTCAGTTTCCTTTCTCAAACAACAAGCTATATATGTGGTTGGGTTAAAACCCCGAGCTCGGCATCTATTTTACAATTGCTGTCGGATAATGTAAATTTTGTATGCCGACTCATCAAGCAGATATTCGCTTATAGCATCGATAACTTATATACACTCTTTGGTTATACTTGTACATCGCTGCAAAGAGAATCGACGAGTTAATTACACAGGGGCCATCCATAAACTACGCACGCAGAATTTCTGAAATTTTGCACGCTCCCATCCCAACTCCCAATCTTGTACGCCATAGGACGCAAAATTTCCAAAATCCCCCCCCCCCCCCCCCCGTGCGTCCATACTTTATGTTAATCCCACCGCAGTTGACCAAAGCCATTTCTTCACGTGTGAATGAAGTTACAGACCCCATAATATATTCCATACCTTAGTCTAATAACCGAGTATTGAGAAAGTATACTCGTTGGTCTAATGCAGTGAAAATAAACAACGGAAGATTGACCGCATAGCTCTAGTGTCAGACATAGGATACATACATATTTTATTGATGTAAAAATAGATCCTAATCGAAAATAAATCCCGGGGAAAAGACCCCTCCTTCCCATGTTTGAGCTCCTTGAGTGACGTGGCCATGCTCGTCACAAGGCGAGCTGCTCGCCAGTCTAACTAGGCCACGAAGGTGAGGCACTCACAATCAATAACTGACGAGGACGACTGTCTGTGATCGGGGCTGATCACGCCGGGCCGCGGTCTCACCGGCAGTTAGACAGTGAGTCCCGTAATGCACGGTGTATAGTACATACTGTCACTGTCTCTCTGAGTATGGTATATATTATACACTGTCACTGTTCCCCCTGAGTACTTGTATGTTATAGACTGTCACTAAGTATCCCTTAGTACTGTCTATGTTGTAGACTGTCACTGTCCCCCTGAGGACTTGTATGTTATAGACTGTCACTATGTATCCCTTAGTACTGTCTATGTTGTAGACTGTCACTGTCCACATGAGTACTGTATATTTTATTGACTGTCACTAAGTATCCTTGATTACTTATATCTGTTAGATTGTCTTCCGGAATACTCTATATGTTATAGCCTATCGATGGCTCCCTGAGTAATTATATGTTATAGACTGTCACTACAAAGTCCCATTGAGTACTTGTATGTTATAGCATATCGATGGCTCCCTGAGTAATTATATGTTACTGTTACAACAAAGTCTCCTTGAGTACTTGTATGTTATAGACTATCGGTGTCTCCCTGAGTACTGTATGTTATAGACTGTCACTGTCAATATATCTTAGTGCACTGTATATGCATTTCATTGTGTTTTTTAGTGTACAGTATAAGGTTAGATTGCTGTCACTGCCTAAGTATGCCATATATGTGGAGACTGGTATCTCATTTCACTGTCTTAGTGCACAGTTCTCTATGTTTAGACTGTTTTCATTTCACTATGTCTTGGTATACATGTTTTGACTGCTACCATAATTCTCAGTGTGTTTGTCTATCATAGAAATAAAGTTAAACAATCTAAGAACAAGAAAAAAAATCCAACCACGGAGTTTCACCGAAACTTGATTGGAACGACAAAAAAACACATCAAATCTTAAGAACAATGCCTGTATGCAGTCTAACGCTTAGGATAGCGGGGAAACTGTGGAGTGGGGTAGGGGCATTACTACATGCTTAGGGGCGTTACCTGGCCTAGTATGTGAGTGCACATATAGGCTAGGCTTCCAGGCTAGACGTAGTGTAGCTCTGGTGGCCAGTGTAGACGTAGTTTAGCTCTGGCGGCCAGTGTAGGGGTGGTTGGGTATAGTTGGGGCAGACGGCGGCGGCCCCACAGGCGGCAGGTGGCCGGGAGGGGCGACGCCTGGTGGCGGGCGTGCGGCGAGCGGCGGCCGGTGACGGCGCCAGTGGTTGCGCCGCGTCTCAGGTTGCCATTGGTGACGGGTCGCCGTCGACGTCACCCCGCGTCCCCACACACAGCACCGCGCGTGCGCACGCCAAATTTAGCCTGAAATCAATTTGAACTAATTATCTGAACAGGACGCGCTGATTTGCATATTATGCTAATGAGGTGGCGTGAAAGGTGTCGGTGTAACTTCATCTGGTGGAGGTGCTGATTGGACGTGGTTCGCGGCCCAATAGAGACCACAACCTCTGATACTTTACTCAGTTTTTCCTCTTCTACTTCTAAAGTGAAATGGGTAGCGGTGGTTTACAGTTTCAATCTGACTTTTTGCGACAGGGAACACTTGTACTAGGATTGAATCAACGTGCCTTGCTGTGATATCATTGTGAAAGAAATCATATAAAAATCCTTATTCAGTGTCATGCCAGATAGTGGTTTGCCGGGATCTTGTCGTAGAGAATGAAATATATTCATGAGATAATTTCGAGTTAAAAACAAACCAAGTTGTTCAGAGGAAATAATATGTTAAACCCATGAGTCTGATATTTGTCTTTATTTCACTGAGCATTCCAAGCGCTCTTTGACGAGTAACTTTCGGCAGGCTGTGAAGGTGGTAGACACTGGTATCCCCCCCACGTCTGTCTCACTACCTCGCCACCACGACCATATTTCGGCCACCTCACACCACCTACCGGTTAACGCTCCCTCCCTCTATGGTAAGCCGCTCTAACGTTCATTCTTAACCTGTACTTTTAATTCGGTTAGATACAAATATATAGGGATGGCAGTTTTCCTATTTTCCAAGAAAATTCTTGTTTCATTTTCAGATTGTAAAATTATTTTTCCTTTTGGAAAACAAAGACAGTAAAATAAGGTTCATCCACACCAATAAACTCTCCCACACACACTCCAGTCCTATTATATGGCCAAAAACGATGTGTTTTCCATGTTTTCTCAGTCTCTCTTAAGCAGAAAATTCCACGTGAAAAATATTTCCACTTATCCACCCCAACTGACATCCTTAAATATATACATGTGAATGAACATATTGCAAAGAACATGGTACAGTGTAGCTTAAAATGTAGAATTGAATTAAGGATTTATTTATGTGGCACTGGTTCAATGTATTTATATGACACATTTCATGAGAGTTGGAACAAATTCACTCATGATTCATTGCGCAGAGTCAGAACGTGAGCTGTATTCTGTTAAGAAATGATGATAAGTACCAGTTAAAAGCTCGTGAATTGAGAAAACCAGGGGCCCGTTTGATAATCTAGGATCTTACATGTACTTTAGTGTAAGCTATTAAGACCTAGGGACGATGTGGGCCAACTTTATCCAACACTTATGGACGGCTGATACTGTCCTAGCAAACACACTTAAATATTATTAAACTATAGGTACAAGAAAAGTGTCATCATGTACGATCCGAAATTATTAATCAGGCCCCAGAATCTTAGAATTTGAGGTAAAAGTGAGTGCATCCCGAAGAAAATTGAATTGAAGACTCCAAAACGGCTTCCCATAGATATGGTCCTCCCACCTCTCTGTGGCTCTGAGTTGCGCACCCCCTGCCCACGCCCGTCGTGTGACATACATCCTCCACAGACGGCGTGCCTGCCGCAGCCTTGGGCTCCCTTATCTCCCGTGTGTCACAAACAAATACCGTAAATTCCCGACACTTAGCGGCAGGCCTCGCGTCGTTAGATTACCCCCCTGACCTGTAACCTGTGCCTATCTCATAAACGCCCAGTCCTCTCTCCCCTCTCACGTCAATAAACACGCCGAGAATGCCGCCAGAGCACACACACACTCACTCACACACATACACAGCGAAAGTCCAGTTCCCTAACTAGCAGATTTAGTTTCTGAGATTGATCACTAAATCTGTTGTAGAATTGCCCCCGTGTTGTATTAGCGACCTACTAATGGTGGCGATTGGTAAAAATCATAACCACCTGTTGGAGAGTTGCGGCCTTGGTACACTCTGTGATCAGTCCATGCAAGGAGGCTGCGACGGCTTACAGCGTTATTAATCATGCATTGACACTGACCATAAGTTTTAAACCTTGCTGATACATTCTGTTTGATAAGTGAAACATCCTATCACTTAGGTTTCGACGCCGTAGCCCATTTTAAGTATATGAGTTTACAGTGTTGCAATAGCACATTGCTAAGTTTGCTTTTCCTTTTACATGCTGAGTCTGTTGGTTTCCTATACGCTTGAGTCTCGAGTCCAATGAAGTGAAGGAAATCTTGAATCAGCATTCGCGCGAGATGAAAGTATCCCCTCTAGAAAAAAAATTCCAGTAATCAGTCATACATATATCTAGGAAGTAGAGTTCTTGTTTGAAGGCTGATCCCTATGCCCTAGTCTGAATTAATTGTCTGAATATTGGTACTCCCAGCCTCAATACCGGACTCTCTTTAGTTCTTTGTGAACGACCATTGTTCCGTTGATAGACGGGGTTATAATCTAGAACCATTATGTATAAATAAACATATGCTGAGTGTCAGTTTGAACACTCGCTTTTAAAGGATTCCTTGTTACCTCAGAAGTGAATATAATGTGGATGGCTGTGATGTAAGGATTACCCCTCGGTCTCTTTGGTTTAAACCATCACCCAACAGTTCACGATAACAAACTAGACATCTAATTTCAATAATCAATTGGAATTGTGTACTTTCAAGTTCCTCCTAGGAATTTAGATATGGGGATTCTAATCTAACATGAAGTCACTCATATATTGATAAATGGAAATCAGAATATATTGCACAAGTGATCCCATCGAGACTTGTAATATGGAGGTAGTTATGTTCTATAAAAGAAAATAACAAAAAATGATGATTTTACCATGGAGGTGATTCGATTGGCTGTCTAGGTTTAAGTATTACTTTGTCTCTGCATGGTATAAACATCCGTAGAGACCGAGTTACCTTGAAACCGAGGCTGCAGGCCGGAGGACTTTGACCTCCATCTCCCGCCCCCCGCCCGCACACACGTAAAGGATCCTGCACTGCACGTACTTGTCACCATCCGTCTCTGTGGTGTACGTTTACTGAACCTTCTGGTGTACGTTTACTTAACGTGACGTCGCCTCGGCTGGAAACTTTCTCCCGGGCGAGATTCACTTCAGGTTTAGAATAAGTATACACAGAAGTGAAGACTTCCAGCTAGGGCTTTACTACAAGTTACACATACATGTACATCTTGGGAGAAAAGGTTACATACAGATTTAGTCGTGCATAAGGGGATAGAGGATATAGAGGGTGGTTATTTCAGATTTGTAAGTACAAGTAAGTGCAAATAACGCTACAACTCCCAGTCATATGGTTTACCAAAAGTTTCTATTATAAGAAAAAGTTATCACAGTGTAGGCATTAAGTATTCTGGACCTGTCGTTATATTTGTAATTGTGATATTTGAATGGAGTGAAACAAGAGAGAAAGGTTTTACATAGTTACAATTAAGGGTCTTTTGTAGGATATGTCTATTTTTTTGTCTCGACCCGACACATTGTTGTCATAAATTTAAAAGAAATTATTGAGAATTTAATTCTGAATAGCTGGATCTCGCTTAGAATGCGACATCTTTATACATTTATAAGAACATATGAAGCATAAGGGCCCGACTCAGTGAAGACTGCAGAAAGGAAGTGAGAAGTAATGTGTGGTGACCATCACATCAGGAATGCACATCTTTACCCACCCACGACCACTTTCTGGATAAATTGTACTTCTGTGTATACCTAGTTTGGGTCCATATATCAACGACCAGGGATATTCACAATCAAGTATATGTATATATGCAGTTGTATAATGATAGAGATTCGCATATATATGCTAGCTCTCTGATCCGAACTAGAACAACCTAACCAGGAGTTAAAAGTGAGACCAAAGTTTAAAAGTTGTCTCCGATAAGGCGAGTCCGGACAGAGAACAGGTGGCACAACGTTGGTGACATCAGTCTACAGGACCCGAGTCCGTCTACCGTCTACAGGCTCTGAGCAGCTCGCTCCACTCCCCGATCACAGTCTACGTCTCCATTGCCTAGACTCATCGTGGCGTAGTCTGTGTGGGGAGAGTGGTCACAGACTTTGTCCAGGCGGAGGAATGCGGCGCCAGGGGACGATGACCCACTTAGCGAGCATCTCACCGAGCAGCTCAGGTGACCCGCTCACAGGTCACGTGACACACACACGGGTCGCAGGGTCCTAATGAGTCCTTGTGTGGAACGAAGGTCTGTCCTCTGAAGGTCTACTTCTTCTGGTGGGACTGTATTATACCACCGCATACAAATTCCACAACTCTTGCCCAATATGTGGTCAAACCCTGTTTCCAGAATTATATATTGTTTTCAAACCCATTTGTGTTCTATTCAACTCCCACTGTACTTGTATCTTAATCTAGATCACATAAAGAAATCATACAATCCCCATTCTCGGTAAAATCAACTCACATGTTGTAAAATCCTGTTATGGTTAGATTTTGTTCTCGCAGTTAAGGTGTGACTTTGTTCTAAGTACGAAGCGACTAGGAGTTGACATACGTGTACTTTTAGGGAATCCCATTCAATATTTAAACATAGAAACTACTAATCTAGATTGTGATTACAAACGTGTGTATCGGATTAGATGACAACTTTCCACCGTTATTTCTCTTATCAAGTTGCTCTCCTGTCATATAATTACCTTATGATGTGACTCATTCATATCCTCTTTCAGTTTTCTTTTATTGAACTTTAAAATACAAAACATGGATATTTTGTTGTATCCTGTTCTCTCTGGAATATGTGATAACACAACCATCTTCATATTAGGTAAAGTCAACTCAAACAGAGTTCAGATAGATATGCAGGTGTCATTTTTTTAGTGCCAAATAGAAAGGACGATGCTCCAAGTGGGCTACGTGATGTGAAAGGTATTTACCACACTCTCCAGGTGTAGTAGTTGCCGTGTATGAACCACAGCGGGTCACTGTGTGTGGAGAGTGATGTTTATTCGTGACAAGTGGTACCCGGAGTAACTCACGAGTCGCTCGGAGCGACCACCGGGAATTCCCTGCTACAAGACAACACCGGAGTGATAATCATAAAAATACACCATAAGTAATAATGATGTCAACCAGACCAGAAAAAAAGATGATAGAGGAAAGAAAGAAAAAGAACTGGATACTTGTATCCAGTCACGCGGACACACTGGTAAAGAGGAAGTTCTCTTGTCATGCATACTCTGTTGGTGGTGGAAGCTTGGTGGAATAATATACGTTTTTCTTTCAAAAACAGATATATATCCCCGGGTAGACTGGCCTCAGTCCCTGTGTCCCTGTGTCCTACCCCTCCGCCTCTACCTTCCTGTCCCCCGCCACCGCCTCCCTTATCCCCCCCCCCTCCTACACTCCACCTCACAGTTGATAGCTAGAAGAAGGTTACATGTTGTAATGCATTTCACCCTTATTTATTATCAATAATTCAATGAATATTCATAAAGACTTAGGCAAGTCTAATGCCAGGGTTACTGTGTCTTGATATCATCGCAGTTATATCATATCTAGTATATGCAGCATCAAAAAGGTCTAAAAGTGTGTTAGAGCTGAAGAGGATACATTTTATTGTTTTCTAATTAACTTCATAAAATGCAGTTTGTAGACTGCAAGGTGATAATCTCTCATTGATCTATCACTGTCTATTTTGTAACGATACGATGATGACATACACAGCATGTCCCTACTCCGATTAATTCCACTGTACACTGAGCCTTATCGGGAGATACTATGTTTCATTTCACTCCCCAAAATGAAAACAACGAACATGCTGAATATTTCAATTTATTAAAAAAAACTTCGGTATTTTTTTTCCCGAAATTGCCACACACCTAAGTGGGCAAATCAATAATGCCCCTTTCATATCACTCACTAAATGCCCTTATTAGGAGAAGCCCTTTTATACCAGGCGACGAGGGCCCTTTTTGTTGTGACAGGCGGCTTATGACATTACATCCGTCCCCGTCAAGGCCCTTTTTGTTGTGTGACTGAAACGTGGCCAGGTGGGCGAGGACTAATGAGGTCAGAGGTCACCGGTGTAGATTACTAATGAATTACTTTGATCAAGGGGTAATAGCGACCGTGAGGTGGGGACAGGTGACACTGTCAGAGAGGGAATTATAAATCAGCTGAAGCCAAACAAAGAAATCTCCCCCACGGCTCTGTATGTGAGGAGGGGGTGCAGGGTGGGGCTCTGCGAAAGTGAAGGTGGGGGATGGCGGGGGCAGGGTGGGTCCTCACAAGATGTGCTTGGAGAGGGGTGTTGACTGGAGCCTCACAAACCCTCACACTAAGCCTCCCAGGACCCCTTGTTTAGAGCGATTATAAAGGGCCCTCTGTCACCCTCCTTCTCTCACCCCTCTGATATTGTGAGGATAGACGGTTTATTTCACACGTT
The DNA here is from genome assembly GCA_950022655.1 of Alentia gelatinosa. NCBI lineage: Eukaryota > Metazoa > Annelida > Polychaeta > Phyllodocida > Polynoidae > Alentia > Alentia gelatinosa. The sequence continues at coordinate 40,489,234 of OX465592.1, forward strand.
GGCAGTAATAATATTGGGCTGTGTTTATTATATGAATTATATATTTTGCAGGTGCTTTGCTTTAGGTTTGTATATAGATGTGTATAACACATGGCAGGCAGGGAGTGTCATTCTGGTAAAAAATGCTATTGAAATCATTAATAGAAATCACATGTAGATGTCATTTTTAAGATAGCACCGGTTGTGACTAGAAGTGTCCCTGCCTCATATTTTTAACATGAAATCATTTAAAGTACGATTTAAACAGTATTGTTTAAGAGAATGGCTAAATATTCAGATAGACACGTTATGTTAAGTCGGACAGGGATTGGTTAATGCTGCAGGCTTCATCACTAACACTGATTATGTATCACCTGTATTTTAGTGCCTATTTTACATTAACTACCATCTCCATTCTCGCTCTCACACCACACCCTCTCCGCCATTCACAACCACAATTTAGACCCCCGCCGCCGACCGTCCTCGGTACTTCACAAATCATCGCGCCAACCCATCTCGCCGTTCCGAGTCTAATTCGGGGAACAATCCCAGGAACACGTATGAAATTTGCGGGATTTCCCTGGCGACTTCTCGCGTCCACGCGAGAGTTCCCCCGTCCCCCGTTCCCCGCGCATGCGCCGTCGGTCGGTGGCGTTGGGAGGTGTCACTTGTGTGTTTTATGTTTAAGCCCCCCGCCCTGCACCCCCTACACCTTTATCCCACCCCGGAGGTAGTAGGACTCGCTCAACAAAGGGCGTGGCTACCGGCGGGCGGCGTCCTGTGCTTTGATTGACAGGTGGACTAGACGCCGATCGAAGTGACACCTGCCGGCGCACGTGGCGCCTGTTTTAATCCCGCCCCCTGCCCCCGTGCTCACCCCCCTTCGTTCCCCGAGCAACCCCTTCACTTTCTCCATTGATGCTTGTCAGACATTACAAGAGTACAGCCAGAGTATTAAAGGATCCATATATTAGTAAGGATATTAGCTGTATGCTGTCTATAACTGCAATATAAATATTGAGATCCATGTGGAGTGAAATGCCCAAACGCATCGTAGATCAGAAGGCACAAATAATAGTCTACCATTGGAAATATAGGAGAGAACGGATTATTTCACGTACTACTTTCCTTCCAAAAATATTACCTCCACGTACAAAATGTCCTACATTATTTTATTTACAGTTACCACTAAACAAACCACGACTAATACCGCGTTGCTTTCTCATGGGAATAACTAATAAGGATAATGAAAAAAAAACGAAAGGAAGAATTACTGACGTCAGAGTATATGGGATCAATATTTTGAGAGAAAATGTATAACCGCTGTATTTAACTCAACATGGTCAAAGATAACTGTGTTCAATTCGGGATGTAATATCAGTTTCACTGTCATTGTTCAACGATCTTGAGAGAAAGAAACCGCTCATGAGAAATAGCAAACAAAATGGCGACACCTTTGTCAACCAGGGTTTGCAAGGTGAGCACACAAACACGACAGTCTCTGCCACCAGCCGGCGCTGCCGTTGCGCGTGACCGGAAGTGAAGCGAGACGACGTCACGGCGTCGGTGATGTGCGGATGTCGTCTGCTCGCACGTCGCCATTGTTGAGACGCGCGGGCCAGGTGTGAAGATATGCTAATTGATAACTGAGCTGGGTGCTGTGATTGTAACCCAGCGCACACACACACAGGGTGCCCAGCTCAAATCTGACAAAAAAGAAGTCAATATTGACTTTATTGACAAAAGTTGAGGCGTCAAACCGTGTGCGGATTTTAATAACTTATGTTTTGCATCGCATGTGGATATGTGCTTACAAATCACGCATTTTTGTATGGTGGGTAAATGGTGTATTATTTGTTTTTGTGGTGCGTATAATTTGGGGATATTTCAATACGTGTCAGCGACATTCGATTTCATACCTTCAACTACTAAATAAAGTGATATTTTCGATACAGTCTGGACAAGTACTATTGGGCTGTAGATCTTAGCTCAGTGCTGACAAATCATATATCGTCAATACAAATTGCAAGTAAGCATGGATGTGGCGTCACACTGCTTCCATGACTTTCAAATTTGATGTCCTCGGCAAAATCACCATCCTGTAAAGGGAGCCAAACTGCTGACGAATTACAATTTATCGTATGGTGGTTGCTAATGTACTACTTACGTGTTCTCTAAATGGCACCGCAGTACGTCCGTACTATATATACACTTACGGGTACATTTATAAACACAATGCAACAGAAAGCAGAGATATAACCCCCTGTATATACACCAACACAAAAGACCATACAACAAATCCTATATTTATAGCCCAACACACTAGTTAGCTCAGTAATGCACTAGTTATACTGCAGTGTACATGAAAGGATAGAATTAAATCTGTATAGAGAAACGACCCTGTATATACAACCCTATATTAGAACACATCAAACATCATCGAAACCACCCTATATATATACAACAGCACACTAGAGATTACAGAAACATGTATTGTAGAGAAATAAATCTATATTTACAATACAACAAGCTAGAATATATAGGCACAGATATGTGTACTTCAATTTATGCTACCCTCATATAAATCTCCAAAAATCTAACATGGCTTGACTGTATGACACGGCATGCCATAAAATATTTATATTCCACTGGTAATACATGAAATTAAAAACATGAAACAGGGTAAGATAAGATCTAAACATCACTCAATTTCATATGGCATCAGTTGTCTTCCGCTACAGATATCACTCAGCTCCGCTTCGTGATATCGATCCGCGAAGACACAATCATGAAATTTCGTGATATTTAATGATAACACTTTATATCATGGAAACAGTCCTGTATATGTATGACAACACATCAGAGAGCGGAGAAACACAGCAGCCAGTAGTTCCTACTCACTATGGGAACTACTGATGTCTGCTTATTCCGCAATAATTCCGTTCATACAACTCGCCTTTGATAGAGGTGAAGAAGATAAAGAACTTAATGAAGCCTCCCAGTCGGCCATTGACGGTGTAAGGTTATTGTTCATCGCAAACGCAAATATAACAAAGAGACGTAGGGAGGCCTTCCGCCCAAAACTCGCGAGAGATATAGCGGAACTGTATTCCTAGGGCACCTGGAAACAGTGCCCTAGGCTCGTAGGAACATCAATTCCCCTTCAGTACTTAGGTAAGTACCTCGGGTAATCATCTATAGGACTGATCATGATAAACCCAGGATGTCAGTTTTCCTTGTTTCCGCGGAATTCCGTGTTTTCATTTTTGGAATAAGATATCCTTTCTTTCTTGTGTAAAATGAACATAACAATTAAAAGATACTCAAATCAACCATGATTCAAAAATTCCCCAATTAACCTGCCTCCAGACCAATGTTCCGCAGTGATAATGTTATTTGTATCTACTATATTTTAGGTCTTTTTGGTGTAAATATAGATCTGATGTCTAACCCTGTATTGCCAGGGAAATATTTCCTTGTTTTTTTTTCTGACCCCAACTGACATCCCTGCTAGTAGTTAACACAGAGGCGCTACAGCCTGACAGACTCTGCCACCCTGGTGTTGTCTCCTGGAGGGAGGAGGGCTTGGAGCAGGTACTCCAGGCTGTGCCGTGGTTACTGTAACACCTGGAGAGGCCGTGGAGTGGCACCTGATCACCTGCTTATCTCGGCTGCGGGGTGGTGAAGGGGTCAGGTCAGTCAAACTCAGGTGAACACAGGTAAACATGGCGCGGACGATTAGCTGTTTGTTCACACTGTGAGTCACGCCAGATTCACTGAGCAGGGCCACTCAGGTCGGCTCTGACTCCATCACCAGTGTCTCATTTAGCATGATGGATTTGTGATTCCCAATAAAAAAATATTTAAAAAAAGAGTACTTATGAGCTTATTACAATGTTAAGCAACCATGGTTTTGTAAGTGTCTAGTGTGTAAAGTCTGGGAAGAGAAATTTTAAACTAACTGGACGTAAAATCAACCAAACCAAACCAAACTTGATGCTTTAAATGTGTAGGGGTGATATTTTTACCTAAATTCATCTCATAAATCCGATCAAACCCAAATTAAGTCTAATAGAACACATTGGACGTTAAAGTACCCAAACAAACAAACCTGATTCTTTTTCTGGTTTGGCATTATTTTTTGCCATTATATTTTTACTGGTTATTCAAAAAGAAGTCACACACGGTACCCGATCTCGATAGGAAGCAATCTCATGTAGCGGAGGGAAAGGCTTTGTCCAACGACTCGACCACAGATGACACCTAGGTTTGTATTTCTCACGGTCTAATATCGCCCTCAATTTAAAATCGACTCTCATTGGTGAGGAGAAGCCTAATTTGAATGTAAACCAATTCGTATTGAGACTTTCCTAAAAGAAACCACAGATATTACGGGAGCTCTCTCAGGGAGAGATTAATGATACTTGGTACCTTCGATGATCGTATTGCAGTTTCTGGAGCTCAGGATAAATAGAGAGTGTGAGATGATAACAAGATAATTCTATGCTATTCCGCATTTATTCAGTAACTGTGTTTCGTAATGGTTAATAACAATCATTGTAAACAATGAAGCACAGATGTCAGCTTTCTACTTTTCCAAGGAAATCCACTTTTTCATTTTCAGTATATAGAATTATATTCCTTGTGTAAAACAAAGATGACATTAACTGAGTCTCATTCACAAAAAAACAATGGTTTGAACCTCCCCACAGACCCTCAGCCCTATATCGTGGCTGACACCAACGTGTTTTCCACGTTTTCCTGGTCTCTCTGAGGTAGTAAGTTGCCCATGACAAATATTTCCTCTTTTTATTGACCTCAACTGACATCCCTAAATTGTTGTAGAACATTTGTTATGGTTTGACTGGGCACACCTGGTATAAAGGATCCTCCATTTGAGAGTATTGCAGCTGCAACATTCATACTGGGCCAGTTCAGATTCATGGAATTAACCTTGATGGATCCGCCTATGACATGGGAAGTCTTGTGACGTACTTCATCCGAGGTACGTCAGTTAACAGTGGCCAATCTGAGAACACATATTTTGTATACATTTTTGTCTTTTAAGAATTTCTTTATTAACCATTAATTGTAACATAGGCACAATCTACTTTTGGGGATTCAAACATGCCGCTCAGCTAATAAAGGGGCCTAGGTGTAAGCCATATGTGTATAGCTAGTTTTTATCACCCTGCCCATGGAAGTACATAATTCCCAAGGTGGTAAAGTATTTTGTTACAACTTTCACTGGTAAAACCTTTCGCTTTGATGCTTAGTACATAATATTAATAATTAGGTATGCATTCAATAGAATATGACACGACATACAGAAGGAATTTCTCTCCAAATTAATTGATAAGTTATAAGTATCCTGTTTTAAGGCAATTACTTCGTTTAGGATTTTGTACATATACATAGTTCCAAATGGACTTATAGTCATAGTACCTGTACTCCAAATGTTGAAATGTACTGTAGAAAGTAAGGTAATGATACAGACAGTGAGATGTGACCTGTCAGTGATAGATATACTTATTGCTCCTACATGTAGGGGTTAAGTGACTCATAACCGGCTCACTGAGTCCTACAAGCCATTCATTACAAACTCATGTACATAAACTGGAATACTATTTATGATATGCTGTCAGCTTTATAACCCCCTCATTTCCGCACCCCCGATTCCAATATCAGTAAATTTTCCTCGCATATATTCATTTCCCCTCACACTGACTCTCTCCCACTCACGTGCCCTTAACATCCCATTCCCACTATTCTCTCTCCCCAGTTTTTCACGCAGGCACATTTTCTCACCAGGTGTCGGCGTCATAACCTGGGTTATAATTCATCTCCACCAGAGGACTTCTTTTTTTTGTTGTTGTCGTCGTGAGCGGCCATAGTGCACGTCCCATACCCAGGTGTCAGTCAGCCCCATCCACTGTACCCCCTCCCCCGTCCCCCCCCCCCCCCTTTCCCATTGTCCCACGCCCTCACGGTGAGACACCGGGTTCCCATGGAAACCTTGGTTAATGTGTCTGACAATAAAACCATTCGATTGGATAGATTTGGTTTATGGAACGGGAGAAGGTGACTGGTGTTTTTATGTGGGCAGCGACCTGTGCTGGGTCCGATATGTCAGTCACTGAGCGCAATCTCCACCCAGAGTCCCTGTGAGCTGCTCCCTCGGTATATGAGAAGCTTCCACACGCTCACTCCCAGAGCTCCCAGATGGTTTTGAGTTTCAGTTCGAGTTCACTCTGATTTAATAAGCCGAGGCGGTGTCTGTGTGCGTATGATGAATGGCTATTGTTATCAGGAAAAGTTTGTTTGATCGAATATGTGTAGGATATTACAGGTTTGGGACTAAAATGAAACGGCATTTGTGATATTTCAATCGGTATAAGTTATTATAGAGGAAACCCATGAAAGTTTAGGGTCTGAGCTCGTATCCCATCGAGTTTGAATCACGTAGTAATTCACAAGACGAAGCCGCGTGAATTGCTATGTGATTCAAATGAGATGGGATCGAGCTCTGACCCTAAACTTGAATGGGTTTCTGAATTTATCTCACCCTTAATATTGACTAATGGGCTAACATTTGTGACATTATCCCCCATTGGATATTTTTCCTAAATATCTAATGGGTGTTAGATACGAGTTTCCAATGTTAAGTCTATGGAGAAAAAATATCTGGGGTGAGATAAAAAAGCACAATGTTTCTGTAATTGCATATGAGTTTTGCATAATCAGTATTCAGAAGTCATGGATGGTGTTAAAAAGTATTTTGTGCAGTACAGCTACAGATTATGGATAATAGCAATTGTTTTTCAAAAGAGGTATGTTTTGGTAAACAAAAGCGACTGGGGTGGGGAGTTAGCTCAGTGGTAAAGAGCACTGGACTTGTAATATCAAGGTTGTCAGACTTTGTTGATTCGGGTCCCACTGCAGCCACTTTTCTCCTTCACCCCAGCAGTGGTAGATTTACTGCTATATCAAAGGCCAATCCTTCTCATACCATGTTCATGTGGTGTGGGAAGTAAAAGAACTCTCATCTTGGTAAATGTGTAGGGGTGAGGTTTCTACCTAAATTCATTTCATAGATTCGATCACCACCCTTGTGGTGTAAAAGAACCTTGAGAAGTCTTGTGAGAACCTGCAATGGTTAACTGGACGTTAAATCAAACCAACCAACCAACCAAGAAACCAACAAGCTGTGTTTTCCATTTGTTTTGCTAACGTGGTTCCTGGTTCAGTATACATGCCACATGTATCATCAGAGAAAAGAACTCATACCGATTCGTAACAATCTCTGGTATACAACAGTAAAATAGCCACTCGGGATTCCAGTAAATTCGCCACTCCGGATTCCAGGTAAACGTGATAGAGTAAGACGTAGATTCCCTTCAGGGTGTACATTAAGACATGATGAAATAAAATATACAAATATACAGAAATGGCAGTTTTCCTCTTTTCCTAGGAAATCTTTGTTTTTCATTTTCAGTTTTTAAGATTATTTCATCTCGTGTGAAACAAAAGAGAGAATTAATTGGCCCTCATTCACGCTAATAAACAGTGCTTCAAACCTCCCCACATACCCCAGCCCCCCTTCCATGGTCTATAACGATGGGTCTTTTCCGTCTCTCTAAGGCAGCAAATTCCACATGAAAACTACTTTCTCTTTTTTTCAAGACTATACAACTGATATCCCTGAATATATGATAGAAATAAAGATATATAGAGAATAGCACATATTCAGCTATGTTCTATGGGAGATCTCTGGCCAAATACATGATTTGTTGCTATTAGGGACCTGTTTCAGTAGTCTCGTGACATTAGGCCTAGACAGACATCAACAGCGGCACCAACAGTGCAAGCAACAGCGGAAAAAGACTAAGAAATATCAGAAGATCGAAGTGGCCAATCTTCTTCATATTTGGAACGATTATAGATTATATGTATCCCCTACTCATGTTAAAGTGTCATTGTTTAATTCCTATGAGAAGTGAGTGAAACTCTGTGTGTCATCGATTGCAATCTTGTGATCTGTCCGTATGGTGTCACAGACGCCATCTAGACATGTCACAAAACTACTGAAACAGGTCCTAGGGTGTGATGGATAGTGAAATTGAAACGTAACAGTTTCAGAAATGATCCAGTGACGGATGAACGATTGTTGTAAACTACGTCTATGACTCTCAATCTCCGAGAAAAAACCCACACCGATAAATACTTACATGGAATGACAGATAAAGAGAGAAAAACAAAGACATAGTTTGAGGTCAACTGCAGCGTTTGACATGCAGGAGATGGTACACTGAAGGTGGGGTGGCGGTGGTTAGGGGAGGGGAGGGGAGGGGAGGGAGTAGCATGTCAAGCAGCCATCGGGCACCTTAGCATGTGATTACATGCTATTAGCATGTCGCCTGTCCTTGTCCCATGCTCCCTGTCTTTAGGGGTAAGTCCTTCGTGATATGTTTCAGTCATGTGTATGAGTGATTCACCAAGTTGAAACCTTGTTTCTCTGTTATTACCCAACCTGGATATTAATCACCATTCAATGTTGTTATCTTTCCCGGCCTGGTGGGAGCAGATTGGGTTTTTTTCTCCCAATGTAACATTTTTATGTTAGTTTTTGTTTCTCTCTTTATGATTTTTTTAAGTCAGTATTTTAGTTATTTGATGATAATAGGGGGTCTTTCAAAGACTGCTAATCGCTCAATTACCGCCGGAAAAAAATCTGAATAAGGGCGTGTATTGTAACATTCCTGTTGTTTTTATCATCTTTAGAGGGTACACCCACATATGGGTATCTCTTTCGTAATGATATAAGTCCACATGAGATATTTAAAAAATGAATAAATTGAGTGGTACTTTCCCTCTGCACATTAAACAGTTACATATCGATGTCGAAGATATGAATAGCTAGGTACGAATCTAAGAAATATACACCGGGAAATTATTCACAGATAATAATCTAAATTCGAAGTTCTAGCTGCACAATGAAACATCATACATTTATCTAATTAGGAAAAAAACCCAGCTTTTTTTTTCGATTTCCTTGGCACCCCATATTGCGCTGGTACCTGCATGGGGATCGGAGAGTCGCTATATGTAGGCCGGTACCAGCGTAATTTACTGCGGCGCGGTAGTTAATTGTGGCGGCGCTGTTTGACTGTGACACACGGGCTCAGATGAGGGACACTCAAGGCAGTCTACCGCCATCATCTACGTATTAATAAACCTAATCACCGTGTGCTTGGCCTGCTTCACGTGCTCACAGCGAGGTCATGGTCACACGTCCCCCCCCCCCCTCACCCTCACACACACACACACACAGAGCTCAGTACATGCGGGCAGCAAAGTGGACCCGGTCCGACCCCCTCCAGTCCACAAGCTCCGCTCGCGAGTCGCTCACTTTTGTACCAGGGCCATGTTTGACTCTTATTATCACTGGGGGTGTGATATACAGATAACAGTTACTTGCATAGGGACTAGACAATAATGGTATCTCGACCTGGTCTAGTTTGCCTGAGTACAGTACACTGTATACCTAGTCTATCGTAGAGGAATTTCTAACATCATTCTCAGGTTATGATAGTGTTGAATCATTTACTTCTTACTGTGTATGAGACAAGTAATACTAATATCAATCACCATTCGTGTTTTTATAAAGGATCTTATCCGTGAATACAATGTATCCGCCATTTATTTAGTTTAAAGTAAAGCAAGTATATTCTTATGTACGAGTTCTTTTACTTCATCATCTTTAACTGTAATTATTAGAATTTCTTCTTATACAAGGGTCATATCATGCTCACGTGAGGAATTTTTGATATGCAAGATAAACGCAGAGAACTACATATTCAATGTTAAGTGTTTGTCATATTTCATCTATAGATAGTGATTGGATCCCATTATCTAACCCCAGTAATTGCTCGCCTACTTTCAATACAAAATGAATCATACAATGATATATATTTAGCAGCTAGGAAACCAGTCTCAGATCCGAGTATTGTGATTGTTATCGTCCGTTTTTTTCCCAATCAGGACGTTTGCCTCACTCTGCAACATATATCTGAGAATAATGCACTTGGCACTTGAATTCCCTACTTTTGAAGAAGGTATTGTTGAGTAATTGTTGTATGAGCAAATTATATCATAATTAAGGAAGTTGTTTAGAATAATTACCCGTACACCAATATGATGAAATAGGTCACAGCATATTTTCTATGAATGTTTTCCGATATACACGTAGTTCACTCAAATTTTGCAAATGAAGGCAGTGGAATACCCATGCTTTATAGTCGCGTGAATTTGTAGAAACACATTTCCTTTTCACTGAGCAGCTCAGTCACAGTAAACGATACTATAAAAGTGACACAATTCAGCCATCTTGCCTCCAGGGGAATTTATGTGAGGTGCCTACTAGTTAGGTCACCTTCATAATTCCCAGGGTTGTGGTGGGTGATGAGATACAGGGTCGGAACATATGTGCAGCCCTGCTCTCCTACCCTCCTGCCCCAGCTCCTGTTTTTCGTGGCTGTTAACGTGAGAGGACGAGGCTTCAAAGCGGCCGCTGCGTCCCTCCCGCCGAGAGCCGGGATTGGCAGACGCTATGGTGTATCCCCATGACGTCATCCTCGGGACACCCTGGGTGGGGGCAGTTTCATATAAGGCAGTTCAGTGGTTGTATATCGACTTGCCTTTCACCACTTTCATCAATGCCCGGGCAAAGAAAAGCATCCAACGTTGGGATAATTGTACGTTAACTTCTTTCTTGAATTAAAAAAAGAGAAAAAGAAAAATTGCGCGATCTACAACATAACACTGAAATCTGATGACTGATACTGGATTAATTGTATTAAGAGTAGGTTACTGATGCAGTGTTACTCTGCTTGGAGCAGGATGTATATACCAGTCTTTAGTTTCCATGAATAGGTAGGATACCAAATGGTAGTTTTTATCATTGTGCTCATTGCAACGGATATTGTGGTTTAATGCTGAAACATATTTTATTGGTTGAACCATTAGAATATAAGATATTCCTGCTTATCCACTCACCCCCTTCTTTCTCTTTCCTGTCTGCCCGTTTCCAACAACTTTCTCCTCCATCATACCCCGATTTCAACCTGATAGCTCGCACCCACTTGTCATCCCTTACCAGTGTGCGTCTTCAGTTCCTTTTTCATACCTCGCCGCTTTCACTTTAATACCCTCAGTCTAAGCAACGCTGCTATGTCCTTTTGTTTGTCACACACTTTGATCATGAATGTCAGCGAAACATTGTTCACCAAAAACACAATTAATAAAGCTTTCTGGTACACTGCGCCCCCTCTTCCCTGTGCTCTCTGCACCCCTCGCCCACCTGCCGTCTCCGCGCGTCTCTGGGCGACGCTGGCCGGTGGCGCCCCCTGTCTTCGCTGAGCGGCGTTGTTTACAGCCACGCGTTCCGTACTTTGGACTCGCTGTGTTTCCACGGCACCTTTCAGTCGGATCCCAACCTCCCCACACTGACTTCCCACTGCCACCCCAACACACAGACATATGCTTATGGCCCTTAGTCTTTTTTTCTAACCTCACAGTCGGGAAAATTATTTGATCATATTTATATCACGTAATGCTCGATACCTCTGATTATTCTATCTATATTTAGAAGAGACGCCTTCATAACGTGGTATTCACGTGGAAGCAGTGTGCGACACGTATTTGATTATATCACATTTAAATCTAAATGGTTGGGTACCCATATCACAAAATTAGAACATCATGATACATATAATTACATTAGAATGACACAGATGCTATTCTTGTGCCAGTGATATGGTGATAAAGTGGCGGTTTCCCAGGGATTGAAGTAATATCACAACCCGCGTTTGATCCATGCTAATAACCCGACAGTGCTGTAAATATAGATAATTTTTAGTCTTCATTTGTCGTAGTGTCGTTATATCATTAGCATAGGTTCCTAATCATTCCAGCAATTCTGCATATGCTAGCACCGTATGAGCCCATCCTGGAGAAATCAATGTCTTCTTGTAAACTCAGGGATGTAGGTGCGTCGGGAACGGGGACTGACTGCTGCGACATCACGCGGCGATGAATGCAACAACAACAACCAAGTGCATGATGGGATACTGTTGTCACGACCACCACTGGATGCACATTGGATCCACTGGTTCCCGTTGCTATGGGAACCGACTCCGCGGTGGCATCCTCATCTCTGTCACATCGCATTGTTATACCAACCTGTCACCCCCAACCCTCCTGCCTTCCGATATATACCCGACTCGACTTGCCCTTAGTCTCCGTCGCTATTCATCGCCTTTGTTGGATTAACATGGGAAGTAGTGTGCGGTCTTGAAGGGAAGGACTTGATATTGTATATGTGTATGCCCATGATAGGCATCACTGGAAAATTAGAAGAGAAAACTGCTTCTTTAAATTGAATATACAACTTTGCTGGCAACGTTAATGAATCTGTCCCTCATTGACATAGGTAAATGGAGGGAGTAAGTGCTTGAATAATAGTAAATCAGGGTAGTATTGCTGATGTCAATAGTCCACATATTTGATGTTAATCATGAAAAGTATGTCATATAGGGAAGAGATCTTATAGGTCAGAGTACAGCTCAGAGTTATACAGCTTGCACAACTCACAGTATATTAAAGCGCACAGAGCAGCTCAATACACATCGCACAGAGGAACTCAAACACAATTCACAGAGCAGCTCACAGGACATCTCAGCACAGCTTTCAGCACAGCTCCTAATTCAGTTTGTAGCATAATTCCCAGTATAGTAAAACACACACGAAATCTACACTACATCTTCTGGTGCATCACATAGAACCGCTCACGGTACATGTCCCTGTAAAACTCAAAGCACAGCTCTGAGGTGCTCACATACACAATATTGACTTGTTTCAGATACAAGCGGTTATATGCTCCGAGGAATTGATGCGTAGTAATAACCGAGAGCATGCGAGGATATTGCGCAGAGGCAACTCCGAGGAGCATACAACCGCTTTGAATTGATACCAGTCTATATTGTATTTATTATCCACCTTTTCCTGACAAGTGCCGTACCCATATTAGTTTATTTTAGGTGCCCACTATTTTTCCGTATGCACCGGGTTTTGCAGCCCGGAGCATACAGCATATCTGTATGCTCCGGGTAAATAGATACATGCTGCTCATGTGTTTTTTAAGGACAGTATGTATTAGGTGGATAATAAAACAGAGACAGACAGACAGAGAGGGACAAGACAGACAGAGGGAGGGACAGAGACAGAGACAGAGACAGACCGAGAGACAAGGACAGGGACAGAGACGAACAGAGACAGAAAGAGAGACAGACATACAGACAGACAGACATACCGAGAGAGAGACACAGACCGAGAGAGAGGGACAGAGAGAGGGACAGAGAGAGGGACAGAGAGAGACCAGGCTGACCCAGGCGGACACTCCCCACTGCGCAGTCAGTCATGCAGAACGATCTGTTACTGCCTCTTTGTGTCTGTTCACTGAGCCATGACGACCAGCGCCGAGCTGCTCACGTCTGATCGGAGCTGCTCATGGCCCGATGTCCCGTCCCGAGCTACAACTACAAGTTACACTTTGACGCCGGTATGGGCAATGTGGAGTCAGTGGTTGGGAGGAGGGTGAGGGGACTGAGGCACGGGGGGGGGGGGGGGGGCGTGTATGCACTTCAGGCTCGCCCATACCGCCCTTTAATTTGCCCGCTCATTTCTGTCCGTTCACTGGCATTTTCTACCTCACCTAACATGTAGTTGACATCTTGTGTTACAGGAAATGCGTCCCGTTTTTAGTCTGCCGTGTTAAACGTGTGTATTTTTTTTATACAAGGAACACGACTCTCTTTTTCGTCTCTTTATTATCTTTTTTTTAAAAAAACATTTCACCAAAATAATCTCGACAACAACGGTAATCACTCCATGGACTAGTTTTTACTTGTCTTTGAGTTATCAACAGGATTTATTTCTCCCTCTTTTTTCAAATAAATAAATGAATTTTTGATATTGGTTAAGAAAAACAATTATCACTTGAATCTACAGATTACTATTATTATTATTTTGTTGGAACTCTTATGATATGATATGCCTTTCATCATTTTAAATATATTCTGGATATTAAAATTGAAAGGTGAATGTTATAACAGACCGGAGCGAGACCAGTTTAAAGTGGTATCAGGCCGCTTAAGGCCGTACCCGCTGGGCGATATATCTCACTGCGAAATTTGGCCTCCCCTGAATCGCATGTAGTGGCAGTTTATCGCAAGGACTGTTGACCTTCACAGTGAGGTGTACACAACAGGGAGTGGTACAGCAATCGCCTGCGTTTTGGGGTCCACTGTGCTCTTTTCAGAACCCATTTCGGCCAGGGCTACTCTGGGATTTGGGTACAGGCGGCCGACGACCCTCTGAACGGGTGTAAATGGGTCTAGGAACAGAATCGCAGGAATGAAGACAGACATGTTTGAATTATATCGCACGCGATTCCGCGCCCAGTCCGCGGGGGGCGGTACCGGAATCTCGGGGCCAGAAATCGCAAGCTAGAACCCATGCACAGGGAGATTGGGGATGGAGGGGTCATTTATCGCATAGAAAGGGACAAGAATCGCACAGTGGGTTCAGGCTTTTACTGTCCAGCTCGTTAGACACGCAGCGATCCCTCGCGGGGAACTCGGGAAACGCTCAGCGTAACAAATAACTTGACCTACATCGCTAATTTGAGCGTCGGCCGGAACCACAGCGGACACCCTCAGCGTCTAGTTAGCCCCAAATAAGTCAATTTTCTAGGCCGAGTGTGCAGTTCTTAACTGGGAACCCCACTAACCACCGCCGCCCGCCGTGTGGTTTGTAATCATTGATGAGGGACGCCGTGAAATGATTCATTAGAGCTTTGGCGGGAAACGACGCTGACGTTCCTGGTAAAAAAAAAGTCGTCTGCTGCAAATGGCGCCGGCCTGTTCATGCTAATATGGTCGCCATTCTGTGGTAAAAAAAGAAGAGGAGAGGGAAAGAGTTTCTTGATTATTTCACAGGAACCTCTGCTATTACAATCCCCACACATATTCCTGGAATCTTGTGAATAATGAATCTTTTAAAGCCCTAAGTCAGCAGGTTTGTATCTATAATTCCAATTTCGTTACCTCTCCGGGCAGTAAATAAAGGGATCTGGATGATTCGCTTCATTTCTATTTGTCTCCTAATGCTAGAGAACAGTAAATCACAAAATACGCAAGCAAAGCCGTCAAGCTTCAAGCATGGGTCCTTTGTGGATGATTCAAGTCCTGTCCTTCTAATGAGGAATGACTAGAGTATGAATTACCTTGCACTAGGTTGTAACAAATAATTATTTCACGGTTCAATATAGTTTCTCTTCCGTCTTTCACTAGGGTTTATGTTTTTTTTGAATCCCTGATTGTCCTTTGATTCTGTATCTTATCATTCGATGTGCAGGTGGGGTTGATTACTCTTCTGTAGCTTTTGTCAAAGAAGCAAGTTTTAACGGATAAGAAAGTCATTCCTTTAAAGGATGTCCTTAGGAGGGTGTGCGATTTTACCATTCAGAAATTAGCATGATCTCACGACAGCTTTTAGCAGTGATGGTCATTAGCTGTATGAGCATAAAACTACTTTAAAAGGGTGTTGTCTCATCTTTGGGTTAAATGAAACCTGCTCTAGACAGTTCCCTTTATTAAAGACTACACGGAATGTAAAGTACACAATATATGAAAATAGTTTTAGTACCAAGCCCTTTACATAAATACCAGTTACAGAGAATCTTTGGCAGTGGTGCCTATAATCAGTCTATTGGTATGTCTCCACTCAGACTGATTGGCTAATTATCCTGTGTACTTACCTTGTAGCTCCAGAATGGAAATTGCTGTGTAACTGTAGTCGCACTTTTTTGTATCTTATTGTTCTATGTTTTGGCAAAAATGGTATGTTTAATCTCGATGGTAGTGGTAAGCATTGTAGTCTATCAAATTGTATGGAAATTATTCTTTCTTATTTTGAACAGAGAAGCTGTTAAATCATTGACGGAATGAGATTCACTCTGATTTTCTAACAAGAACCATACTGCAATAGGGAACTCTGAAACACTTTTAAATACAGTAAAACCCCGCTTAAGGGGCCACCCCGCTTATGGAGATATTTTGCTCCGAACGGAAATACCATCCTCTATTAAGAGTTTATTTTAACCCCACTTAAGGGAACACCATGCTTAAGGGGACACCCCGCTTAAGGGGACAGTTATTTCGGTACGGAATGCTTCTTAACCCCGCTTAAGGGGATACTTTGGAGGGTGTCCCCTTAAGCGGACACACTTGCCATAAGTGTAGTTAAATATCAGCAGGTCTTGGCAAGTCTAAAAAGCTGAGGACAAGTGTGGTAGGGCGTACACACATTTCTCCCAGTGAGTTAACAACCTCGCCCTCCCCCACCACCAGCACCGCACACACAGAGCACGTGACGCTAACGTTTATCTCGGTAATTCTGTCTCATTAACTCAGCCTACAAAGGTGCCACGGCAGAAACCATTACTCATCTGTATATATGTCACCATCGCAAAACGTGTCTCGTCCACCTCCCCGCACCCATTCCCATCCCCCAGTCACTCCTCCCCACACCTATTAACATCCTCCACGTTTCCTCCAGGCCGAGCTGCTCCACCGCCCTCTTTACCTCACCAGCGCCACTCGGCGGCCAGGAGGGGAATTACTCACCATTTAGAGAATTTAGGGCTGGATAGTTGCTATTATTTGGCTTTATCTCACCCCTTGGTATTTTTTCCTCCATAGACTTAACATTGGGAACTGGTATCCAACGCCCATGAGATTTTTAGGGAAAATATCCATTGGGGATTATGCCTGATATCCCCCCCACCCTTAGACTTAACATTGGGAACTCGTACTCAATGCCCATGAGATATTTAGGAAAATATCCAATGGAGGTTTATGTCAGAAATGTTAGCGTATTAGTCAATGTGAAGGGTGAGATAAATTCAGAAACCCATTCAAGTTTAGAGTCAGAGCTCGATCCCCATCTCATTTGAATCGCTACGTAATTCTCGCGGCTTCACTTTGTGAATTACTACGCGATTCAAACTCGATGGGGTACGAGCTCTGACCCTAAACTTTCATAGGTTTTCTCTATAGTGTACGGCTTGTGGGGAGTCCAAAGAGTTAAAGGTTCGTGGTTGAAGGGTTAATGAGCTGCTCAACGAGCGACTGCTGTAGGTACCGGATATGGACTGTTTTGCCCGGTACACACGGAAGATTAGCGAGTATACACAATCATGCCGGCCTCACACACGACACTCCCACCTTGTGCCGAGCGACATGACCACCGCTCATTGCGACAGACCGAGTAACTCATTATTCATGGAGGAGTACGTGTTTATAAAGCTATACGATGCTCATCGCTGAGAAAATTAGCAGCTTTTACCAGGACGTTGTGAATGGGTTCTCATGTTATACACGACCAAATTCCTCATCGGGATGGCATCCAGGAGCGCCTGTTTTAAAACTGGAACAGGATGTTTTAAAATGATATATATTATATATTATCGTAAAACTGTATGAGTTTTATGTATGAGTTTTAATCTTGACCACCGTATGCCACGACTGGAGTTTGGCATAGTGACTTCATGAGGCGAAGCCGAGTGAAGTCCAGAGCCAAAACTTCAGTCGTGGCATGCGGTCGCCAAGATTAAAACGAATCAAGTTTTGATTTTATCCTATCCCGTCTCCTCGATTTTGGAATATTACGTGATAACAATTCTGTATGGCACTAGTGGCATATAAAACTCTGTATGCCAGTCAGCGTGGCATACGGAAACTCAATGTTAAACCTATGGGATTTTATATTAGGGGTAGGATAAATCAATAAGCCATATGTTATGTGTACCTGACCCAGTCAATGGTCCAGGCACCATAGGCTTATCAATACGATATCCCTAAATAAAGTTGATTTTATCACTTCATTTTGTCCCCGTACAACAACAGACCAATGTGATCTGTGATATTTCTCAATACTTTGGAAGGCCTATCTATCATGTGCCAAAAGGCAACACAAAGCTAAGTGTTTCTCTTGTGGAATCCTAAAGTGTAAAGCCAACCTAAATATGCATAGAGGATGGGCAGGTACAAACCAAGTGGTGATCTCTCAACAGGTTTTCATGATTTGATGTCGGGTAGCAACTAACCTTCCCCATTTACATTTGCTTAATACACTGGCACCTGCCATCCCCTGTGTTTGTAATAACGCATTTTGTTTGTGAACCTTGATTTGGGCATTGTCAGGGTAGGGTACTGTGAGACAGGCTGACTGGCCAGTAGCAGTCTGTCATACTTAGAGTTAAATCGTACTGCCTGCCCTTTCACTGTGTGAGAGGCGTACTTTAAAAAAATGAATTAGCACGACGAATATTTGCAACGTGTCAGCTTTTACTGTAAAAATATATAATTCTCACGATCATATCATTACAGATTAGTTGTCTGCCAGGATTTGTTTTGTATACTTACGATAGTTTACAAGGGATCTGAGTCAGATAACGATACTTGTAATTTACAATTCAGAAAAACATATTTGATACAAAGGAAGAACTTGATGAGCGTTTGGTCTGTGTCCCCGTTTGTCATCGAGTTTGGAGCATACAGTAGGATGAATGAGGTGATAGCCGATTATATATTTCGATGCGCCCCAAATGAGATAATGAACGGGAACTCAGACCAAACACTAATATGTTTCTGATTTTATCTTAGTCAGTAAATATTTATCCGAATATTGCCCATTGAGTATGAGTTACCGTACTCACAAGCCTGTTGAGTATGAGTTCTTAATGTTAAGCCTATGGACGTTTATACCAGGCTAGCATAGAGTATAGTATGTCATGTGTGTTGTACGCCCGCGCCTTTACAATTACTCATGCATGGGACCCTTTCCTCCAGGGTTAGTTTTACCAACGAGTAAAGAGAACAATACTCATTGGTTTTACAGACATAAAAAGCTCTGAATATCTGAGGCCACCACAATACTCTCTAAGGTTAATCCCGCTCCAGCTTCCATATCACACATTCCCGTTGTGGTATTTCCCAGGAAATATTGTGATAGACTCTCCAGCCATAGTCCTTCAGCACGCCGTGTGCGCAGTCTCAGGTGACGGAGGTAAACCTCGGGACGGAGAGCACCGGGCAGGTGAGTGGGAGGAGGTCCGCCATGTTTACACGAAGCCGTGAAGGACTCTGGGATCCATGGCTGCCAGATGTGACCTGTTTCCTGCTGACCCCGGGCGCTGTGCATGCTGGGCAGAGACAAGTGTTTCGCAGGGGATCATGGGTACAGGGCCCCTACTGACCAGAACAAACCACCTTGGACGGAGGAGGACAGGACGGCAGATGTAAATCAGTCTCCATGGAGACCTTCAGTGTAGGATGTTGGGGATCCAAGTGATACGATTCGAATGATACAATTTTTAATAAATCAAAAGTTATTGATGAAGCAACGAGGTTGGGGAGTTATCTCAATGGTAAAGAGCACTGGACTCGTAATCCCAAGATTGTTGGACTTGTGGGTTTGAGTCCAACTGCAGCCACTTTTCTCCTTTAACAAAGGACAATCCTTCTCATACCATGTCTATGTGGTGTGTGAAGTAAATGTACTCTTGACTCGGTAAATGTTTAGGCTGGAGAGCCCATCACAATATTTTCTGGGAAATACCTGATTTCATCTCATAGATTCGGTCAAACCCAAAGTAAGTCTAATAGAACATATTGGACGTTAAACTAACCAAACAAACAAACTATTGATAAAGCGCTGATTGCACCGAGCAACCGAAACTTGCCGAAAACCGCATGGGGAAAATTTGGAAAAGATCGTTAGCATAGTTGGCGGTGGAAGTGCGCACCTTTTTCTAGTAATTTCGGGCGCTACTATGATTTATCATGCGAGTACAATCACCATGTAAGATATTGTTTGATACATCCCAAAGAGGCCAGAAACTTTCCGATAAAGCCTTACCCTGGTGGATTCAGCACTTAAGGAAAGTCAGTGGGATGAAGATTTGGCAGAAGAATTGCAGGTGGGCGCTAAATCATATACCCCTTTGAACTCCTCATTGTACTTTCAGGTAAATGACTCGAATAATATTACGCGTTTAATTGGAAGGCAAAGGTATCAATAAGAAAAGGCTCAGTCAATCTACACAGCTCATTGGCGATGGGGATGTACAGGGTATAAAATTTAGATATGAAAACATTATAGTCATTGATATTTCCTCAATACAGTCATTCAAAACATATTGAATAAGAGTGTGTTTGGCGAGTGTATTTGTCAATCGTGACCCATAGGTGTTGATGGTAACCATTCAGAAATAGAAGCCATGAGTATCGGGAGATTTCTGCTGGTTACTCAGCGGGTCAGGTATCCCGTCGGCAAGGGAATACAGATCACCCTCACTGCCTGCCGAGAACCAGCATGCACGGCATGCCACATGGCGTTTTGGAGTACTACACATTCACTCACACAGCACAGGCATGCTCTGAGCTATTCCCGGGGACTAGGAGGTACAAAAACTCAGATTGTGCTGGGAGAGTGTACTATAAACGCCTGTAGTAGGCCGAACACTCTCCCTCCCGCTAGGCTGGTATTCAGTGATAAAATAATCTGTATATAGTGATATGAATTATATTTAAAGCCAACTCCAACTTGCCCTCTGAAATTTCTCCACCCGACTAGTGCCAAGCTTTGTTTACTCATATATTCTCATGCTGGAAGCCCTTTTTGTGGTTCTGTCAGCTCTGTGTAAATATGTCAGTGTGACTTAAAAGCATCTTTTCCAATACTGGTAACGCAATGTGTGCAATGCTACGCATTGGACCAGTAGTAATTGAACGAGTAAGTTGGAGTTTTAATTTTGTTAGGCAGGTGCGAGAGAATTGACCAACTTTCCTTGTTTCCCCTCTATGCTTCCCAGCAGCCTTCTTTCCGTTGCATCCCTCTTCATTCTGCAACTCTCCGTAAGTCCGATCACCCCCTTCTCCCATCTCCCAGCTTCTCACACCCCCCCCCCCCCTAACCCCCATACACACAGGACAAGAACCCTGGATCCGCGGCCGTTTGTTTACACCCGGTTGCCATGGCGATATGATAGGATTAAGGAGGTCCATGCAGAGCGGTGGTGATTTTAATCGGCTGACTGCGGCGGGCTCGGGGGTGGTGGCGTCTTTTGTTGGTGATTTTATTATATCGATTCGATTTACATCCCTACGTTTGTACAATAAGCCTGTCAGGGCACTCCCTAAAGTGCCTGTACTGACAACCTGGCAATGTTTCATGGTCTTACATTTAAAAGGGGTCGGTTTTATTGACGCAAGGAGCATTCACTGCGACTGTGATCTTTACGAAATAAAATCTATTATCTTAACGGGGATGATTCTATCTAAATAAACCAGCGCGTGTCTCCCCTATTATTTCTGTGATTGAAAAGAATTTAGAAAGTTTTTACTTCGAAATTTTCTTTCAAAGTACCTTCTCCAGTGGCCAAGAACTCGCTAATACTTGGACTCCCTGAATTGAAAAAAAAATCCAGTGTAGAGAGAAAGTGGGTATTACTTCTTGGAAGTTCTTGTGTTTAAGATAGTGAAGTAAGTTTGGATGAAGTTAAAAGCCAAGGCGAACGTGCTTTCCACGTGAATTGATGTATTTGCACCTGACCAAGGTATACAAGTGAAATGTACGATATACCTGTAGCAGGCAGGCCTGCCAGGGAAAAAATGTAAAGTGAAGGGAAGTGCCGCGAAGAGATCATTTGTATACCTATCCTCTCATAGATCAGAAAGCCACTTGAGAGGTAAGTGAAGGCTGAAGACCACACCTTCAGGCTGCGAGCTGCGGGGCGGGAGGAGATGGTGTGCACATTGTGTGTATCATGGTGTTAGGTGGACGTTAAAACTCGGGTTTTATTATATATATATATATATATATATATATATATTATATATATATATATATTATATATATATATATATATATATATATATATATATATATATATATATATATATATATATATATATATATATTATATATATATATATATAACTCACTGAATCAACTTGGACGGGGAGATACTATAGAGGAAGCTTATGAAAGTTTAGGGTCTGAGCTCGTATCCCATCGAGTTTGAATCACGTAGTAATTCACAAGGCGAAGCCGCGTGATTTGCTATGTGATTCAAATGAGATGGGATCGAGCTCTGACCCTAAACTTGAATGGGTTTCTGAATTTATCTCACCCTTAATATTGACTAATGGGCTAACATTTGTGACATCATCCCCCATTGGATATTTTTCCTAAATATCTAATGGGTGTTAGATACGAGTTTCCAATGTTAAGTCTATGGAGAAAAAATATCTGGGGTGAGATATTATAGAGGAAGCCTATGAAAGTTTAGGGTCAGAGCCCGTATCCCATCGAGTTTGAATCGCATAGTAATTCACAAGGCAAAGCTGCGGGAATTATGTAGCGATTTAAACGATTAAACGAGATGTAATCAAGCTCTGACCCTAAACTTGAATGGGTTTCTGAATTTATCCCACCCTTCACATTGACTAATGGGCTAACATTTGTCACACAATCTCCCATTGAATAAATTTCTTAAATACTCCATAGGCATTGGATACGAGTTCCCAATATTAATACCAGGGGTGAGATAAAATGATCTCTCTCAAGCCACTTCTAATACAATCTCGGTATAACCCCTCTCTCAATTCTTCCCTCATTGATGTAGTGTTTTATTTAGCTCAGTACGAGATGGAGTCTTATAGTTGAAATATCATCCTGGAGAGGCCTGCGGGCTAGTATTGAACGCAAGCTTTTACATTTTCTCAAGGTCCAAAGTTAGGCAATATAGTCCATTAGAATGTGAATACCTTATCCCATATGCAGTTGAATTACTTAATCTAGTTGGTCAACAGATAGTAGGTCTCCCTTGCCAAAATAGAATATATATACGAGATATTCAAGTGGTTTGAAAATAACAACAACAAAAATAGACAGTAAATTCTATGAGATCTAAACATTGCTCAGTCATCATTTCATTGGTTGTGGATATATATATATATTTTTAGATTAGTTTATTGCATCATCTCATACAAATGTTGAGTTTTTCAGATACAAGTAGTCGTTGTCTCAATAAATGCGATCATACATAACTACACATATAACTAGATATCATGTATCCTGTCCTACAAATAATTGTGATCTGTGTCCTTGAATGCTTGTAATCTGTACGAAACGTTCCCCTGAGGTACACAGAATGGTCGGTCCCCGTGAAGGTAACGCTGGGCACGTCTGTGTGTGAGCAGGGCGCGGGCGAGGAGTTAGCTGAGGCAGGGCTTGTTAAAGACCAGATGGCCCGTATCACCTCTTATCTCACTCCTCCCCACTTATAGTGGGAAACAGGTAAAGGTACTTACCCCAACAGCGCCAGAAAAAGGGACTAAATTAAACCAGTCGCAGGCACAGAAATCCACCCTTACAAAAGCAGGAATACTAATCATTACATTCCGGGTCAGTTTGTTAAGACCAGGATGTGAATGATGCTTCATCGTCAAGGAGTGTGTCGTACGTACCTCTAGATGCGGGAGGGTTGGGGGTTGACGGGTGGTAAAGCCCGGTTCCCACTAAGCGATTTTGGGGCATTTATAGGGCACCCGTCGGCGACTATCCAACAAAATATCTAGGAACTTGCTGAGTCGCCAAGTGGGAATGCAAAATGGCAAAATCGTCGGCGACTATTGCCCAACCCCCCGTTGTTCGGGCTTGAGTCGGCGACTGGATTCTCTCTTAAAAGGGCACCATTCTCTTGTAATTCAATTTCAAACATGTTTGAAATATATCAGGGCATAGTTGCCGACTGTGCCCTCCCACCTGCTGTGCGACTGCGGTTTCCCGGCGATTATGCCCGGCAGTAGTCTCAGGGGCAGAAATCGCCTAGTGGGAATGGGCCTTTAGGGAAGGGAAAGGTTAGAGGTATGGGGAAGTGGTAATAGGCCCAATGGTTAATGTCTTCCTTACCTGGCCACTCCCACACTGTCTGAGATAAGCCGATTCACTCTCCAACCAGAGGTACTCGCGCATTGGGTTTGCACGTTCCTCCATCTCTGCCGAATGGACTAGATTCTATGTGCCAAACGTAGTCATCAGTTAAATCTTAAAAACAGTGTTAACATACACAGTTCCACATACAGACCTGAAACCAATGGCCCAGACTTGGTAGAAACTCTGGAACCGCACCAGAAATAACAAACTACGAGAGATTGTAGTGGCCACTAGCCTGACCCTTAGGAAAGATAACCTGACAAGAACTGAACAGGTGAAACTGACCCGTCTGCGGACAGGTCACACCAACTGTCATATGGGCACGTCCTGAGAGGTGAATCAGTACCTGTGTACCAAACATGCAACACTCTGTTTAGAGTAAAACATCTCATGCTTCATTGTCAGGCCACAAAGAAGAGCAGGAAGAAAATCCTAAAGAATGCCACAGGAATGCGCAGTGTTTTCATAACACTGGCAAGAAAGAAATTCTTGATTTCCTCAGGGAATGTGAGATTTTAGATAAGAAAATTCAGAAGAGTAAAATGTCTGGATCAACCAGGCTACCTTGTTATTCCAACGGGATATGCAAATTTTAGAAAAGTAAACCAAAATAGGTCCAATTTGAACAAATTGGACGTTAAACTACCCAAACAAACAAACAAACAAACAAAAGTTTAACCTTAATTGGTTTATCTTCATAATCACACCTAATGTGTGTAAGATAGATTGACCTCATAGCGCTACGGTGTACATCTATCTGTACTCAATTTTACTCGAGTCCATTGTCCGGACTTTCTTCGATTATCGCCCCTTCTACACTTCCCTTGAGGACTTATATACAACTAACTTTGCTCCCTGTGTGGCAAACCTTATGTAAAGAAGATCAACAAAACATCATTCAGTTGGTTCACAATTCAGGATAAAGCACTACAAAGTGACACACTTCTAGAGGAACCGGAAGCTGGCTTCACTCACTGTTCCAAGTCCCGAGTAACATATTTAGTCAAAACTAACCCAGTTTGTTTCCATATCATTAGTTTAACTGGTAACTACTGGCAAAAGGTTAATTTGATCATTGCAATTAGGTCTCATGTGAATGTAAACGACAGTAGCCAGATATAGTGTTTACAAACAGTCCTATTAGTGCACCTTGGGTGAAATAGTCACTTGTCGCAGAGTCACAGTGATATCTGACAGATTCGGGTTGGAGAGTGAGTCGAACCACTCATCGCTGAACGATAAGTCACGAAAGTGTTTGTCGGTAAGATAGTCGGCCAAAGGAGGGATGGAAGATAAACTTTGTGAGCTCAACTCACAATAGCTTCCCACTCCCTTTCACTATACATATCAATATATATATATATATATATAGATATACTACTACCTGTTTGAGAGGAAATCCCATACACCATAACGAAAAACATGTAAAGGAAGTTTAAAACTTATATGGTGGATTTCTGAAGTAATACAATACTTGTATAATAAGCTTGAAATGAATGTTGAGTGAAATCCCAATACTGCTGCTAATTAAAAGAGGGACTGTAAAAGACGATGTATTTTGTGTGATTATAGATAAGCCACAGCTATGTTGACAGGAGAATATCCAGATACTGTATTGTATTACCATACTCCAGTCAGGAGCAGTGGGAATATGATTGGTAGCTTGGTGAAACAAGTATATCCATACACTCAACAGAGTGTTCTGTAATACAGGGCAGCGTATTGAGCAGCTCATCTAGGAAGTCCAGAGCAGCTCAGTGAAACCTGCATTGTTTGAGTCCAGTGACCGCCACACAACCTTTGTGAGAATGTGACGACTGTTGTTTTCGCTGGAACTCGGAACCAGGATGCTGTCCACATGTTACCATGGAACCTGGCACCGACCGTCTACTTGACAATTGATCTAAAACGGTTACCATGGCGACAGTGTGTGAGGGGTCCGCTGGAAGGTAGGACGGTGCCTCACTTGAAACCACCTGAAATACTTTAGGACCAGTTTTTTTTCCGTTGCGGGTAATGCTCAGGAGAGAAAGAACAAGTTTTGTCAGTTTTTATTGTGAAACAAAACTTCTATTGTGTGACTGCCTATCTCTGTTCTGTATTAAAACACTTATGGGTCCCCTCAGAGTAGTCTCATCTGGTTTATGAGGAGTCTGCTTACCATATATTCTGTTTGAACATTATCTACCGGTTAATGTACTTCAATAATCACATGTACATATAAATCATCTCGTCACCTAACGAAATCTAAAAGCCAAACGAGGCCAATATATACTGAACTGGTGTCAAATTAAATACCTACTCTGATACTTGGAAACAAAGAGCTGTCCCAAACCAAGCCCTACCAACATGAGAGAATTATACAAAGTCTACATAAACCCTCATTGTGTATATAATCGGATAGATGTAAGATATCTAAATCGTAAAATACTGACTAGCAATCTTTATCATATTGAATCGTCTGTATGTTTACATTATTTATGACTGTGAACTGCATTGCTATCTCTTTTGTTCCTGCCATTATTAAGTAGCAGGTACTGGAATAGACCTAATCCTAACCTGTTGTTAACACCTTTACATAAAATCATAAAATACAATCAGATATGATATAAGAAAGTTTTACTGGCCCTGGAGCCTACTGAAAATAGGGCTGCCTTTCACCCTAGTAAAGATCCTTCAGAATAAAATCTAATGAAAAAAACAAAAGAGAAGACTATAACCTGGTTAAATCATATCAGGTAGCTTCACAAGGACATCTCTGTTGTCGTGACTGACTTCATCCCCGATCCCGTTGGTTATTTGTGGTTTCGTGGGGGAAACCTAGGTCGCAGATGAAAGCTGTTTGCTCGAACAGGTCACAGAAACTCGGTCACAGGGAAGCTTTAGGATAATGCTTCGCATTACGCCACAGTTACAGACTAACCACTGACATTCTGTGGTGTCAGGTATTCCTAACAGGCAGCTTACAATGAATTAACATGGATGTAGATGAAAGTTGAAAAATGTCCATTATATATTCCATGAATTCAAATGACAAGAATTACCAGTTCGACCATTTAAGAGGTTTTATGTAACTGCAATAATATTGTCATCTAATAGACCTTTTCCCATGTGGGTTGCGGTGGCGTATGCTTCTTGGTTAGTCAGCGTACTCGAAATGCCCATACAGCAACGTATTCTTTTGCATCGGATTGTATCTGAGTGTATGAGAGTAATACCTTTAGACTACCCGTTTAGACTATCTCCAGAGAAATGTACTGATCGCATCTTATTTTTGTGCGGTCCATCAACGATTTGGGGGGTTAAACATGCATTTTGCCTCAATAATACGTCAGATAAGATTTAGATAACACAGATACTCCGCCTAGCAATCATATACCCAGCTTTCTCTATGTGGAAAGCGAGACAATTATCAACTGACGTTTGGAAAGCCCAGACTAGTTGTGATAGCATTGTATCACATAGGTCAGAAGCCAACCTGAGATATGTGCAACTCGTGTGTCGCCGATGGGGCCATTACCGTTGATATAGCGTCGATGTGCTTATAAAATAAGTGTGACTTTACAGTGCCTTTTCCCTTGTTTTGAAGCATAGATATTGTGTTCTGCGATGTGGGAATATTTACTAAATAGAACTTAAAATGAATATTTCTCACAAACCAAACGAAACAACTTCAGAATTTTCAGTTATGTTTTTATTTTAGTACTTTTTATCTAGTTACAATGACACGTTTCGGCAATATTTGTGCCATCATCGTTCATTATTAAGTATAGGTAGGAATGTATATACCCTTGGTTCTTCATCACAGCAGTGGTTTTCAGCTAAGCCGTACAGGTCATCTGTCACAACAAGAGGCTTAACCCGATTTACACAAACAATTAACAAACTCCTAATTGCAATTAACGAAACCAGTAGCCCACTGCAGCGGAAGTTCATTTCCTTCCTCCAACGAGCGAGCTCCACTAAGACTTCCGTCATGGTTGCTAAGCAAGCTGAAGGTTGCCATGGTGCGTTGTTAGGGAAAACCCTAAGGAAACACCTCATCGCGTCGCGGAAGTTGACACTGCTGTTCTGCAAGCGAGTAATGGGGAAACTAACAAGCAGCCCCATGCTGAACCCATATTTGGGTCTTAACCTATTGTAAATTAATAGATGTGACCCTGTTCATAATTCTGTGTAGTTTGCCAGTTTCTTTATGTGCAGAAAACGTATGTTTCTTTCCAACTAATGATCCAAGAAATATGGTTTTTTTTGCATTTGACTTAATATTCATTACTTTAAAAGGATGTAGTTAAATTTTTATGTATTTGCACTATACCAGCTCATTTATATTGTATATATGTTTATTTCTATGTCTACATACTTAGGAAATATGGAAAATTTGTAACCAGTAAACTGACAATACATGGAAACCAGTGGATGCACTGAGTATTTACTATCATCAGTATATGAATAAAAGTCTTAAAACAATAAACTATGTCGTATTTCATTGTATACAGCATTGTAAAGCATGTGGGTAAAATTTATCGATAATGACTTTTTCAGTTTTATAGGTTTATGTGTATTGGTTATTAACCCCTTCTTTTTCCATTTCTTACAGGTAAGCATCATGACATTAGCTGGGGGCTGGAGTTACAATACAAGGTGCTGAGATTCCCCCTTAAAACTACCTCCTTCCTCGGACTGGTATTGTACACATTTATTCCTGCATCATCTCTACAGTGATTAATCCCTGAATCCTCAGGCGGTATTGAGTAGCACCCAGGTGGTTATGATTTAGGTTCTAGCCGGTCCCTCGTGTTTGCCCAATCAATCCAGGTGTATTCACCTGATCCGCAGATCGATGTCCTAATCGACAGAGCGATTAGCGGCGCTGTTGTCGAGTCAACAGCTGGCGGCGGGCGGGGCGTGTCCTACAGGTAATCCACAGGTAACGGCAGGTAATGGAGCGGTGTTTAATCCCTGCACTCTGCAGGCAAGGAACAGTCGGGGCCATTGTAAATAGACAATAAAAGGTGGTTTTGTGGACAGGCGGCCGTAAACCACGAGGGGTTGACGCATAGTAGTTCACGAGCAATAGCGAGGGTATCACGGCGTGATACCTGAAACCTTTAAAAATCAGAAAAACTGAACACTCTAATGGTATAAGTAGAGGAAAACTACAGTTTAAGAGAATTTTATTTGCACTAAAGTATACTCTCCTTAACTGTGATATTCATTTGTAAATAGGGAACTCAGGGTGGTTTTTCAATGTAAGTTGAAATGGAAACAAGCTAATTACTTCACTCGAGTAAGTGAATTGCCTTCATATTTATTGTGGTAAATTTAACCACCGGATGGGATTCCCGACTTCAACTGCTTCGCAGTGTGTCGGAAAGGCTTCATTCCATTGGAAAATATTTAACTTATACGTTAGTCTTTCGACATTTTCTTCAAATCTTCTCCTTCATCCCCAGCAGTGGTAGATTTACTGCCATATCAAAGAGCAATCCTTCTCATACCATGTCTATGTGGTGTCAGTAAATGTGTAAGGGTGTGATTTCTACCTAAATTCATTACATAGATTCGATTACCACCCTTGTGGTGTAAAAGAAACTTGAGAAAGTCCGGTAAGAAACCTGTAATGGTTAACTGGACGTTAAATCAAACCAACCAACCAACCAATCATATTCAGCTCAAATTGCTTGCCGATGTCCGTACTGTATGCCTGTAGAATGAAGAGTTACCTAACGTGAACCCTCCTGTACATATCATACACCTGTGATGAGCATCTCCTGTTGGTCACGTGGTATGTGAGCAGCTCAGCTCGGACGCCGACTCCTCTATAAAAAGGATGTGACGTCATATTACGTCACGTGGCCAGGTGCAAAGGGTTAGTGGACTGTCGGGTCTGCGTTTGTAGTCTCGAGGTACCTGGATGTAGATGCCAACAGTTAAGCCCTTCCCCCATCTCTGACAAACCAAAGAGTATAGTCTCTATACTCCTTAGACAAACTTATTACTCGTCTTGAACTCAGGCTAGTCTGGTCCCTACATGCCCCCTTGAACACTCACCATCTACCAATATCTGGTGACCTGGGCTATGGCCATTGATTAGCCTTGGTTAACTCAGCGAGTATAGAGTATATATATATAGTCTATATTCTCGTTGGTTAACTGTAAGTCTGTATCTACCTGTCTACCAAGGGGTGGTCCATAAATGAGGGCTTGCAGCAGGGGGGAAGGGATGTTCTAATCACCATGACCAAGAGTGACAGGAGTTGTATGTTAAAACTTGACAAAGGGGGTCAAAATGATTAAAAATAGCATATCCTCATTGCCTTACTGCCTTCTTACTTTCCTCCTACCTTTGTACGTACATACCTACCTCATAACATGAGACAAACAAAAGGCTGGTGATTTAGAGATTATGATTTAGTATGTGTGGAAGTGGAACTTAGATCAATATACGTAGAGTGTTAAAAAATGTTCAGGGGGAGTTAGAAGCTCGTACTTCTATTACACCCTCATTTAGTCCATCTGTCTCCACCCAATATCCAGATTTTCTGTTTTCATTCACACTCTACTACATACAGGAGCTATCTTTTAGTTGTTATGTAAGTTTGCCTAATATCGGACCGAAAAATAAATAAGGAATCTAGAATTACCTGTATGGGCATTTATATCTACAATAGATCCCACTGATACACCTAGCCGCCCCTACACACAGAGGTCTGACGGTTGAGAGGTCGCTGCTGGTATCCGTGCTGCTGGAGAGTCTTGTCCCTTTCATGTGCCGCAACCAGCGCCAGGTGAGGTGACGTCACACGTCACACTCCTTCCTTATCTGTTTAATCACCGCGCGTCTCACCAGGGTTTCTTTTACGACATCCGGGTTCCTCCTCCAGGTGGGCGATAAAAGGAGCCGCTCGTCGCGCTCTGGTTACCTGGGCTATGGCCTGTAGCTGGTTTCCGGTCTGTCACCAAGGCTTTGGAGATTAGTGAGATAAGATTTAATGAGATGGAGGATAAAAGAGATAACCTTTTAATGAGAGGGGTACATTGATGTAGCATCCAGGTAAATGTATGCAGAATTTTAAAACGGCAATATTGTTAAGAAATAACTGCAATTGTTTAGAAAAGTAATGAAACAATAAATATTGATATATACAGTAAAACACAGTATACAGTGGCCGCTTACGCGGGGTTTTGATATTTATGCTGGTTATATAGTGCTGAATTGCCTATTAGATGTATTTCTATGGTATAAGTATTAATAAACCATTATAACCGGGTGGCCGCTTACTCTGGGTTAAATTAAACATCTAATACAGGGGAAAATTTCCGTTCCGAGCAAAACTGTCCGCTTACGCGTGGTGGACGCGTACGCGGGGTGTCCGTTAGGCGGGGTTCTACAGTAGATATTTCCAATACAAAGACGTCAGAGAATAGACACACGGTAAAGGTATCCAATTATGCCTTCCGCATACCAAGGCATTACAGCCTCCTCTTGCTTTTGGTCAGCGATTTAACAAGTGATAAAGTTGGGATCAAAACCCTATAGTGGGTTATTACGAGTTAGAAAAATTAAATCGTGCGGCACTCATTATAAAGCGAAATGGTACAGAGGAACAACTTGTGATTAAACCCTTCACCAAGGGATTTACATGGCAGGAACCTATGACAGCACTATGCCGACGGTATTCCATGTACGAAAAAGCACACATGAGTGAAAGTATTTC
Source organism: Alentia gelatinosa (assembly GCA_950022655.1). Classification (NCBI taxonomy): domain Eukaryota; kingdom Metazoa; phylum Annelida; class Polychaeta; order Phyllodocida; family Polynoidae; genus Alentia; species Alentia gelatinosa. The sequence continues at coordinate 40,521,057 of OX465592.1, forward strand.
AGAAAAACGTAAAGTTTTCTCCAATTGCACAGGTGCTGGGCTTAAAACGATGTTTGCCGAGCTCAGTGATGTTGTCCTCAGATCCTTACCCCCCCCCCCCCCCCACCCACCCACCCACCCATACAATGAGTCCCGGAATTTCTGGAAGAAAAAGAAGTTGGTTGATGACAGCCACGAACCGACAGTGCCTCCACCTGGTGGGGTTTGTGAGCGGCGGGCGGAAGGCGGCGGTTAGGACTTCGTTAGGGAAACATGGGATTTAATTAGGCCGACAGGAAACTGCCCCCAGTATTAGTTCCCAGCCCCCCGCAAGAGGAGCCACCTGTATCGGAGCAGGGGAGAGGTACCTGGAATGTGTGGAAGGTTGCTACTCAGCGTGTGGTATTTTGGATTGTCATTTGATGTCAGGTTTCCGAACTTCTTGTATTGCTCCCATGTTTATCTCAGAATCATTACTGATGTCTTGATTAGTTCTACAGATTTCTAGGCCCTACTGAAATACGCATTCACACCATATTTGAATTAAAGAGTTACCGAATGAATAGGACAAATAGAGGCTATATATAACGCAATATTGACTGGTTTCAGATACAAGTGGTCGTATGCTCCGAGCAGTTGACGCGTAGTGATATCCGAGCGCATGCGAGGATATTGCAGAGAGTCAACTTTGAGGAGCATACGATCGCATTATCTGAAACCAGTCTTGTATGTAATATCCACCTTTTCCGGATAAGTGGCGTACCGATTCTAGTTCATTTAGGTACGCACTATTTTTTCATATGCACTATTTTTCCGTATGCGCCAGCTTTTGCAGCCCGAAGCATACAACTTATCCTTATGCTCCAAGTATGTAGATACACACTCCCTATGTATTTCTATGGACACTTTTATTAGGTGGATAATAAAATCATATTCTAACCTGGGCCAGAGTCAGATGGTGCCTGCTTGTAGATGAAACGTAGCTCAAACAATTGTTATATCAAGGATCATACACAACTACTATAATACAAGGCCTCTTACCACAGCGTCGTCGACTTATTGGGAGCCCACATAAAAAGTTAATACTATCGTAAAACTGGATGAGTTTTAATCTTGGCCACCATATGCCACAACTGGAGTTTGGCATAGTGACTTCACGAGGCGAAGCCGAGTGAAGTCCGGAGCCAAAACTCCAGGAGTGGCATATAGTGGCCACGATTTAAAACGAATCAGGTTTTGATTTTATCCTACCCTGTCTCCTCGATTTTGGAATATTACGTCATATCACTTCTGTATGCCACTAGTGGCATATAAAACTCTGTATGCCATTCAGCGTGGCATACGGAAACTCAATGTTAAGCCTATGGGATTTTATATTAGGGGTAGGATAAAATGATAGAATGCACTTGTAGAACGACATCTCAGTGTGTATGTTCATTGTGGGACACGCCGGTGAGCAGGACAGTGGACTGTGAAGGTGGTGTGCAACACCTGCCTGACCTCGCATCAGGTGATCGAGTTGAAACACCTGACATTAACGATTATTTTTTTCCACACACAGAAACGTCAAAGTCGGAATAGCTGTAGTGGAATTCCACAACAATATAAGGTTTATATGTCGCACGAATCATCAACCCTTGGAATGCCCTGGTGGTATTATACAGTGGACGTTGTCGAAAGTTTTGGAAAGTTTTGGGGCTAACTGTAGGTTAAGAGGGTTTCTTAACATTGTTCTCGTAAAAATGTCAGCATGTAAATCAACACCCGAATAGAAGTAGCAGCTGTGATCTAATGACGATGTACCTTAAGTCATTAGAATTAAGATAATGAAGATCCAAGGGATCGTGAGACTCATGTAAATATTTATTTAAAAGAGGAAGAAGAAGGTAGACGACTTAAAACGGACATCACTGTTCATCCTTTTTGCACTGGACGATTAGAAGGGGTGGCGTGTTGAAGGACCATTATCCAACATCTGGTTAATCAAACAATTGATTTCAGGAGTATGTGAAATATAAGGTTAAGAAAAGTTGACAAGTATACAATACTATGCCATATAGAAATATCGATAAATAAAGGAGGGAATGGTGCAAAGGTAGCGATAATGGAGAACGAGGGAGAGATCCTTAGCAGGAGCAGACACGAGGCAAGGTGTGAGGGTGTATGAGGCGGGGTGACGGTGGGTGGGTTGGGAGTGGCTGTGGAGAAGTGCACACCTTGGTGACCAGGTGTGTAGAGAACAGTGTATACTGAGTATTGATCTATACACCTGGATCCCGCATATCATCGATATACACCACCGCAAACTAGCGTCAAAAATATACCTGTATTTCGTTTTCAGATTAGGCAGTATGCTGCTCTCAGTGCATTTAGTTTTTCTATAAGAGAAATAGGAGAAGAAAATCTTTATCAAAGACATTTAGTATTGATTGGAAATGGATCGTGAGACTAATCCAATAGTTTGGATAAAAGATTATTGAGTTTTCTGAGAACTATAAGGAACCTGTCCACACTTACCAGATTAATATAATACGAGCATTGCATTACAATTGTAAAGTTAAGCCGAACTGTGTGGCAGCTATACATAGGTACAAGACAGTCAGCCAAGACAGTCAACTCATTTTCCTATTATCATATACAATGTACCTAAAAATGGCGATATCTTAGCATCACATTCCCCGTACGTCACAGTGTGACGTACAGCTATATATACATCATAGGTACCAGCGGGCAGTATGTGTAGGTCATACGACCATAAGGATATAATAATATAGTATATACAATACAAGTTTATATATACGTTTACAAGTAGAGCACACCGATAACTAGCGGAGAGGGGGGCGCCGTCTGGTGTCGGACCCTGGAGACCAGGTCACGTGGGACAGGCCCCCATGGCCATGTTCTCTCCTCGTTACCCCTCTCCACTCCCCCGTCCACCCCTCCCCAGCACCCCCCTGTGGTTACCTCTGCCTCCACCTATTGACCTATTGACACGTGCCCTGTCCGCCGCCGCCATGTTTGTATTGATGAGGCGTTGTGTATGGCTGTAACATACGGGATTTGTAGACTGTTTTACTGAGGGTTATTCCTACAGACATTTCTCATATCATGTATCTAGACTTGTACTTAGGATTATCGAAATAGACATTTAGTATCAAGCAATATCCAGACTGACATTGCTCATATCATTCAGTGAGACTTTATGAACAATTATCATTGAGATTCTATTACCAAGTATTAATCCCCAAAACATCTCTCATGGCGCTCAGTAAGACTTCATTACCAATAATTATCCCTACGTACATCTCTCATTGCATTTATTGAGACTTGACTACTGAAGGTCTTATATATATATTATATAATTGAGACTTAACCTTTGTACATATAATGATGGAATTGTTGTAAGTGGAACTGACTATAATGAAAACCTGCTTTGCAGATTGTAGCCTTGTGGAAATAAAAAGAAAATTATATATATTATATACATGTCATTAAGCTAGACATTACTACTGAGGGTTATCCTACAGACACCTGTCATAGTATTTAGGTTAGGATGATTGTTCAGTTCGAGATGATGCACATTGATGCAGTTTGTTTGGTATAGGAATGATTTCAGGTCCCTTTATCCAGTGAACTCAGCTCGGATTCTGTCACACTATGATGTGACCCTCGCTATTGTTATGCTAATAGGTATCATTTGATTGGAAGAATGGATATGCCAATCACGCCGGGGATTAAAAATGGAAAATAATAACTTGTAGATAGATGAAATAAAGACCAGTGTTGAAGTGGTATCTGTTTGAGTAGTGTCCTTCCGTGAGCAGTCATAGTAATTAAGCTCCAGTCTAGAATCATCTAGGAATGGCGCAGTCAGTAGTCCAGCGGACTGCAGATGGCACACTTCATGCTTTGGGATTTGCCATGCTTCCTTGTGTATGATCCTCAGCTCAGGAAAGCTTCAGTCTCACAGATGCGATATTGCAAAACACCACAAACACCATAACACCTAACCAAACCAAACCAAACCAGAGTCACGATAAAGCCCACCTCATCCCCTACACTCCTCTCCTTTGGTACTCCTCAGAACCTGCTGAGAGGATCCTACTCGCGCAAATGGCAATGCAGTCATTGTGTCTTCAGTTGTCAGCAGCCCACATTCTCCCACTGACCCGACTCCCCAAGCCCGCAGCTCCCACCCACTGAACACTGGGACTGTCTCCCTCCCCCCTCTCCCCCACACACTCCTCTCCCCACACACTCACTGACCAATGGTCAGTGCTTCTGTGGCCCTCCAGGGAAAGAGTTTTATCTCCTCGTCTGGTAAACTCACTCTTCTTCATACTTCCTCTTTGATTATCTGACGTCTATATAACCACAGGCGCCATGGAAGTCTAGACCTGTTATCATAGAGACACGGCGCGGGTTTGTTTTTAAGCGGGAGTAGATAGGCGAGTTCGACCCATTATCGCTCACACGTAGTCGCGTGTGTAGCGGTAGCAGCGGCCCAGTTCCGATCGGCTGACGACCGACCGGGTGGCGGGCAGCGGGAGGGCGGGCAGTCAGGGCGGCCGGGGGGTAGAAGTAGTTGTATCGGGAGTAGGAGTTCTCCTCCGTGTGACTGCAGCAGTGACGGCGCCAGGCAGGCGGGCGGCTACGACGACCAGCCCTGTAGACCCGGGGGGAGATCCCAGTACGGATTTGTTCAGTGTTATTATTGTGTGCCGAGCAGCTCCGAGCAGCTCCGTTGTTGCCAGTGAGTGAGTAGCGGGGTGCGATGAGAAACCCGCTGACCCACTGACCATTCACTACTACCACCACTACTACTAAACCCAAACCGTGGAGGAACCCAGGAGCCGAGGAGGAGCCCCGCCCACCCACTCCCCTTGCCTACATTCCACAACAACCACTGGAGGAGTATTAATTATAACCAGAGGAATCCGAGGGGGCTGGTGTGTGTGTGACACAGTGCGTCCTCATCAGGAGGCTCTCATCTGGGTCATCCTAACTTGGCGTGTCACTTTTGAGCGCCGTGGTGTTTTTAGTAAGTAGGACACTCCCACTTTCACTGTGAGCTGCTCGGACTGTGAGCGAATCAGGAAGTGTGAGGAGCAAGATTCCGTGATTTGGCTCTACTCTAAATATACTCATCAGATACAACAAATAATATATTACTTATTTGATACTTATGTTACATCCTCTTGGCATATTTCTTCACAATCAATGACATACTTTATTCAGAAAGAAATACCGTTACAAGGAAAACACATGGAGAGTAAAGTGATATCTCTCCTATAAAACATGATTAGATCCTCAACCACAAAATATATTAGAACACAATAGTCATATTGTGCGAGTGGAAGTGGAGTTGGCAGTTTGATTGTTAGAAAGTGACAGTGTTGTGGATGATTGACAGTTGGCCCTGTTTTGTGATTGACAGTCGCAGTGACCGCGAACTGAAGCACGTTGTTGTGATCCAAGCCTTTGATCGGCTCCCATGAGAGATCATTCGACTTGCACCAATCCCTGTGTAATCACATACATATATATGTGACTTGCACCAACTCCTGCGGGGATTCCCGTGAATATCTTGGATTAGTGAATCTTTTATCTAGTCCCTTTAATCATTGGTACTTCACAGAATACTGTGGGTTTTTACCTTGACTTTCAATGCATCTTAATATTCGGTCAAGTAATTTCACTTCATTTGGCCCTGTGATTTTGGCATGAAACCAATCAGCGATCGGTCAAGGTTGATCTGCAGGTGACAGAAATAACACTACAATAGTATCATTGGAGTACATAGGAACACAGTGCCAGTGATTACTGTGACTGTACATTGAGGGATTATGTGATTATTGATTGATGCTATTGGAGTCTATTGATCAACTCCAGTAGGTCGGAACAAGTCACGTGACCCTCTGTCCCTTGAGCAGGCAGACATCTGGAATAATAGAGAAAGTCATAACACAACATAACACTCTCCACCCGTAGGGGTGCATCTCAATCTCCAGTCATGAGTCTGGATTACTGTGACGTGTTTACTGAGCTGAGGGGCCTCCTGGATACCGTTACCATGGCAACAAGATGGAAACAAGGTAAGATGACCTAATCAACATAATAGAAACTTCTCAGAGCATTTATCAGCATTTTGATATGGCTGTTCAGAGCTGTATTTATTCATCATGTAGAATGTCTATTGATTAATAGACATGCAAAGAAAGTTAGAAGACATGGTTTTATGTGTTTTGATCATCGTGTGTGTGATGTGGTAATACTGAACACTGTTGCAGAAGTGCCTCTATGTGAGGGAACACGTAGGTGGAGCAGGGGGACTGACTTTTGTGATTCAGAGATGGGAATGTATATGGAATTCTGTTTGAAAGGGACCATGAGCTTTATTTGAAAATTAAAAGAAATAAAAACCTGGGGCAAATATCGCCGTACTGCAGATAAACATCCAAAAGTTGGTATATACATAGAGATATGTTACACAGGTATGTATATTAATGTAAGATGTATAGGACACATAGCTAATGTCTAATCGAACAAATTATACGTTGAACTAACCAAAGAAGGTAGCCATCTTGCCCCCGACGCTAAACGAAACAGCAGATAGCGGGTCCAGTTATCAATGGATTTTATTAATAATATTTTTTAGGTTTGCCATAAAAGGGTTCTAGCTTCGTTTCACGATTATCTCCAGATTATGGCAGCAGAAAATAGTGGTTGTCCTCCGACTACAGTTGCGCTACCTTGCAGTTTTCTGGCAGATGCAGCCACCTTTCTCCTTCTCCCCCCAGCAGTGGTAGATTTTCTACTATATCAATGGCCAATCCTTCTCATACCATGTCTATATGATGTGAGAACTAAATGTACTCTCACCTCGGTAAATGTGTAGGGGTGAGATTTCTACCTAAATCCATGTCATGGATTCAATCACCTTCAAACCCAAAGTAAGTCTAATAGAACATGTTGGACGTTGAACTACCCAAACAACAACAACAACAACAACAACAACAACAACAACAACAACAACAACAACAACAACATCATCAACAACAACAACCTGGCGGGTGATGGCGGAACTAGCAATCACTATGTGCCCTATATTTATATAACACTGTAAAGACATCTATAGGTAAATGTGTATCTATATAGATGGGAATGCAGAGTCTTACAATTTCCTGGCAGATGATGGCGGAACTAGCAATCACTCTGTGCCCTGTATTAATATAACACTGTAAAGACACCTATAGGTGAAGGTGTATGTATAAAGGTGGGAATGCAGAGTTGACAGCTGTGTCTACCCTCGCCACGTGTGTCAGTATCCATCAATACGTCCAGGTAACGCCAGTCCGCTCAGGTAGCGTCAATAGGGGGCACACCAAGGTCAATACCTGTAGAGCCTGCCTCAGGTGTGTCCGCATATGTCACACGGTAAACAGTACGCTGTTACGTGTACACCTTTATACCACCTGACACCCTGTCCCTGAGCTACCACCCTCCCCCGCCCCTCCCACTTCACTCGTTCTACCAACTGCTAATGGTTGATATGTATTTTCTATGTGAGCGTATTACATGTAATATTAACGTCATTTCTTCCGGAGTATTTTAAGGTGCTTACAAAATAATTAGCCATTCAATGTGAACATTTTGAATTATACGTGATACCTTGTTGCTTTTGATAAGATTCAACTGTTTCATATATGCAGGTACCAACTTTTCTCTTTATTGAAAAACGAATGGTCATAGTTACCGCTTGCATATCCAATGCAGAGACCTGCGCTGCCTTAGCTGTTTTGGGAAATTACTGATTAAAGAAATAATTTTTTTAGGATATGATGGCGCGATTTTAGTCACGCAACAGGCAGTAAATATACATGTCAGGTAATTGAAATACGCCTCTCATAATTGCCGTGTAATAGTTTCTACCTGTTCCTGTTTCAAGTCACCTTCGTCCATGATGAATGATGGAAAACACCTGTTCTCTGCTACCTGGACATCAATATGGATGTGCACGTGTTGTTTATTGACAGATGGGAGGTGATGGGGTGAACAGTCACATACCTATACACGGCATCTAATGTTCATGTCATAGCTCCATAGTCATAGTTGCGATGTAAGGTGAGCTCGAGATAAGAAATTAACATCATTACATCACTTTATCCGTGACGGATGGCATACAGGAGCGTTTTTATTTTACTTATCTCTTCCCCCTGGTAATTTTTCTCCATAGACTTAACATTGGGAACTCGTATCCAACGACCATTGAGTATTTAGAAACAAATACTCAATAGGTGATCATGTCACTAGGGTTTGACCAATAGCCGATGTGAAGTGTGAGATAAATTCAGAAACCTATTCAAGTTCACGGTCAGAGCTCGATCCTATCTCGTTTGAATCGCTGTGTAATTCATATAGCTTTGCCTTGTGAATTACTACGCGATTTCAACTCGATTGTACGAGCTTTGACCCTAAACTTTCATAGGTTTTTTTTCTATAATATGAAGTGGACATGGTCTGGGGTGAACAAATTAAAAATATGAAACTTCTCAATTTGCTTAAACATTTGAAGATATTCAAATTCCCAGAGATTGACTGAACAGATCACGCCAATATACGTGTAGTACCTGTGATACTCAAATGTTCACTATGCCCCTCACTTCATTATGCCCCTTTCATTGGCTCACCCTGGTAACTTTTCCACATAGACTTAACATGGGGAACTTGGACTCAACGCCCATGAAGTATTATAAATCATACTCAATGGCCAATGACATTACAAACATTAGGTTTTCAGTCAGTGATAGAGTTGGAAAAAACTGAAACTCTTCGCTATTCGTTTTGCATTGTGAAATTACTGTGCAACCAAAACCATGGCTTATTTTCAGTCTATAAGGGACCTCGATGCATCTACGTGGTCACATTTGTTTGCTGATTATAAAGAATAATAAACTACTTTGGATGTTTTTAACGGGAGTACTATGATGAACTTATATATCCACTGAGAATGGATACCATAGTCACCGAGAGCTCTTCACTTTTGATGCTTTATCTTGCACATGTGACCTTCAATTTGAATGGCTAGCCACTAGACTACAGTGGATCGTTAATGTTAATCATTGAAATTAGATGGAGGATAATGATGACTTTATAATAATTGGTGGGCATTAGCAGCATACAAACATTAGAAATGGTTGCTGGAATTTTCAAAGCTCTCTGATAGCTAGAAATAATGTATGATGTTATTCATTGGATTTGGTTTCTGGCTTCTATCTCTGAAAAGAAATTTTAGGGTAAGAATTGTTGAAACTTGGAATTTATACTTGTGAATCATGCTAGTAGATAAGGATTTATATTTAAAATGATTCCCTACAACAATGATTATAATATCGCCCGCTTCGATATGACCATCTATCATGAATCGCTGCAAAAGGTATTGGGGACCTTTACAGGGATAAAAGCCAGCCATGACTTGACGCATATATTTGATGTTCCAACTCACCACTAAATTACAGTCGCCTGTTAGGTCAGTAGTTCTCGCTTACTCCATGTCCAAATATAAGTTTACAATGTGTAGCGCCAAAATAACAGAGATGGTAGTTTTCCATGACCTATTCTATGACCTATTCCATGACCAAGATTAATGTGGTTTCCATATTTTCTCAGTCTCTCTGAGGCAGTAAATTCTACATGTATGAAAATATTTCCAGGTTCTTTCCTGACACCAGCTGACATCCCTGAAATGAAATCTCTATAGATGTAAATTGGAAAAGATGTAAATTGGGAAAAAAACTTGTGTAATGGTTCGTGAGGTGTCTAAACGCACAATGGTTCGTGAGGTGACCATAAGATTTGCAATGCAGAGATCATATATGCAAACGCTTTTTCTGTGCATATGGTAAAGATGAAAAATATATATATATATATTGTCGTCAGGTGTTAAAGTGAATTTTTTTATAGGATATCTACGATTCAAAATTGTCCTGACACTCATAGTTCACGAACGTGCTCGATACTCGTGCGATGCGCGCGCTCATATTTTCCCGCTGCCTGTGGACACGCAGGGTACCAGACGCCCCGAGCCTCTTCACGCCGGGGCACCAGCAGCAGCGCTTTGATGTCGTCTGCTCAGCCGTCGGAGGGTTTGCGCATGCGCCGGGGGTGGGTAACATCCCCGGCACGAGGAAAGGTCTGACAGGTTCGAATATAAATCACTCCCTCCTGGATTTCCCGCCATTTTTTTCTGGGTATTATTTTTTTCCCTGATCTAGATGGGCAAAAAGGCTATTTTTATATACTACTTAGCGGGGTTGCAGTTTATGTTAATACAGTGAGATTGGCGCAGCACGAAGGCGTAGCGGATCATATGTATAATGATGAATTTGTCTCTATTGCCATGCAGAAGTGGTATTGAGGAAATGAGCAATAGGTGATATCTACCTATTCAACATCCATAACCATGGTCTTTTGTCACGGCATTGTCGGCGGTAGGGTGCCCGGATGAAAAGGGACGCGGGTAAGGGCCCTGCGGGAGACTGGGCGCCAGGCGGGCAGGGGACCAGGGGAGTGGGGAGACTGACGGTGGACAGCTTCGCCCTGAGGTATGCGTGACAGAACCAAGGTCTGGGGTTGGTGTGTTTTGATAAAGAAATCATGCAAGGTGGGCTCGAGTCTGTCCCCCACCTTCTCCCTCCACCGCCCACCTCACCGCCCATCTCCAGCCTTTATTTCCCCAGTGACCTTAGTGGGGAGCGCCTCTAGCGGCCACCATGGAAAGAAAATAGATAAAAACGTCCTCAGGACGGAGGGGTGCCAGTGGAGAGGCGGTTATGAATTAATGCAGAATACTGCTACGTAAAGGTAGACTGAATCGCTCCAGGAAACCTACCCTTAAGATACATATATAGTGTATGCTGAACTACCGTTTTATTAGATGTAAAAGACTTAAATGTTATATTTCAAGCAGGGATCGGTGCATATTTGGCTACATGTGGATAAATAATTAATCTTGCGAGGATGACACTGAATTAATATGGGGCACGCTCTACAAATATGTAACCTTTGTAAGGCTACTTGGCCCAGAGATGGCATGGGATTTTGAGTTTCGACAAGTGAAATTGCAGGCAAATGTTTATCAAGGCTTATACTAGCCCCATTTACACTATCATTGACCAATAACAGTGGTAAATAGCTTATCACTACTTAGTCATGTAAGACCCTATACGTTGTTTACCTGATCCCAAGTATGGCAAGTGTTAAATCATGTAACTGCGAGTGTAGAAGTCTTTAGAGGTTACCTTTTTTATACACCTCATCATTTGATACATTTATATCTACCTACACACAAGTCTTCAGGTAAACCACTAATAGGGCTAAAGCACTATGGAATCATCCACTAGAGCGGTTGGAAGATAGGCATATATTGCCTCACCCTTACTCAAGTAAACATAAAAGCTTAAAAATACAGATAGTTGGCCCTCCCAACGTTAGCCCTCCTGACTGCAAGCATAGAGCGAGTTCATCAAACGTGTCTTGTCTTTGTTACATTAATTAGGTGGCAATACGTTAGGATCATCGGTAGACCAGTAAACAGTCCACATAGTCTGAGGTATGAATATTTCAGGGGACACTCAGATGTATTCCTTGAGTATCTCGGCCAGGAACATGATCGGCTTTGTCAAATATCCCCTTGTCTTTCCCCACATGGCTGTCTAATTCTGTTATTCACAAACTCATACTGGAGTTTCAGCATCAGCCTCAAAGCAGAAGTGATGAATGAAATGCAGACAAGTCACTTGAGATGAAACTATACTCTGTTCCGTCTAAGCTGGTCTTCTGTGGGTTCACTGGTTGGTTCCAGTGATGAAAGATCATACCGCGTTTCCAACCTAGCATGTGTACATGGTCATCTTGAGTTGATTAACGATTCATCTTCACCGAAAATATATCAGAAATCTGTGTTAGGATCTAACTGGTTGTCATTGTGTTAAGCTGAAACATTGTTGATCAACACACAAGAACATTTAGTTAGCCTATATGTCATTGGTGTACATGCATTCAAGATGTGAAGTTTTACTGTGTATTGTTTTTCCTCTGATTTTTCTCTGTTTACCAAACGATTGGGGTCCATTTAGTGGGATTCACACGATGGGATTCAAGTACCTCCCATAATTTCTTCGTCTAAATTGTAGGGTTCCATTTCCCGAGACATATTTTCCCCTGTAATTGTTAGCAACATGTACTCCTAAAAAGGAACAGAATCTCATGAGATTTTGAACCCTGTGAGGTACATGAATCCCACAGTGTGTGTTCCACTTTAGGTGCATGCATTCAAGAATATTCTCCGTTACATAACCAGGGTTCGCTGGACACAGATCTTTCAGGGCTAACTGAAGCATGCTCCATTCCCTTCACGCCCCAGAGACTGGCAGCAGAGATCGCAGTGCTGTGAACGCCACATACATACCATCATCACCTACCACTTTGAGTTCACGATCCTGGTCAAGGCACCTTGATTTGTGGTCTATACCTCAGAGATGCCAGTTTTCCACTTTTCCAATCATTAGAGCCTCGTTCATGCCTATAGGGGACAGAGCCATTGTTAGTTCATGGAGCAGTCACTAGGTGGCTAGCAGTATGGCAGGCCTCTTGGGGGGACATACCTATATTCTGGCTCTTTGTTCTTATGAAATTCAACTGCCTTTAAATGTTTTACCATGGTTCCCTTAACTCACTACACCCATCCCAGAGCAGGATGAGATAATGATTAAATGTTTTTCACATGGAACACTTTATATACATATGTGAGCAAGGCCAGAGTTGTGATACTTCCCAATTATCACTCACTTCTTTTGCACCTCCACTAGTGAAGAACACCTACTTTTTCACCTCCATTGGTGAAGAACACATGCTCGGGGGGCGTCATGGCAGCCCCCATGGCTCATAGGCTATATGCCGTATAGAACAGTGGTTTGATTATCTCCATGTACCCTAGCCACATGCCGTGTGTAAAACTTACTTATTTTCCATGTTTTCTTGGTCTCCCTGAGACAGCAAATGCCACATAAATATATTTCCTATTATGTTTCGGACCACGCCTGACATCCCTGTGATTACTTACAGCAATTCGCTGGGAATCAAACCCGGGCTATTCTGACTGAAAACTTTGCTGTCAGTCCCGGGGCTGCCATAGAGAGAGGAGTGAGCTGTACGGTCTACATGTCGTTATCTTTGCGTATATACAGGAGCAGCTCGCTTCTTATCAACAGAGCAAGACGTAGAGCAGACCCCCACCCGGCGCATGCGCGTACACGTGTTTCCGTTACACTTAGCATTACGTCATCGTGTTTGGATCGTGAATATTAAGTACAGCTACACACTGCGATGGCAGTTTTCCACTTTTCCGTGGAAATCCACTTTTTTTATTCTTAGCATATAAAATTAGTTTTCCCTGCGTGATAAGATGATATCAATTGAGCCTCACTCACGCCAATAACACAGGAGATTGAACATCCCAACACTCCTCCCTTAGTCCTTTGCCGACACCAACATGTTTTCTATGTTTTCGCAGTCTCTCTTAGGCAGCACATTACTCATGGAACCTATTTCCACATTTTCTCTGACCCCAAACTGGCATCCCTGGTCGCACAGAATGTAGACTGGCTTCAGTCCCTGCTAACCTCCACCTACTGGACCAGTCACACTACAACTCACTTTTTCTTAATTTTGTTAAAACATGAATGTCCATAATCAAAGACTCCAGCAAGTCTACACAGAATGGTATGAGGTCAGTATGAACCGACTTTGTACAGAGCACTGTGTGCTGAACCATCCGTCTCCAAAAGGCAAATACGCATTTGATGAAAAGAAGGAATAAAGGAGAATAACAGAGAATGAGAAATGGCAAACGACCCAAATTGGGAAAACTCCACGCCTCCTGCTGCATGTCGAGAGTGAGTCGGAAGGTGTGTGTTCGTGCGAAATGAGGAAATAACAAAGACAAAAATAAACGAAAAGAAAAAGGAGATAAAAGAATACACCTCAAGTCAGCCGCGAAGGCAGAACTGCTTTATTTTCTCCAATACGTCTAAGCCTGCCAATTAAAGGCGCCCGCCCATTGGTGGCGCCCTCTCGCGCCAATATAAAGTTGAATGGCGTCTCCGTGTTACCGTCTCATGCCTATCTCGCGGCCGCAGTGGACTCCCTTTGCACAGACAATATTTGAATTTAATTAAGTGTGAATACCTTAATTAAGTCTAAGATAATGAAGCGCCTTTATTGAAATCAGCTCGGCCAATCAGCATATCGCTCTCAGCCGCCGTCGGGGCCCCCTTCCGCAGCCTGCGCCGGCCGCGGAGACTGGATGCTTTTGTTCCCGTCATGCACCGCGGCTGTCAATCAATGGCGGCCGATGGGAGCGCCGACTGGTGGCTGGCGGCGGCGTCAAAAGGGGGGCGGTTGACCTGGCTCACCTGGGTATTGACGACACCTGAGACACTTGGATCCTCCATCTGGACATCAAAGTTCGCACCTGTGGGAACGTCCCAGCCTGCCTCACTGCAGCTCAAACACACGGCCCCTCCCTCACCCCACGCGCATCCCATCACCACCACCTAACAGCCACCTGCCGTCCCCTGTCTGCCCCCAAGGACAGTGTTAAAGTATAGTCTGCAGTGTCTTATGATGTCCTGTAAGTAATACAGGGAGGTAGCATAATTAAACAAGCGCCCATCCCTCTCTCTGTAAGGTGTTGGTATAGTCGACCTGTGGTTTGTTCTCCAGGAAAGAAATGTTTTTCAATTAAGTACAGGGTTATGGTGAATAATTCTGAAGGTCTAGTTACGTCTAATAGAATATATTGGACGTTAAACTACCCAAAGAAACAAACAAAAGAAGGTCTAGTATTGATGCGGTAGATTATTCTGACGATGTATGGTGTGGTGTATTATCGGTAGTTTACCATTATGGTGTATATATATGGTGTGGTGTATTATCGGTAGTTTACCATTGTGATGTGTGTATATGGTTTGGCGTATTATCAGTAGTTTACCATTGTGATGTATGTATATGGTTTGGCATATTATCAGTAGTTTACCATTGTGGTGTGTGTATATGGGGTGGTGTATTATCAGTAGTTTACCATTATGGTGTGTGTATATTGTGTGGCGTGTGATCAGTAGTTTACCATTGTGATGTGTGTATATGGGGTGGCGTTTTATCAGTAGTTTACCATTGTTATCTGTGTATATGGTGTGGTGTATTATCAGTAGTTTACCATTATGGTGTATGTATATTGTGTGGCGTGTGATCAGTAGTTTACCATTGTGATGTGTGTATATAGTGTGGCGTTTTATCAGCACTTTACCATTATGGTGTGTGTATATGGAGTGGCGTTTTATCAGCACTTTACCATTGTGATGTATGTATATGGTGTGGCGTTTTATCAGCACTTTACCATTATGGTGTGTGTATATGGTGTGGCGTTTTATCAGTAGTTTACCATTGTGATGTATGTATATGGTGTGGCGTGTTATCAGCACTTTACCATTGTGGTGTGTGTATATAGTCTTGTGTATTATCAGTAGTTTACCATTATGATGTGTGCATATGGTGTGGCGTGTTATCAGCACTTTACCATTATGGTGTGTGTATATTGTGTGGCGTGTTATCAGCCCTTTACCATTATGGTGTGTGTATATTGTGTGGCGTGTGATGTAGTATCTGTGGTTTACCGTTGTGGCATGTTCTTTGTGAGGTGCCGCAGTCTGACAGCCTGGCAGCCCGACTTGTGGCGAGCTAATTAGAGAAACTAAAGACGGCAGGCGCCATCTGACAGCTAGTTATACCAGAGCCTCGCCTCTCCCCACCCCATTCACCACACCTCCTCCCACCCCAAGACACCCAGTCGCCCAGCCCCACCAGTTATCCATACAGCATTCGTAAATCTAGCCAGACCGTGATTGGGAAATTCATGACAATCTCAATATAATTGACAGGGATACAGAGGCTCTGCCTTTGAATGGGATGTAGGGTTATAAGCACGATGCCGTCTGGCAGTTGGTACGGTATATTTTCCAGGTTTCTATATTTTATTATCCACCTAATACAAAATGTCCATAGAAAACACATAGGGAGTTTGTATGGACATACCCGGCGCATACGGATATGTTGTATGCTCCGGGTGGCGCATACGGAAAAATAGTGCATATGGAAAAATAGTGCATAGCTAAAACGAACTGATATTGACATGCCACTTGTCCAGAAAAAAGTGGATAATAAATACAATATAGACTGGTTTCAGATAAAAGCGGTTGTATGCCCCTGGGAGTTGCCTCTGCGCAATATCCTCGCATATGCTCGGATATTATTACGCGTCAACTCCTCGGAGCATACGGCCGCTTGTATCTGAAACCATTCAATATTGTGTATTTATATGGGATATTCATTATTCAAACAGGTGAGATTTAGAAGTGTATTGGTCCTTTACGACCAGGCATGACCTGTTCTTTTATCATGAGAATATTGTGCTTTTAAAATAAACTATTGGGAGATATCCTGGTTATCATCATAATTTTGTTTGTTAAAACCCTTTGAAGACCATTGTTCCATCAATGATAGCATTTTAAAAAATAACTGTATCAGAGAGTTCCTACAACAGTTGTATGAGAAAATAGTCAACATTATTTTGGCTTTTCCTTTGTTATATCAGAAGGAATACACCTTGTACATATTTCTTTATAACACCAGGGTTAATTGTGCATACATGTGGCTCCTCCTACAAGCAAAGAAGAATCAGCATAGCCCAAATACCCGATAGAAGTAGTGCCTCTGTCCTCATGTGATTTATAATATTTAGTTCCCTGAAACGAATCAGTCAGTTTTTAAACGTCATTTTCTGATTTTCCGGTTACCGCTTTTTGGCTTTCTCTAAAAAAAAATCCCGCCAGTTTAAAGCATTTACTGTAACAATGAATCCCTTTCTTTGATAACCCGTTTTTGATTATTGATCACTTCTTCACGTTATGTGTTTTTAAAGTGGACCTGATAGGGTTATGAGCCGCTGACAGGAAACAAAGAAAGTTGGCATCCGCAGATCTGTTCAGTCTGCACGTTCTCCGCACGTACCATGCACGTGCCCCTCATCAGTAAATAAAAGACACTCCTTCGCAAAATGATACAATTAGGCTCCAACGTAAGCGGTGGAGGGTGTGAGTCAGTGGCCGCTAATTTCAGGTGGAAAATGCCACATGTTTTGTTTCTTGGCACTAATCGCCTTGCCTCTAATTGGCCTACCTGGGCCCCCACACCACACACTGACACACACTGACACTCACACACACCAGGATTCACTACTGTCACATGTTTCTGACATGCTTATCCCCGTAAGGTAGCATGCACTTGTTACATGTGAAGGCGACTGCAACCATCTTGTGTATGACCTCTGACCCGGAAACGGGTTGCTTGCGCGTGCGCGTCACGTACACCTGGATGGCAGGGCCGGGGGACGCTGACTGACATCATGTGACCTCACCAAGATGGATGACTGCGCACGAAAAAATATAATTCCTCATTTGCGAAAGCAAGCACAAAGTGCGCCATTTTTGGTCGGTCTCACGATTCGATATCCATCATGCAAGGGGAATTAAGTAACTCCATGAAATGTCATGAAAGGGAGGTGATTGAATTCTGTAGTCTGCTATAAGGAAAGTGGGGCTTGTCAATATTGGTAGAAATTGAAAGTAAAGTAATAGGTCTTGCTGAGGTTCAAATGCATCGCTCGCTTATACCGAGGACACACCAAGCGAGTGAAGGCAGCGATCTCCAGAATCGCCCACACAAATTGGCGTGTATGTGAGATATTATTTCAAAGGAATATCTCCTGCCTGTAATTTAGCATCTTGGAAGCAAAAATCAGGTGAAATATGAAATAATAGCTCACATATAGGCCATTTTGTTTTGGCGATTACGGAACTTGCTGCGTTTCTCGCTTGGTGTGTCTCCGGCTTAAGCAATCCCTTGAATTCAGTATCCTGTATTTAAAGGATGCCTGTGTCTAAAAAGGGATCTATTTCTTACAACACTAATTCCAAATTTTTAGAACCATGGGTGTCTGGGCTCTGCTGTCCTGACTTGTTTATTTATGGTCTCCAAAATATTTTGTTTTCTCTTTCTTACAATACACCGATGCAAAGAACGCCAGCTACGCATGAAGTTACGGGTGTAAAAAGAAATCATATAAAATGTATATGAATACGCTGAGTATGGCATGTCGGAATGAGTCCAGCATGATTCTTGACAATAGAGAAGCCTGTTAACTGCAGGTAGTACAATAGTGAGAACCCTCCCAGCGCATGGTAGAGTGTAATTAACTAGGAATAACTACCCAGACCACACAATACTCGTGCCAATCTGGTACATGTATATGTCGGTGAGATACATCTACAGCTACATGAGTGAATGAAAGGGATATGAGTGAATGAAAGGAGGTTGGTGTATAGATGCAGTTGTGAGCTGCTCTGTGAGTCCATGTGCTGTCCACCAGGTAGTATGGGAACTTTTCCTCGCCGCACCGCTCGTCCAATTAGACCACATTATGGCCACCATTACCTGGCCGATCGCTACCTGACGTGCTGCCAGCAGGGCTCGCGTGACTTCCGCCGAGCCCCCTCAGCCCTCCCCGCAAGGCATGATGGGAACCTAACGCATGCGCACAAGCAGGAGTCTACCTGCAGGCTTGCGCCGGCGTCTGGGGCTACCTGGGCGCTATTATAAGGACGATTACCGCAACAGGGTAAAGACCTTCAGCAGCACTCCACCCCCTTACACCCTCCCCACCCCCACCCTCACACACATACACACCAGCAAGAAGCGTGCATGGGTCTGTTGTAATATCATCATGGCCAGTTTGCATTTGGTTTCATGTTGGTTGATGCAGGTGTCGTGGCTATTTGTGTTGTGATATTTTCTCCATGGATGTTGTTTTAAAGCATCGAGGTTGGGGCTGTTTTTTGGCTGTGTTGCTTCTACGTGTGTGTATTTTTTCTGCATGATGTCACACATGTTGGAGGTGTGGTGTGATGTGTGTGTGTGTGTGTGTGGGGGGGGGGGGGGGGGTCTATATAGGAGTCCCACTGTGTGGGTGAGGTGCTGGGACTACTACCACGACAGGTTTGTTAAAACATTCCCATCGTTTGATGTTCGGCGGCGAAATATCGCCGTGACAAAAATGGCGTCGCTTCCTCCACGGCTGTGGCGGTGTTGCGCACGCAACTTTTGATGTAACCAACGTAAAAAGGATTTTGAAACGCTGCCACGGGGTACTGAAGTCCCCCCTCCTCCCCCCACTCCCCTAGAAGTCTTCAAGGTAAAAGCAAGGTGTATTTTGAGTGCATGGTGGCGCACCGCGGTAAGGTAACGAGGGAAGGGCCATTTGTTATGAAATAACCCTGGTCTTTGTTATGTATTCCATACAAAGAAGATTCACCAATATAGGATGTAGGGCGTATGTAGAGGATCTCTCAATTTAGTCAGGTATGATCGCTTACCCAGTGTTGCAGGCATGCTCTATATAAGGATTCCCAATTTATTGATTGTGGGCAATATCTTATTTGAATTCTAGGAGTAAAGTTCAAACGGAGATTTTTTGTTTGATTTATATTATCTTTATCATTATCACTCGAAAGCTCGTAGTAATACGAATGATATATTTCAATCGGTGGCATCTCGAATTTCAATCAAAACATTATGAATATAGAATGGATCGGATCTATGTCTCCTGGAATCATGCACAAATTTGATCCATTTATGAGATGAAGTAGATTTTGATCCGGGCTGATACACTTTCTTGAAATTTAAGACATTTTTATTGATATTTGCCCTCTCTTTATCGTATGACAACAATATAGTATATCATGCCCATCACTTTATGCGTCGATTCCCCATAGTGATAGTATCCGAACAGTGAGGCTTAGCGATGAAAACCAGCTCACTTGTTAGAGCTGACGCATATGGCCACTTTATTGTTAATGAAGAAATATGTCAACGATTCCCACAAAGGATGTATGTAAAGAGAGAATATCAATAAAGAAATATTTGAAAAATAAATAGTGATACAATATTTACTACACATTATGGGTGTGTTTTATCACATCACTACATTTTCCAGTGATGGGAATATACAGCAAACTATATGTAATATATACTATTCGTAGTTGAGTCGATGGTATTAGTATGGAAAGGTCAGTGTCATATTGGCACCATAGTTAGAAAGTTGTTTTCGATTTGATGAGATGGCCTTGATTAAAGGACAGATCCGTGCCAGAATAGCGATTACTAATGTGTATTAAATCACGATTATCTTCTTGGTAAACCAGTCGAGTCATTTCTATCATGCCAACATAATACGCCCTCTTCTCTACCTGCCCCACTTCCTGAAGTATTTATCAATGGCCATGCCCTAAAATAAAAAGATGGCAGCAGGGATATACTGATAGGCTTTCATGTTTGTGGTTTTATTTAATGGCGCTGTAATGTGACTGGTAACATTCCTGTTCATGTATCCATCTTGTCTCTCCTTCAACACGTATACCTGCCTGTCCTCCTACATATACCTCTGAGTCTACAGACTTATATAGAACTCGAGAATCGTATAAATAGACAATACTCCACGAGTTTGGATGTGCCCGAATCGTCATCGAGGCGAAGTCGAGTGACGATCATCGCACATCCAAACGAGTGGAATAGTGTCTATTTTACGATTCGAGTGCGGTTCTGGATTTATCTCACCCTTTTCTATGGCATTAGATAGTATCAGAATATCAGAATAGTTCATACATACCTAGCAAAACCATTTAATGTCATCTCACATTCACTACACCACGGCCGTGGCGTAGTATTGTCACTTTACGGGGGTGATCGTTGAGTATTTTTTCCTAATGTTATTTCTATGGCGAAGCTTGTACCAGGGGTGAGATAAATGCTTGTTCACCACCTTCATACATCTATACCATCCTTCAATCTTGTTCACCCACTCTTACCTCTCCTATAAGCCCCCCATCTATCTCGCTATTACTACCCTAGCTCTCTTTATAAAATTAACCTGCCCTTATATCTAGACTGTCCTTCCCAGCCACCTCGTGTCTCCCTATAGCTCTCTCGTCTGTCAATGCAAGACTGAAGCGTTTCTAACCCTTTAGTATGCACACATAACGCCAATGATGATGGTATTTCAGCACTACTAGGGGCATAACTCGAGTATGTTGACTACCTGTTTAATTAGGTGAAAAGAACACGTAGTTCATTGTGCAGAATGAATTGATTTCAATTCTGCAAGAACAAGGGCGAATGATAGGGAATGGTGTATTTGTATCAACCCTCCCCCCCCCCCCCCCCCCACACACACACACTCGTGCATCTTCATCTAACCAGAGGCACGGATACAGATGGAGAGGGTTGTATCTGGTTTACCCCACCTCCCTCTACAACCCCCCTAGACTACCTGCCCACACCCCACCCCAAGCCCCATCTGGTGGGCACGTGATCAGTCGTTTCCATGGCAACGTCAAGACACCTGTCCCCGGGCCGCCATCTTCCCAGGGTGCTTTGCAGCAGGCACTTGTTTGGTGACGTCACGGCTAAGCTGAATATCGACGGACAGGGGAGGACTGATGTTGCTCTCCACGCGGATCCTCTGACACCCTGTGCACATACTTGAGGTTATTGAGGGTCGGGTGGGGGGAGAGTGTGCCGTGATTCTGCGTGTAGTGATTCAATACGCCGCTGGGTGGCAGCATGGAGCCCCCTGAGTGCGGCACTTATGGTGGCGCTATCTGAAAAGCTAATTACGCATGGGGCTGTTGTAGGAGGACCCTCTGACTTCACTACTGGCTGTTAGTGCCGGTACAACATTGCCTAACTTATGAACCTACCTTTATCATCTATCTAAGTACCTTACCGATAAAAGACTTTATAAATCTTGGGTCATATGGTTTCACAAATGAAACCAACCTCAACTTTTAATGATTCTATTGCTAACCAACACAGCCTCATTATCTTTGTCTTGCAAGCTCTTTCTGTCATGTCAACCATAAATCCATACAGCCTGAATGAAAAACCACATCGTCTAGATACAACACCGTTAGCATGCCTGATCCAACCTCATTGAGTGTCAATGATAAGACAGACCTCTAGCTGCATAACCTGTGTTACTATCGTGTATGGTTGGTAATCTAAATGAGTGACTCCAAGACTTCATCCCATTTGAAGCTTTATTGCTGATGTTATTGCAATGACTGGTAGTTGCAGACTTCCTGGTGATACATCTAGATGTTGCCTTTATCACCTGGCTCTGTGGGGACAACTGTGTTGATTGCAACCGATGGACAGCTCCAGGAGGGTGTTCTACCCAGCAGAATTAGGCCAAGGGAAAGTGCATGTATGTAGAGAAATTGGAATGTAACAATACTACATCATCCAACCGCCTTTAGCCTTAGTAAAAAAAGACAGATTTGCATCTAGTTGCACCATTGGCTACAGTTCTAACCCAATCCCATTCAACATCACTGATGAAAGAGACCTCCGATATCTAGTTTTTTTGGTTTTAAAAAGAAATCAGTTTATTTACCCTGGGTACGATAAGGCAGGAGCTGCCTGTTTACAATCAATAACCAGCATTTGTAAGTCTTTAATAATGGTGATTCTGTGATTACCTAACTGGCTAGACTTGAAGGAAATCTAGTATGATAACACGATTGTATATAATATGTTACAAATAGGAATGTAATACAAGTATCCATCTAGGACTTATGCCCAAATTTTTAAGTGCAAATCCAGTTAGCTTAAATTCAGTCAGTTGTGTAACCTTTCATTTGTATCATCCAATTGGTTCAGCATCACTGATAAACCATTTCAGTCATCCAGCTGCATCACCTTAGACTTTCAGAAGCCATCTTCACTCAATTTCAATGATAAAGATAATTTTTCATAGAGCTACATCCCCTGTTACCATTAGGCACTCAGGTAGTATCCAGTAGTAGTAGTAGTATTAGTAGTGCCATAAGGACAACAATTCCCCATCAGAACTTGGTAAGAACCTTGGGTTATTGGGTTTATGCATAAACCATCAGCATTCAGCTTCAATGATAAACTGTTCCTTTGTCATCTAGCTGCATCACCTCAAACATTCATAAACCAACCCTACACAGCGTCAATGATAAAGACACCTCCCTCGTCTAGCTACATCACCTTTAGCATTTATGAATCAACCACAGACGGCTTCTATAATAAGAGACACCTCTGTCTTCTTGGCCCATCACCTCACTACCAACCCCTATACCCTGAGTGATAAGGCACATATTTGTCAGATAACTACATCAATGTTAACCCAGACAGGGTTAATAATAAATCACACCTGCAATGTCTAGTTTCGATCACCTTCAAATCCAAAGTAAGTTTAATAGAACATATTGGACATTAAACAACCCAAACAGCAACACTGGTCAACCCCTTTCTGAATCCTGCTGGTCTCTGTTATCTACCTTCCGTTAGATGAATTATAAATATGAAAGTATGCAATACATGTCATATGCCGAGCCATATATTCACACTTATCTACGCAACTCTACCATAACCCAACTAAAACCTTTATCCACTCACCCTAAAGCCACTCCTCCTAGTATCCATAAAATAACTAAAATATCACAAAGTATTTCATCGAGCATGCCCCCATTCACTCTACACAGATGTTATTTACAGACAAGTGACAATGGTCTATTGTCATTCTTCAGCGTTTGTGAACTGACCGATAATATCTAAACAAAATGAATAGAACACGACTGCATTTGTAACTGAACGCTACCCTAAAAAGTCAGACGTGAAAAGAAAACAAATCGGTAATATTACTATTTGCTGATTTGTAATAAACCCCAATCTGTGTGATTTCAAGTGATGTCCTATTGTACGGAGAGAAAAAAAGGGAATAGAAGAGCGACCCGCAGCGGTGCATTTTGGAATGAAAGGGAGGTTGTGGCAGACGACAATTGGCGAATGGCGGGAACCGAGACGGATGCCTTTTACTGTTACCGCCAAAAGCACCCGCCATCCACCTCTATTTGCCCTCTCTTTATTGTCGATGAGGTCTCAAAAATAGAGGGGGTCGGGGTCACCGGGAGGTGGGGGGATATGGACGGGGGGAGGCAGCAGCAATATTTCGTATTGAATCCCCAGACGCGCATTTTGCATGGCGCGGGTCAGCAGGCTGGAAAGGCGGGTAAACGCAGCTCTTCATTAAATTAGTCAACATGATCAGAGCGCCAGCACACGGCATGTTTGCCGAGGGGCGCCGCCTAGCGGCAGGTCGTCGGCAAGGTGCGCGCGCAGCCGGTGTTTGATCGTATTACGGCCAGGCCAGCCTCCAGCCTAGGTAAAATATTTATGGGGGTAAATATTCGGCGTGGACATAGAGACCCGAGTTGTAATTGTTAATGGAAAATGTTCATTACGGCCGTCAACAAGCAGCGTTCCCAGGGCGCCCCGCGCCGTGCTTACCCATGATGCACCGCAAACAAAAGTATCCAAGGTGCGCGCATGTGGCGCCCTCTATGGTTGTTGTTCTACGGCATTAATTTGAGCGGGGCGGGACGTGGACGCGCACACGGGCCGTATAGACTCACGTCATGCGCACTGATGGTCATAACCTGACCCGGTCCGCGCAGCCTGACCTACTTCCGGTTCACCTTGACCAAAGCCCTCCATCATATCATGCAATTAACTTGCCGTGCAATTCGCCAAAATGTCTGTGTAGGAAATTCATATATTTTGATTGGGAAACATTATAGGTGTGGCTGCTTTATTGATAATTCTTCACGATATTGATGAAATTTAACCCAATTAAGCTATCAGCTTATGCCGTATTCTATAATTAAATCACGAGGCTCTCCAGTATGCCTCTTCTGCCTACGCTCACTTACTTTTGTTGATTCTTACCGAGGTATTATCTCGAGGCATTAAATCATTCCACTTTCATAATAGTGGGTGATAATAGGTGAATCCCCCCGATTAACGCAATACCTGCCCGCATCCAATCGGAAAAGCCCGGGCAAGGTTTTCACAGCGGAATAGAGAAGAGGAATTCTCGCGAGATTAATTAGAAAGTGAGTCACCAAGCAGGGAGAGTGTCCACATTGCCAAAGCTTGGCTTTATAGATGCATGAGATTGTGCTGGGTCGCGCTTCATCAGTTCCCGTGGTGCACCGCGCACTGAGGGGGATGTGACGTCATCGATTGTGTCAGGGCGTTGAGATATTCTTATTATTTCCATAAATGTCTCATACAATGCCTATCGTGATCGATTTCCAACCAGCCCCAGCACCGCACCCCTTCAAGGCGAATCCAGCATTGCCCCCCTCACCTGGGACCTCGACTCCCCCCTCCACTAACTCACCACCATTGCCCCAACCACAGCTACGACTACATTATGCTTTATTGAAATTGTATTCTTACCCGCCGTAGTCATTGTATATATGCAATCTTTATCTAATCTTTAGTACTTTGTAACGCTGGTTCGTTGCAAAGCAAATTGTACAAATACATGTAAGGAGACATGTAAAGCTTGGCGTCTACTGAGCTCCCTCTGCCCTACGATAGACCTAACGATGCGTGCATCGGGGTGCATCCTCGGGTGTATCGGCTACGGGTTGAAGCTGACTTTCCAACGCGATATCGATTTTGTGTCTTGAGATGCATCATTAGGCCTGTCGTTGTACATCGGGAGCTCAGTGGACGCCGGGTCTAACGTTCACTTGATGGCCTCGTTTTCTATGCATTGCAAGACATGAAGTTTGTAATGTTAAATGCACTACATTTTGAATTAGCATATTGTTTGACCTAAATAGTGTTCGGGGTTTCACAGGTGATGGAAGCTAAGCAATCAGTAACATACAATGTACACTATGCATGAATCTGTGAATCAGACAGTGACTTACAAGGTACACTATGCATGAATCTGTGAATCAGTGACTTACAAGTGACTTAGAAGTTCTATGCATGAATCTGTGAATCAGCGACTTACAAGTGACCTAAAAGTTATATGCATGAATCTGTGAATCAGACGTCCATGTTGGTTTCAAAGGGATGAATAAGTAACAGAGGCAGGTATCGTTGCTGACATACAGTCTTTTATTAATGATTTACTGGTAACCATCTCTTTGTTTCCCTTCAGTCTCGTTATATCACCCAGCTGTTTGAACCGTACCCCCCCCCCCCCCCTCCCCCAGTGAGGCTTTGGATGAGCGGCCAATAGGGGTGGGATTGTGCGTGCGGCTAGGGGTTGGGTAGAAGTGGGCGAGGGGGTGGCTTTGGTGATCCGTTTAGTGGATAACAGAACGCAGCCCACCCCCCCACCCCCCCCCCCCCCCACCGCCAACGAGCCCGCCGATTGACGACGCCGACAGGGGGCGACACTGACACTAGCCAGTCACGTGACGAGTCACCGCGTCAGGTGGGATGTGTGTATGTGAGGCGGGGGGGGGGGGGGGGGGTGATATCATGGGCATATCTGCCCAGAGAATCCTAGAGATTGTTCGGGGAGGGTGTGCGAACAGGGATGACCTTCCCTCTGTGGTGTATGATATATGCTGAAAGTCAGCAGCGTTGGGCTGGTACAGTGTGACCACATTGGCCAGTAATTATGAAATTGCTTTGAATGAAGAACCAAGATAGGGACCGATGATTTTCCCTATGCGCTATCTTAAAAAGAGAAAACTTACCCAAAACTCACGTGTCGCCTACCGGCTGTGGCACGAACTACCAATACCTATGACGTCATAGTTCCACCTACTATCAAGCTAGATAGTTTCCAGCCTCAACCACTTTAGTAATCTTCTAAGTAAATCTCCTAATTGATATGATTCATTTCCTTCGTCATTTTGATATCGTAATGATGAATCCCTTGCTGCCATGTTTATACATCACACTTACATGCTATGTCAATTTCTCCGATACTCACTTCATTCCAGATTACGAAATAATCTTTATGGCGAATTATTAGTTAGCTATTGTTCCGATGGGCCTATGTTATAGGGGTTTGCCAGTTTACCTTATTTGTCCTTCTCGACACACTAATGCTTAAGGTTTATTTTAATGAACTTGAAATATCAGTATTCCTCAATATATTCACGTGTATTGTTTCACATAATTGGATTGATCTGTCCTATTAAGGTGCTACGCCTCTCTATGCTCTTAGACCTGTTTACGAGGCCTGTGCTTGCGACCTGATATTTCTCGTGCTATATTTCCTTCTTGTCAGCTTGTATTTCCCTAGTAGTTGCTACAGCATGTAACTCTGAAATACCAAATCAAGGACATCACATCATACCCGTACAGTATCAATAACGTATGGACGTTATTTGGTAGTACACGTATACATGGCATATTTCCTTCTGGTTGTAGCATAATTAGATATTTGAAAGCACACCGCATATTTCAGGTCGTAGTATAGAGTCAAATGTTAATGATACTAAAGAAGAAACCAACAAGTTTTGGTCAAAGTCGTCGTTCTCCACGAGTTTGATGTGGAGTGATATGAACGAGGCGACAGCCGAGTGAATATCACATAGCATTCAAACGAGTCGGAGAATGACTTCTTTGACCAAAACGAGTTACTTTCTGTATTTATCTCACCCCTATACACATTAAAAGAATGGATGGCACACAGGATATAGACCATGGAGAACGGACCGCAATACTCGTAGGGGCATGGAGAACGAGTTCCCAATGTTAAGCCTATGGACATTTATTCCAGGGGTGAGATAAACGTGTATACGGCACATTTAGAGCTATAGACTCGCTCGGAGTTAAGTTCTCTACGGTCAACATACAACGTGTTTGTTTGTAGACGTTTAATACGCAGCTGCTGTTTGTAATCTGATCATTTTGGCTCGGGCAGCCAGGACTTGGCGAGTATTCTAATCAGGACGCTGTATACCAGCAAAGTCAGTCCCCGGTAGCGCCCCCCCCCCTCCCCCCGCCCCCCGCCCCCGCCTCCGCCACCAGCCCGTCCGCAGTGAGGTGTTCGTGTGTGTCGGGCAGATTTCATTGTCTCGTTTATCAGCAGCAAAAACCGGAACTAACAGTGGGATCGCTGAACGGCCATATCCGGTTGTATCATCGCTCTGGCTTCGTGCCAATAAACCGAACATCAAAAATAAACTCATCTCTGAATGAATTCACCTATGATCCAAACCATCTCTATTCCGTCCTACAGAAGGTCATCTGCGATCGTTGCAGAGTAATTTGCTCAGATGCTGGTATTGAGAGTAGAGTTAGACATGACTGCTGCTTGTGGGGGAGGGGAGTCGTTGTATTGACCTGGTACCTGCCAGACACAAGCAGTGTGGAACCCGGATGTAAGGAAATTGACCTGACATAAAACCAGTTGCAACGCTTATCTTTGAACGGGCTCCCGGATAGCATAGATAGGTTATGATGGGTGACCTTATTCCACTTTGTAATCGAGTGGACGAAGGATCTGGACAACATTCCTTAATTACTGGCAGGGATCTACATCTTAATTATCCACCTCATACAAAGTGTCCATATAAAACACACGGGAATTGTGTATGGACATGTATACCCGTTGCAGATGGATATGTTGTATGCGCTGGGGGCGAGCGTACGCTAAAATAGTGCATAACTAAAACCAACTGATATCGACTTGCCACTTGTCCAGAAAAGGTGGTTAATAAATACAATATAGACTGGTTTTAGGGAGTTGACTTTACGCTCAGATATTACTACAAGTCAAGTCCCCGGAGCATACAGCCGCTTGTATCTGAAACCAGTCAGTATTGTGTATATCTGTGGCAGTTGCCAGGTGTTAACTAGCAATTCTCGTTTATCGTTACATGGTCTAAACTAGCTGTTTTTAGAGCAAAAAGTTCAGAAGGTAGGCTTGGACGTACCATTGAACATTTTTGTTTGTTTTTATAAAAGCCAGTGATTCCCCGAGAAAAACTGGGCCCCAAAATGATATACACAATATTACTATGATTTTGATTTCCGTAATATCCGCGTAGTTGACTCGCAGTAATATCTGAGCAAATGCGAGAATGTTGTATTGTGTCAACTATGAGGAGAATTAAGACCATGGTAATATCGTATTTATCATTCAGCACTGCAAATTTAAGTTATTATAAAGAAAACAAAATGGCCACCGATCTTCTCGGGCACTATTTTGCATGCTAGGAACTTGTTTTCGTATTTTCCTAGAAGAGCATTCTGACGTTTTCTATGGAGGCTTCGTATTAGGTGGATAATAAATGATGATATATGATATATTCTATTTAATTCACTCCCATCTTATAGGCAGGTACATGAGTATGTCATTGCAGTAACGAATTGTGAATATCTTAGGTCAGCAACTCGACTAATCTTAATCAGTTTGGTCTGGAAAATCAGGGTAGTTTAACAAGGCAGGAAATTCTGTTAACCCTTTATCTACGATATGATGCCTGGAGGCATTCCCTGGCGTAGTACGCTGTGATGCCATGAGACATTCCCGGGCGTAGTACACTATGATGCCTTGAGGCATCATTTCCGAAATTCAAGTAATTGCCATTTTTTAATGAAATAATACGAATATTTCCATAATATTTTTCCAGCCTGTGTAAACCTACATGTATATCATAGTTGATACCATTACTGTTATACAACATCCTAATTCTTTTTTTTATTGATATGGAGTGTTTTATAATGACATCGCTCTTGATATTATGAGAAGTGCCAGCGTACTTCAAGGATGAAAATGGTCCTGCAGCGGCGTACTTCAGAGTGTGAATTTGGTAATATGCAGCGTAATGAAAGGGTTAATTACTAAAGCAAGATCATGAGAAATTTCTGGTGGTCAGAATTTAAGCAGTTTCATTTGACACCCTGAAGAACGGACTGTGTCCTGTGACAAGGGGCAGAACAGGTCAAATACACGAAATACTCTTTTGCACACAAAAAAAGCCTGCCGCTCACCTGGCGGGCATATGATGGATGGCACCAGTAATTATAATCCATGTCTAATTAATCTCAGGTCGTTATTACAGATAAGTGGGGCACAGATTAACCTGCATTGATCAGGAAATTAATAACAATCAGTATAGTCCTTTGTCTACAATGCTTGGCGCGTGTCTGGTTCTGCTCATGTCGTAAGCCGCTTAGTGAGCAGCTCACATCTTTTACTGCGCAGCGTGCAAACCGCTCATAGAGCTAAATCTGCAATTAAATAGACGGATAAATCACCCATCATTTCAGGTAAAGCACAAGGACAAAGACGGAACGGTTAAGTCGTGAACACGCTACGCTAACAGGCAGGGAATCGGGACAAACAATAGGTCGATTCTGTCAGGTCAGCAATGACAAGATACACACGTTTGTGTATATTAAATGTACATGTACGTGTACCTATATTTGAAGTTTGATGTATTTCATATCCTAAAATACAGTAAATGTAGATAGTTGCTTCAAGTGGATTAGAGTGAAATATAACATGTAATGAAGCAAGAAAATAGTCACCCAGAATTTAAAAGCAAAAACAAACAAAGAAATGACACATTTTATTGGCAGCAAGTACCTGTACTTTAATAATTTAGTTGGTAGGAAGAGAATTCTGTAAAATGTTCATCGTATATAGAAATGAAACCTTGAGGAAAAGGAGATCGGGGGCAATCCAAGGCGAGCCATACCTGGGAGGCAGAGAGCGCTGGAGCGGCGAGTGTCACCGGCGGCCGCGGGGTGAGTGAAGGTAAATTCACGTAATCTAATCACAACACAAGGAGCTCTAACAATGAGCTGAAGCGCTTGTAGCTGCTGGTGGCGGCGTGTTGGCGCATGCTCTCTCACGTGCTTGTTGTGGAGTGCCTTGTGGGAGGAGGAGGTGGAGGAGGTGGGGGGTGGAGGTGGAAAGGAGGGAGGAGGGAGGGGGACACACACCCCACCCCGCCCTGTCCGGGGCTGATTGATGACGCGAGTCGCTATAGACCGGGGCGCGGTGAGCAGCTCGGCCGGACCCCGCGCCAGGTGTCCCGGCCAGGAGCAGCTCACTAATCAGGGATTATGTCGGCGGGGGCTGAGTAATGGGCCGCGCACCGTGTGGACACAGGTATTGGCGGCCGGCGTTACCGATACTTTAATTGTATTGCATTTGTCTCCATTAGCCACGAGCCACTCGTGACTCACACCCAGCCTGAGTCGGCGGCGGCGGCCTCTTGACTGCCGCGCCACCGTGCGGGCCCCGCGCCAACTATCCTCATCACGACGCGGTGCCGGGAGACGCAGGAGGAGGAGGAGGTGGTGCCTGCCTGCCACGCGGGATCGATCCAAGCCCTCTGTCTGGAATTAGAATACAGACAAAAAACACACACACAAAAATAACAATAATGAAATAGTATTTGAATAATACCAGTAAAGATGCGTGATTGTTTTGAGTATTGGGCATTGAATAACGCTCTTTAGTGTAATTTCAGCGACCTAAAAAGGGAGGGGTTAGAGATGGGTTATGAAACGGTAAAAAAATATTTGTCTGTATTAGGCAAATTGCTCTGATTTAACCCAAATAAATCACGGGCAGGCAGAGCAGAATATGCATATTAATCGCAAAGGGGTGTATTTCAAAGCGATAATCACAGGTTAAAAGATAACAAAAGCAACAAAGGGTAAAATAGTTTTATATTACAAAAATAAATTTTTGAATTTTTGTCCTTCATGACCTATTATTGACATTAAAAAGATTGATGAGGAAATGACAATTTCTGCGCGGAGAGAAATGCCGCTTGTTGGGTTCACGTGGAGGAGATGGTGTAGGCAGCAGGTGCGCATGCGCACGTGATGGAGGGAGTGTGCACGTGTGTGTGTGTGTGTGTAGGGGGGGGGGGGTGTAGGGCAGACAGTGGCGGGAACGTCGGGACGAGGAGGAGTGCTCGTTCACGAGGGACGAGTAATGGAGGTAAATATTGCGGTCCCTGGAGTGCGGGCTCTTCAAGGGGTGCACGGTGTGCCCCCAAACACCTGAGTTGGCACCACGTGTGTCTCCATCCCCCTCTCCCCCCACACACTCTCTCCACCACACACACACACACTCTCTCTCCACCAGGTGGTCTCAGGGGTACACCGCGAGGTGCTCAGCCCGAGTGGCGCGCATTGATTTCTGACTAAATTCGGCGCCAGTCACGAGAGGAGGCCGGAGAGGCGCCGCCGCCGCCTGCTTGTTTCCACCTCTGTGATTTCTCCACGCCCGCAGTTTGCCGTCCGACGAGCGCCGGGTATTTTTACACTGCCCGCTTGTTGTTAGCAAGACGTGAGGTGCGTGTCGTCAGGGTCGCCAGTTTAAAATGAGCTCCCTTCTGCCCATGGTGGTATTGGAGAGTGTTTGCTGACGACACTCATATATTGTGCAAATGTTCCTCATGGCGATCGTATATTTTGATGTAGGTGAAGTCATACAAAACCTGACAACACTATGTATGTATGTATATAATTTCAAAAGTTTTATATACAATCAAGGTGACAGTTTTGTGGTGTGGTAAATGGTATCAATGGGAAGACGACGTTTCGTGCTATTTTATAGCACTTCTTCAGGTGATGATCGTATATTTTTTTTATTCATGATAACAATCCGTATATCATGGTCACACATTTTGATAGACACTTGTAAGCGACCGACCACCAGACTTGAAAGGGACCAATTTTCGTGGGTCTACCTTTACAACCACAAACAGAAATGTATATGAGTCTATGTGTGTATTTGTACACACATATAAGTATAAATATGTCAAATATTATTACACTCAAATATGTCAAATACTATAATTGATATTTCGTATCGTCGATATTAAAAGCGAATCACCTTGATATTATACATAGGAACATATACATCAAAGGATTATCACTTTGTGGAGAGCGACAGAAAGATATGTATTTTAGTGTATTGATAGATAAATACGTGTATATAGTAATGTATATTGTGAAGGATCGCTCTTTCGTTTGATGACACGCACACACGTCCTACCTGGGCTCCTACTTTGAGCTGCTCACGTATAAGAGGAATACAAAAGTCCCCTGAGCACCTCACAGACAGAGCCACACACGCGCAGATAATGACTCATTATGCGCGACTTCTAGCTGCTGAAATTCGCCATGTGAAATAATACCCACCAAGTAATCAGTTCCTGCGAGTTGGGTATTGTCACCGAATTGAAATAGAAGCGATGGACAAACAGGCGCCGAGTAAATAGGCTTAGGTTTCCATTTCAAGTGGAGTGACTTGAGTGTGGTGGCGCTCGTCTGCAGCGCTCCGAGAAGCCGCGAGCCGCTCAGAGCTGCTCCACCAAGTGTCCCATTTCCGAATATAGATTAAGGCCACTCGGGCCTCTGTTTGGACATGGTTGGCTTTCAAAGAGCATTGTAAAAATCTGAGGTATGGAGCAGCTAGGAGGACTTAAGTAAGCCCGAACCTGGGGTATTCCTCTCTCAGGACAGTAATTACATTTCCCGCGTGTCATTTTAGAAATAAATCGGGAATTATGCAGGTGTTGAATATTAAACTGGATGTTAAAATATTGGTTTACCAGAACGGGAATTTGTATTCCTTGCTACACGGAATTTGGTGATTATGAACCTTTGATTTTCTAACTATTTTCGCTTGACTTGGTAGGGAATAAAGGATTCATTCACAATTCGGCTGCATCTACCTGAAATATCACGTTTAAATATGTGTATAAAGAAAAAATCAGTGAAATTTGAATATATATTCTATCTTTTTGTATAAGAAAACAGTTTCCCTAATATACGAAACCGCAGCAACTGTGCAAATTAAGGAATTTCTATATGATCTAAGAATGATTAGTGTTGATATATTCCTTGTACCTTTCTACAGTTTTGTGTCATTTGGTTATGAATGCATTACACAAGTTTTTGCTTATTGTACACTCAATAATAATAAGAAATAAAACAACCAGGAAGCAGGAGAGAAAGTATTGGGATTTCCTTGTTTTATCTGGATGCCAATGAAACGTAAACATTATTTCAACGTCTTTTTTTAGCATAAGATGACATATCCTAGTTAATGTACACATTGTAGACTGTGTTTACCATTATAACTAGAACGGTAACATGTATTTTACTGCTATATGTAGCCCAGTGCTACAACACCAACTCGTACCAATTACGAAAAGAGTGATTCCTATGCTTCAGGATTCACCGCAAGCCGGATTGTCAACGCATTTCCTGGTTTTGTCTCAAATTGGCATTTAAGGAAATTTATGGAATTTCCTAATGACCAAACTTCTTGATGAATTGATAATTAATCAGACCCATGGCGCAAAAAGCCGGATCCAATCAAAACATGCAGTGTCCCGGCGGCAACAATTCTATCAACAGTGCCCTCTTCTGTCCAACCCCAGTGGAGGGAGTCACTGTGAGAAAAAGAGGGTCCTGTCATTAGGTTGTTACGAGTATGTGCAGGGCAGCATGGTGTGATGCGGTGTAGGGCAGTGCAATGTGATGCCTTACAGGGCAGTGTGATGTGTGGTACCAGGCAGGGCAATGAGGTACGATACAGGGCAGTGCGATATATGGTCCACAGTAGACTGGCCTCAGTCCCTGTATCCTACCCCTCCACCCCTTCTGAGTGACACAGGGACTGGTCTCATCCGTAATCGGCTGTGTAGACTGGCACGATTTTGCGCCACACTCCCCAATTCTTACTCGCTCTAGGGACTACTTTCTTCGTAGTCCCAGGCGAACTGGGAGATTGCAACGCGTAGTAATCAAGCTGAGGTCTTGCTACTGGTCAGGATATCTGCTGGGAGATTGATACCCTCTCACTTTGATTTCAATCGAGACATAGTCAGAAGTAGGCAAAATATATTGCTATGACAACACAGGCAGCCAGGGAACTGGAGGAAGGGAGAGGGGAGGGGTAGAGGGAGGTGTAGGGTTACAGGGAGTGGCTTGGGGTCATAAACAGGAGATTCTGGTCAGAGTGGACAAGTCTTTGATTCCTGGGCCAGTCAGAGAAGGACACATGCTATAATGAATTGTATTCCGATTTTCTTTAACCATTTAATGAATGTTCATAATCAAAGACTTGAGCAAGTCTAGGTCCACAGTAATATGATATGGTATTGTCCAGGGTAATGGGATATGGTACTGTGCAGGTCAGTTTGATATGGTATGGTGCAGAGTATTGTCATGTGGTAGGGTGCAGGGCAGGGTGACATGACATTGTCCAGGGTAATGTGATGTTGTATGGTGCAGGGTAATGTGATATGATATTGTGCAGGTCAGTTTGATAGAGTACGGTGCAGAATATTGTCATGTGGTACGGTGCAGGGCAGGGTGACATGATATGGTACTTAGAAGGAAACCCACGAGATGAAAATAGCTTGGTCCGTACGAGGTAGAGTGCAGACCAAGTTATTTTCATCGAGTGGGTTTCTGATTTTATCTCACCCCGTATAACACTATTTATTGATAAAATATATCACCAAATTAGCCACTGAATATTGGTTACACGAACCTCACGGCCGTGGAGTACGAGTTCCAAATGTTAAGCCTATGGAGAATATACCGGGGTGAGATAGTATAGAGAAACCTATTCAAGTTTGAATCGTGTAGGAATTCACAAGGCAAAGCCGCGTGTACCGATTCAAAGGAGATGGGATCGAGCTCTGACCCTAAACTTGAATAGGTTTCTGAATGTATCTCAACCTTTACTTTGATTAATGTGCTAACCTTTCTGACATAATCCCCCATTGAGTATTTTTTCTAAATACCCAATAGGCGTTGGATACGAGTTCCCAATGTTAGGTCTATGGGGAAATAATATCAGGGGTGAGATAAAGGGCAGTAAATGTTGGATAACATGGACGAGATATGGGACGGAGCAGAGTGAAGATATTTGGAGCACAGACGAGCTATTTGAGGGCTTGTCTGCAACAGAGAAGAGTTATCCGTAACAGCAGACAGGTTAGGGAAGAGTCCAGTAAAGTGGGATTCACACGATGAGATTCATGTACCTCACAGGGCTCAAAATCTCATGCGATTTTGTTCCTTTTTAGGAGGAAATGTTTTTAACAATCACAGGGAGGAAGACATATCTCACGTAAATAGATTCCTATAATTTAGACGAAGAACAGTACAGAATCTCAGCAGGATTCGTCTCAGAAAAAACACCCTATGAGGTACATGAATCCCATCGTGTGAATCCCACTTAATCAGGAGTAGAATTGGGCTGTTAGGGTAAGGCAGTTAGGGGCAGTGGTGGACTGTGGTGTATTGGGCAGGTAGGGTTTGTTGAGGGTGGCGGCGGGTGGTGGAGAGCGCTGCAGTGCTGCATGGAGTCGCAGGGTGCAGTGCGCTGACAACAAACACAGACCCACTTCAAGTCGTAATTACACTGTATTGATTCAGTTGTGCTGCTCTACTTTAGACCGGTTCGCCGCACTGTTTTATCGGCTCTGTCAAAAACACCGCCACCAAGGTAACTTTCCCCTGTCACCATCACGTCAGGCCCCGTTCGCCATACCCCACTATATCTACCCCTCTCCTATCAAAGCTCCCAGCAGTGGTAGATTTACTGCTATATCAAAGGCCAATCCTTCTCATACCATGTCTATGTAGTGTGGGAAGTAAAAGAACTCTCACCTCGGTAAATGTGTATGGGTGAGGTTTCTACCTAAATTCATTTCATAGATTCGATCTCCACCCTTGTGGTGTACAAGAACCTTGAGAAAGTCTGGTGAGAGCCTGCAATGGTTAACTGGACGTTAAATCCAACCAACCAACCATATCAAAGCTCAGCTTCCTATCTACCCCTTCGTCGTTCTACCATATCCATGCACCGACCATTCCCGTTCTACATTACCATATGTTACTATTTTCAATTCCACCATACCTTTGTTTTGATATTAATCACCACTTTCTTGTTCTCCGGATCCAACCACCACTTTCTCCTTGCTCTCAACATTATCCACTTCCATCTTTTCCTACCATGTTCACTATGGCCAGACTCCCTTGTTTGGCTCTATACACGTTGCCTGAAGATTAGTGTGCTCATATGGACTTCCAGCTTGCTGCAAATAAACTATCCCTTCACTATCTGCGCGCAATTCATTCTGATATTGTGAAAGGAGCAGAGAGCCAGTGTGCCCAGCTAACCATGATCAATCACTTGATACTGAAATACCTCATTGACCTGCTTGATATGTTGGATCCTAGACTCAGGCCGTTGCAGAAATGGCAAGTTGATTGGGTGCAAGTGGGCTACAGAATATAATCCATTGACTGAATATATCCAAAACCTTCTAATTGTTATTTATTTATAATTGCACGCTCATTCATCATTGATGAACATACTAGTTGCTCCTAGTTTAGATATTACCACCACTTATTTGTTCTCAGGAATCAACCACTACCCTCTGCTTGCTTTTAACAGTATCCACTTCCATATTTTCCATTATGTACACTATGGCTAGACGACCTTGTATATACTTTAAACCATATTAAAGACACTATCGGCCGTGCCCTCTGATCTACCATATACATTACACGCTCTAACACCACACCATTTATATACGCCCACACAACACCATACTCTCTTCGTGTTTTCACTCTTCTCTCACCCCTCCACACCGCCCCCCTCGACATGCTCAGAGACCCAGCCTTCCATCACTGCCTCCTTCCCTTGGTTCTTTTTCTCCGATGGAGATGTCCAGTTTTTGTCGTCATTTTGGTTTACTCTCGAGCGTGTGAGTAAAAAATGGGCCAACTTCATCCTGAGACTATTGGCCTGTTTCCTGATGGCGCTCAGGGTGGTGTGGGGTGGGGGGTTGGGGGTGGATGATGGTGGAAACATAGGACAAATATGTAACAGACTCACCTAGTATTGTGAAATTCAACTGCATTATTACAATCTGAAACTCCAATACAGTATATGTTTGTTTTTTTTCACATGGGGAGGACGTATTTTATCATTAACGGTAGTTCTGGCCGTTACACCGCGATGGTATGAATATAGTACTTTATATTGAATAATCTGACATTTTTAATTTGATTTTCTAAGGCCACACATAGCACAATCAAAATATTGATTTATACTATGGGGCCATCCATAAAGAACGTATGCAGAATTTCTGAAATTTTGCACCCCCACCCCCTCTCCCAATCTTGTACGCAATAGAACAAAGAGGGAGCATACGCAGATATTCTGAAATTTCTGACCCCCCCCCCCCCTCGGTGCGTACGTACTTTATGGATGGCCCCTATATCAAAAGCCAGTCGTTCTCATACCATGTCTGTGTGGTATGGCAACTAAGAGAACTCTCTCGGTAAATGCCTATGGGTGAGATTTCTACCAAAATTGATCTCATAGATTAGATCACTACTCAACCAAAGTAGGTCTAAAAGGACATATTGGATGTTAAACTACCCAAACGAACTAACAATCCTAGTTCTTTTTCGTTTTTATTTCAGCAACATTCAAATTTTTTATTTGAGTAATGTAAGAAATATTACAGCCTGCATTAACGCGACACTAATATAAAACATGATTGTAAAAGATTCGCGTGATACAAGAATAAGAAGCAAGGTTTTCTG
Organism: Alentia gelatinosa; assembly: GCA_950022655.1. NCBI lineage: Eukaryota > Metazoa > Annelida > Polychaeta > Phyllodocida > Polynoidae > Alentia > Alentia gelatinosa. The sequence goes on from OX465592.1 coordinate 40,559,673, forward strand.
TCCGCCTTGTAAAAGGGTGGTTGGAGAAGTGGAGAGAATTTACAGGGCCGAGTGGTTTCCATTAGGGTATTGATCAAGGCGCTCACTAGGGGGCGCGCACGCCAGCTGTCGGCGAAACAAACGAGCGACACAATTTGATTTGCCGATCAGGTAGCGCCGAGCACTGCGCCAGTTAATTTGGTCACCAAATAACAAGGTAGACCAGAGCTCCATCCTCGTGCCTGCTCACCCTCACCTGCCGGGCGGAGAGATCTCCAGCAACGTCCCAGCATCTCCAGCGAGCAATAACACCAACATAACTAGCAAAATCACCACCAACAAAAACACCACCATCATTATCAATAACACCACCATAACTAGCACAAACACCACCATCATTATCAATAATACCACCGTCACCAACAAAAATACCACCATCACCAACAAAAATACCACCATCATTAACAATAGCACCATCATCACCAACAAAAATACCACCATCACCAACAAAAATACCGCCATCATTAACAATTACACCACTATCACCAACAAAAATACCACCATCACCAACAAAAATACCGCCATCATTAACAATAGCACCACCATCACCAACAAAAATACCACCATCACCAACAATTACACTATTATCACCAACAAAAATACCACCATCACCAACAATTACACCACCATCATTAACCCTTTAAGGACGGCCACCTCTGGCAGAGCTGTCACCATAAGGATGGGTGCTACTGATAGTGTATGTCTATAAAGGATTAACACATTTTGGATTAAGTCCTAATTTGATGTTCCATCACTGATATTATTGATATCAATAATATTTCACTTATTTTAACTTACTAATATCAATTTTGATATTATACCTACATTTTCTGAAAATTTCATGTATAATCATAAATTGTTTCCTCGTCAATAACAATTTTATAGGTTTAAGAGGCCTTGAGGCATCATTCGGCCTGGGCCGGTTGATGCCTCAAGGCATCATTTGGCCTGGGCTGGTTGATTCCTCAAGGCATCATTCGTCCTTAAAGGGTTAACAATAGCACCACCATCACCAAGAAAAATACCACCATCATTAACAATGACACCATCACCAACAATTATACCACCATGACCAACAACAATACCACCATCACCATAAATAACGATTTTACCAACATCACCCACAATATACCACCATCAACACCAAGAGTAACACCAACAGCAACACTAGCAACCATCCCAAGAAAAACACTACTATAAATACTACCAATAACAACTTTAGCACCACCATCACCACTATGAATATCATGAAAACTAACACCCTCTAACAACAACACTACCATAACCACTACTAACATCACAAACACTAACACCCCATCACCAACAACAACAACACCATTATCACCACCAACACTAACACCAAAAACATTAGTACCAACTCCATCATTGCAACCAACTCCACTATCGCCAACTTCACTTGAACCATCAGTGACAGCATTAACACCAACTACTCTACAGTCAACACCACCAACACCAATAATAACACTATAAACATCACTGTACTCATCACCAACAATACCATTTTTACCATTTATTTCAACAAGAACGCCAACTTCAACATGACCATAAAACCAATACCAACACCACCAATAGCACCACCTTTACTAGCCCCTCCAGAATACCCCTCCCACCTCCACCATCCCCACCAGACTAACCCCTCCACCTCCACCATCCCCACCAGACTAACCCCTCCACCTCCACCATCCCCACCAGACTAACCCCTCCACCTCCACCAGCCACACCAAAATACCCCTGCCCCTTCTAATAGTCCCACCAGAATACCCTTTCCACTGCCACTAGCCGCACCAGAATACCCCTTCCCCCTCTACTAGCTCCACCGGGGTACCCCTTCCACATCTAGAACCCCAGGAGAAAACCCTTTGAGCTTTCCTAGCTCCACTTGAAAAACCTTTCCACCTCTACTATCCCCACCAGGGTACCCCTGCCCCTTATAATAGTCCCACTAGAATACCCTTTCCCCCTCTCCTAGCCCCACTAGAATACCCCTTCCACTGCCACTAGCCCCACTAGAATACCCCTTCCACCTCTTCTAGCCCCACCAGACTACCCCTTCCACTAACGACCCAACTACTGCCCCTACCATCCCCCGTCTCTCGTCGTCTGATTGAGGCCCCACCAGTGTGTACGCGGGCAGGCTGAGACTGCTGGCGTCGTCTTGTTTCAGGCAGACAGATGGACTAACAGTCCAATTTACGCCGGTCGCCGGTGGTTTTTACGCGCCGTGGGATGGTCGCCGCTTTATATATTCTTACAGACTAAGTGGCACGCTAAGCGGCCTCAGCCCACACACCCTCCGCCGCCTTACCCCGCCCTCACCGGATCCCCGACACTCCTCGAGTCGAAGGGTTGCCACTAAGTGGTAGTGTATCAGACTCAGCGATTGTTTGAAGTGTTTATCGCACAAGAAGAACCGAATAAAATTTATTCATAAAAGTGGGTTATAAATGTCAAGTAATTGAAACACAACAACCGTACTTCTCCTCCTTTGATATTCCGATATTATTTTTTTTTAATCTTGTTAAGCATTGGTTTTGTGATGTTTCGGCTTACATGTAACTTTCCACAATTATTGCCAGTGTTTTACTTTTTATAATTGGGTTGTTTTATTAATAGATACATGTTTTAAATGTGAATTTCTCTTATTTCAGGTAAGTGCCATTTTAGTCAACTATCTGCAGCCTCTACTGATAAATAGGAAGGTAAGTACAGCTATACGTGTATATAGACATGCATAACAGGTGCCCACACCAGTGTACATGGATGTCCCAGTATGGATAGCTAAATTGCGTACTGGCAGTAGGTTGAGGAAGTTTGCAGCATCGGGTAAATAACAATATATCTGATGTATGGACATAAACCAAGTAAATGTATTCGATACCATACACCAGAGGGTATTATTTGCGTATTTGTATGGATGCCATTCAAGCTTGAATGATGATAATCTATGTGAAGTACTGTACACGTATGATATTATAAACAGGGTTAATTTATGTGCTTTATTGGTTACGCCATCATGTGTATTTACCATTTATTTCAACAAGAACGCCAACTTCAACATGACCATAAAACCAATAGCAACACCACCAATAGTACCACCTTTACTACCCCCACCAGGAAACCCCTTCCCCCTCCACTAGCCCCACCAGAATACCCCTTCCACCTCTCCTAGCCCCTCCAGAATACCCCTCCCACCTCTACTAACCACACCAGGAAACCCCTTCCACCTCTACTAGCCACACCAGAATACCCCTCCCACCTCTACTAACCACACCAGAATACCCCTCCCACCTCTACTAGCCCTACCTGAATACCCCTTCCCCCTCTACTAACCCCACCAGAATACCCCTTCCACCTCTACTAACCACACCAGGAAACCCCTTCCACCTCTACTAGCCACACCAGAATACCCCTTCCCCCTCCACCTCTCCTAGTTTAAGTATTTAAAAACAAATATAAAACAATTGAAACATGAATCATTTAGCATTATTCTGATACAATGGTGGTAGATTTACTGCTATAACAAAGGCCATCCTTCTCATACCATGTCTATGTGGTGTGGGAAGTAATAGAACTCTCACCTCGGTAAATGTGTAGAGGTGAGATTTCTACCTGAATTCATCACATAGATTCGATCATCACCCTAGTGGTGTAAAAGAACCTTGAGAAAGTCTGGAAAGGACCTATAATGGTTGACTGGACGTAAAATCAAACCAAACAAACAAATTTTGATACAATGGCACTTGATAGATTTGAAAATAAGATACCTATATTGCACCCATTCACAATATAAAATATTTATTGTGAGGAAGATCCTACAGGAGAGATTAGGGGTGGTCACCATTGGCGGCCGCCTATCAGTAAACACCGACCATTAAAGGTGCACACACAAGTTTCTCAAGTACACGAGTCCAATAGAGAGCCTCGCGTTAAGGTCGTCAGGTCCATAGAGCTGCAGCGTTACTTTGAAGGCTCCTTCAGAAGACCAAGTGTCCCAGTTTCCGTCTAACTTGTCACTTTAAACCTCACAAACCCGGCTCCGGTGCGTGCCAGTCCTGCGTCAGCCCAGATTAGAAGGCAGGAAACGACTGGAAATCCCCCAAATGAAAGCGCCAGCGATTGTTTGACAATTGGCCATTCAATTTCCCGGGCAGTTGAGTAGTTAAAAAGGGATATAATTGCTGAAATTGACGCTCCAAAAAAGAGGGGTGGGAGCAGACGAGGGGATTTTCTCGCCGATGAGGCAAAGGTTGTGTTTCTTTGAATGCGCGGGGAAGTTCGATGGAGGTGCAATTTGTGCTCGTAATGAGTGAGTGTTCTGTGGAAGGTGTGTGTGTGGGGGTGAGGAGAGGGACGGAGGTTTAAGTCGGCTGGGGGTGGGAGGGGGGGTCGTGGGGGGTCCATGAAAGGTAAGGCACGCGACCAACGTGGGAAGCAAGTACCATGGAAACTAGGGGGTTTGGGTGAAAGGGGGAGCGAGGAGGAGGAGGTAGGGATGGGAGAGCGGGGGGGATGGCGAGTCGATGAAAACAATTCTAGTCCTCTTCATTCTGACACGGAACGTGTGAAAGGTATGGCTCGGAGTCTACTACCGGACGTCGCCGTCTCCTGAAAAATTCACACCATAAGAACATTAATTGGCATCGCCTTTTGTGCCGCGAAAACAGTCTCTAAATACAAACGTGAAGGCTGCAGTCGGCTCTACTCTCCCCTGTCAACTCTGCCTTAGCAGTGAAGTTCATCAAATGGACAGCTTCAATGTTTACCCGCCAACCAAGTTGAAATATTTATCTCAGGCTATTTATGAGCAGTAGGAAGTATTTCTAATTAATGATCTTGAATTAACATCTAAGTAGTATCTCTGAACACAAATTTGGGATTCTTAACAGGATCAGGTAGATATAAATGATGGTATTCAGCTGTAAATCACTCAGTAAGAACAAGAGGCCTAGGAAAAAGAGGACACCTAACACCTATTATTGACCTCAGACCCTACCTCTCCTCCACCGTCTGCATAGACCCATACAGATAAAAAGAGTAAGGAAAAAATTACATTTTCAATTTCATTTTTTAAAGCACATATGATCTTTAGTGATAATATTACTTGTATATTATATGTTTCAGGTGTTTTGGGTGCATATATTTGCTATGTTAATCCTGAATTACAATGGAAAATATTTACTGTTTTTTCTGACCCCAACTGGCATCCCTGTAAATGTAATAGCATGGTGATTCCTGGAATATTGATGAAATATGATAAATTGTATCATGTCATTCTATTATGTTATTGTGAAAAGTAATCACGGCTGAGGCAGGATGCCAGGCGGCGCACAATTAAGGCTATTCGGTTCACACCTCAGTAAAGCCTGGCATGCTTTGAAAGCGGGGTGAGAGGAGGAGGGGTCAGAGGGCTGGGCTCGTGGAACTCTCTGTGGCTATTGAACACGGGGTGAGTATTAGCATTACAAAGGAGACAAAGCAAATCAGAGCCGGGCTGAGTCAACGCGCTGCACATGTCTCTCCACCGTGTCTCTCTCTCCTCGTCTCCCCCGCCGCCCATACCTCACCGTGCCCCACCTTGTGACACTTACGTCTACCAGTCCTCCTTAGTACATGTATTCTCACACCTAGGCCTCATATCTAGTCTTGGCATACTTGTACCCAAAACGAAGACGCAAGCTCGGAGATATCAGTTCTCCGGTTATTTCCGCGTTTCCGGGTTTTGTTAGTATCCTAAGTCTTGATCATGGTAGATAAGAATAGTGGATATTATAATCAGGATTCGGATATTTTGCGTATTTTTTCTAGACCTCACAGCATCTCTGCGTGAAGTTTCACCTTGACACACCTAGGCTTCTCAATTTAGCCAATGATATCACACCTATTTCTCACACCTCAGCTTACGATACGTCGTTCCCATGCACATCCCAGCTGAAGTCAGTTTGACAAGACCTCACACCTTACCTTGACACACATCCATCAGGCACCTCCCATGGTATGTTGTAGATGTGGAAAATATTGTTATAACCACTCATTACTATGAATATAGGTGGATAATATCATATATTTTACATTTTATACGCCTGCATTGACATCATACCACTCCTGGATATCATGAACACGACTGGGTATAGAACACTCAGCTAACTTTGCCACACCTAGTCAATCCACCTTTCATCACACCTTGCCACCGTGATTTCACACCATACTACACTTGTCATTCTCGTAACCAAATTTATCTGAAACCAGTCTTTATTGTATTTATTATCCAACTTTTCTAGACAGTGGAATGTTGATATCAGTTCGCTTTATTCATGCACCATTTTTCCGTATGCGCCCCCGGAGCGTACAACATATCCGTATGCGGCAGGTGTGTAGATGCATACTCCCTATGTGTTACCTATAGACATTTTGTATAAGGTGGATGACAAGGTATATCACACCACACCTCTCTCTTTGTGTATCACACTAAAATCTAATTCCTCTTGCTTACCTTAGAAGCCTACACCTCACCTCATTTCACCTTATACCTCATTCTATATCCATCTCCCCATGACTGGTCTCATCTCGCCCCTCCTACATTCCGCACACCCCACCTCTTTCACGTCCCTCCACCCCCACCCCTCCTCCATTACACACAGATACTGTGCACAGTTAATCTCAGCCCGGCCTCTCACCTCATCCCCAAGTCACACACAACCCAATGCCGACTGAGGCGACATGAGACGCACTCCAATGAGACACACCTGACACCCTCTCCATCCGTCCTGCGCACACACACACACAATCTCTACCTCCACCAGGAAGCCTGGAAGCAGGGCCTACAGCATAACGTGAGGCTCGAGTTATTAGAGCGTGCTTGATTGTGTTATATACGTTGCCTAAAGGTTAGAGTGGTCACATATAGACTTCCAGCGTGCTGTAAAAAACTATCCCGTCGCCATCTGCATGCTATTCACTGTGGTATTGGGAAAGGAACAGAGTGCCAGTGTCTCAGTGTCTTGGAGGCATGCCCAGCTGACTATGACCCATCATTCCGATGAGACCGAAATAACACAAGACCCACTAATGCTCGATATATTATGGATCCTCAACTCAGGCAGTTGCAGAGATGGCAAGGTAACTGCGTTCAAGTGGGTTACAGAAACTATCTATAGACGGGATGTAACCCAAACCTTTTAATTGTTATTCATTTATAATTGCGCGCTTATTCATCAATGATAAACAAACCATGGACTCGTAGCGCTAGTAGGTGTTAATAAACAGATACTGGGATGGATCGTGGGAGGTCCGATGGTAAACTCCGTGAGTTGTGTCGGAGGGCAGATGAACAGACGTTGGTGGCATTTTGCAGTGCTGATGGCAGATGGCTTTATGTTTTGACGATAGAAGCAGGTTAAGAGGCGGTTAATCTTTTATAGTTGAGGATGAACAGATGCAGGAAGGCGTGGTTGGCTGGAGGAAGGTAAGTAGCAGGGCGACAGACTAGACAGGGAATGTGGCAGCCAAGTGGGTTACCATGTTGTAGGTATAGGAGGCCAAGTGTAAGTAGTATAGGAAATAGGTGTGAAGGAGGTGTACATGAGCCTCGGGGAAGCCATATAAAAGTCTCTCTGTCAGTGACAATCAGCAGTCAGCTTTGTTCAATGAAGCGGAAGACAAGGAAGGGATATTTAGTGAAGGTCAACAGGGAGAGGGGTGAAGGGTTAGCGCAGAGAAGACACTGGTCTGGGGCGGGGGTTGTGTGAAAGGGGGTCGGGTTTGCCCCCGTTGTGTGTTTGTGGTCGCACGACCAAGCCGCGACGCCGTGCGACGTGTCGCGGAGACGCCGGCGTCGCACGCGTCGCGGGGGGCGGTGTCCGGTGTCGCTGTTTGGTCGCCGCGCGCGTCGCGTTGATTCGTCGCCCACTTGTGCGCGCGACAAGGCCGGATATTGGAGCATGTTGCGCGCGCCGACTAAATATTGACACGGGGAACGCGCGGCGGACGCCGGAGAGACGCTGGTGAGACGCGGGGATGCGCCGATCATGTCACCGAGACGCGCCGTTATTAATCGCCGGGGCAGGTGAGAGGGGCGACCCCGTGCGGCCGACAGCGGAACCACGCCGACCCTAGCGCGCTACTCAGCCACGGCCAAGAGCCCTTCTGCGCATGGGCACAGCTTCGTTCTTTCACTCGATGATGAGGGTGGTGGGAGGGGCGTCGAGGAGGGGGGGGGGGGGGGGTGCGGCGTAGGTGAACCTAGTCTGACTATGATCGCTAGAAACCCAACAGACTAAATAAGGAGATGATCGCCATCTAACCTCCGTCTATACCTTCAGAGATGCCAGTTTTCCATTTTTCCCTGGAAATCCACTTTTTTATATCCAGTTTATATAACTAGTTTTCTTTGTATCAGAGATGATGATACTGTTTTAGCTTCATTTACACCAATACAACAGTGGTTTAAACCTCCTCACAAACCCCTAGCCCAATGCTATGGCCGACAGGAATATGTTATCCAAGTTTTCCCGGTCTCTCTGTCGAATAGAAAATCCATGCGAAAAATATTTCCACTCATTTCCATGACCCCAACACTGACATCCCTGTACCTTTGAAACATGTCTGAATATACGTTTATATAAATTATAGGTAGATTCTAACGCTTGGCTCGCCTATGGAGTAGAGCAGGCTTGATTGGTTGTCAGGGAAGAAGCTCAACGCTCGAGGACAATCACTGATAACACGCTGCCCGCCCTAAAGAGGGCGCTCCCTTATTGTGGACGCTGACCCAGCCCCGTGCTGCCACCTGGCGATGTCATCCGGCGTTTTGTCGTCGCGCAGCCAGGTGTAAAATACGTCAGGACGCAGCTAAACGTCGAATTGTCGCCTCAGACAAGAGAGCGCCGCCTCCCGGCCGGACCCGCCTCAATGGCCGCCCGCCGCGAGACAGCGCGAGACTGCGCGAGAACCCGCCCTGGACACGTGACCTGCGCGCGCCGCTGATTGTTGCCGGCGTGCGCGGACGGCGCTGCGCCCTCAGTCAGGTGCCATTTTGGACTTAGGATTTTATTTTTTGTGAGTGGCGTGTTCGCTCCAAATCACTTGGCATGTTTAATTACTGACAAAACCGAGAGGGTGCGCACGATAGGGAGAGGGGTGGGGAGGGGTGGGCGGTGGGGGCTGATGACCAGTCAGGGGGCGGGGGACGGACGGGGAATAGGGGCAGGGTTAGCAACATAATAATATAGAGGCTTCTCGTATATCACTTCTATTTGTAGACTTGACACTAATGGTAGCCATTGTGAATTGTCGCATAGGGAAACATAACAGGATGCTTTATATAGATACTTTTTCTTTTTTGAAATTGATAAAAAAATATTTTTGAGAATTATGTGGTACTACTGTCAACCTTTTGATGATATTAGTTTATGTTGTATTGTCATTCATTTTAAACCAATGTCAAGAAGATATTTAGGGAATCTCCTGAGGGAGGGAGGGGGGTCTTGATTTGCAAAGTTCAAGGTCGCTCAGAATATCCCTTTACCTGTCCTATTATTTATTTGAACAGAGAACCATTCTGGGGGTGTTCTGACGGAGGACATTCTACAACTCCTTGATCTGTGTCTTTGGTCATTTTATGAGTATTTTGATAAAGAGCCTATGAAGTAAGTCTTTGTTATTAATTTGCTAAACTAATAATGTTTTGAAGTGAGTATTCATAGCTTATATTCTATGATATCCCAAACAGTATTTTTTTCGAGATATCTGTATCGAGCCCTTTGGCCTAGAAAGCGATCGGTCCTGACCAACCTCTAAGTCTGGGACAGAGGTGGTGGCCAATGTCAGGCACCTCACCCATTGTCCTAGCATAACCCACTCACGAAAATCCCCTTGTAAAAAGTCAGATGTTCACACAACTCGTACCTGCCCCGTATCAAACTGCTGAATCCAAATAGCGTTTCTACCAGAGCCAATTTATAACCAACCGACAAATAACAACATCAACTTATACCCATATCCAGACAGCGCTTCTCAAATTCATGCACGACCTGCAATATTCGGAACACACAATATAGACCGTCGATTGACAGAGGCACAGTAGACCCCCCACGATCGTGCAGCTCGCGTGGACTGCCGGGAGGGCGATATGCAAATTAAGCGCTCGGTTGCCCTCACAAGTGGGATTAAACATGACAGGTGGAGCTTTGTCCCCGCGACCATCGTGCGACCGTCGTACGAGCGTCGTACGACAACCACGCGACCAGCGTCCGTCCTGCCACCCCGCTCGTCCAGATGCATCATGGGTACTCTTCTCCCGCGCCGCACCCTAATACTTGCATGTCACGAACATTATAATAACCATGAAATCCCACCCCCGTTTACCCTCACGGGGGAAAACAAAGAAGAGAAAGGGAAATATCTAGAAAAACAAGATAGCAAATTGACGGAGTCGGTGTTGGCGTGACGGAGGCGGCCCGCGGAGAGTTGAAGCCTGCAGGGAGGTGGGCGCTGGGAGCCAGTGTAAGGCGGTAAGGTGGAGGAGGAGGAGAGAGAAGCAGACCCTAAATTTATTACAGATAAACCCCGAGCTTTATAAACCCATTCCACTGCGCTCCTATCCTAAAGTAAAACTCATTACCGCTCGTTGGAACGGGCGACTTTCTCCGTCTGATATTGCATTACGTTGAGGTGAAAGGAGTTGCTCGCAATGAAATAGGAAACGGCGGCACTGGCTTAATTCTCCGTCTGACTGACCGCTGAACACCGTGTGTGGTGCGGCGGTGGTGGGGATGGTGGCGGGTGGGGTGGAACAAAGCCCCGCACCCCTCTCCTCCTCTCTACCCACCCTCTCCTCTCCTTTGGCCATAAGTGTGCTCTTCCGCCGCCGACCGGCGCACGGCGCCACTGGGCATAGTCGGGAAATCATCCAGAACTGCCAACAATCGTCGTGTCCAGCGGGCACACACAAGGCGGGCGATAATAAGGAAACCACCCCACCTCACGTGATGCTGGGGTGGTGGGGGGAGAGCGGAGAGGTGGTGCGTGGGTGAGTCGCTCGCGAGCAGTTGTCCGGCCGCTCGCCGGTTGAAGGTCGATTGATTTGTAAAGGCCTTAATTAATCGTGTTGTGGCGCGGCCACGAGGCGAGCAGTAATTACCAAACCGGCGCCCTGGTCGCTTTCAAGCGGCGGTCCGGCGCCCGCGGCGATGTCCTCTCCACTCACTCTCCACCACAGGCCCGGCACACTCTCCCGCCGCGCGCGCTGGTCGGGCGGCACGCGGGCGTCGCGTCGGGTCAGAGCGGGGGTTGTCCGGGGCGCGGTGGAGCGGAAACGTCAAGAGCACTGACCGGGCCGAGCTGCTCCTGACCGGGCCGAGCTGCTCTCGCGCAGAAAACGTTAACTTTGAGCTGCTTCTTTTTTTAGGTGCTCCCCCGTCCAGCGCCCCACTGACCCGAATACAGGCTGAATATAGGACACTGACCGACCCGCCGCGGTGACTGTGTGACACGGACAAAGGTTCTGTGACACGCACTGACCAGTCAACTACTTAAATCAAACTCACAGCTAACACTGACCAAGTCTGGCGCTGACCCACAGTTAGAGCTGCTCGTAGCCCTCGCAGCGCCTCACAAACATTAACGATTCTCACAGAGCCTACACTGATACCACAGGCTCACGACCACCTGCCTACGCTCTCTCATACCAGCTCCCAGAACCTCGCATCTGCTCATTCACCATTTGCACCTGGGACCTGTTTCACTAGTTTCGTGACATGTCTGTGACACCATACAGACAGATTGGGTTGTCTGGTTTTGTGACAACACAAGTAGCTGCCCTTAGGAAAAGACAGACCCCAAACATAGGAATTAGACAAATGTACACATCATCCATGGACATGTTTCACTAGTTTTGTGACAAAAGTGAAGACAGACATGAAAAGCGGCACCAACAGTGCAAGCAAGAATGCACAAAATGAAGTTTAACGTATAGTTCTTTGTAAAGTTCTTATGAAACCGAACACACCATCTAGACACCATCTAGACATGTCACACCATTTAGACATGTCACGAAACAGGTGAAACAGGTCCCAGGTCCCAGGCAACATAACGTTTGTTAAGCAACTTGTTCAGCAGTTGCTTGGAGACAAACCCAGAAACCGGCTGAGAGACTAAGAGCTTGGAGCTGCTTCTAGAGCTGCATATATATATATATATACATATATATACATATATATATATATATACATATATATATATATATATATACATATATATATATATATATATACATATATATATATATATATATACATATATATATATATATATATATATATATATACACACACAGAGACGTGCGTAGACATTGACTGGCATACCTGCTCACAGACCTGCTAACGATTACTCACAGTCCACAGTGAGGCCACAGATGCAGCAGCAGACCGTATACTACTGACCTGGCCCCCCACTGACCGCGGGATGCGTGCGGTGCCGGCAGTGGTGGCGGGCAGAGCGGGGCAGAGCGGGGGAGAGCCGGGGAGAGCCGGGGAGGGTGGCACGTGGAGGTTATTGGCGAGGTATTGATTGCACAAGAACCACAATATTCACCCTGATCTTAGCGGATGGCGGCTCGCGCCACACACCGGTATCACGCGCCGTGCATCCTCTCTGCCTTATTTGATTTTTCTGTATGTGTGTGGAAAATGTCCACCTTTTTCACACCTTTATGGTATCCATAGAGGATGAACATCTGTATTGCATTGGTGGTGACATAACATGTTTCCCTGTAAAACCTTATCTTTTTATATAAAATTGGATACCGCCACTACCGTAATACGGTTGAGGTAACACGATAATAAACTGATTTGATATCGCATAAACATATTTAGTTTGTTGTAGAACAGAGGAACAATGTGACCAGCACTACCATGAATTTCTTAGATCTAAATGAAGAAAACCCGACACAACACATCTGCATAAGCTTTACCTTTTCGATTATTTCGCTCTCTTTATGCAACACTAAAAGTAGTCAGAGATAATCAATACAAAACTGGGGAGAAATCGATGCAATTTGTTAAAAGAAGATAAGTAGTAAAGATAGTCATGGCCGATATTACGGATACCTTACACCAGTACTAGATATATTAACTGTGGATGATAAGTAGTATAAGCTTATCACAAACAGCTATAAATCATTCCTGCAAAAGAAGTAGTTGATTTTACTGAGGGTACTTGTCTCGTTTGGACGTGTGACAAACCTCCTGCACCGGGCTGCACTTGTTCTCCCGACATCCCGCACCCCTGAGCATGCCATGTCACCCACCCCTCCCCACCTCACGTACAAATCCCCCGCTCAGCTGACCGCCCCTGTCTACTCGACCCTCTACACAACCACCGGTGGCCAATCAAAAGGACGACAAGAAAAAACGGGGGCGCCCCCTGTTATTGTTTCCTGAAGCGGCGGGCACCCCCTTCTCCCCCCTCCCTCACTCACCCCCACGAACCCCGCTCAGAGTCAGCCAAGCCCCGTTTACGCTCCAGTGAACGCCAAATATGATCCAGGGCTGATGTGGGGCTCGCCGGGCGGGGGCCGGGCCGGGCGGGGGCCGGGCGGGGGCCGGGCGGGGGCCGGGCGGGGGCCGGGCGGGGGCCGGGCCGGGCGGGGGCCGGGCGGGGGCCGGGACGGGCGGGGGTCAGGGCGGGGGCCGGGCGGGGGCCGGGCGGGGGCCGGGCGGGGGCCGGGCGGGGGTCAGGGCGGGGGCCGGGCGGGGGCCGGGCGGGGGCCGGGCGGGGGCCGGGCGGGGGTCAGGGCGGGGCGGGGGCCGGGCGGGGGCCGGGACGGGCGGGGGCCGGGCCGGGCGGGGGCCGGGCGGGGGTCAGGGCGGCGGGCGGAGGGGGTTCAGGGGGTAACGGTGCTAGTGGGACTCATTATGCCCACAATAACGTGCGGGTGTCTTCTTTCACCCCCTCGTGCGTGTATTGTATTCTAGCAACGGCCGCCATTGTGGTGGAGGAGAAGAAAAAGCGGCACAAATGCTGGTCGTATCTCTACCTGGTGTGACTGAGTGGCTCATAAATACATGACGCTTCTGTCGTGACGCTTAGTGACGCTTAATGAGTGTCATCTAATCAAACATGGACCAGATTAGATTACACCAAAGGCTCTACCCACCGTGTCCTATTTATTGTATATTTAAGCAGTCCTCACGGTGACATGTGAACGGCGTTATCGTCGGCCTGTGGTTGAGAAGAGTAGAGGGTCCCATTAACTACAAATTCTCAGACCAAATACTCTAAACTGTTGATATAATTACATATATTTGTATAAAATTCATCCTCCCTATATTAATGATCTCACGAAAGTACTTTTCCACGGGTTATTCATATAATACAAACTCATTACTGTTATATTTAGGAGAGACAGTTTGAAAGTATTTTTGTTCCGGCACACAGCTTTTGGTTTGTTTACAATACATACATGTATGTTTTATTCATTGCCTCATACTAGCACGCGACATCCAGATTTACATAGTGGTTTCTTCACCAAAGACACGCCCAAGATCAATGAAAAATAGCAATTGATCCACCTTCTGTCTAGGCTACATCTCTACTGCCACATATGAAAAGGGTTTCAGAAATCAAAAGAATCCATTTACGATAGCGTCTACAGTGGGGACAAGGATATTATTTCTGAAATAAGAATTTAGATCCAACTTTAACTGTAATAGACAGGGATGCCAGTTTCCATTGAAATTTATGTTTTCATTTTAAGAATATAAAATCATTTTTCCTTGTGTAATATCCACATATCAACTGTGTGTCGATATTTTATAGTTATAGACAGTTCTAGACAAAATCTTCAATAGAGTATCTGGCAACTCTTTTTGACTTAGGACCCTTCCCATCCCGTACCCCCTACATAGACCCCTATAACTAAAAATAAGGAAAAATTATATTTGCAATTTAATTTTAATAGGAACATATGATTGTAGTGATGGTGTAACTTATAGATAATACATTTCAGGTGTTTTAGTTATCATATATTAAAGTTTAAATCCTATCTCGCCATGAATTATTTTTTTCTTACCCTAACTAGCATCCCTGAATAGATAACGATGAACACACCCTAACATTTCCCTGCTACTCCGTTTTGTTTGTGGTTGCGCCATTCCCTTTAGTAGCGCTTTAATTAGCATTGTTGTTTATTTAGTTGTGCGCCTGCGCGGCGGATATACCGCTCTCACTGACGGCGCGCATGAGCACACACGGCGAGGCGGTGCTGCGGTCTACGCTCAATTTGACGTGTGATGACATCGATAATGTATTACTGCGCATTTTGCAGGGCGGCCGCCTGGTGGTGGGCAGAACGCCCACTTTACCTGTCTCACCTGATTAGCCTCACCTGAGTGCTACCACCACCGCTAGGCTCCTCCCCCTGCTCCCCGTTTTTTGTGGAGACATTGTGGCCGGGAGGAGGGAGCCGTGCTCTGGTTCATGCGCCTCCTTTCACCTGCACTGAGCGCCATTGATCTCATTAAGACTCATTTGCTTGTCATCTGGTGACGCTGGGAACCAGCAGCTTTCCCCATATGGCTCTGGCCACACACGTAAGGCACCAGCGTCTGGGAGATTCAGAGAGATAGGATGTGGGAGGGAGGGGCGGGGGTGGTGGTTGGAAACTGAGAGTCAGACTCAAAGGTAGATGACGATGCATCCGGACTTACCCTACAAACAAACATTTGTGCAAATGTGAATGGTCATTTCATATGCTAAGACGTAAAAGCTGTCAAATTCTCAACCTTAAGACCAAAATGAATGACTGAGGAAATGCCAACTGTGAGTTAGTAAAGTCGATAATATTATATATCTTTGACATTATCATCCTATCAACCTTTCATCTCTAGTTATAAGATAGTTATTAAACATGGATGTATATTATACCTCGTTCCCTAGTTGGATTATTGTATTGTATTATGTATTATATATATTATACTTAAATTGTATATTGTAAATTACCTCGTTTTCGTTACCATAAGCAAATTATGTAAAAAGAATGCAGAACACAAAAGCCACACAAGGTGTTATGGAAGATCGCGGACATGTACTGACGAATGATACCTGAATAAAAAAAAAAATAATTAAAAAATGCAGTACGAGTTTATACGGATCACCTTCGTGCTCTCCGTGTGTCCTTGTGACGTCACAACCTCTCCTCCAGTGTCCCCTCCTGTAGCCACATCGTCACACGGTCAATATCTGACGCGGGGGGGGGGGGGGGGGAGGAGGGGTAGGTGGGGCCGGCCAGGCTGTATGTAGCAGGAGGAGGAGGTGGGAGTTGAAAAAAGGGGTGTATGTGCAGGAGAAATGGGTGCGGGTGGTCGGTGGTGGATGGTGAGTGGTGAGGGTGACTTGTCTTGTTTGGCCGCCTGCCTCCAGCATCGGGCACGACGTTTCGTTGGCGGGGAGTGGATTGGGGCGCGGGAGGAGTGAGGAGGAGGGGGTGCATGGAGCGTGCGTGCGAGCACCGGGCCACCCCGTCCCGGCGCGCCCCCCGCCCGCCCCCCGCCTGCCCCCCGGGAGGTCTAAATCATAGGCCCCGGCGCGGTGCGACCGTCTCATAAAATGATAAGTCGGGGCTCCGGTAATTGGTCCAGCTACCTTTGGACGTTTCTTGCATGATTTTATGTAAATGCGGCGTCGCCGGAGGAACGCCAGAGGAACGCTAGGGAGACGCTGGAGGGACGCGCGCTGACGATGGGACCTGACATGGTGTGCGGGTGAGGAGGGGTGAGGGGGTTATGAGGTACGCATCCCCCTCACTACGCCACCCCCGCCAGCCCCTGCTCCCTAGATCGTTCGGGCGCCGTACCTCCTCTCCCCTCACGGCGGCGGCGGAAGTCGATGTGCGCGCGCCGCCGTCGCCCGACACGCCAGCAGGGGTCGCTGGGGACGGGCGCGCGGGTCCCCGGCGGGCGCCATTTGCGGCGTGAACAATGGCGACGTCGCGTGCGGCGCCCGTCAGCGATTAAAGTGATAAAAGACGCGCTTATCCTTATCACTACCCCCGTCCCCCGCACGGCATCTTATGTCAGGTATGGACGTGCCCGCGTGTGTGGGTGGATGTCTGGTGGGTACAGAGGGGTGAGAGAGAGAGGAGGTGGCGATGGAGGTTGAGGTGTTTCCGGTTGCCCGTACTGTGGACCGGAAGTTGTCGACGATCCAACATACTAATCTGAGGCGCCACTTAAAAGCGCCACCGCCGACTGCTCTGCGTTCCTCTGCGCCCCTGCGGCCCCACTAGTTACCCCCACAACGCCCCCTCCACCGCACCCCCTGCCAGTGCGCCAGCCCACCTCGCACCCCGAAAGGTGGCTCGTTCTATTTCCAAATTACACTTAATACGGCGCAATTTGCCGCTGCTCATTTTCCGCGGTATTTACCTATGTCGAGGTAGCCATTATGGCGGCGGCGTCGGCGGCCGGGCCGGGGGGACGGGGCGGTCGGCCCGCCAACCTCGTTACGGTCAATTCGGGCCGTCTAAGTGCCGCTTTTACGCCGCTCTGGCGGTCGCTCCGCCCGCCACCCGCCGTCCCAAACCCGCCCTCCCACCCGCCACCACCACAGCTCGCCCCTAACTGTATACCTACCTCTACCGGCTACCAACCACCGCCACTACTTCCCACAAAAACCATCATTCGTATTCCTCCGCGCTCATTTGCATAAAGGCGCCAACGTGCGGTGGGGTGAGGGAGTGATTACTGGGGCTCGTGTTTGCTGCGGCGGCCATAGAAATAAGACGTGGAGGTGGGGAGCGGAGGAGGGGGGACTATTGGGGCGAGCGGAAGCCTCGTCTCTCGCCCCGCACAACCGCGAAATAACCATTTTGACTTGTGTTGGCCGGCCGCCGCCCACCGCGCGCGACAAGCGACGGTAAATACGCGACAAAATAGGCCGCCTAAATGGCGAGCATAAAACGGTATTATGGCGTGAATAGAGCTGCTCGGGGCGGCGGCCCCGGAGCTGCTCGCCCGCCCGTAGACGCGACGTGCCCGCTGTAAGGAATGAGCGACTCCAATATTTGCTCCTCATCCGCGGTGTATTTGGTCTGCATTTTGAAAACATGAAAACTCGGCCAAAGTCGGCGCGGCGAGCGGCAGGAGTAGTAGCAGCGGTGGGCGGTATCTCTGATGATGGGGATGGTAAGGTGGGAGGGAGGGGAGGGAGGGAGGGGAGGGAGGGGAGGGAGGGAGGGAGGGAGGGAGGGAGGGAGGGAGGGAGGGAGGGAGGGAGGGAAACTGGTGTAGTGGGACAGTGGTGTACAGGGACGGTCGGCCACGGGACAGGATGATATACTGAGACAAACCAGAGGGGAAAAGGACGGAATATATGTATTGGGACAGGTCATAACTAGAATCCATGGATCCTGGGATTGGATACAGTGAAAGGACAACTGAATGGATTAGTTAAGGTAGATAAATGGTCTGAAGGACTAGTTCTAACTTCTATGGTTAAGGCCCGGCGTCCACCTACTACGATATGGCACCGATATGCCGTACGATGCACCTCCCGATGCAAAATCAAAATCGCGTCGGAAGGTCACCTAATATCGGGGCAGTTGACCACGTTTCTGCGATTAGACACCGATAAAAACCCCATACAATGCGTGGTGGATTGGAATGTCTAGACATATGTCTACGATTTTGTACCTTCCCGATATGGCACCGATTTTGACATTTTGTATCGGTGACATATCGGGAGGTCTACGATTCTATTGTAGTAGGTGGACGCCGGGCCTTAGGGTGTACCAGGCAGGGGAAGGACATTTGGAAAAGAAACAGATGTGGACAATAAGTGCTGTGAGAAAGGTTGCTCCCATGAAGGTCAAAAGACAGATCACAGGGCATGGGACAAAGGCCATGATACCACTGCGGGTGTTGACTTTGTGTGGGATATTGGACCGAGCCGAAAACGTGGCATGAGGGTGAAGGACATAGGACAGGTTGATGGGATGACATCTGGGGCCTAAGAGAAGAGCGTGTGATGATAAATAGGACATGACAATAATGTCTAGACCACGGGACATTACGGGTCGAATATGTAGGGAGAATTGTGAGAAATTCTGGACAGGGCACTGGATGGGATATGACATGAGGCAAAGGACATATATACATACTGGGTATACATAACAGGACATAGGTTTGTACTGACAGGACATGATGTGACACTACAAAAGAAGAGGCACACACCATGACATGACCAGGCAGAGGATGTGCTATACGAGGGGGTTATGCTAAGGCATTAGAGTGGATAGACTTGCTCAAGTCTTTGATTATGAACATTCATTAAATGGTTCAATAAAATTAGGATAAACCATTCCATGACTGGGCCAAGAACCTGTATCACTTTGGGAGGGGTGGGGTAGGTGGAGGGGTACAGGGAATGAGTGCTGAGGCAGAGCATGATACATGGGTATTGGACAGTGCCGAGGCAGAGTATGGGACTTTGGAAGGGGACATAATACAAACACAGGGCATTTCACATAGAAAGAGGACAACAGAAAAGACAAGGGACATGGAAAGAGGACATTGTGACAGGCAGGGTACGGGTCATGGGAGGGGACATTGTGACAAAGTAGGGAAGATGGAAGATCGTCTTAAGCGCAAGATGAATGTTTTTGTCAGTAATCTCTTCTGTTTAAAGCCCCCCCCCCCCTCCCAAAAAAACAACAACCAAAAAAACAACAGGGGACATGGAAAGAGGACATTGAGAGGGGCAGGGTATGGGGCGTGGGAGGGGACAAAGTGACAAAGTAGGAAACGGGACATGGGAAGAGGACATCGTACGAGGCAAGACATGGGACATGGGACATGAGGCACGGGACATTGAGTCAACGGTCGGCGTTGCTTCCACAAGTACCCAGCCTCTAAGTTAATTAGGAGAGGGAACGGTTGGCGACCAGCGGCGTCGGCGGCGACGACGATGGCTGATTTAATTAAGATGTGAAACACTCCTTCAGAGCGCGGGACGAGGAGGCGCGCGCAGCCAAATTGCAAGGCGTTCTCGTCTGCCATTCCCGCGCATGCGTGCTGAGGCGTTTACACCTGCGCAATGGGTCCGGGCTAGCTTTACTTCACCCTGTAACTACACCTAAACTAGATTCCGTTTTTTTTTGTCGACGGAGTTGGCTTGTTAGCTGACGTTCCACTTAAAGTTTAATTGGTTGTGGGATGAAACCTGATTGATTACAACTAGCGGTTCTTTTCCCTCACCGACATTTCCTCCCTTTATGACCCTTTGACCGCTATCTGCCATCTTAAGGTACCCATAAATCCAGGCTTATGGAAGCCGCCATGAGCGGGGGCTGCTCCATAATAATGCGTGCAGATAACCACTCAAAATAATCCCCAACCCTTATCTCGGTTATTTTCGTATAAGACATGTCTTGAAATAGAAATAAAACGCTAGCGTACGTGAACAAAAGAAGAGAGTCGGCTGGTTTTACCGATAAACGCGAGGTTTAAACTGGAATTGTTCGGTAAAGCCGCATAGATATTTTCAGTGTAGACAAAAAGTGAGCTCTCAATATAGATATCAGTGGTATCGGCGACTAAGAAAGCACCGAGGTATTTCCCTCCCTTGGCTTACTTTTTTTTTCAAGCCGTGGGATCCACAGATAGGCAATTAAGAACGCGACCAAGATCGCAGCAGAAAACCCCCGGGTTTATAAATCCAAAAATAATCTAATTAAATACTCAGAGCAGTAATCCAATCAGTCGCCATGGCAACGCATTGATGGGGGTGTAATCGACAGTAATTGCTTGTTAGTCCTGGCGTTGTCCGGAAACTAAACAAAGAAAAACTTAATTAAGCAATGTCAAATATAGTAACAAAACAGTGTAACTTGCTTAGCGGCGGAAGGCTTGCGGGCAGAGACAGTGTATTGACTGTGTATTGCTATTCGCGGGAAACAGGAATATGTATTAGCAACAGCACCTTGGGGGTTGTGATGGGTGGGTTCCTTCGCCAGTCTCAGAGCAGCAAAGGGAGACGGGGGAGGGAGAGGACAGGCATGCGAAGACAACACTGGTGGGGATAGGGACTGGGAAGACAACTGAAGGGGTAGTGGGGCAGGGTTGGTGATGGGGGCATTTGGGATGGGACGATAAGGGCAGGGAGTGTGGGGATAGTTTGAACCGGGTTAGGGGATGGTGGGGACAGGTCTTTAGAGACGAGGGATGTAGGTGGAAAGGGTGGGGAAAGGGCATCAGGGACAGAGGCAGGGCATAAGGGGAGAATACATAAGAGGCAGGGAACATAAGGGAGAGGGGTGGTGGTGGTAAGAGGCAGGGGTATAATGGGCATAGGCAACAAGGCCATAAGGGGCATATAAACGGGAGGAGGGGTGGTTAAGATGCAGGGACATACTGGGCATACGCAATAGAGACATTAGGGGAAGAGAACATGTGGGGGAGGGAACAAAAGGGGAGAGCGGTGGGAAGAGGCAGGGATATAATGGGCATAGGCAACAGGGACATAAGGGGCAAGGATATCAGAGGTGCAATGTAAGAGGCAGAGACCCAGCAGGGCCAAAGAATCCCGGGACCTACAAGGCAGGTATGTCAGAGGTGGGGATATTGTTGGCAGATGCGTACTTTACTATCGTAAAACTGGATGAGTTTTAATCTTGGCCACAGTATGCCACGACTGGAGTTTGGCAAATTGACTTCATGAGGCGAAGCTAAGTGAAGTCTGGAGCCAAAACTCCAGGAGTGGCATGCGATGGCCAAGATTAAAATGAATCAGGTTTTGATTTTATCCTACCCCGTCTCCTCGATTATGGAATATTATGTGATAACAATTCTATATTCCACTAGTGGCATATAAAACTCCGTATGCCAGTCAGCGTGGCATACGGAAACTCAATGTTAAGCCTATGGGAGTTTATATTAGGGGTAGGATAAAGATAGAGACGTAACAGGTGCGGATGAAGAAGAGTGTGTATAGGAGCCTGGGACAAGAAAGAAAGAGCATATAGGGGAAGGGAATGAGGTAGTGGAGGTATAGGAGGCAAAGACATAGGGAGTGGGGACGTAGAAGACGAGGAAGCTGGACATAGGAGGAGGCAAAGTACCGAAAGCCGATTGCTGCAGACAAATTTGTTAATGACTATTATTATATACCTGTGTGCGAATGTCTATGAAATACTGGCCGCTGCTAGGGGTGCAGTAATGATAATGTTCGTGCCCGCTGTGAGTGTGACTTAATAAGTCATCAAAATAAAGTTTTTTTCATCGATTTAAGTATATAATAATAAGCAAAAGTCCTTACTGTGGGCGAAGTGTTTCTCGTTCTCGGTCAGTCGTCGATTTCATACTGCCTTCCGCCTATGGCGTCAGACAGTATGAAATCAAAGACTGACCTCGAAAAGGAACCGTTTCGTCCACAATAAGGACGTTTCCTAATATTACGTCCTAGCGCCACTTTCTATAAGAGTCCATTGCGTGTTGCAGACCAATGTGTTACGGCGCTCATTCGACTTCACCCGGCGACGCCCTCAGGAGCAATAAACCATGAAAATAAACACGTCCAATCGGCATTTTTCACGTCCAGCCCCGTAGGAACCAAAACGCAGAATTTACAACGGCGACACATGCGGAAGCCAATACCAAGGGGGCGAGATTTTTACTGGCGCAAAATCACCTTGTCATTTATTCGCTGTGTTTTTGGTTGAATGTATGGGGAGATCTGAATGGAGTTGCTCACGATTAGCTCCTGATTAGCTCGCCGTGACGCCGAGTCTGTCATGTGAGTAATTAGGTCAGCCCTGAGGAGATCTAGATTCGCATTCATCTCGCTAACGGGAGAATTCCTGCCCGGTCGTCGTGTAGAGACTATAATAGGTCCTCCTTCCTGTGTACCATAGAACCGCCATCTTTACCTGGATCTGCCAGCAGCTGATTGGTCAACAGGGATGTGCATCAGACCATAACAGTCTATCTTTTTTTTCATGTTAGCATATATAACTATATATATAACTAAATATTTTACATGTATATACATATATGATACGAATCCTTATATATATATATATATATATATATATATATGGTACGAATCCTAAATGGATTGCTTATATTCTAGGTATAAAAGAGTTAAACCTACTTGTTAGTGTAGACAATGCTAGCTACTGATTATATTGTTGATGTATTACATAGCAAATTGAAATACCAAGCAATTTATTGTGATATTACAACATGTACATGTATATATATGTACAGATGTATTTGGGACATGAAATTTAAAGAAAGTTAAAGATGTTATATACATGGAAAACAAGATGGACATGACTTATTTTCCAGGTGTAATGGAACTGTATGGAATGATAAATCCCATAGAAAATTGTCAGACATGAGGAGGTCATTAGAGAGTAGAACTTTATGTGTCAATTGGGGGAGATGTTGCTCGCTGCATGGTGTAGGTGGTACATCGCCGTTACACATTAAGTGAGGTGGACAAGAACAGGATTTGAGACACAGTGGCCGTTACTAGTTCCGCATTCCTCCAGCATACAGACTCTGACGGACGGATGCGGGGGTGGAGAGGGGGGGGGGGTGAGGTCACCTTGGGTCGTCTGCGATCTGTGGTCACTGGGGGTCAGTATCACTCTCAGAGGCACCAAAGGTTATCTGCCTGCTCCTACTGGAGAGGTATGGATTCGAGGGGAGTAGATGTCACTTTTGAAATTTAACTCTTTTGAATCCTTTATAGCAAGAGTATGTGGAAGTCACCTGTGTGGACAGGTATTTTATCTCAACCCTGGTATTTCTGTCCCATAGGCTTAACATTGGGAACCCGTTCTCCATGCCCCTACGATTATTGCAGTCTGTGCTCCATGGTCTATATCATGTGTGTCGTCCATTCTCTTTGTGTGTACAGGGGTGAGATAGATACAGAAAGCAACTTGTTGTTCTCCAACTTGTTTGAATGCTATGTGATATTCACTGGGCTGTCACCTCGTTCATTACACTCCACATCAAAATTCATGGAGAACGATGACTTTGACCAAAACTTGTTGGTTTCTTCTTTAGTACTTGCCCTTACCAAGTGCATGGATACAGGTTAACTTGAATCAAATGCAATCATGTTCATACAAGTTGGAGGAGTGTTTGCATATTATAATAGTAGCCCACCCCATCCTATATAACCCCCAGACACACCCACCCCCTAAACGTCACTCACCTACGGATATTGTAAAAACGAAAACAGCATCATTGTACACTATCATACAATGTTGTTCCTTGTTTCATGTTCAGTCAATTATTGAATTGGAAGAGCGATTGTAATCAGTCGAAATCAATAAAGACGATTTAAAAAAAAACAACCCAAAAAACGGAACACCAGTTTAACGCCCCAAATATCATTGATGGCATCCAGCCTCTGCTTGGAGAGTGAAAGCCTGCGGGCGGTGTGTAAAACCCAGGAGGACAGGTGGATGGGAGGGTGGGAGGGAGTGAGAGGCTGGCATGCGGCCAGGCCTCCTACCGCCCACTTACCTATGCCTGCCTACCTCCAGGCCCTCAGGTCTCAGCCATGTCCTCCACTCAGCCACCCCGTGACAAAAACCACCCTGCTTCACTCCTCACTCCCGTCTGAGTATCACTACCATTATCAGGACCATGCCACTAAAACTAAAACCGTTACCACCATCATGACAGAAGCACTGTGACCATCATGAACTATTTGAACATCAAGTATCACCATTACTAGCTCCTTACAACATAACCATCGCCACGCCCCTGGGGCCCGTTTAATAATCTAGGATCGTACATGTAGGCCCTTTTCTGTATGCCATAGAGATGCAGGGCCGATGTGGGCAAACTTTATTCAACACTCATGGACAACACTGTCTTAGTGAATAGACTTGTGTATTATTAAACGATAACCCTTGTACGAGGTACAGAAAAGGGTCTTCATGTACGATCTTAGATTATTAAACGGTCCTATAACCACCACAAATAGCACTACAACCATACCACCCCCACCATTAGTACCATTACTCCTCCACCCTCAATACCACCACGACTTGCTACCAGAACATTCATCACTCTTTCCATGTCACTAATTTCACTGCTTTCATATGTCAAACTACTACCACCGGCACCCCTACAACTGAGGGTCACTATAGTTCATTTGCCATTCACGTCTCCCCCCCACACAAGCCTGGCGAGGCAGCAGGGACAAGTCAATAGCTCAGAGCAGAGAGCACACCGACTGAGCAGTCAATACTCTGAACGTGTTCAGCTCGCAGCATATTCTGAGCTGCTCACCAGTCTCACATGACGCGCCCAAATTCTCTATCCACAACTTGTATCAGCAACCCATGTCTGTTACACTGAGCGCACGTCTGACAATGACTACCCAGATTCCCTGCCAAAAACCTGTACTAGCAACCCATTTCTTTGTTGTTTTTTTTCTATTATCGTTATTTACACTGTCTGATCTTCAGCAAGAGTTAGCTCAGTGGTTACACTGAGCGCACGTCCGACAATGACTACACAGATTCCCTACCCAAAACCTTACTAGCAACCCATTTTCTAATGTCTTATTTCTTTATTATCGTTATTAACACTGTCTGATCTTCAGCAAGAGTTGGCTCAGTGGTTAGGACACTAGACTTGTAATCCAAAGGTTGTGGGTTCGTATCCCACTGCAGCCACTCTTCTCCTTCCTCCCAAGCAGTGGTAAATTTACTGCTATATCAAAGGCCAATCCTTCTCATACTATGTCTATGTGGTGAGGGAACTAAAAGAACTCTCACCTTGGTAGATGTATAGGGGTGTGATTTCTACCTAAATTCATCTCATAGATTCTATCACCATCAAACCCAAAGAAAATCTAATAGAGCATATCGGACGTTAAACTATCCAAACAACCAATAATCTTCAGCAAGAGCTGGTTTGAATTAATCAGGTCAGAATATACATAGTACAAAACTCCAATCTCGTAACACAGTACGGATTTGTACACACAATACATACATTTCTAGATGCAGATAGTATGCTTTGAGATTGCACCACTCAAAGCCTTTGATGATGTCTGCATAATGTCCCGAACATCTTTTAATTAAAGTCCGCTCCTCGCCACGTTTATTTACTGTCTGTGTTAATGTACCAGTGTGGCTGCTGCAACGATTTTATATCCTTGATGTCAAACCTGAGATAATCTATGTCTGTTTTCCCAAATTATAAATCATAGTTGATAATCGAGTATACAGTGCAACAATAATTACATTCATATCTAGATTGGGCTAGTCAGGCCAAAGGTCACCACAGTATAATTTTCCGCTATCTTTTTTGCAACGTTATTTTTTTCTGTTTGCGTTTAAAGATATATGAATCAAGTTGTTGTACATCGATAGTTGACACCATGTATGCTGCACCATACACATGTTTACAAGGAACATACTTGTGGATAACAAAAATCTGTATTTATAATTCAAATATATGTTCCAACTTGCATATTTTTACAAGGTGCAGAATAGGATTAGAAAAAAACGATATGTAAAGCACTCTGCGTCTTTATTATAAACAAAAGGATGAGTCTAAAGCCTATATCTATAGAGAAGCCATTGCCACATACGTAGAAGCCATAACCTCAGACAGAGAAGCCATTATCTCGCAGAGGTTAATCTGCACTTGTCATTGTTATAGGTGTACTAAGGGTATTATAAAACAACATTTGACGTTCTGATACACGTTAACTGAAGTAGATATCCGACCATGTAAAAGTTGTGAATTCAAAATATAATATACATTTACAGTGTATTTTGGGTAGTAATGCAGTACATTTGACATACTAACAAGGAAGTGCATCGGGATCCATAGCCACTGACAATATGCCATTTATCTTGGTGTGCTACATAATCTCACGGATCGAGCGCGATTTTATCTCATCTCTATCACTGACTAATTGGCTAAAATTTGTGACATCATCCACAATTGGGTCTTTTTCTAAAATACTCGATGGGCGTTGAGTACAAGTTCCCAATGTTAAGTCTACGGGGTAAAAGACAATGGGTGAGATCAATGACCGTATCGTGTTAAAATACAGGATTTGAATCGCAAATACTTGCTTCTCAGATTGTCTTTATTTTCTGTTTACAGGTAGGTCCCGTCTCCTGGATGTCTCCTGCCGCTGCACATTGTCATACAGCTGAGTCAGCTTAATCTCATCTTACGTAATACCTATTACATCATGTCCAGTGTAACGCCTATCTATCCTCTACAAGGTAGGAGGCACAGGGCAGTGTATCATATACAATTCCCTGTAAAACAATGAAGACGTAGTGGGAGAGACGCGATTATTCTACCCGGAAACGGGAGGTGGTGTGTGTGGGAGGGAGGCGGGGGGTAGGTGGGGATCCGGGTGGCGCCGACCATTGTTCACCGTACGGGATCGCTGCGGGATGTCCGCGAAATAAATTCAATCACGGGGAATGAATCATCAAAGTCTGCTGGCTCCGGTTACCACGGCTCACCTTTCGCTGGAGACACCGTACCCAGATGCCTGCACCCAAACACGCACTCCTATAGTGCTTACTGGTGGCGCCGCCAACGAGGAACTCACGACCTACTCTCATTAGTGAATACATACATGTATTTAGTCGTGGAAGGGATAAAGGTGTCTATAGAATTAGAAATACCCACAGATACGTGCAAGGTAATGGCAATCACATATATAGCCACTTGGACACGTTTCATCATGTAAATACGATTACAAATGGAGATGTCATGGATACAAGGATGAATGTTAAAACAGCCCAGAAGAATGTGAGAAGAGAAGCCCAAACCTATAGTAAACACTCAGTGGTACAATGTATATAATGTCTCGACATATCTGAATGGCTTCATGCCCTTGTTATAGTTGCCTTGTACCACAAGAGTGGCGCTGCAAGGTAAGTTTTGGTGGGTAAATGGAGAGAAAGGTTTTGATCTATCGAGAGTAAGAGGTTCCATAACAAGTAGAAGTTTACTCAGTGGTTTAGCTCACCCCTGGTACAAGTTTAGCAATAGGAATAACGTTAGAAAAAAGATATTCCACGAGCACCCTCATAAAGTGACAATACTACGCCATGGCCGTGGTGGAGTGGGATGACTTCATACACTAATGACCAACAGGATTTGCGAAGTAATTTGAATCATTCTAATATTGTGATGCTATTTAATATCAGTGAAAAGGGGGAAGTAAATCCAGAACCACACCTGGACCGTAAAATACACAATACTCCACTCGTTTGGATGCACCGTAATCGTCACTCGGCTTCGCATCGATGACAATTGTGGTGCATACAAAACTCGTGGAGTATTGTGTATTTATACGATTCTCGATCTAATTCTATATAGATAACTTTGACAAGCGTGGTACTGATGGGTTTCCTGTACCGTAATACGTTTTGGGTTAAACTAAAAATGTTGGTCTGTACCCGAGAAGTGACTGGTGGTGTGACTTTAACCGCAGGTAAATAACCAGAAGGTCACGTAATACTCCTAGACAACTGAGACTAGATTCCACAATTCCCATTTTCTATGCAGGAGGTAAGGTATGATGATTGAACGTAACAAGTTTTTCAACAACAAAATTCTTCCTTTTTTTTTTTTTTTTTTTTTAAACCAAACTGGGTCATGGACGTCTGGGTTAATTCGTTGAATCCCGGATATCGCATTCCTAGATATCCCCTGGCGCCGTCACGGTTGTCAGTCCTGCTAAATCCCGTAACGGGCGGTGATCGTGTGACGAGTCGTCTGGGCCCGTCACTCCGTCCCCCCTCGTCCTCCCACGAGCACCTCACCACGTGGTTACCATAGCAACCCACCTACTAGCTCACACATCCTCTATATTTCACACTCCACCAATGTTGACCTTTGACCCTCCACCGATGTGGCCCGGAATGTGCATAATGCAAGTTTGCGTCCTCGGGTCATGTGGGAAGCATGTGAAAGTAATGAGGGATTGTTTGAAATAGTAAGGTAGTGTACAGGTTGGTGGGACCTTTACCCTGCGCCAGCCGGGGGTCCTCCTGGGCAGAGTGGAGCCCAGGATGCTAGCACACTGATCCCACATGTATTCTGAAGGACCAGGACGGAAACTCGACCAAATATTCATAACTACCAGTCATTGAACCGACTTCAAAACCAGTTTGGTTCCAGAAGTCTTTACGTCCAATGGAATGCATAGTGCCCAAGACAATGTCACACAAATTACAACGTTTGTTAACGTGTTGTAGTGAAAACTTCACTCGGTTTCCTCTATGTGCTCATATCAATCCTGGAGGCGTTTGGAAAGTCTCATTCACTGCTTACACTCCTCTAGAGGTCCTGTGGTGTAAAAATAACACCTTGAGAAAGTCTGGTAAGAATCTGTAATGATTAACTGGACGTTAAATCAAACCAACAAACAAACCAATGGAGGTCCGTGGCATGCACATGTCATGGTTGTAGGCTTGATTGTGTGTATATACTTGATCAGAACATGGTTGATTATGAAGTCATCTCTGCAATCAGTTTCAAAACCTAAGCCTTCTTCCCAAGAGGCATGTGGCTTTGTTGTTATAGCTTCTTGCCTGGTGTAACTCATTTGCATGTACATGTATAGCATAACATATTCACAATAGTGGTAAAATGCACACCAAGGAGACAAAATATAGTTATTAAAAGATTACGATTATCACATATGAGATCGAGGAAAATGTACAAGAAATCAAGTCGCCTGACATGGGTGTAGGGTTATCTGGAAGATAAGCCTCAACAGGATATGGGGAGAAAACAGGAATACGTCGATGTAACCCTAATGTGATATGTGTACATTGGTGACGCTTGAGGTGGGATGAAAGATATCGGTAGTTCGGGTGAGGCGGGGAGTGGGAGTGGAGGTGGGTGGGGCGAGAAGTGAGTGAGGGTTTGGGTGGTTGATGGGAAGATGGTGGTGAGGGAGGGGTATTGGCTGAGATGTCCGGTAGATAGGTGGGAGGAAGGCATATAGCCCCACTCTCCGCAATGGGGAGGGGTCGAGGTGTATTTATTGGGTCGCCCAGGGCCCGGGGGTCAGAAGTGGCTGGCGTTGTGGGGGGAGTTGGGGGGATAGGGGCCCGGGAAAAGTGCACCTTGGGAGAGGTAATGGCTGATGGGACACGTGCACCTCCCAACCCCCCGCCCGCTCCCCTCACCGGCCCGAAACAAAACGCCCGGGCCGCCACCGGTCGCCCGAGACCAGGGGCGTCGCCGAAACAAATTGGAAGGGCGCCCCTCGGGAGGTGCTCTGGCGGCGGCGCGAGCTGCTCCGAGCCGCTCCGAGCCGCTCGCCGGCCGCGCCCAGCGACAGTCGTGTCACCCCGGCAAGTTTGAGGAATTAGCCGCGGCGGCTGGGAGTAGGTGTGTGAGAGGGAGGTGGGAATGTGAAGGGGAGGAGAGGAGAGGAGAATGAGGCGGGCGGGGGCTGAGGAGCGGGGAATAGACTTGTCCACCGGGCTGACGGAACCGTGGCCACATGTCCCCGTAAGGCGACTTCTGATTGGTGCTGCTGCCCCCTTTACGCCCAAGCGGCGCTGGAAGGCTAACTGCGATTGGTTGGTTTGTTGGTGGGTGTAGAGGGTTGTGCGGAGAGGCGTCGGCGATAAATCCCCGGTGTGCTCCCTCCGGGCTGGCTCCTCCGGAGTAACTCCGGAGCAACTCGCTCCTCCCCCGTACATAACCCACTCCCGCCCGCCCGGCCTCCCTCCAGGCCACCACCTTGTATGTGAATTAATTTGAATCAAGGTGACAGGTAAAAAAAACCCGCCCGCGTCTTTGTCTTGTGCGATTTTACCAGAGTCAACAACCCCGGGGCGCCCCCCCCCCCCCCCCCCGCCCCCTCCCTCCTCCCCGCCCCCACGAGCACAGCGCCCCCTGACGGTAAATAAGGGCGCACACGGGCCAGCTGCACCCCATACCCCCTGCCTTACCTCTCCCCTCCCTCCGGCTGTGTGCTTATTACGTTTGCAACCTCCGCATGTTCCCAGCAAGTCGCATCAAACCGCATTAACCGCCGGCTTAAATGAAGGCCCGGCGCGAGCGCGCCGACCCCCTGCGATATCCAGTGTATAATCAGCCTTCCCTGTTTAACTATAGCTTCATAAAGAGCCTTCTCTGTATATGCGTCCTACACTGTATAGGCAGCGTACTGTGTATAAGAGGTCGCCCCTTTATAGCCTTCCCTGTATAAGTAGGCTTCTTTGTATATGAAGTCATCACTTTATCAATAGGCATTTGTATATAAGAAGTCATCACGTTATCGATAGGCTTCTGTGTATAAGTAGCCTTCCCTGTATAAGTATAGCTTTCTCGGTATCAACAGCCTCATGTGTATCGGTGTCCTTCCCTGTACAAGTGGCCTACTCTATAAGAGAATCCATCACTTTATATTGCCTTCGTTATACAAATAGACTTCCCTTTATATGTAGGTATCTCTTAGGTGTAATTTGGCTTCTATGTATAAGTGGCCTTCCTTGTATAAGCAGTCTCCTATGCTTAAGCTGCCTTCTATTTGCTGGCCAACCTCTCTGGCCGGTGAGAAGACACCCACACACCCTTTGATAATCCAGGCAATGTGTACATGGGGCAGGGATACAGGAGCAAAGATGCGCGGAGACTGGCTGGATGGGGATGCACTGAGGACACTATCGACCAGGTAGCCTTTCTATAAGGTGTAACTGTCTTTAGGTTTCTATGTCAAAATCCACGACTTCCTGTCCTGACGCACGACACGCCGGCACTGAATCAATCCCCGTTATCTGATTGGTCATTCGGTCTGCGTCTCCTTAGATACCACTTCCGGTGGCGGTGTCAGACGCACTGATGACGTATTGGGAACATAATGGCAACATATTATACTGAAAACCTATCGACAACGTACTGGAGACGTACCGCCAATTTACATCACCATAGTTTAGCCATAGGGATAACTCAACTCAACGATCACCCCCGTAAAGTAACAATACTACGCCACGGCCGTGGCGGAGTGAATGTGAGATAACGTCATATGGATTTGCGAAGTAATATTGATTATTCTGAGAATGTGATGCTATTCAATGTCATTGAAAGGGCTGAGATAAATCAAGAACAGCACTCAAATAGTAAAATACACAATACTCCACTCGTTTGGATGCGCCATAGTCGTTACTCGGCTTTGCCTTAATCACGATTGCAGCGCATCCAAACACGTTGAGTATTGAGTATTTATACGACTTTAGATCCTGTTCTATATAAGTACTGGCCACATACTGCCAACGTACCGCCAATGTACGACGATGTATTGTAGTCGTACCGAAAGCATTCTGACGACATATTGAGGACGTGCGGACGATTATTTCCGTCCCTAACGATCAAAGCCCAAAAATAAAGCGGGCACGAGGCCAGGCTGACCAGACTGGGAAAGAGGCCGGGGAAGCACCTTAATGGCGGCCAGGTAGTGGTTAATGTTTCCATGGAGACGGGAATGTTCCCACGGAGACACGCAGTGGGCAGGGAGTTTATAGAAGGCGCTAGAGGTCGCGGCCGCCCGCCTCTGTCTCAGGCGCCTTTAATAGGCGTCAGGTTAGGCGCGAGGTAGGCGCGTGTGTGAGAGGTTATCGCCTAAACGCGTCATCAATTCCGGGCAGGTTGGTGAGCCTCAGTGTAGGGCGAGCTGGGCAAGTGAAAATGTGTGTGGTCATCAGGAGTGGTATGTATATCTCATTTAGTGTGATGCAAGCATAAATATGTTTTTTTTGGGGGATAAATGAACAACAGTTTGTTCTACAATGAATGTGAATTGATATCAATTATGATATGTATTGAGGAAAATATGCCAAATAAATATCTAAGGTGCGTAGGATCAAAGGAGCTTTAATGGTATTCCACAACCACACAAAGAAAATTATTCAGTTCATTCGACTTAGATTATGCCGACGTAGATTGGTGCCTATAGTTAAAATACATGTAATTGTTTTGGAATTTGGAAACAAGTAGGATGTTGAATTTGACCCTTTTTGGACACTTTAGAAACCAGAGATACAAATAAATCAGGGCAAACCCAGTTGGGCTACATATTGCTGTGTGACCACTATATTCATCAGAATATAACACCCAAATATCTCCGTATCATTGGTTTCTGTGAAAGTCCTTGCGCATATACATCAGGCTGATTTCAAGCAAAATGATACTCTTGACTAGTAGAATGACCCATGAAATGATACCAGATAACGATATACATACGGCAGCGTAATGTTCAGAGTACTATACTGACACGGATTAAGGGCGTATGAATGGCGTTGTACGCGGACTAACGTAGGTTTTGGGGGTTAGGCGTGGTCCCATTAGGACGCCATTGTCCAGGTCTGGTCGCGCTGCCCCGTCCACTCAAACCCACGCTGAAACCCGCCAGTCACACTCACATTTACCCAGCCCCCCCTCTCCATGCCTTAATCTCATTAGCATATTTAACAGCCGTCATTCGGGACACCATGCGTATGATGGTCCCTCTACAGAGATGGCAGTTTTCCTATTTTCAAAGGAAATCCTTGTTTACATTTTCAGTTTATAAAATTCCCTTTTTTGGTGTTAAATCATGCGAGAATAAATTGAACCTCATTTACGCTAGTAATAGTGGTTCAAATTTCCCCCACATACCTCAGCGCCATTCCAGGGTCAATGACGATGTGTTTTCCATGTTTTCTCAGTTTCTCTGAGGCAGTGAATTCAACATGAAAGATTCTTCCTATTTTTTCAATATCCCAACTAACATCCCTGCATGTTTGTGTCTGGTAGGTGTATGCATGGGCCCGTGTGTTTGTGTGTATAACTGTGTAGAGGTGGTGTGCACACACGTGTAGGTGTTTATTTACGTGTGTGGGTATCGGTGCGGGGGTTATGTATGGTGGGAGTGGGATCGAGCCGATACTTCCAGCAGGCTACAGAGACCATACATCGCTACAACATGTCAGACCAGCACAGACAGAATCCTCAAAACCGCGCCTGACCCCGTTCACCAACCACTTCCGGTACAGACGACAGCCTCGACGACGGTGGCGGCGCGTCAGCCACTACTTCCGGTTGTGACGTCGTTGTGCGGCGACGCGACGTAGCGCGACCGGATGCGGTACACGAGTAGCTACTTCCGTTTGATCCGCCTTGTGATTGGGCGATCTGGATATGGCACTGACTGGTTGGGAGGGGGCAGTGAAGTGTGGAGCGACGTTTTGCCGTCCGGGATGGCAATGCGCATTAGCGGGTGTGTGTGTGTGTGTGTGTGTGTGAGGGGTTGGCTGTTAATGGGTGGTTTGTTATTCTCCTAGGTGCAGATACTCAGTGACCTCTGGTTGTTTGTGGTATGTGACTGGCGGCAGAGTAGAGTGCGACAAGAGTGGGTGTGTATGCTGACAGTGGCGGCGGGTGGCAGGCACGAGGTGGCAGCATGGGGGAGGGGGTGGCAGGTAGAGCTACTGATGACCAGTAGAGGTGGCGAACTACTGGTGGAGATAATTAGGTGGCAGATTTCCAGCAGCGAGTGAGGACCAGGATACACGACAAGGGACAGGGTAATGGCAGCACTATGTGGGTGGCTAGATCCTACCAGTGGGTGGCAGGCGAGGGTGGCAGGTGACAAATGCAACAGAATCTGGCAGGTTTCCAGTGGCAAACGGTGGGCAGCTTGTAGTAGTGGGTGGAAGGTTACTGGTGGTGGATGGCAACTATCTTGTAGTGGGTAGTAGGTTTCCGATGGTGGGTGGCAGCTTTCTGGTGTGGATGGCAGCTTTCTGATGGTGGGTGGCCGCTTTCTCGTGTGGATAGCAGTTTTCTAGTGGTGGGTGGCAGCTTCCTCGTGGCCCGTGTTAACGCACGGGGGCGGCGCGCGGTGGGTTTCCGCTAGGTGGCGCCTGGCTGGTCACAGGACGACCCTCACGGGCGGCTTGACAAACCAAAGCGAACAGCGGCGCCCGCCTCGCGTCGCCCGCCGCGCGCCGCCCGCCGCCTCCACCGGGCGATGCATAAATTCATATCTATTAAAACGTCGCCTCGCATTAGCCCGCTGATCCCTTCTCATTGGTCGCGCTCTGCCCGCGCGATTACTCCTTTTTGGTGGCGTTTTCTGCGCTAAATGGAAAACCCAATCGGCAGTGTTTTACGTTAATGCGCCGCTCTAATAGCGTGTGAATTATCCCAGGTACATTGTGCGCTCTGTCAGCCCGCATCACCGCTAGAGGCGCCACCATCTGCGCCCGTCTTCAGTTACTGCGGACGACGTCACAAAGGTACGGATACACGCCCCGACCCCTAGACTGGCTCCAGTCCATCGGGTGGGGGAGTTAGCTGAGCTCAGTGGTTAAAGCATTGGACTTTGAATCCCAAGCCTGTAGGACGTTGTGGGTTTGAGTCCCACTGCAGCCACTTTTCTCCTTCAACCCCAGCGGTGGGAGATTTACTGCTATATCAAAGGTCAATCCTTCTCACACCATGTCAATGTGACCAGTGTGAGAACTTAAAGAACTCTCACCTAGGTAAATGTTTAGGGTGAGATTTCTACCTAAATCCATAGATTCTAGTGTAAAAAAACCTTGAGAAAGTCTGGTAATAACCTGTAATGGTTAACTGGACGTTAAATCAAACCAACCAAACAACCAAGTCCATGCATCCTACGGTTACCCCGACACCTCCCTCACCTCTGCTCTAGTCCAAATGTTGCAAAGTAGTTATATTTCTTGATAATGTCCATAATCAAAGACTTGAGCAAGTCTACCCGACCCCCTCTTCGCACGCACGGCCCATCAGAGAACCCCGCACACCCAGCGTCAGAGACACTGACGCTCTAGATGATGATCACATTTGGCCGTCCTCGTCTTGGAGGTAGAATTAAGAGACGGGATTTGTATTATTCCTGACTAAAGTAGGTTACTGGGGGGCCTGCTGGTACCTGCATGAGAAGTCTCCTCAACTTGCTGGGTATAAGCGAGGGTGTGATGTCACAGGTTTAGAGTTGGGCTGCTCAAAGAAATGGGCGATTCAAATGGGGCCCGTTTAATAATCTAGGATCGTACATGTAGATTCTTTTCTGTATGCCATTTTCTGTATTCAACACTTATGGACGATATTATGAACGGCTTATACTCTCTTGACGAACAGACTTAAATATTATCTTATATATTATTAAACGGCACCACTTGTAAGAGGTACAGATAAGGATGTTCATGTACAATCCTAGATTATTAAATGAACCCCTGGCCATGTATGTACATATTTGTGTATGCTACGCGATTGGTGCCACTCATTTAGAAGAGGAAGAGTGAAGTATAAGACTCTTCCTACGTCCTTGAATGCTTAAATATATTTCTACTCAATAGTGACATGTGAGACATTCTGTTTTCTAAAACGAATTGAAAAAGTCTGGTGAATAAGAAACAAAAACGTAAAAACTAGGTTCTAACTCGCCGTAGGGACTACTTTCTTCGTAGTCCTAGTGTAACAGGGGGATATCTTGTAATCCCCCTGTTACCTTAGGACACTCATCATTGTCCCTAGGATCGTTAGAACCTCAATCCTCCTTCATACTTTTACTGTGGTAAGTAATGGGATACTTACCTATTTGTATATCCGGGCAGTAAATGCATAATGTCATCATAAACATAAACGATCATGCGATCATCAGTTTGGCTCCAATTCGCACCAATAATTACTTTCACACGAATGCAATTACAATGTACAAACACCTTTATTTCAAAGCCGCGCGGGTGTGGTGTCTGTTGGTGGACCGTTCATAGTGGGCTAAAGTGGGATTCACACGATGGGACAAACGGACCTGAGACTGGTGTACTTAACACTTTTGCACCAGTCGGCTACTATTTCCAGCTGGGTACAAAGTTTCACTGACTGGGGTGTCCTACAGTCTCAGGGTAACATGGCGGATTCAATTCACATGGGAAGACCTAACAGGTACATAGTCTCACCCCTAGACCCCTACACAGGGTATACAAGGTTCACAGTCGCCGACTCAGGGTACTTCCCCGTGTGACTAGGTGTTATTTGAGACCACTGAGACTCACAGATTGGGGGAAAACATGCGAAATACATTTGTCTCACCAAAATGCCCCTCTAGATTTTAAACCTGTCCAAAGTCAAAATCTCATGAGATTCTGTTCCTTGTTAGGGGTGATTGTAGCCGACAATTGCAAGAGGAAAAAAATGTCTCAGCAAAGAGGAACTCTGTCATTCACACGAGGAGATTGTGTTCCAGGTACCGCATCTCAACGGGATTTGTCTCAGACAAACGGCCTGTGAGGTACGTGAATCCCACCGTGTGAATCCCACTTTAAGCCTGATGCCCATCTACCGATTCAGGGTTGAGCGATTAGTTTCCAAATCGTATAGGAGTCGGTGAACTTGTCGCAGGCAAATTATGTAACCCTTCTCTCAACCGGCAGACATTGAGGAGATGGGGTGGTGGATATTAATCCTAAGCAAATCGGTCTACTAATCGTTGGCTGACCCTTGCCTAACTGTCCTACATCTACCGACTACGGCCGACTCCATTAGGATCCCTTCGGTGAGCCAAATTACCGTTCGTTTGTCGCCGACAAAGGTACATGAATGTTCCGAAATCGGTAGATGGGCATTGGGCTTTAGGGGTGTCCCACGAGGAGACTATGTACCGTCAAATAATCCCAGGGAAATTGTCTCAGACAAACCCTGCAGAAGGTACATGAGTCTCTCCGTGTGAATTCCACTCTAGCGGTATGGCAGTTTATCGAGCACTGAACCGCACCAGCACGTCGTGAACTCATCATAAACGTGTGAGCGGGGAGCGGGGAGCGGGGGAGCGGGGGAGCGGGGGAGCGGGGAGCGGGGAGCGGGGGGCGGGGAGCGGGGAGCGGGGGAGCGGGGAGCGGGGGAGCGGGGAGCGGGGAGCGGGGGGCGGGGGGCGGGGAGCGGGGGAGCGGGGAGCGGGGGGCGGGGGGCGGGGAGCGGGGAGCGGGGAGCGGGGGGCGGGGAGCGGGGAGCGGGGAGCGGGGGGCGGGGAGCGGGGAGCGCGGAGCGCGGAGCGGGGAGCGGGGAGCGGGGGGCGGGGGGCGGGGAGCGGGGAGCGGAGAGCGGGGGGCGGGGAGCGGGGAGCGGGGAGCGGCTCCCAGCCCCGTGTCTTCTCTCTCTGATGATCACAGTTTTATCACTTCACGTGATCGCCGATACAGACAAACATTGGTCACCACCCACTCGCTGTCCTTAACGACCATCTGAAAGTGAACACTGGTAGTATTATCATAGGCGATGGGCACTCAGAGAGAGCGCATACACACCGACTGATATGCACCTATTATTGCCCTGGTATTACATATAACGTTATATAGTCATTGAGATTCCCAGAATTGATACAGAGGTATTTGTGCAAAATCTTCATTTGCTGTATGTTTTCAGAGGTTTACCAACTGGTAAATACCTTTTTATTGGATTTGAGAATACGGAATGTTAATAAAAAAAACTGAAGCAATAACTAAGGGGAGGAAGGCAAGAAAATAAATTTGAGGATAGGAAGACACAGAACAGAAAGGTTTAAGCATTTCCAGCCATATGACGGAATTCAACTATGGGAACGGCACTTAATGAAAAACACGACGACTAGCAGTTGGTGATAATTGTGAGCAAAATGGGAAGGAAAAATTAATTTATTGTTAGAAGACGATTGACAAAGAGTCAGAAGACCTGAAGGAAGGGAGCGAAGTGTGCTCGATTGGATAAATGATCTGTCATATCCTCTAACATCCTGTTTCACGTTAGACCGATTTGTGACACTGGTGTGTAAGATCGTAGACATTGTTGATGAATATATTTGTCGTTGATTAAAATTTAATTCAAAGATACATGTATTTCCAGGGATTGTGTCATTGCCTACCTTTCACAAACAAGATTGTTAACTGTTATAATCACTATGGAATATTGATAGATTGAGCTATGAATTGGCGCTTATGTCTTTGATTCTACGCAGTGCATTCAATATTTCATCTAATATTGCTAATTTCACAGTAGTTCTTTAGTGGCTGGGCGTAGTTATTGAAGTCCCATGAAGGACGGTACAGCATTGCTCATAAAGCTACCCACTTCCCTTAGCCAGTATTCAGTGCATAGACTATGTGTATGAGGCTGCTTATGCATAATTCCTTTAAACAGGAATGTAGAGCAATGCATTGGTGCTAACCCCCACCTCTCATAACACCCCCTTGGCCTCACCTACTCCAGGCGGGGCCTGGCACAGCACACCTCCGGCCCTGGAGGCGGGGAGGGGGTCGGGGCAGGTAGGGCATTACGCAGCGCTGTATATTAGGCTTACAGATTAAGGGTTTATATATAGTCCCTTGAGTACTGGCCACACCTTCCCTTACGTAAGCCACTGGACAGAGGTGATAAGGTAACCATAGCAACCGAGCCAGGTGGGCTGGCAACTCAAGTATCACCTTGACTACTGGGAAATATCTGGCTGACCCATATTCGCGTGTGCATAAGTGCAATATTCAGTGGTAAGACCATTACCTCATGTAATTGAAGAACTCGATAAGATGCTTGAATATGGTTGCTCATTATAAGCATATGCATTTCTTTACATTCTTTGAAATCTTTTTCTTTTTTCAATGCCACTGGCAATGTTAAATGCAATATTTTATATTCTGATTAAGATCTAGCTCAGTAGTACAGCTATATGCTCTTAAAAACAATATAACAAGAGTAGTGTATACTAGTTGCTTTTACCGAGGTATCAGTGAGAAATGTATATGTAATAAGGGTCCCCCAATGCAATTTTCAAAACTCACACATATCTATGTAGAATCCTACAACTCTTAACAAATTTAACTCAAAGACTAAAATTGCCTTACATTCTGATGCTTATTAGCTGGTCCAGGGCAGTTGAGTAGCTCAAAACCTCTCTACAGCACTGAAGAGGAGTAGGGTGAGTTTTTAAAAAGCCACTCTTCCTTGTCTGGAAATTCAACAGACATTGCT
This sequence comes from Alentia gelatinosa, assembly GCA_950022655.1. Lineage (NCBI taxonomy): Eukaryota > Metazoa > Annelida > Polychaeta > Phyllodocida > Polynoidae > Alentia > Alentia gelatinosa. The sequence goes on from OX465592.1 coordinate 40,599,764, forward strand.
GGTTAATATTGATCATTATCAGCATCCAGCATCACCAGGTGGTCAACGGTATATTCAATCTGGGTCACGTGTGTACCAACTATACAAGAAGGGGCTTCCTAAATTATTGAAATTTTGCGTATGCTCCCTCTTTGTTCTATTGCGTACAAGTTTGGGAGAGGGGGTGGGGGAGGGGGTTCCAAAATTTCAGAAAGTCATGATCAAGTTACATTTTCAGTTTGTTGGAATCCATCTTTACACCTGAATGCTATTGCTCAGAGTCATTTACATTGCTAGAGTTCCTGATTATGAAGTACATGTAGGTCGGAATGTGTACGATGCATCTTAGTATTGCAGGGGGATTACCATAAAGAGCAATAGCTCCAGATACATGTTGTATTCTGATTCCAGACAGCGGTTGGGAGCTAATCACAGCTTAAACGTTTAGGATTTGTGCGTATGCCACAAAGATGGCGGATCGTGCACTAAAGGTTTTTCACACTTTCCTAACACAGTCTTGTCACATACACTCTCCAGGTAGGTTTATGACGCACCTTCAGATCCTGGTGTTTGGCCGCGATCAATATTCTCCAAGCAGAGGCGTGCACAGCTCCCCTCCTCCAGGGGAACTCACTCTCCAAGCCGAGTGGAGTCTTGACGCTGGCGCCACCTTCTAGGCGGTGTAGGAGTTAGCGATGGCTCCTCGGCTGGGCGACATCTCAGCAGTAACAACATTAATCACAAACAACATAATACACATGTGCACGTTTTATCTTAGTATTTCAGAGATGTCAGTTTTCCACTTTTCCGTGGAAATCCACTTTCCATATTCAGTATATGTAATTGCTTTCCCTTGCTTCAAACAAAGGTAATATTGATTTAGCCTCATTTATGCCAATAAAACAGTGGTTTGAACCTCCCCACAGACCCTCAGCCCCATGTCATGGCCGACAAGGACTTATGATCCAAGTTTTCTGGCCTCTCTGAGGCAGAAAAATCCACAGAGAAAATATCTCCACTTTTTCCCCTGAAGCCAACTGACATCCCTGGTATTTCTAAGCTCTATACACATGTATATTGATATGATGTTGATAATTATACTGCTGCTTGTAGAACGTCGGTTCTGGTTCTGCAGTTTGTCTACACCTCTGTGGCCTATCCCTCAGAGAGCTATTGCTCGTGGCTATTGCCCGTGGCTATAGCTCGTGGCTATTGCTCGTGGCTATTTGTAGAAGAAGGTTGGTATTCTTTGGCGCTCGGTTAGTCTGCTAACTGCGTCTTGTGAGTGGAGCAGGTCAGGGCGAACCGGACGGTGCAGGCGGGTGGACAGAGGCACAAGCAGGGCGTGACATAGACTGGCTTCAGCCCCTGCATCTTATAGCTAGCCTCCCCCCCCCCCCAACTACCTCACCCCTCCTCGTAGGGGATGGGGAGTTAGCTCAGTGTTTAAGGCACTGGACTTGTAATCCCAAGGTTGTGGGTTTGAGTCCCACTGCAGCCACTCTACTCCTTCATTCCCAGCAGTGGTAGATTTATTGCTATATCAAAGGCCAACCCTTCTCATACCACGTCTATGTAGTGTGGGAAGTAAAAGAACTCTCACCTCGGTAAATGTGTAGGGGTGAGATTTTTACCTAAATTCATTACATAGATTCGATCACCACCTTTGTGGTGTAAAAGATCCTTGAGAAAGTCTGGTAAGAACCTGTAATGGTTAACTGGACATTAGATCAAACCAACCAAACTAACCCCCTCCTCGTGGGGATCCTGGGCGTGTCAGGAGTGAGGGGAAATCTACATGTCCACATGTTTTATTTCTTTTTTATTTATTAAATTTTTTTTTTATTTGTGCAAAGAGTGTCATCTCACTATAGTGAGTTTTTCAGATCACTCGCAAAGCAGGTACACATTTGTTCCAGTAACAACTTGGTTACACTAGAATTAAGTAAGTACAAGAGAAGACAAATCATTGTACAAATGAGATGTGATGGTAATGAAAAAAAACCATAGCATCAATCCTACAGGCTGAGTATCAACAATAGTAGATTTGTGAACACAATACTCTGCACAATCAATCAAAGCAGCCTTTTCAGATCATCTTTTGTTTTACACTGATGAGCTTCAGGAGGCAAGCCATTCCATAATCTAGCCCCACGCAAGTAGGGACAATTCATAACTAGACTACTTTTAGTACGATAGATTTTGAATAGGATTTTCTTTCTGGCTCTTGTTATTCTGTCTGTTGTATCCAACCACTCTGTAATATGTTCATGATCAAAGACTTGAGCAGGTCTAGGTGTGACACTGCAGCGAGCCGACCGGAGACGGGTTCGATGGATTGGCGAGTGCGGAGCGGGAGAGAGCAACGAGTGAAGATCGAACAACGAGTATCGTTTGATTCAGCGAAGGTGTAGCAAGTGGGATGGGGCAGGGGAAGGGAAGGGGTCGCGCAGTGCAATGTATGTTAGGCTATTGCTCGAACAATGGAGGGTAAAAAAGTTTCTAATTTATGTACATCTTGCTATAGGTTTGGGGATTTTTTCTATCCGTTGAAATTGGTGCAAAGGACCATTTCTTGGTTGGAAAAAGATACATCCCGTTTTCTGTATTCGTGATCGCAGAGCGGTAGAGATTGGACTCCAAAACGCCTGGTGACATACATACATCTTTCTATAGGTTATTACATTGATTCAATATCGAAGCATTTACCAAAGTAAATTCATTTAACTAGTTAATGCGTTGAGGCTCACCAAAGGGGGTATGAGGAATATGCCTGGGTTAATGTGTCGCAGATTGGATCAACTGTGTTCGTATGCGAACTGATGATTGATTTGCCCGATCATGTCCAGTTCCCCTGGGAAAATAATAGCATTGGATCCCTGATTTTATCAACGAAGTGCAAAACATGACAAATTTCTCAAAAGACAAGATAGAACTGCCACTCATCGGATCAGTCACCTGAAGGCAACCTTTCAGTTTAACTGAATCATCCTCATTTCCTCTCAGCCGATACAAAACACCAGCAAAAACACATCTGGGGAAAAAAAACTTATTTTAATAGTAGAAAAAGGTCGACAGGGCCAAGAGAAGAAAAAAAGTTTTTCTCTGTTTGTATTTTTTTCACAAGAAAGGAAATGAAATAGCAGAGTTTTGTGGGGATCCGTTTGGCGGCAGGATCGCTTTGTCTTGAGTCACCGACTTGGAGTCTTGTGTCATCGATCGTAGCGGGCCTGTGAGTGATATGATAAATGGTGTTATTTGTCACAGCTTGACCCACCCTCAGGAGGAGGGGTGGGGGGCCAGGAGACACTGGAGGGACGATGGGGGCTGCTGTCGGGCCCCAAGGTCACCCCTGTGTCTCAGCCTGAAGCCTGTAGGGCGAGGGTGGGAATACAGCCCCTTTTCTCGTGTTCTGGGGTCAGTCTTTGCCCATCGCCAGATGGCCACCGACTTAGATGGAACATCTCCGCTGTTTGAGTCAGCTGGTTGTGGCTGGGAACTTGTCAACAAGTAGTTTTATATGTGTGGTGGTATTTTCTTACTGAGTGATCACAGCGAAGGGCTGGTAGAACCATGTGGTTGATAGCATCAAGAAACCCCATGTATGTAACCACTGTTCCGGACGATACCATTTGAGTCCTGGTTATTATATGCAAGTACTTGAATTATGAACATCAAAATATATCTCTTTTAAATTACTTTTAGGAATCTCATAAATCATTACGATTTTACTGAAATGAATTTTTTTTCTATTCAACAAATCGAATTTATTTGAAGATGAAGCAACGTGTATTCTCACGAACATCTGTGCCGATAATCATTCGATAAATTACAGTATGGATAATATTTTTTATAACTGGATATTCTACGGAAATACCAATTGGGGAAGTATGTCAACTTATATCTTGGGGATTTCATGATAATAATATAGTTTTCTTGATTCAACACTCTGCAAATAAACCTACGTAAGACATATGACTAATATTCTACCTTTCTTCTACATAAGCGAGAACTGTAAGTGCTTGACTCAAATATTATCTTATCCTACCCCGTCACATGTTTTTAACTTAATATGTCACCTGTGGCATATAAATATTATATGGCATAACTGTGGCATACAGTCACTCCATGTTAAGTCTATGGAGATTTATATGAGGGGTAGGATAAAACTGAATAGCCATATAGAATACCGTTTTATCTACTGACGGAGTTTATAATGCCTGATATAGCACTTGTACAAACACAGCATACCCTGCGCCAACGAATATATATACTCGTTGCTTGCACTAATCGTTCTGTAAAGAGTACTTTCTCCTTACACGTCTGCCAGCTCGTCCTATTTTTCCAACTGAGGATCGGGCAAAAATACTCACTCCTTGGTAAAAAAAGTAAAGATAATAAGATCCCAGTGAAGGTCCGTCATCCTGGCTGTATGGTATCTGTGTTAGGGAAGCCGACAGTAGCCACACACAGCCGATGTTTTTAACGCCGACTCTCTTCTTATTCTTTGAGATGAGCTGCTCTCATTGTATGTGTGTGAGTCACTCGCTGAGCAGGTCCCCAAACACCGCTGTCTTGTCAACTCACCGGTCGGGGCGCTGCCTTTCATGACTCGCCCTGTGAAGATGTTTATCTACAACCAGGATTAAGTTTCTATGAATATGATGGTTTTATAGCTGTAGGCAGCTGCATCAGTCATTGAAAATATCTTTACTTGCAACCATGTTTCTCAGCCTGGCATTGATATACTATGGCAGTTGCAATGTTGGAGGATAAAAAGATTGATACATGCCATGATATAGATGGGTTTTCACACATTTTACTGTTTGTGGCAAATTACCTGAAGAAGTTATGATCGACATTAAAATATACTATCCGTAATCTGGTTTCGAATTCGATACAGAAATGTTCTTATGTAAGTACTTATATCCAATAAGATTCTATAGAAGTGATTGAGTTCTTGCCTACTTTCGCCTCAATGATATGACATATGAAATACATCAACTTGCTTATTTCCACAAATGACCAACTGCTGTGTTCTAACACACTAAAAATAACAATATATTGCTTGAAACGATCAAGTAAAAGAACACGCTGCTTCATGCCTGACTGACAGCGGACGTTTTACGGATGGCATTCCCCTGCCTGCCACAGCCTTGCCTATCCCAGCTAGTAAACATAAACATTGGGACGCTCGCTCCCCGGGTCCCCTGCCCACATCCCAGGTTCGCTTTGACTGGCGCCGCGTCGCCTTGCACACTCCCCGACACCCCAATCACATCTTCCCATCAGGCGCGGCGCTGACCTTTGACCCCAATATTTTCCCGCTCGGCGCGAGGTGTGTGGTGAAGCGTGAAAACGAGGCTGGGGCCGGCGCCGACCACTTCTCATAAATGCTGCGCGATGGCAAGACAAAGAGCGGTAGGTGCTCGTCCAGCCGCGCGCCCGTGAGCATTGTTCTGCTCCTCGGAGCTGCTCGGAGCTGCTCAAGGCCTTTCCCGCTCGTCTACCTCAGCGCGCCCGTCGCGTCGCCCCCACTTTGAGGCCTCTAAGGGCATTGGGCCGCGACGGAGCGGGCTGAGAAATGACAGTCGGAGTTTTATGAAGTTTTAACGAATCGCACTCACTCGAGCTTCTCGCGGCCTGCTGAGCAGCTCTGAGCAGCTCGCCGCTCGGCCGGCAGATCAATAGTGGCGTCAATTACCGGCTGTTAGTTGACGACGAGTGGCGGCGGCGCAGGCTGATCCGCGCCACCGAGTTTCTTCTACCATCACGCTGTACTTGTGTCTATTGTAGGTCTAATTTGGCGATATGGAATCTCAGTAAATCTCGTGAGATTGCATGAGGATGCTTAACAAATGTGGAGCACATTGGGGTACATGACAATGTATCTCACGTATATTGTTTTGTCATATATAGTGAATATTATTAAGATTAGACACATTTCTAAGAATTCCCATCATAGGGCATTCTTATGCGTTGAATTCAAAAACATTCATACCTACGATATATAGTAAACTTTTTTTGTTTTGGCTGGCCCAAATCCATGTCATATACCACATATTACCTATCTTAGCTGTTAAGACCACCTGAGATCAAGAAAACTCTCAGTATTTGTGCTGAAATATTTCCAATAAAACAACATTTCACTTGTCATGTTGTCTTCATGTACGGAAACGGAAGGGTCAAGCGAAACAGCTAAATGCCCCTCCCCCCCCCCCACCCCACCCCCAACAATTTTCAAAGGGCTGATACATTTCAGTAGTACTATAGCCATACCCACATACAGGCATATACAAGTCTCCCTGGTATCACCTGGTAGAATCTGGTGATAAGTATGCTCAACTATAACATCCATAGCATCATAGACACAAGGTTAACAAGAGCTGTCAAGATTGATAAGAGTAATTGGGGCAATATACCATAAGCGCACTATTGGTAAGGCATGCAGCAATTGACTGTAGGAGAAGCTAGAAGATTGAGGTTGTAGCACTCTGACTCTCATTCCGATTCAGGAAAGTGGCAGCAGGACATGACAATGGCGACGTGACATTGGCGACGTGTGGCTGGTGACATTGACGTGACAGTCATGTGCTATGGTCATCTTTACATTGTACGAGCTCCGCCACCCACAGTACTTATAGCACTGGGTCAGCGACTGGCCATGGGTATACGGTGGCAGGGTAGGATTTGATGGACAGAGCCTGTGACACGGCCAGGGAGGTGCGATAAGGACGTGGTACTCTGCCATTGATTGTCAGCAAAACTAGAACGCCAACTGGCAGAGGTCTGGCCCATTGACTTGAAGGCAACCGGAACACATCGGTAGGGCACTTGGTCATAGGGCTTCTGCAATTGCCTTTTTTGTGAGGACGCCTGCAATGAATGAGGAGAAGGTGGAATAGAATCGAGTCCTCTTTGGCTCGGGGGTGGTGCACGGGCATGGAATAACTGTTTATTTACCCTCGCCACCCCACGTGCACTGATGATGAACGGGGTCGGTGGCGCGTTCTGCACCGAGCAGCTCCGAGCTGCTCAGCCGAGCATTGGGCGCGCGACGCGAGCCGCAAGGTGGCGCCCGGGCGCCGCGCCCCCCAACGATACAGACGCCGCTTTTATTGCCCCGTGTTTTGTAAAAGACGCCACCTCGCGGGTCGTGTGCGGGGCCTCACTTCCGCTTCCTGTTGATTGGACTGTCGCGCGGCGTCGCGGCGTCGCTGTATCGCCGCCCGCGCCCCGACCCGCGGCTATCGTGCATCACGCGTCGCTGCGCTTTATACCTGCGCATATTTAGCCGACGCCGCCCGCGCCGCCCGCGCCGCCCGCGCCCGGGACGCCGGAGAAAGGCGCCCACAAATTACACATGGCGGGTGGAGGCGCGCGGGACAGCGACGCGGCGTCGGCGGCGGGGGAGCGGGGCGATGGCGACGTCTTGGCGGGGCAGCCGGGCGGTATCGAGACTCACACATGGAAGAACACGCCTTCTCTACCTCCAAGGTGCCCGGCCCATCCCTCCGTACACTGAGTTATGGCCGCCTTTCTGTCCGCCCCGGCCCTGTTTACGTTTTATTGTGGGAGGCACGTCGCGGGGCTGTCTGATGCCGCGTGGCGCAGACACTCTCCCGCCTGCCCTTCGCCCCCGACCCATACTTTGTCCAGGTTAAATGCGTTTTGTCGGGGAAGAGGTGGACAAGAGAAGTGACGCTAAAATGGAGGTTACAACTGTATTCAAGTGGTTGATTTTGCATTTGAGATTTCTTTATGAATGATTCACACTTATTCTTAGGCAGTCAGTTGAAGACACTCAGACACACCCAGGGTATTTGCACTGGCATAATGATGCAAAATAGCTGTGAATATTTTGAAATAATTAAGACCTGTTTCCTAAACGTTGTTATCAATCCGAAAAAATTTCCTTATAGTAATATCACATGGGGTGTCGGAATTGTCACGTAAGGTAAATGGTTTGTATAGAAATTGTTGTATCAGTACACTTAATACTGGACAACATAATGCTTTATTTGCTCGTCCTTGGCTAATGTGAAACGTCGGATGCTGTGCAGAGGCTAGTTAGTAGAGAGCAGCTCACAGAGAAAGCGGTTACAACGAGCTGCTCACCTGCCCACAGAGAGAGAGAGTCACGTTCTCAGGAATAACACGGGTCTGTTTGTGTAGGCTTGATGCCGGCCGGTAAGACCAGACCTTGCCTTTCCACCCACCTTCCACATACCCACCCGTGAGGCTCTCTCTATCCCTGCAGTTCACAGAGGAGGTATACTAAGCATGCAGTCACTGTAGGTATTAGGTTATATACAGGGATGACAATTTTCCTATATTCCTGGGAAATCCTTGTTTTTTCATTTTCAGTATATAAAATTTGATTTTCTCATTTAAAAGAAAGAGAGAATACATCGGCCTTCACTCACACCAATAAAGAATGGTTCCTACTCGCGCTAGGGACTACTTTCTTCGTAGCCCTAGTGCCCTGATACCCTAGGGCACTCAGTAGTGTCCCTAGGCTCGCAAGAACCTTAATTCTCCTTCATACTTAACCAAGGTAAGTAATCGGATAATTACCTATTCAAACCTCCTCCCACACCCCAGCCCCGTCCCATGGCCAATAACGATGTAATTTCCATGTTTTCTCAGTCTCTCTGAAACATATGATTCCAGCTGACATCCCTCTGTTTATAATCTGCAATCGACTATACATGTTAACTTTCCTTTTTTATGTGATATTTCATTTGAAAGGAATGGGTTAACTGAACATTACATAGTGTGTTGCACTGTGTTAGAGGTGAATTTCTGCATAGAGTGCAGTAAAGCACTTTTTTTCAAAGTAGGTGTGATTTTACTATGCCCTTCCAGTAAAGTAGTTTTCTAGTTATGCCTTTGTAATAACAGTATTGATCTATACACAATGAATTACTGTTCTAGTGGAATGGTAAGACATGCAATAAATATTTGCTGAAAGCATTGCATCTAACTGTCAAGTGTTCATAAGTGGCCCCCTTCTCCTCCATTTATTGCTTGCCTGAATCTATGATGTAAATATCCGGAAAAAACAGAGTAGACTCCCAGTTTGATCTAGAAATCGTATTTCTGAAGGATAGTGTATAAGAATTAAGCCATTCTTCTCAAGCCTACATTTCATTTTCGCAGGTAGAGCCTTTGGTGTGTGTATATAATCTCGTTCCGTAGGGGTTTGCGAGAAACCTCATGGTCGGAAAAAACTGTTGGTGTGTGTCTGTGTCGGGGGAGATACCACCTCTCCCTCCAACATCTGCACACCACACCTGTCTCCGCCACACCTTACCTGTATGTCAACACCCCCACCACCTCAGCCCACCTGCCCACAGGTGTAGAGAAGACCTGAGTCAACAAGGTGTTCGTGAGAGAGGTGTCTCGCTTCTCTCTTCTCGCCACCAAGGATCAAAACGCAGTGATCAAACTTATCCCCTTCTGTTTGTTGTGGTTTCTCTGAAGGTGTGTCGTTAGCCCACACACCTCGTGCTCACTGTACCTGACGAGCTGCTTGTATGAGCTACTTGCATACTTACCCAAGCTGCTCAGGGTTTTCTTTTTGTATGGGATGGTCACAGCCAAATCAGCTTTATTTGATTTGATTTAGATATCATCAAATCTCTGTTTACTCTCTTGACACTGCCTTGGGTAATTTGGTTTGCTGTTTTGTAGTACTTGTATATTCGAAATGAATTTAGTAATGTCGTCCTCCTATAACAGTGTTAGTTGGTTCACAACACCAATAACTTATGTACTCTTAATTGTTCATATATACATAGTAAGTATATGATAAATGGAAGAAACCAGATGGTAATAAGCCCTGGCCGTAAATTTGAATAGGTTTCTGATTTTATCTCACCACTCACATTGACCAATTGGCTAACATTTGCGACATAATCCCCCATCCAGTATTTTCTAAATATATGGGGAAAAATAAAAATCCCTACCACATAGCATCATGACAACTCGTGTGAACAACGAATCTCCAGCAGCAGCAGCCGTCAGTAGCAAAGGTAACTACCTGTACATAAGAAAGTACATAAATAACCTCTAAGTCACAGTTTTATACAGCTATATACTGCGATTCTCACTCAGATATTGGCAATTTTATACTACATGTACCATTCTCACGCAGACATTGTGTTCGTAATTAGACACCATACATACAACTTCCCATTTAGTTCTGACTGTAGATCCGGATCAACCTGTACTTGAATCATAAATAGAGGTCAGTGAAAGGTCACTTAAGGTTATGTACCGGTGGAAGGATCGGTACTCGTGATGTGGTGTCAGTTTACACCTGGCTAGACGTGGAGGCACCTGTATGTTTACCTGTAATTAGCACACCTGACTTGGGGTGGTCCAGGCTCACGTTGGAGGATTGTGTTTAGTCGACGCTGTTACAAACAGTCGTTAATCACAACCTCCGGGGGGAGAGTTCCTGGAGGTCGCGGGATTGTACGCAGTTTGATGTTTGTTCTCAGAAAGTACTTCGTCACATGTTTATGTAGATTTGTAGATGTGGAATGAGTTTATCACAATATCAAAGTCAGCTAGAAATTATTGTGACATGTTTACGGGGTAATTGTACTGAAATAGTGAACATAAGGGATTCTCATAATACATACATTGATTATATCTACTTTAAAATCCATGAAGTCAGTGTACATATTCGAATTTAGAAAGATGTTTATACATGGTATGGCATAGCATCTCACCACTGGTATTTTTTCTCCATAGACTTAATATTGGGAATTCTTATCCAACGCCCATGAGATATTTAGGAAAAATACCCAATGGGAGATTATGTCTCAAATGTAAGCCCATTAGTCTCGTTTGAATCGCTACGCAATTCACGTAAACTTTCATAGGTTTTCTTTATAAATAATACACGTTGCAGCATTTGAGAAATATACCCACCAAAGTTTATCACCAGGGAAAATAAAGGTATATATATATGTCTATATATAATACACTTTGCAGCATTTGAGGAATATACCCACTAAAGTCTATCACCAGGGAAAATTAAGGCATATATATGTCTATATATATAATACACTTTGCAGCATTTGAGGAATATACCCACCAAAGTCTATAACCAGGGAAAATAAAGGCATATATATGTCTATATATATAATACACTTTGCAGCATTTGAGGAATATACCCACCAAAGTCTATCACCAGGGAAAATAAAGGCATATATATGTCTATATATATAATACACTTTGCAGCATTTGAGGAATATACCCACCAAAGTCTATCACCAGGGAAAATAAAGGCATATATATGTCTATATATATAATACACTTTGCAGCATTTGAGGAATATACCCACCAAAGTCTATCACCAGGGAAAATAAAGGCATATATATGTCTATATATATAATACACTTTGCAGCATTTAAGGAATATACCCACCAAAGTCTACCACCAGGGAAAATAAAGGCATATATATATATATATCTATATATATATGATACACTTTGCAGCATTTGAGGAATATACCCACCAAAGTCTATCACCAGGGAAAATAAAGGCATATATATATATGTATGTATATATTGTATCGGAGGTTGAGATTAAGTTAATACAAAAAGGCAGGTGTTTACCTGGAATGACGAGTGGGGATGTGAGAGCACGGCGCTCGTCACACCTGACTGACTTCACTCAGCCTGCACCTCCAGGTGTAATGAAGATTAAGGGGAGGCGAGGCGGTCCGGGGGCCTGGTATTAACGAGCTATTGTACCTGACAATCATCGGATTCAAGGTAGCGATAATCCAAACCAGCCTCGTGTCCCTAGACCTGCCTATAACCCTTTCCTCCTACTCTGAATTATCCAACATTATACACCTGAGTCTTTAACCCAGTCACCAGTGCTTCGCCGAACACAGCAAAGCACCCAGCTACACAACGTGATATTGAATATCATGCACTTTAGAGGAAACATGAAAGTCTACAGTCAGAGCTTGTATCCTATCTAGTTTTAATCGCTAAGTGATTAGGTTTTTGAATGTATCTCACCCCCTCACTTTGACGAATTTACTAACATTTTTGACATAATCCCCCTTTGAGTATTTTTTCCAAATACTCCGTGGGCATTGAGTAGGAGTTGCTAATGTTCAAGTTTATGAGGAAAAATACCAGGGGGGAGTTAAAGTATGGGGAATGCTATAGGGAGCACAACATGAGGAGGGTCTATGATGATTTAAACGGCGTACATTAAGGTAAGAGAGTAAATCAGCCTGTGGTGATTTTGAACGTCCAGTATAGCAAGTTGGCAGACTAGGTTGTCCTGGATGGTTAGCCAAAGAAAATAAATAACTCAACCACCTTCTCAATATGACACGTCCTCAAGTTCAAGGCAGGTTCTCTAAGCCCGGTGAAACTGCAGATCCATGGTCCCGATCTTATAACATAGGAAATGTCAGTCAACCTACCTTCTTTATTCACTGCAATACATGTTTTCACAGGCCCATCCAAATCAATCGAATGCTTTGAATCATATTTCAATAAAATCATAATATTTGCTTGAAAACATATCAATATGTGCTAAGCACCTTCATGGGTTTGGAAATCACAACAAACGATAGATCCTCGCTTTACCTGTGGTGTAAACGCCAATGACTATCGCGCCACCAAAGGTGATTAGTAACGATACGGCCAGGGAGGGTTAACAGTTAACCCTTTACACCTGTCAGGTAGGGAAGGTGAAGAGGTGATTGGGGCTGACACCTGCGGTGGGTCTGTGGCACCTGAGACAATTAAGTCGGCGCTGCTGGGGGTATTGTTACAGACCGCACCGCCGACAGAACCCCGCACCACCCCCTCACCGCAGCGGGCAGGTGAAATTGTTTTCACCTGTTGTGGATCGGGAATATGATACACCTTGGCGGCGGGCGGCGTGGTGGGGGGAGGTGAGTGGGTGGGGGCAGTGAAGGCATGCTGTATTATGGGTTAAGTGGTGGGTGGGCCCTGGCAGGATGTCATGCTGGAAGGAAACATGGGGAGGGGATCGGATGTTCGAGAGAAATTCACACTCGGTAAGTGGGCCCACTGCCACGACTCGCATGGCGAACTGCCTTTATGTGTGACAATTATATTAAGGTAGGAAATATTGATTCCCTTTGAATTGGACCTACATTGAACATCATTAATATTTTTGAAATTTTATATTCTACCGATATGGAAGGTAATACCACAGAACAACCGACTCTCAGAAAGAAGAATACTAACTTTGATTTGTTGTAAGAACCTCAATGATTTTAAATTAGGTTAAGTCAATCTGGCAGAAGGGAAAAGCGCTATGAAAAGTATTATCACTAAGTAAAAGACCCATTTTCGACAAATTTCTGAGTATTTTTCTAGGACGCTATTAATTTTCTTTTTTTATCCAAGAAAATGATTCACGACAAGAATATCTGTCAACTAAGAATGGCGATCTTCCATCTCGTTATCTCATAGAAAAAATCATGTATTCAATATTTCGGTTGTCTATTCTATTGTTGAAGAGTAATGATACACATGGTGGATATAATTCAATAACTGCTGTCCTCTGTAGACTCGGTATGGTAGGAGGTAGCCTCTGAGGCTTGTAGTATTCACTACTTCTATATTCACACAGCCTTCCCGTAGGTGGCCTGTGAGGTAACTCTCCACACCTTTTCCTTGGCACCTGTCCATTCTTCCAATTAGCGAGGCACTCTCGGGTGGAGAGTGAGATGGCCGAGTGCCCAATGACCACAACCGTGCTCTGATGAAGCTTGGTATCATGGCATTTGTCCCACGGAGCCAACACGGGGTTTGGCCTCACCCCTCCCTCTCCCCTTACAACTCACCCGCCATAATATGCACTGTCTATGGATTTAACACCTTCCCAACGTCCATTGTGGAAAACTGAACGTCTATGGCTATTTTGGTCAGATGATCTCCCAGCAGTCCGGCATGGATCACATATTGATACCATATGGAAACACCCCACTTATTTGATTATTTCTAATTATATCCGTGAATATATGATTTCCACAACAAAGAATTGCTCTCAAATTCACAACCCATATATTCATTCTACACCGTACCAAAATCATTTTATCTTAACTGTTTCTAGTCAGCGATGTTCATTTTGTGCCACAATCACGTGTAGTGATAGGAACTCTGTGAAATGTACAGAGTATTTTTTCATTACCTGTAGCAATTTTCACATTACCATTGTTCAATCTACTGAGCACAATGTTGTTGACATCTTCATTGTCGTTGATGTCACCTTCCGGAATTAGCACCTTGACTCAGTTGAAACTCACCCAATGACGAAATATAGCTAATGGAAAAGAATCAGCAAAAAGATGATATACCTCAGATTACGTTTACTTTTAAACATACTTCAGTTGATGTCTCTAGATGCTAATCCTAGATCCAGGACACTCTAAGATTGTCAGAAATATGACCACAATCATAACAAACCTGAGAATTTGGTCCGCATTTTAATGATGGACATATTGCACCAGTACACCAAATCAGTGATGTGCTAAAGACATTCCTCATAACATTTACTATATTTTTCTCCACACCTGACAATTATACCCAGATCTGAGTGCATTTCGATGTCTCCAGTGTGCACCTCCAGTTGACGCCCACTGGAGGTGACTGTGTGTCCTCCTGGTTACCTTGGTCGTCGTCTTGGCAACCGTCACCCAGTCTTGTTCACCTGGGCCGTATGCACCTGTGTACCCCACCCCTCACATCTCCAGGCGACCACGGGAAAGCCCACCTATACTTAGTCTGCGGGGCTTGCCAGGTGGGTGTGAGTTATGTCTGATGATGTGTACCTGCTACCTACCTGTCTCTGTACAGTCATACAGATTCATAGCAAAGAGTGTGTACCTGAGATTATTATATACCTATGGCCGAACGTCTAGGAAATACTACCCGCCGCAAGGGGTGAAGTATGAATAATGTTCGGGCTCACTGAGACGTATTGAATGAGCTATGAATCGATGATTTGATATGTGAATAAAATGGCAGTTTTTTTAAGTGTTATTAGGTATATGGAAATAGGAAAACGTAGTGAGTGAACCCGTACCGATTCCGTTTTCGGCCTTTTGTTTTTGAACTACAGCCTTGTACCTCTGGCGTCGGGCAGTAGTTATAGACAAAAGACAACACAGTCTCATGGAGTGAGGTTTCAAAAATCTGCTTTATTTTAGTCCAACCCCTTTGTATTCCAGCACATCACTGCTACAATCTCATTGGTGGAGATGCCGTGACCTCTCAGTAGGCACCTGTCAATCACAACCTTGAGTGAGCCGGCCACGGCTGCTCGGCCACTCCCTCTTGATTATTATGACCACATCTCAATCTCGGGTGGTTACACCTACTTCACACAACTTAAATAATAAAGTTCCAGTTTATCCTCTCACGCAAACACTGTTGTAGGTAGAATACCTTTATTATTATATACCGGTGCACAAATCTCTCATGTTTATGCCTCAGTAGTTATGATTTCATTCGTCCACACTGTGGCGTAATATATATAATACTACCCTTTGTACCACGTGACCACTCATTCTTTTATTTAGTGAGTTGTAGAATGGTATTCTTAATGATTTCTAGGTAATAATAATAAAAAGACATAGTGAGTGTGTCTGAATTCCATCTGTTCCTCGATATTTGGTCAGAAATACTCACCTCATTCGTCGAATTCGGTGAGTATTTCTGACCAAAATATCTCTGAACAGATTCCATTCAGACACACTAACCATGTCTTTCTATATTCCTCACGCCCTTTCACTTTGAATCCTACCTTTACAACCCACCACTTCACCTGTACCAGTGTAGCAACACCATAATTGCCCACTCTTTCATCATTCTAAGGCAAACTTGTGCACCTTATCCTTGTATCCCTGACCATTCATTTCTACACTGCTCACCATATAGATATAGGTGTAATTCTGAGTAGGTTCATCCATCTTTGCTCTCATCTCAATACATCACGTGCCTTAGTGAGTATTTATATTCTCTCTTTCAGTAGACATCTCCCCAAGCACTGCCTGCGTAATGCAATACCTGAATCCCCCCGCCCTGTCTCTTTATATAAAAGAGCCACCCTCTCACCCCGACACACCCGCTCACAATAAATCCACCGCACCTGGCACCACCTAAGTACTTGTACCTACCTGTAATTAGCCACTGAACCCTTAGATCCACACGGGACTACCCCTCGTTCTCTACACCTTACCCACCATCAAGTGGAGGCATGGGATTCCCGTGAACCGTCGGGGATTAAGGGTTAGGGGTCAAGTCAGAGTCAGTCTATGGGATTATCCATCAGGGAGCAGCTCACAGAGCGAGGTGCTCACCTGGTGGCTCCACCTGTGGCAGATTAAGAGTGAGCTATAGGCTGAGTACCACACACCTAGACTTGCTCGAGTCTTTCAGTATGAACATTCATTAAATGAATAATCACAATCAGAATAAAGTTCATTTTATGATGTGTCCTTCTCTGACTGGCCCATGAATCAAAGACTTGTCCAGTACGAACAGAATCTCCTGTTTATGGCCCCAAGCCACTCCCTGTGACCCTATACATCCTCATACCCCTCCCCCTCCCCTCCTCCAGTTCCCTGGCCACCTGTGTTATCATAGCAATAAATTTCGCCTACTCCTGACTGTCACCTAATTGAAATCAAAGTGAGAGGGTATCAATCTCCCATAAGATATCCTGATCAGTGGTCAGGATATCTGTATGGAGAGTTTTAGAAATACTGGCGCTATACATCGCCAGAAATCCAACACCATTACCGATTGTACCAGTCCCTGTATCCCAGCGAGGAGGGTAGCCATAGTATGCAGGGACTGGAGCCAGTCTACCACACACCCAGTTCCACATCTGCAGGTGTCCCGTAATGACGCTAAGTAGGTCAGGATGCTGGATGGAAAGGATGAAGTTGTGTGTGTCTGCAGCCTGTGATTAGATTTGAATATATTTGAGAATGATCAGTGGCGGATCAAGATAAGTGGACGGAGCTGTGGCCCCTAACCCTTTCGCATCCCGAGTACAGGGTTAGATATAATCGATATTTAATCTACATATATTATATACATCCAGAATAGAAGATCACGAAAAAACAGATACATTCACTTTCTTTTGGATGTTATTATTTAAACCAAGTAGTATATGTATCGAAAAAAACAGTAACGACGTTTCGCTATTGTTGATACAGCTTCATCAGGTCATATGTCATCTATATTCGACTATGCTGAGCCAACCATTATTACACCCCACCCATGATGAAAATAAGTGTTAAGATGAGACACCAACATACTGAAGCCCCAATGGGATGAGTCGTACACTGGACGCAGTCTCTGAACCCTCCCCTCTCACTTTCTCACTCCTTCTCGCTGGGAATCATGGGCCTACATTCATTATTGGAAGCCTACCTATCGTAAAGTATTTTCCCTAAGTATTTTCTTTTCCTAAGCTACAAGTCTAGATAGGTATATTCTCAGACGTGTAATCAGACGTTTCTCATATGTGAGCAGACATTTCGATTGAGAGAGGCTAGTGTGATGCGTTCTCCCACCTTTAACAACTCCATAGAACCTCTCTCCAAGACTTTTCGGATTGGATAGTTATCGGTAACCTAGGCCACAGCAGTCAAGGTCCTATCATGGTAAAACTGCACTAAAAGGATTCCTTACAGGCAAATAATTGGAAGGGACACTATGTGAACAGAAGCCCCCCACTGGAGTAATCTGAAACCCAAAAGTATTATGTACAGGTTTTGTTAGCTCCAGAAAGAACCTAGTATAAATTATATAAACGGATGAATGTTGATCTACGAATGAAAAGCAGGTTTTTGCATGGTGAGCGATAATAAGGAGCGTTGTGTCGTGAGAGGTGCTCAGACACACCTGGAGCTGCTCCCCGGCGAGCTGCTCTTAATCACGTGGTGTCGGGGCGAGCTGCTCGGAGCTGGTCGTCCCCAGGTGGCGTTGTGGTGAGGTGCGGGCTGAGTATTGTTTTAACGACATGCCCAGTGCTCAGTGGATCTGTAAAACGTACAGGGGAACTAGGAACAAATAGTTCATCATTGAGCGTGCAATTGTAAAGGAAGAACAATTCAAAGGTTTGGGTTGCTGTCAGTCAACTTGTAATTTTCACAGCTGCCTGAGTCTAGGATCCAAACATATTAATCACCAGTAGGTCAATCGAGGTATTCTGGTCTTGAGTGATTGGTCATGGTCAGCTCGGCATACCTCTAAGACCCTGAGACACTGGCCCTCATCTCCTTTCACAATAATTAGTGAGAAGCACGTAGGTATTGAAGGTATAGTTATATTGCAGTACACTGGAAGACTATATGTGACCACTTTTTCCTTTAGGCAATGTATATAGAGCGTGTGAGCGTGCTCTTATAAACATCCCAGATCCAACAAAGGAAAAGGCAGCGCAAGTGGAATATATATACCAAATCCATATTTCCTAACATATATCATAGTGTGAAAAATAAAAGAACTTTCACCATATTATTTTGGTTCTGCTACATTACCAAGGTCAGAATTGACATCGTGCTGTACCCTTTATTCTTTTTATCTTTTTTTATAAATGCCTTTATTGCTTTCGATTTTACAATCGTTCTTCCATGCAATATGGAAATACAATATAGTAACTCAATTATGGTAACTACAATGATTACAGTAGATCATAACAAATTTATATATTGTTAACAATCTATATCAATCATTCTTATAAATATATATCATATCAATATATATATTTTTTTTTTATACATGTGTATGTAATCATATCAATATTAAAGTTTGAACGATCAGTTCCATCCCATCAGGTATCAAAACCCATATACTATCCCAGTTTACCTAAAGACTTCTAGTATGCTCTAGTGCTGTCCCAGGCATTTAGGAGTTGGGGGATGGGGGCAGGTTAGGGGGGAGGGTTTATCTCCACAGGGTGGACTTTAGGTTTGGTTAGTTAGTACTGGAATGTAGTGTTAAGGCCTGGCATCAATTCACCTGGAGGTAGGGTGAATAGTACGGGGTACTGGAGTAGGGAGGACGGTATGCTAACAATCTGCAGATCCGTACCATAACCCAGGTGTTTCCGGCCTGATTCCACTCCAGGTGACTCGCGCCACCCCGCGGCAAGCCCCCGAACTACCCACGTTGTGAGGTCGTTATGATGAAATAATCTCCACTTTACCACAAAGTATTATCATGGCCTCCTCCTGTCCACAACCCCCCCCCCTCCACCACCACCACACACACACACACCAGATCACCCCCTCCCACGCCGCCTCCCACCTTTTGTTTTTACAGAGACCTACAAAAAGATGGTCTCCGTGTCTTCTCCTAATCATGTTTTCCTTTCTTTTATCCTGGCCGCTTGGGTACTTTTTCCCAGCCCTGCGCCTGAATCACATCATTTCCACACCTGAGGATAAAACTTTAAAGCCCAAACCAGACATCTTTGCATTTTCTTCTCCGAAATACTATTTTTTAACTGAACGTTGATGTTTTTTTTGTGTGTGCGCGGATTTTCTTTGTTTTTCTAGCAGGAAATGGTGTTTTCATTTCCCTCCAGTTTATTTCTTCGTCAACTGAAAAGGAATAAATCTTCTCCAATCACGTTTCTTTTCTCGCGCCGATGGTTCCTGTTTTGGCAGGGTTACAAGAAGCCAAGTGTGAGAGATAAATTGAATTAGTTGGATTTTACTGGGTGCCATCGTCAACTATGTTTTATTTATCCTAAACCTCCGCTGGAAGGCGTTAAACAAAACCAACACCTTCTTTAGCGCGCCATAAAAACAAGCACTCAGCCCCCTACCCTCCATAAAGCAAAATACGTTAAACCTTCAAGAGAAGCTCAGAGCAAATTGACCGACTCATGTTGAAATATGGAAACATAAAGACCCGGGCCAAGTCTCTCTCTATGTCAGGTATATTTATGCAAACCGCCCATAAAAGGTGAAATATTTACACTGGCCTTTATTCCCATTGGTCTACAGACTAAATATTATCACGCCTATAGGTGTGTGGACGGCTGGAGGTGGTTTGGCTTTCGTGCCACAAAGGTAACATTGATGTCTTCAACACAGTACTCCTGTCCGGGGCCTCACCTATGTTTACCTCTGACGGCTGCTGGGGGTGGCCAGGGTTCCTCCAGGGGGTAACACCGGCCACGTCACCATGGTTACCAGAAGGTAGAACAGTCCCACCTTTGTCCATCCTGTTCACGCTCTCCAAACAGAATCCAATCCTCGGATACATTGGGAGGACCGTGCATTGCCCACAGGTGTGGGTGGAGAGTGGGGTGGTGTTTGTACAGGGGTAGTATACATCCACTTGAAGTCAACTCCGAGTAGATCGCCACCAGCTCTCCAAACAGGTTTAATGCGTTGTGTAAGGTAGGTAGTATTAGGGAAATCTCTGCTTGGAGAGTGGACTTTATCTCTTGAGTAAGGCCAGTTTTGATCTATTCAAAAGATTTGATCGTCTATCTATAGAGTATTTGCTCTTTACGTAACCCTGAAATATTCTCAAGGAGGTCCTCTATTTAAGGTTTATTGAACTTTCCATCCAGTCTGGCACTACGGAACTTACCATGTAAACTGTGAGCATATACCTTCTCTCTACTGCTTTACATATTTCAATAGTTTGTTCTAATTTTGATGTAATGATAGGCGTGAATCAGATGACATGATAAAATATCTAAATTGGACGTCCTCTTATTCCTTACCATGCTTAAGTATCTGCTATGGATGTCTCTCAGCATGTCTCATTGTGAAATAATTGATGCATATATGCAAGAGAAAAGGAAAAGCTTATCTAATTAAGCCAACATACACACACACAAATAAGGCGTTCAAATTAGATTTACTTAGATAATACAAGACATAACAGGTATTTAAAAGCAATCCCCTAACGGAACGGTCTACAGTAGCTTTTACTTTCACCAATGAGCGTAGAATAGACTCTGCTCTCTTTGGTGTCTTGGTGCATGCCTTTGCAGGTAGTTTTACTTAGAAGGCGGGCGGCCGCCTGTAAACGTAGTGTAAAGAGCAGCTCTGAGCAGCTCAAGGCCCCACTCCAACACATTAGGAGGCGCTCGCCTCCAACCCCTGACAGCGCCTAACTAGAAGATAATTGAGCATGCGCGTTCCGGGGCGCCACCTACAGGCACAAGTCTGTAACCATCAGCGGGCCGATCTGTACCCGTCAGGTTCCCGGCGAGCGCAGGCTTCCTGCGGGGCTTTATTTCGCTGGTTGTAAGCGGCCTGAAAACGTCCGGAGGGAGTGGGGGTGGATATGATATCTGACTACCGCGCGCGCACCGCATTCCACCAGTGGAGGAAACATCATGTAGGGGGGTTGGGGATTAGGGTGGGGTTAGGGGTTAGGGCGGTGCATTCATTGATAGGGTATTTAGCGTGATGATTCTAAAAGGTTAGCTCGATAGGTGGAGCTGCATGGGTGTAGAGGAAGGAAGATGTCTCGTGCCCTGGTAGTTGTAGCGCTGGGGCCTGTTTAATAATTTAGCTCGTACATGAAGAACATCTTCTGTACCTCGTACAAGGGTTATCGTTTAACAATATTTATGTTCGCTAAGACAGTCTTAGCCCTCCATAAGGTCGTCCATAAGTGTTGAATAAAGTTGACCCACATCATCCCTGGGTCTCTATGGCATACAGAAAAGAGTACATGTGCGAACCTAGATTATTAAACGTAGAATTATCTTGTTCTCTACTAGCCCTACAATCCATGTTAACACATGTACGTCTCCAAATAGCTGTAAACTTCTTAATTACCGCTTACTGACCTTAATTCTCTACTGTAAACCTCCTAATTATCACCCTACCTCGCCATCCCTCTCTGCTTGTATAACGTCCTCTTATATAAGCTCCTCACCAAACTGAGGTATAGGTAGAACGGAACGGAAGTGGCAGTATGTGAGCTAGGCTTATTTATTACACCGTCCGGTTACCTTGACGAGGGGGGCGTATAGCCAGTATTACATCTGTACCCATTCCTCCACGCCAGAGCCTCCTGGTTAAAGCCCCACAGGTCAAAGTTCACCTGACCCTGGAGTGCACCTTCTGACCCTCCGGGATACCTGGGAATGTCGGGGTGAGGAGGGGGCGACTCGCAGCAGGTGAGAGGATCAGGAGGTGAGTAACTCGATGAAGGCAGGCTGGCTCCACCTGCTCGCCGAGCCCCCACACACTGAGCTGCTCAGAGCTGCTCAATCGGAGAGTTCAACGGGTCAGAGCTGCTCCTGACCCTTGTAGGCGATACGGGTTCCATGTGCGATAACCTCGTCAAGTTCCGGCTTCCACTACCGCCGCCTGGCGCCCTGACAGAGAACCACTCTGAACACCTCTGACTGGTACCCTGTCTGGCACTCTGGTACCCTGCCTATCTGTATCTGGGTACTGGGTACTTAGACATAAAGGGCACGCACAATCTATTGACATACCTTTCTTTTTAACGCTCTAAATCTAGTGTTACTTCATTGAGAATAGTATTTAACTACCTGTACTTCCACTGGTACCCTGCCTGGTACTCTGGTGCCCTGCTTATCTGTGGGGTTACTTAGACATAAAGGGCAGTACAATCTATTGACATACCTTTCTTATCAACGCTCTAATTTAGTATTACTTCATCGGGAAATTAAGAAGAAACCAACAAGTTTTGGTCAAAGTCGTCGTTCTTCACGAGTTATATGCGACGTTATATGAATGAAGCGACCAAAACAAGTTATTTTCTGTATTTATATCTCACCCCTATACACACTAAAAGAATGGACGACACACAGGATATAGACCATGGAGAACGGACTGCAATACTAGGGGCATGGAGAACGAGTTCCCAAGGCTAAGCCAATGGGACAAAAATACCAGGGTTGAGATAAAGTATGCAACTACCTGTAGTTCCACCTGTAGCGTACCAAGGAAGGGCACCAGTCAGCCACAACCATACAGCACTGACATCTATGTGGCTTTAACCATTTGTTTTCTCTCCACACGGTATCGCTTTGGGGGTTGATAACGTATAGTAGCTGTCTAGGTCACGGTACTGAGAAATGTGCTTGGAGTGGGAAGAAAACACTCCAGTCCATTAGAGTGAATTTTCTTTGCGATTCACACGGCGGCGCATTTCTCACCACGCCCCGGCCGCCGCCGCCGCCGCCGCCTCTGTAAAGTGATGCTCGGGGATGTGGCCAGCTCGTGGATGTATGACTAGGTGTTACAAGGCGTGACTACGTGTAAGTAGCCGTGACTCGGCGTGACTCAGTGACTAAAACATCACCACAGATTCTCCACAAGACGCGCCGCACACCCAGTACGGATCAAACTCGGATCAATCACATGACCCAGTCACATGACCTACTCACGTGACGTGCGGGCCGTCATCTTGACGGCGCCGCTAGATGGCGTGGCGGGGAGGTGACGTAGGGACGACGATACGCATCTAAACGACGCCTCGCCATGGCAACCATCGAGCTCCCATGGCAACCCCCGAAGCCCAGGCCCAGTGAGTGGCTCTGAGTCAGTGGAGTGAGTCGATAAGATAGATTGAGCAGCTCACCGGTCAGCCGCCGACTGGTGAGTAACTCAACAACATGTCTGTCCCACTCCCAGCCCCGCAGCCACTTAATTGATCAAGCGATTGAGACATGGCGCGAGACAAGAGGGCGGGCGGGCGGGCAGTGGGCCTAGTTTTACTGCCGGTTCAGGTTATGGCATTATAAATTGCAGGGAGTGGCTGAGGCCCCCAGAAGAACATTAGTAAAACGGACTGTCAGGTTTCTCCCCGTGTTCCGACCACTATCTGTCTGAGCGGATTGAAGAGGAGGACGAGCACCAGGGTATTCCGTGCGGGTTAATTTTTAATCAGGGATCACTTGGCCTGATGGTTGTACCTCAATAATGGATGTGTATAGACGATGAACGAGATGGGTTAATTCCCGGCGACGCTATCGTCGGCGTGCCCGAGTAGATGCACCCAAGCGGCTAAAGGTACGGACATGTTGTGATGATATATACCTACGATGAATAACGTGTATTATTTCACCCCGGTATTTTACTCCATAGGCTCAACGTTAGGAGCTCATACTCCACGGCCATGAAGGGAGTGTATCCGATACTCAATGGCTAATTGAGTGATTTATTTTTAGTAATAAATAAAGTTACACGGGTGAGATAAAATCAGAAACCCGCTCAAGGAAAATAACTTGGTCCACCTTATTTGAGAGCTATGTGATTCACTCAGCTTCAGTTCGTGAATTACTCCGCAGTCAAACTCGGTGGAGTACGAACCAAGTTATTTTCATCTCGTGAGTTTCCTTCTAGTTCTTGATTCATCTTGTATCTTAATCTTAATGAGATCGGTCGGTACCGCATGACGCTACATTTCACAGTACCACTCTCCCCTCTCTCCATTCCGACACTTCTCTGATGATACATGTCTATATAGCGAGCGGAAAATAGAGTATCCACCACCTTGGGTTAACAAATGAACCCCTCTCATCGTGAACTATGATTGATGTCGGTGTGATATCATCTCCGGGTCCTTACTCTACGCTGAGAGCTGTGTGCCAGGGTCGGTAGTGGTTCGGTGGTAGACTTGCTCGAGTCTTTGATTATGAACATTCATTATATGATTAAATACAATCAGAATTAAAGTTCATGACTGGCCCATGAATCAAACACTTGTCCACTATGAACAGAACCTCCTGTTTATGGCCCCAAGATACTTCTGTAACCCTATAATACTTCCTCCTACCCCTCCCCCTCCCCTTCTCCAGTTCCCTGGCCGCCTGTTTTGTTATAGCAAAATATTTCGCCTACTCCTGACTATGTCTCGATTGAGATCAAAGTGAGAGGGTATCAATCTCCCAGCAATTATCCTGACCAGTAGCCAGACCTCTGCTTGGGGAGTGTGGTGCAAAATCGCGCCAGTCTACAGGGCTGATTACGGATGAGACCAGTCCCTGTGTCACTCAGAAGGGGTGGAGGGGTAGGATACAGGGACTAAGGCCAGTCTAGTTCGGTGGTTGAGGGTGGGTATAGAGGAGGAGGGGTAGTGATGCGGGCGGGTTGTTTGTGTTGGCCTCACCTTGCTCGTAACTCACCCCTCCTGGCTTCACCCTGGAGGTGCCCAGGTGCGGCTCGCAGTGCTGAGGGGGCAGATAAGGGGGGCTAATGCTCGCACGGGGCCCGTTAAGGACACTCCCCCCACCAGGGGGCGTCTGGGGTCAGGTCTACGGCTGTCACGTTGTCACTTGACAAGTCACGTGATCTTGGTACGTATGGTGTAGGTCACGTGGTGATATATGTCGCCGTGTGACTTGATATCAGGGGAACTACATGTAGTAGTTTTACCAAGGTCAAAGGTGACCTATAATCCGGGTCAGAACCTCAATATGGACAATTCTCTTTGGGTGCTTACCGTTTGTGGCATTGTAATCTAGAGACTTTATCTGGTGTTGTACATGGTGTGTAGCTTGTGCTAAGCATTCCTACTGGTAATGCATCCCGATTGACAATATCTAAAGGGGGCGTCCACCAACCACGACAAGGCTACGACAAGCGCCGAGAAGAAAGTTCCAATCGGCGCTTGTCACAGCCTTGTCGTAAGAAGGGGGGCTTTACGACAGGTACGACAATGGTATCGAGGAAACCATGCCACTCCGCGACTCCATTCGTAGGAAAAATCGAACATGTTCGATGTTGTCGTAGCCTTGTTGGAAGGCTCCCAACAAGCTTCCAAGCTTGTCGGGAACTGGGGTCCACCAACCACGACAAGGCCTCCAATCGTAGGCCAATCGTGGACCTTGTCGGGGAGCCACTGTCGTAATCGTGTCGTGGTTAGTGGACGCCCCCCTTCATTGCGATTTGATATTGATATCCCAAGCGGGAATATACGTTAGATATACGTTAGATATCCTCTGTGTGTTTAGATTGCCTTTTTGAAGATATGTTTACGACCATGAGGATATGCCTCCGATTTCTGTTTCGCTTTCATTCGGAACAGACGACAGGAACCTGGTAGAATTGATTTAGTTTTATTTTTCCTTTGAAGGGAAGGATTGTAGTGTGGAGTGTGGGATCGTTTGGACGGACACAGTGAGGAAGGGGAAGAGTGGGAATCAGCATTCTCAAGTCTGACACTCAACCAGCCGCGACGCTTTATTTGATGCCTTCTACCATCAGGGACCATGCGCGAGGGCACGACCGGAACCGGAACCGCTGGCCAGCGGAAGTGGCAGGTAGTGAAAAGGAGGATGGCGGGTATAAGGGCGTGAAGGAGGGTGTGTCGCGGTGGCGTGTCGTACCCGTCATGTTTATATTCGGGGCGTCCCTGTCGGCAGGCGGCGCGTCGTGCCCGGCATGCCCGCGCCGCCATTGGTATGCGGCTGGCGGCACTCTGGAGCAGGTATCCGCGATGTCGGCCAATCCGCCTAAACCCCCAGAGGAGGCGATTATTATGCCGCCCGTTCCGTTTACCCAGCGGTCAGGTAGCGTTTTATTGTCAACCCCAGCTGCGCGGCGCGGGTGGGAGCACGTGAAGCGTGAATTCATTCATCAACCGGAAAGGGACACCTGAGAAAATATGAAAATTTATCGGCGGGGCTCCACCGCGCCTGCGCAAATCCGCCCTCCTTGGATAATCTGCGCAGCACCCCCTGTCGGCCTTAACCATTCCGAGCACACCCCTACATGAGGGGGGGTCGTGGGGGGCGGCCCCTCCCCTCCTCTCCCAGGTGCCCGCGCGGCAAAATTGAGAGCATAAAACAGGGTAAATGGAGGTTATTGTCAATAAGCGCTGTTTTAATTGAGCCGCTCGCCCGCAAAAGTGGCGTCACGTGACCTAGAGGTTGCCGGCCGCTGGTACCGGTCAGAGCGCGCCCACAGCAGGTCGGACACGCCGGGAACATGCCGCACCGGAAGACGCAGCTCTCTGGGGCTGATGACGTCATCTGGAGGGTCAGAGCTGAGGACAAACAAGAAATCCTGAACAAAAAAAAATACCAGAAACGATTTGTAATAACCAAAACGGGAAAAATGATGAATTCAGGGGGGATGGGAAGAAGGGGTGGGGATGAGGATTGGGGTTAGGATACTGTTTGCCAGACGGTCCGTGTAACAAATAGAAGCGCTCCTTTAAGTGTCGCCTTCCAGGAACTGCTCTTCGCGTTTCTCGCTACTCCGTCACTATCCTGTGAAACGTTTATACGAGCTGCTCTTATTTGGCGTCTTTTTTCTTCCCAATATGCGATAGATGGCTTAAAAGTGGTGTAATATGTATCCCGGAGATAAAGAAAACGTCTTCATTGCTGCTCTCAATGATTGGTCCGAACTTTTTTAATCTCCAGAATAGAACACTATTATATAATATAGTTATAGGAGTTGATGCTGTCTAAAAGCATAATGGAATTATGGGTCTTATCCCTGCATAATATCACCCTATTAGAGATGGCAGTATTCCTTGCCTCCAAGGAAATCGTTGTTTTCATTTCCAGTTTACATACTCATTTTTTCTTGAATAAACTAAAATTATTCACTCTAATAAAACAGTGGTTTGAAACTCAACACACATCCACAGCCCTATTTCAAGGGCAATATTGATGTGTTTCCCAAGTTTTCTCAGTCTCTCTAACGCCGTAGATTACTAATGGAAAAAAAATCGGTTTTTTTCCTCACTCCAACTGACATCCCTGAATGTTTATCTGTTCATCCTATAATGGTACACGACCTTGTAATCAAATGTAATGTTCATGGAAGACATGCCTATGGCAGAATGAATAAAGATTTTCAAAAAAAAATTAAAAAAAATGCAAATCTAATTGAACAAATTGGACGTTAAACTACCGAAACAAATAAACGAAAATATATATGTATATTAATGTGCATATATACAATTTATATATGTACATCTGCATTGCATATATTTCCTCCAATAGCTTACGAAGTGTTATACAGACGATATTATCAACTTCTCATTCAATGGATGGTTTAGAGGCGGTTATGGTTCTGGTAATATTGCCATTGCTGAGAGCATTGGAAGAAAAGGCTGAACTCCTTGTAAGGAGGAGAACCATCGTCGGGCCTGATTCCACCACTGAAGGTATTCTCCGAGGCTGATCGTCTGTCTCTGACGTTTTTTACCCGCGTGCCACCTGACTCCTTCCCCACAGCGAGCAGCTCATCCCCCTCTAGTGAGCTGCTCTCCCCGCCGCCTCATTGCCAGCCAATCTCCAACTCACCCCGTATTATAGGTCCTGTCAGGGAACCTGTTTACCCAAACAAAGGCCGGGCAGCGGGGCCCGCTACCTCCAGTTGAAAAACAACGTCGTGGAGCGCTTTAGGTTGCCGACAAGAGCGGACAATTAAAGGCGAATAAAACGGGGCGGAACAAAGCCGGAGCCCCGCCGGCAATAAGACACTGGCCGCGCGGCACCGGGTGCCGGGGGATAATGACGGAGAATTGAATTACTCCGCTCCCGTTACGTGATTAGTAAGTTTTCGTAATCGGATCAAGCTAAAAAGAGGGGCCTGCATCCACCCTGCTGTAATATTAGTCTAGACACACCAATGTGTGCGTGGGGTGATTAGTGAGGCTGCGTGGTGGTAGTACCCACCCCTCCACCGCCCACCCCGCTATCAAGCCCTATACCCACACATACCCCAAGCCCCCAGTGGAGTTGGGCTTGTCTGATTTACCTTGATTGTAATGCCTCATATCATTGATGGTTATTACTTTGAAATCTCTCCAGGCAGTCGACGTAAAGTAGGCAGATGTCGAGGAGTTAGGATTATAAGAGATTATAACAGATGGGGAGCTAGGCTCACGTTGGCTGTTTTTTTATTCGAATATATTTCATTCAGTTATTTATCTCAGAAATCAAGTGATATTTCTAATGTCCCAGTAATTTTTGTTTTCATTTTAAATATAGTTATGGTAACCTAAATCATACTTAAGACAACGGATACCAATAATTTCCCTTCTCGCCCTATCTCTTGCAACTTTGCTAACGGTTTGAATGTTCGCTGAATTTTGATAAGTCTGATAATTTACGTATGATATGTTGATAACGATTTTACGAGGGAACATCATGGGGGGATAGAAAAGATATCAATAGCGTATTTGATTTCAGTCTTTAAAATCTCACTTATCTACATTAAGTTTTTTTTCATTTTTTTTCAATAAATATTTACCCTCAGTACAGAGATGACATTTTTCCACTTTTCCAAGGAAATCCTAGTTTATATTTCCAGTTTATAATACATTTTTCTTGTGTAAAATAAAGATAGTATAAATTGCGCCTCAGCTACGCCAATTTTAACAGATCATAAAGAAGACGAGAACTCAAGAGCTACTACTGCAAGACTGTTTAATCTCGGCCACATGCCGTCCATGTATATCCACTGGTCACAGACCCCGCCTCCTCCAGGAGGAGTGGTCAGATGATTGGCCAAGATAAGATACCACTGCCTGTCAATCACGGCAGCCCCACCCCGCTGGGAACGAGGTCAAGTCCCCCTGACCCACAAGGCACGGCCCTAATTACTCCTTCTAAGACATAGTATAATGAACCGTTACATATTTCTCCCCCCTCCAGGTTAATCCAAGCATTTGGATTACCCACAATTAAAAACAGTTATTAGTAAAGATTTGAACTAGTCAGGCTAACACATTGTTTCTACCAGCCTAGGATATATATCTTATACATAACGGATACAATCTCCTGACGGACCACAAACTCGATAACTTGTGCTTTGTCGATATACTACTAAGGTCAAGATCCATCTCAGGCTTTACACACAATACTTAACAAAGGTTCGTATTGACTAATCCATCGTCCATCTACATGCACAACCCACTGCTTCAAGCGTCTAGCAAATTAATCGTATGGCCCTTTAGCGTCCGCTTCCTTGGTATGGCTGCTTCAGGCTTATCAACATTAATGACCATCTTTGTTTTCTGACCTGATCCCTCATTATTCTCAAATTTCAATGTCATTCCAAATACAAACAATATCAATGGCTACTACTAGAACTGTCATCCATCTTCTAACTTCATCGATAGCCTCAACGAGGTGTTAGTCCCCAGGGGGTTGCTGCTTCGGAAGTTCATACACAAGCACCGTGACACACACAATTCCCCTAGTCATATGGTTTGCCCATCTCTAGACGTTTCGTCAGACGTCCCTTCCGAGGAAGTGGACCACTCTTTGTAATTGATGTCTGTCCTAGTCGTCAGTCCATGAGCTATACGATGTGCAGCTCTCGTTCTGGGTCTAGTACCTGACGACGACACCGTCATGTCCTGCTCCTGTAAATCGGTATCAGGTGTTGTGGTTTGGTTGTTATCGTCCCCCTGCTGGTTGTCTTCCCGAGGCGGCGGGGAATCGTTCATCCTATCTGTTATCTCTCCTCCATCCTCCGAAGTGTCAGACTCCTCCTCTGACCACACAGCATGCGTGCTGTGATCTTTGGCGAGAGGCGACACAGGCTCCCCCGGGTGTCTGGTGTAATCCGTCCTGTCATCCCGGTCCCCAGTGTATATTGTGGGAAGATCAATTGGGGGGGTGCAAACCTCGTCCTCCGGAGGGTCACCCCCAGGCATGTTTATCGTTTCTGTCTCTAGTGTGTCGTTGCCCAAGGCAGGGAGCACACGGTCCGCTACAGATAGCAAGGGCCACCTGTCGAGATTAGTGGTGATTGAACCTGTGTCGGCGGCAGGGCGTTCTGATAACGCAGAGTACGATGCGGCCCGGCTCCTTTGTAATTGTCGTTTACGAGTTAATCGTCGTTTAATGGTCTTACCGCTTGCCAATCGTTCTGCTGGGATGCGAGCGTCCTTTGGATAATACCGGCTTTCTACTACACAGGAGGGCGGCAAGTTAGCGTATGGATTAAACAACCTCTTGTCAGTATCCCTGTGGTCATCGGCGGCCTGATTAGTTGCACACTCAATAGATTCCTTGTCCTTTGTCGGCCGCCGCCCCACCGTGTTAGTGCCATGGGGATCCCCTGGGGGGTTCTTGTCTGCTGCCGCTGCACACGTAGATCCACGGTCGAGGGGCAGATAAGTGATGTGGGAAGGCACTAGCTTTAGTCGTTCTGCATTTACTCTGAGTGTCCGTCCTGAAAAATGCCGTAGTGTAATCACGTGGCCTTTTACTTCTGTGACTACATACCCATGTAAATAAGTGGGTTGGAACGTTGTCACCCGTGCATTGTTCAGCAGTACCTCCTGTCCCACTTGGTACGAGGGTGCGGCCGGTCTCTGATCTAGCCGCATCTTGTTGCGTTGCTGTAAGTTCTTTGTTCTCTGGTTTACCAATTGTAGGGCCCTTTCTCGTTGTTGGATTTGATCAGCCAACACTTTTAATTCCTCCCCCACTGGTGTTCGCACATTAACGGGGTTGTTGGTCCCTGGCGGGTTTCGTCCGAACTGCAGGAAATACGGTGAGAATCCATGAACTGTGGACACCGTTGATCGATAGGCCCACAACACTGCACCCAGATGTTTTTCCCAGTCATGTACTCTCCCTGCTACCAATTTGGCTAGCATAGCCTTGATCGTCCCATTTACTCGTTCCGTTTTGGCGTTCGTCATGGGGTGGTAAGCGGTAGAGTACCTCCACTGTATGTTTTGTTCCTGTGTTAGTTGCCGCACCGCTGCATTCAGAAATTCCCTTCCCCGATCGGAGATCACAATTTCCGGGGGCCCATGAGTGGGCAGCCATACTTCTTTGAAAAAAGCCACGATGTTTTCTGCTTTTTTCTGCCGAATTGGGGTCACCTCCACCCAACCCGTGCAGTGGTCAATACAAACTATGGCATAGTCATGCCCCCTGTGACTTACTGGCAATGGTCCGATCAAGTCAATCCCCACAATTTCATTGGGTTTGGTCGCCGTTGGTAGGGGCTGGCAAGGGGGGTAGGTTTTGACTGGCCTGTACAAGGTGCATACTGGACATTGTTCCAGTATCCTATGAATTCCCCGTCGCATGTCAGGCCATTTGTAACGCTGCGCAATACGCTCATAGATCTTGTACATGCGCTGATGGCCTAGTTCTTGATGGATTTTCATGACCACTCGCTCTACCAGAGTGGGGGGTAACACAATGCGAGGGAAACTCACGCCCTTCACCTCCCTCACGGTATACAGCACACCTTCCGACACAAAGTAGTCATCTTCCTGTCTAAGTCCCTGTTGGTATTCCGCCATCCGAACTTGATGTCCTATCAGGGTATCTTTGGTAAGGTTGGGGTCCTCCCACTGTGCTGCGCCTTCTGTGGACACAGTGCGGCAGGGTTCGACTGCTAGCAGAGAGGCACTCTCCAACAATACGGCTTCGTCGTCCTGTACAACCTGCCCAACTTCCTGAGGGCTTGAAGCCACTGATGGTGCTGGAGATCGGGGGGGCAGTCTCGACAGCATGTCCGCGCGCACATTGTAGGCCCCCTTGCGGTACTCAATGGGGGCTCCGAACTCCGCCAGCAGCACTGCCCACCTCTGTATTCGAGAATTTCTGACCTCCTGTTGGAAGAAACTCCTGAGCGGCTTGTGATCAGAAATTATGGTGAAGGTTGCACCCTGCAAATACGGGTATAATTTCTGCAGCGCGTACACAATGGCGAACGCCTCTTTCTCTATGGTCGCCCACTTCTGCTGACTGACACTCAACTGTTTAGATATGTACTGGATGGGCTTTTCTACCCCCTCATCGTCAGCGTGTGTTAGAATACCTCCTACACAGGCCATGCTGGCGTCTACATACAGTCTGTATGGCTTCTTGGAGTCTGGAAATGCCATAATGGATTCCGAGGTTAACACGTTTTTCAGCGCCTTCCAAGCCGCCTCTCGTTCTTCGTTCCATAGAAACAGCTCATTTTTGCGGGTCAATTCCACTAGCGGCGCAGCACGTTCAGCAAAGTTTGATATACACTGGCGGTAGTAGCCCGCCAGCCCCAGAAAACGTTGAACCTCCTTCACGTTTGTGGGTGGTGCCATGTCCCTGATGGCCTCCACCTTTCTAGGGTCAGGCCGAATGCCTTGTCGCCCCACGATGTACCCCAACAGCTTCACCTCAGGTTGACGGATCTTGCACTTACTGGGGTTCACTGTCAACCGGTGCTGTTGCAGCAGATTGAATACTTCGGTTAGATGATCAGTGTGGTCAGTGTCATTGTCAGAATACACAATAATATCATCCAAATACACCAGTACATTCTTGTTTAACACCGGTGCCAGCACTTTGTTGATGTACCTCTGCCATGTGGCAGGGCTATTGCAGTACCCTTGAGGCATTCGGAGGAATTCATAAAGTCCCGTAGGTGTACTAAAAGCTGTAACCTCCCTGCTCTGGGTTGTAATCTCCACCTGGTAGTATGCATTCTTTAGATCCAACACCGAGAATACCGAGGCACCTGCCAGAGCGTCGAATATGTCCTGGATATGGGGGAGCGGGTAGGCATCTTTTTTGCATAGTTGGTTCACTTTTCTATAATCCACACAGCACCTCAATCCACCGTCCGTTTTGGGCACAATTAGCAATGGGGATGACCAGGGGCTGCTACTGTGAGTAATCACTCCATCTTTTAGCATCTTGTCTATCTCGTACGTCACTTTATCCCGCAATGCCAGGGGGATTCGATAGGGTCTTTGTTTGATAGGAGTATGCTGGCCCACATCTATGTGAAGTTTTACCTCGGGGGCGGCTGACAGTGATGTCGCTCCAACTGCAAACACCCCGGGATATTGTTCCTTCCATTGATCCAGCTCAGAGTGGATACCCGCGAGTTCTTTGTTGGTGTCCCCACACTGTCCATATTGAAACCACTGGTTAGCCAACCACACCTTCTTATTCACACAGTCTAGCTGGCAGTCCATTAGCTCCATCGCATCAATCCCTAGCAAAAGATCGTGCCTGAGCTCATTACACACGTACACTGGGATCTCGCACCCATATAGGGGAACAACCGCCACTCCCTGAGTTTCCAGCATGTGTCCCGACAATGATTTCAGTACCAGTCCCGCCATAAGCACTTGGGGCCGTCCCGCATCCCTGCAGAGTTGCTTCCATTTTGATTCAGAGATAAGGGATCTAGAGGCGCCAGAATCAACTAGGGTATGCACGGTAGTATTGCCCTGTGATAACATTATACACACCCTACCGTCTGACGCAGCAACTAGTTTCCCGGGTAGGGGTAGTGTCCCGCCACAGGCCCATAGGCTGCATTCCCGTTAGTCGGCCATCCTTCTCCTTCTGCGGCCTGGTAGTTTTGTGGTTGCGTTGTTTCCATATCCTTCTTGCTGGGGCACTCTCGGGCTACATGCCCAAACCCTTGGCAGGTATAGCACTGTAGATTGGGCCGTAATACACGACCGCCTCGGCCTCTGCCTCGACCCCGGCCTCTATCCCGGCCGGCCCCCGGGTGTACCCCCATGTAGAAGATATTGGGTGCAGGGTAAGGGTTTTGCATCTGGGGTGCCGGGATCGGTGGCCCGTACCCGACGAGCGCAGGTGCCTGGGTATACTCATTGGTCGTCATCGGGTTACCCGGGGCCGCCACAGCTGCTACTTCCTCTGATCCACCCTTCGTCGACTTCATGGATACCGCCAATGACTGCACTTGCCTTTCCAGCGACTTCAATACTCCAGCGAATTCCTTGTAATGTGGGGTCTCATCTAGTAAGGTGGGAGGCGGCGGAGGCAAGGCTGCCTGTTCCAAATCGCATACATCCTCCAATGACAGGTAACTGGCATTGTGGTTGGCTAGAGTGATTACCGCTCGTACGTCGTCCGCTCGCTGGCAACCCACCAACTCACGTAACCTGGGACTACGCAGACCCTTCAAATAAAAGTCTGTGAGTTGGGTGGCGATGACATCTATTTGCCGCTCTTGTGGTGTGTAGGCGTAGTGCACCTCCTCCAGGAAACGTACACCATACTCTTTGACAGTCTCACAGGGACTTTGTTGCGCTTTTTCTACCTTCCGTCTTAATAACTTAACTTCTTCAGCCCCGAGAAATGCTTTCAAAAGTACAGGCTTCAGGTTAGCCCATGAGTACTCCGTAGGTGGCTCACTCTCGGCAAACAGTGTCTTTGTTTCGATAATGCACCTACCTAGTGCGCCCTTAGACCGTCCTTGTACCGTGTCCATCATAATGGTATCCTCTGGATCAATTGCCTTATCAGCCGCATCTAGCCCATCGATCCAGTCTCTGAATGCTGCCGGCTCATTCCCGTCGATCACAGCCACTCCCTTAACAAAGTCATTGATCCTCCTGCGTGTGGATTCCATCACAGCGAGGTCCAACTTTCTCTGTTCTCGTTGCTCCGCCATCTTATGATCTGTGGGTAGGTAGGGTAACGTAATATCCTGGCAAGATCGCCACTTTAACAGATCATAAAGAAGACGAGAACTCAAGAGCTACTACTGCAAGACTGTTTAATCTCGGCCACATGCCGTCCATGTATATCCACTGGTCACAGACCCCGCCTCCTCCAGGAGGAGTGGTCAGATGATTGGCCAAGATAAGATACCACTGCCTGTCAATCACGGCAGCCCCACCCCGCTGGGAACGAGGTCAAGTCCCCCTGACCCACAAGGCACGGCCCTAATTACTCCTTCTAAGACATAGTATAATGAACCGTTACACAATGAACAGTGATTTGAATCTCCCAACATGCCGTCAGCATCATTTCATGGCCAAAACTGATATGTTTTTTATGTTTTCTCAGTCTCTCTGATGCAGTATATTCCACATGAAATATATTTCCACTTTTCCATGACCCCAACTGACATCCCTGTTAGTATACCACAATATAAAACCCAAATCTAGTCGAGTCTGAGTGGAGAAGATCCTGGAGCCATTGGAAGATAAAACTACGTAAGTTTCTAAACTTCCCTTAAATATAGATAAAAGACTTGAACAGAAATCCCGAAGTGACCATTTAGGAAACAGCCCCATGTGAGTCTGTGACAGGTCGTCGTGAGTCAGTACCGTGAGCAAAGCCAGAGGGCGCTACAGTCACGGATGAGCAACTCACAATGAGCGAGCAGCTCTGAGCAATTCCCTCACTGAGTCTGTGATCTACCGAATACTCATACACTCTACCTGGAGATGATTCAAAGCATTCACGATCAACCCGCTATGAGATCCAGAAAGTCCTGATCTATTTAGTATTTGAGAAACTGGGGTCTGACATGGACACAACAACTGTGGAATTTGAAAGGTACCATCCTCTATTTAGGTTTCAACCACAGCGATTTCTGAGTTGTTTTTTCTAAAGTGACATGTGGGACATATTCTACCATACTTATATCTGTAAAAACAAATTTTAGTTACAATATTCTCAAATTATATATATTTGAGGATTTTACCAGAATGTCACTACAAAAGGTTAGAGAATCACTTTTAGCCTTAACTTTGCTGATATATATTTTAGCTTTATATGTGAAATCAAGTGTATTCATGACATATATCCATTCCGTCCCAGTACTAGAGGTCTTCTGATTCAATTTTGCAGCAGTAAACACCCTCATAGTGACATATTTAATGACAGTTATGGACAGAAACCAACATAAATCCTCCAAATCTATCCGTACCCGTCCCTTTGTCCCATTCTAACGCGGTATCACATAACGGTGTCACCGCAAATAATATATGATAATGCGCTGTTACCGATCCCGATAGCAGTGACACACAGGGGAAATTAGTAAAATTTGAGGTATCCCAGACCCCCCCCCCTCCCCCAGCCCCCGGACGTGAGTCACGTGACTTGGGCAGGTGGGCGGGGCTTGCTTTGAGTACCTGCAGACCCGGCCACTAGTGCATCATCCCTCATGTGGGTAAGCACCACCCGTCATGGTAATTACTGCATCTAATTAAGCAGATCCTGATCAGGCCCCTGTCCCCTCTCTCCTCAGCCACCCGGCCGACGGGGCTGGGGCGGCGAGTTGTTCCTGATATTTTCATTGTTCAGGTGTTGTCCTCTGAGGGTATCTCAACAAATACATCCATTCATTTTTGAAGGCCTGAATGGATGTGAATGGATGGATTTGTATTTATCGGTCACGAGACACCTTTGCACAAGAACGTGTGAGGGTGGTATTTCAGCTAAGTATTTATATTGTGAAATATTACAAAGGTTACCCAAAAAATATCCCCACCAGGGAAAGCTACGACTAGTTAACCAGGAATGGAGTAAATCTGCAGAGGATTGAAACATACACACAGGGAGAAAATGCCAAAATATGACAAAGATTATACTGATATAATTTCAATTATAGATATATCGCATTATTGGATAATGATTAAGCTATTATAATCTCAGTGGTGGTTATACTTCCTTAACATTTCAGGAGGACCTTTCAAAACAAATCATAATGTTTGAACACAATGATGTCAGCCAGGGACACCTACATATCTAAAGGTTTCCCCATGACACGTTTGCACAATATTAAACTGACACAATTTCGATGAAGGTTATACCGTATTAATGGATGATTAAACTATTATAGTTTTAGTGGTGGTTATACTTCTTTAACATTTCACGAGTGCATTTAAAAATAAATATCAATGTTTGAAGACATTCCGAGAGAAATCTCTGGACTAGCTACATGGAGCAACCCTTTAAGTCAATCAAGGATGCATACATATCTAAAGGTGTTTTTCATAGTGATGAGTGCCTGCATGTGATATGTATTATGTCAGCTATTTGAAAGTGAAGTATTTTCTATTTAAGTGGTCGACAGTGTCAATTTTACATAAAAAAACATTATATTATCCACAGTAAAAACACCCTTTTCCAGAATGATTATATGTGAAATGTTTTACTGTCTCTCGAATCGAAGGACGCGCCCTTTCCATTCATCAATTACTGGAAAAGTGTTTTATAATAGTTAAGTGATAAAATACCAGAGAATGATCCGAGACTAATTGGAGAGCTTCCCGTACAAATTCTCCACTGCAAGTGTAGATCTCTTAGTCACCCAAACTTGAACCACGAAAAGATGTCTCAATGCAAACAAAATATTTGTAGTGCACAGAGGAAAACAAAAAACAGAGATGTTCACTGCTTGCATAAAGAGCATGAATGAAAGTTTGTTAAAATTGGATTCCTTATCAGATAGGAGTGTGAAATGTGACTGTCACTTTTTACTGGAGTCAGCTAATTGAAGCCTAGGATCGTGTTCGTCTGTGGTGCTGATGAGGGTGGGGGGTGGGGTGAATGCTCACCGTGTTCCTTCCTTGATTACATGACCCAGTCACAATAAACATGACCCAGTGATGATAATGGTATTATCTTCTTTTGTTCCAGGTATGTACGAGTTACTCCAGGGTTTCATTCTCCAGGGGCGGTGATCAAGGTAGGAAGATGACCATGGAGGAGGGGGTGGGGGTGGGGGTGATTGTATGATACCCCCTCAACCCCACCCCTACACCTCCAGAACGTTGACGATTCCATTACGCCTCTCTGCGGATACAAAAACGTATTACGACCCAAACAGGCAAGGAGGCAGAGGCAGGGGGCAGAGGAAATGAGGGATTTGTAACAATGTAGTGATTGATTGATGGCTGTGTCCCGTGAAAGACAAAAGTTTTCCCGCGACTAATTATAACTCCAATCAGTCGGCAGTCCCAGGTGGAGCACTAATTACGGCCTAACGTGCCAGATACGCGACTGCTGCGCCCCCTGCTGTTAACGCCCCCAACCCCCGCCGCCCCCCGCCGCCCGCCTCGCATGCAGGACCCGCTCTGCGCCCCGCCACTAACCAGGAAACCGCCACTTTCCTCCAGTGTCACCCGACTGCGACCATGCAGCGGGATTGGAGGATTTAAACAAAAAAATGGTAAAAAGGCCGAGGATAGTCAACCAGAAACGAGGTCCTTCTTTCTCATGGGCAACACAAGCAGTGGCTGTAGTAGAGAAGATGGGTGTGTGGGATTAGTGTGTTGTCAACTTCTCCCACCATGGAGAGGGTTGATCTTGTAAGGTAAAGAGAGGGGTAATTTCTGTCTACATGGTGTTCTTAGGTGGGGGTTGGGGAGAATGATCCACAGTACACACCATTACTGTGATGTCATTAGATCTGAATGCATTTGGGAATATATAGGAAGGATGATATATTTTACTGGGAGTATGTTGGAAAGTATCAATTTGGTTCTAGATATAAAATAAGAGAACTTCGTGGATATGTCGTAGATATTCTGCGCATTGGAGCTACTCTTGATCTTGGATTATAGATATGTGATAGATAGGAGAGTGATATGTGCTCCTAGGCCAGTCGGAGGCACTCGGCTGTTTGGATCTGTATTTCAGATTGAGGAAACATTCACATTGCTGAGAGAGTTCATTTAGAGAGAAGATGCTTGGTTTTAGGGATTGTATTGTGGGAAGGAAAGAGAACACTATTCCGGGTGCAAATTAGTTAAGAGGGAAGCGATAGGAATTGCCAGGTTGAATGTGGATTGTATGCGATAGTACTGCTTGTATTGATGTGTGAGTGATTACAGTGAAGCGGGTGGTGGGGGTGCATTGGGGTAGTAGTATTGGGAGTCGGGGTGTGAGCAGTTCTACGGTGCTTGAGTGGGTTGCAGAAGCGGTGGCGACTTAGGTGTTTATTTCACCCCTGGTATTTTGTCCCATAGGCTTAACAATGGGAACTCGTTCTCCATGCGCCTACGTGTACTGCAATCCGTTCTCCATGGTTTATATCCTGTGTGTGGTCTATTCTTTTAGTGGGTATAGGGGGTGAAATAGGGACAGAAAGCAACTCATTGCTCTCCAACTGGTTGTCGCTGATATATTCAATCGGCTGTCGCCTCGGTCATATCACTCCACATCAAACTCATGTAGAACGACGACTTTGACCAAAACTTGTTGGTTTCTTCTTTGATAGGGAAGGTGTACTGAAGGTAGTAGTATTTGGAGTCTGTGGTGTGTGCATGTCTAAAGTACTCGAGTGGGTTGCGGGTGGGGTGGCAGCTGGGGTGTATTATACAGGGATGCCAGTTTTCAAGGTTTCCATTGAAATTCATGTTTTAATTTCCAGAATAGAAAAATAATTCCTCATGTAATATTGATATACCAACTGCTAAAGTACCCATAGCCCATGATCCTTCACTGGCCCTCCCCACTGACCCATGTAAAAACTTGAGCTTTCCCTTGATCCCTTACTGTAATATGTATGTAATATGTAAACCCTGTATTGCAATAAAAAATATTTCAATGTTTTTTTTCTGACCCCAACTGGCAACCCTGGTGTATAAGCGATTGGGATGGTTGAGGGTAGCAGTACTAAGAATATAGGGTGTCTGCAGATCCACAGAACTCCAGGGTTGTTGGAGGGTCTGCTAGGAGTGGGTTGAGACAGGGTTGGAGGCGCAGGGGGGCGCAGTCCAGCTTGGTTAGGGGGTCGTGGACAAGATCACATGGGTAAGTATGCAAATTACCCTCATTGCCATCGTGCACTGAGGAGTGGGTGGTCGGGGGGTCGGGGGGTAAGAGAGGCCCCACACAAAGACCCATAGGCCGCACGACAATTACTTGGCATCGGCAGAGATGTGTACCCGAGTTGGCGACACTGGGCCGGGGAATCATCGCCAGAATTAGTCCTATTATTGCCAGGTAGGCCGGGCTGGGGGCCGCGGGGGTGACAGAGGACAGAGGGGGCGGTGGGCGCTCAGGGGGTGGATTGGTGGAGCAGCTGACCTTAGATGTGGCTCCAACTGGAGCAGCTCAATGGTATAAATAAAGATGGTCCCGCCCCATAAAGTCGCTGGGCGGTGGGCGGGCGGCGGCGGTGGGACGGGCACAGGCTTGGATCTCTGCACCGCGCCCACCCCACCCCCTTTACCCGCCGCCCCTCCCGGCACACGCACATACACCCGCGACAAACGTGCTAGATTACAGCTCGCGCGCCATGTGCCCCGTGGTACGACGACGGCCGGCTGGCGACGTCAGGAGGAGGAGGAGGGTGGCAGGTGAGAGGAGGAGGGTGGCAGGTGAGAGGAGGAGGGTGGCAGTTGAGAGGAGGAGGGTGGCAGGTGAGAGGAGGAGGGTGGCAGTTGAGAGGAGGAGGGTGGCAGGTGAGAGGAGAAGGGTGGCAGGTGAGAGGAGGAGGAGGGTGGAAGGTGAGAGGAGGAGGGTGGCAGGTGAAAGGAGGAGGGTGGCAGGTGAGAGGAGGAGGGTGGCAGGTGAGAGGAGGAGGGTGGCAGGTGAGAGGAGGAGGGTGGCAGGTGAGAGGAGGAGTAGGCTGGCAGGTGAGAGGAGGAGGGTGAGAGCAGGAGGGTGGCAGGCAAAAGGAGGAAGGTGGCAGCAGGTTAGAGGAGGATGAGGGTGGCAGGAGGAGGATGACAGGTGAGATGAGGATGAGGGTGTCAGGTGAGAGGATGAGGGTGACAGGTGAGATGAGGATGAGGGTGGCAGGTATGAGGATGAGGGTGGCAGGTGAGATGAGGATGAGGGTGGCAGGTGAGAGGAGGAGGATGAGGGTGGCAGGTGAGGAGAGGAGGAGGGTGGCAGGTGAGAGGAGGAGGTTGGCAAGTGAGAGGAGGATGAGGGTGGCAGGTGAGAGGAGGAGGAGGGTGGCAGGTGAGAGGAGGAGGAGGGTGGCAGGTGAGAGGAGCAGGAGGGTGGCAGGGGACAGCAGTGGTAGACATGGCAGAACATGTTAGAGGCTGACTGAGGACATTAATGCTTTGCAATAAGCAATAGTCCTTATGTTGTGTATCATTACCCGACTGGAGAATACAGGTTGGGATGGTAGAGCAAGGTGGCACAGGGGAATCGCTAGATATTTCCCATAGACAGACAAAATAGAGTGGCTGATATAAGCAGTAGAGACAACGGATTGCGAGGTACCCAACCCAGGCATTGGACGAAAGAAAAACCTGGTAGAGAGGTGTGGCTGAGGACTCTAGAAGCTGCAGAACCCCCTTTTCCCTTGTAGAGAGGTGTGGTAGTGGAGGGTGGAAAGGGGAGTGTTTGTTCTAACGCTGTATCTGGATTACCCTCCTAGAATGGGGTGGTAGGGACTGGTGACAATGCTATTGTTCCATGTACATGTATATTCACCTAGCAGAGAGGGGAAATAGAGAGTGGTAGTTGTAGGCGATGGTATGGACAGATGACAGCCCTAATACTATGTGTGTTATCCTTGTGGAGAGGTGTGGGAGAGCGCAGTGGTAGCCTTAATGCTATTTCTGCATTATCCTTATAGAGGGGAGTAATAGGGTTAGAAGGACTGGATGGCACCCCCATCGCTGGGCCTGTATTACTTTCTTAAAGACGGGTAGTACATTTTGTAGAAGTGGGTGGTAGAAGTGGGTGGTAGAAGAGGGTGGTAGCAGGAGTGTTAGAGTGGGTGGCAGCCCTGATCCTGTGTCTGTGTTACCTTTGTAGAGAGGGGAAATAGGGGTGGTTGAAAGGGGTGGTACCCTTGAAGAGAGGGGTAATAGGGCTAGTGGAAAGGGGTGGTAGGACTGGTGGCACGCCTAATGCTGTGTCTGTATTACCCTCTCCCACAGAACGCCAACCCCACTGAATGCAGTGTGCCGGGAAGTGGTCGGCAGCGAGAAAGCAGCTTAATGCTGATTGGTCAATTGATTCGGGACGATTAGAGAGCGCGTCATGTTAATCTCGCAAGAGGAGACGAGACGAGACGAGGCGGACGCGGGGTTACGGTGAGGGGGGCGGGCCGGGGAGTCCCCTCCCGACAAAACGTGTGCGGAGTAATCATCGTAAACAGGGTAGAGAGGGCAGAAACATCCCCCTCCCACCTCCCCAACTCCCTCCACGCACATGCGCAGGCGCCACGGAACCGGAAACAAACGCTCTTCTTGTGTAGAAACCCACCAATCTGTTCCCCATGGGGCTGCGGGGCAGTACCTATCCAAGGTGACCCGCTTACAGTAACGTTGTAACGGCGTGGGCACAGAGGTCTGTGTGTAAGGAATATCACTGGTACTTCCGGTTAGAGTTTGTTTTTTAATTTGAGTAAGGTTTTATTTCATGACAAAGCATACACCTCTTGCGGGTGAAAGTGATTGTTGACAAATAAAATTTATATTTAAAAAAGCATATAGATTGTGCTATACATTAAAAGTAAACCAAAGTAAGTCTAATTGAACAAATTGGACGTTAAACTACCCAAACAAACAAACAAAAAGTATTATACATAGATCCATTTTTTCTCATTGTCCGAAATAATATAAGACATCTTCCTTAACCAAAGTGGCGTAGCAAGAACGACTCAACAACTTCCCAGATATTGGTTTGATGATTGCTTTATTTTGAGCAACAAATGTTCAACATTTCGTCTTTAAAGTAGACTTTTTCAAGTCATCTTCCTTTT
This sequence comes from Alentia gelatinosa, assembly GCA_950022655.1. Taxonomy (NCBI): domain Eukaryota; kingdom Metazoa; phylum Annelida; class Polychaeta; order Phyllodocida; family Polynoidae; genus Alentia; species Alentia gelatinosa. The sequence continues at coordinate 40,643,163 of OX465592.1, forward strand.
CTTCCAACTATTGGACATGTTTCACCTGATGTGGTCTTCACAGAAATACTCCTTTATTTCTTGTTTCTGCTCATATCCCGCCATATGTTATACAATACTGTGCAGGCCCTTGATGAATTAGTCCTGCCATTAAAAGATATCAACCTTCCTGGGGGTTTGCAATATTCATCAGCTTCTAAGAATGTCGGGAGGGTTTTCTCGGAAGCTTTGGTCATGTCTATATATAGTTGTTGATGTAAGTGGGGGGAATATGTAGTCATGCCTATATTTAGATATTGATGTCAGCCTAAACACCTCCAGGTAAGAGGGGCAGCGAAGGCATGCGGATTCCTACGTGTGTAGCTCGTTCTGAGAAGAGCTGAGTATAAAGACACTGGAGAAGGGGGATGTGGTTCCCGTCCACATGACATTATTTACGGAATCCTGTTGACACCGAGGAAACACAAACGCTGACGAAGAGGTCCTGTGGATGGATTGCAAGAAACGAGTTTTTATGATACACAAATGGGATGGAAACTTGCAATATAGATATAGTCTCCTGAACTATAATTTATCTTAGCCTGGTATTAACGTACATAGGCTTAACATTAGGAACTCATACTCAATAGGCTTGCGAGTACGGGATTCTCATACTCAACGGGTGATAAACAGATGAATAATTCAAGGCTAATATAAAATCAGAAACATATTCCTGCTTGGTCTGAGTCCCCTTTCGCCATCTCGTTTGGAGTGCTTCAGAATATTCACTTGACATCGCCTCGTTCATATTACTGCGCACTCCAAACTCGATGGCGAACGGGGACACAGACCAAACACTCATCAATTTCTTTCTTAATACGCAGAGGAAAGGGTAGATATAAAAAGAAAAGATTGAGAGGAGAGGTGGGAATGGAGAGGTGTGAGAAGAGGTCATGTGACGTCTGGTTGGGGGATGTCCCATTCCTGATAGAGTATGGGACGGACAGCTTACTGGAGGGTGGCATGTAGGAGTGGGGGGGGGGGGGGGTGAAAGACGAAGAGGGGGTGGAGGGAGAGTCGAGTCGGGGTGGCGCGACCCCGGACCAGCCAGGTGAGTGTTCCGCGAAGCACCCAGGAGGAAAGATAAGGGCCCCGCCCAGCCTGAGTGGATCCGCCCCCTACACTAGGGTTACCATGGTAACTGCCTCCTGTGACGGCCAAGCCATCAAGGGGGTATGCGGATCAGGCCAAGTGACCCATAAAAAGGGGGCGGGCCCCCCCTGAATCCACCGGCAGAAATCAGGGGGGATTTGCGCCGTGGTGGGGAAGGAGGGGGTGGGATGCATCGGTGATCAGTCTGGAGGAACAAAAGGTAATGCTGCCCTTATCGGTAAGCATGGAGAAGCCTGGCTAATCGAGGCCAGTGCCAGGCCGCACGCAGAGATGTAATGATTTACCTGGCCTCTTATTATCCCCATCAAATGGCACGGGAAGCCATGCTATTGGGGCCTCCAGAGAAGCAGTGTAGGGAAGTTGTAATGCATATTGTATTGCATGAATGGGAGTGTATTGTGCCGATTCCTCCTGAATACCAGCGGGTTTGTCTATTGTACTGGAACTTAGAGTAGAGTGAATGTTTATTCACTCTATAGGAGAACGGGATTGAAATTTTTTATTTTAAATGTGAAGAATAAAGAGCAATGATGTTTTGATGGACTTGATAGTAGATACACGGGTATTGAATGTAAGATGACCCATGGGTGACCTTACATATGAACACTGATTCTATGAAGTCACTCCATTTAAAAACAAAAGAATCCCAAGATTTGATTTATCCTCAATGCCCATTGTGTAAAACAGGGATGTCAGTTTTCAATGTTTCCATTGAAATTCATGTTTTCATTTTCAAAATGAATTTATAGTTCCTCGTGTATTATTGAAATACCAGCTGCTAAACTACCCAATGCAACCACAGCCCATGATCCCGTACTGAACCTCCCCCTGACCCATTTAAAAACTTGAGCTTTCCCTTGATTCCCCAGTGTAATGCGTATGCAATGCGCGAACCCTGTATCGCAATAAACAATATTTCAATGTTTTTTTCTGACCTCAACGGGCAACCCTAGTACAAAGTCGACTGGCCATTCTAGGACTAACGCACCTGCGACTGCATCGGTTAATAAATGTAGGCTGATGGTGACCAGCGGAGCTGTCCCTCATTCCCTATTGAAATAACACTGGAGTTACTCATGCTGGTTACTGGCGTCGCCATATGCTCAAGCGTCATGCGTGGGGTCCAGATGACCGTCCATGTCTATGGCGTCATGTTGCCATGGTAACAAAAGCGAGGGTGGATTTGTGACGAGCTTCGTCCTGTGTATAGTGGGGTCGTGTGTGTGTGTGTGGGGGTGTGTTTTGTAGGGGGGGGGGGGCTCATTGACCCGTACTCGGAGGGTGCCAAGCCCCGCTGCCTGGTTACCACCCCGGGGAGGCCGGGCGGTGAGTGACAGCACGAGGGGGCGTGGCCTGGGGCAGTGGGCGGGGTTTAGAGTGACAGGTGTACTTATGAGCACGGGGATCCATATCGTGTCCGAGCCCCGGGCTGCGGCCACATTGCCCGTGGAGGAGACGTCTGTTTTATTTCCGTGTGCAATCTGTGACTGGCCACTAAATACAACTCTCAGTACTCGGCTGCTGCAGATTACTAACCCGGTGAATCATTCATCCGCCGAACAAACGCGCCCACAGTCGTCAATAAAGTCGGCCTCTTTTTGTTTTGGTGGCCGTGGTTTGATTGCGGTACGACTGCGTGGTTTGAGGGTTGTTGTCAAGAGCAGGCTGTATTGTGTTGCTGATCAGTGTTTTACCTTGAGACAGTGCTATTTCTGTCAACTCTGTGGCATAGATTCAATATCGCCGCAATATGGCCATGGCTGTTACCTGACTTGTGGCGTCAAAGATGACCGACCCCTCAACTCCATGGGAATCCTGTTTTTCCAGCTTTCACTCTACCCATAGCCGCCATGAATAATTTCTTCTTTTGGATTGAAAACACTCAGGTATTCCTTTTTTTATTATCCATCGTATACAAAGTCCCCATTGAAAATGTATGGCGACTCAGTAAACCACGACCTATTAAATAAAACTTGTCAGATACCATAACTGTGGTATACGGATTCAAATTTGTGGTATCCGGCCTCAAAGACATGTTATACGGGAAAATAGTTTCTTTGTGCCATTGAGCAAAAACCTAGTCCCTATTATCGCTAGCGCGCGTGTATTACTACGCGTCAACCTCTCGTGGTTTACGACCGCCTGTCCACAAAACCATCGATTATTTCTCTATATACCCTATGTTTGAGAGTTACAAACATGATACAAGGAGACAGGTGTTGGTGTCTATTATGGTACCATTTCCATTGGTGGGGTTTGGAGGCCAGTAGTGGGTAGCATCGTTAAACGGTTGGGCAGCTGACCCCAGAAAGTGGGTGGCAGGTTGCACACAGGGGCGAATACCCAGGTCCTGTGGTAAAGAGGGGGGTGAGCAACAGAAGCGGAAGATATGGTGTACAACAGTATTTTAATGGTCGGTGCCTTGACACCCCACTTCCGGATTATAGAGATTAAGAGATACTTAGGGACCTTTCATTAAGTGTAAAAAGAGGTGTACAAAATTTCGGATTTAAATTGCCTATGATTCTTCTTTGTTCTATTGTGCGGAAGTTCGAGAGGGCTTGGGGTGGGGGGTGGGTAAAGCATTACAGAAATTCTGTGTTCATACTTAATGGACGGCCCCTTACAGTGATAAGGTGTAGGATACAGGAAATGGAGAATATAGGGCAATGTTTGGAGAGTGGCAGGTATTGGGCGGCCGAGGGCATATAAATGGGGGGGGGGGGGGCGGTGCAGGTAGCCGCCCGGTGGGGGCTGAGGGCGGAGGGCGGCCGATGTAGGTCGGCGGGCGGGGCGGCAGGTGGCGGGCGGCGGGCGTGCGGGGACAGGCGATTGATAGGTTACAGACGGGGCAAATCCAATCAGGCGGGTCGGCGCGCCGCCCGTATTTATGTCGGACACTCAGCGAGCCCGGCGCACGCCGCCGTCTTTACGGCGCGCCGCCCAATGGCATCCCGGGATTAGACTAATTCAGCCGGCCCCCCTCCACCGGATAATCTCATGACTTATCCGCGCTTACCCACGACTTAATCGCCCGACCCGCGGCCCAAAACCCACCAGCCCGATAGGCCCGACAGGCAGCGGGCTGGTTTGATATTGGCCAGGTGACCCTCTGACGTCACGCCCCACGTGACAGGCCCACGTGACAGACCACGTGATGAATGGCGGCCATTACGGAGGGACAAATTTCATCAGAAAAATTGGCAGCGGAGTTTTAAATCTTGGCTGATTGGATGCTGCACATTGCACCCCCCCCCCCCCGTCCCCACACACACACACACCACACACGCACTGCCCCCTTCTGTCTGGCTAGTGACAGCCGCCTCCGCCAGGTGACGCCCCGCGCGTCGCCATGGTAACGCGATGCGATTATGGGATGGCGGGGAACGTGGTGCATTCCGGGACGTCGCGGGAGGTGGGGCCGTAGAGGACGGGATCCAACATCATGAATCCCCCGCCACCCGGCCACCCCGCCACCCCGCCACCCCCTACCTACACACCCCCATGTGTCTGTCAGAGCGCCCACATTGTTAGAGCAGATTGGTGCTGTACGGCACACACTGACCACCCACTCCCTGACCAGCTCCTCACTCATTGCATGAGCAGCTCCCAGGACAACAGGCTCGCGCACCCGACTGTGGGTCGCCAGGTTTGGGGTTCGAGTCTCGGTTGTGCTACTCTACATGTGTTATTAACTTTATCCCACCCCTAATATAAAATCCCATAGGCTTAACATTGAGATTCCGTATGCCACGCTGACTGGCATAGTTTAAAATGCCACTAGTGACATACAGATTTATTATTATGTAATATTCAAAAATCGAGGAGACCGGTTAGGATAAAATCAAAACCTGCACCTAGTTTTACGATAGTATTACAAAAGGCAATTATCATATACCCATACCAATATTCAACAAACCATACGCCTCACTCACTCACTCACTCACTCACTCACTCACTCACTCACTCACTCACTCACTCACTCACTCACTCACTCACTCACTCACTCACTCACTCACTCACTCACTCACTCACTCACTCACGCACGCACGCACTCACTCACTCAGGCAATAATATTAACTTTATTTCACTGAGGATGCCCCAGAGTTGTGATACCCCTAAATTGTTCATTAAGATTCTTGCATATTAATGCTCTCACTTAGTCATCCTCCAGTTATAGCTACATGTATATTTCTAGCTACTCAACAGTCCAGACACTGCGGGTAATGAGACATGACGTCATTGGTAACAGCGCGCCCTTGTGTCTGTTATGAGAACAGAGTGCTTCAAAGAAGTGGCATTGTGTTTCTGTTTCGCCAATTGATTTCTGACGCTATAGCAAGCATCATGGAAGCGTTTCTTCAATTACCGAGCAAATCGCTGGCACGTTAAATTACATTTGATCAAGCATATTGATGTGAGTAATAGACACACCTGCTGCCCCGGCGAGGACCGGAGTTTTTTGTTCTCCTGTCTTTATTTAATTTACCTTTGGCCTAGTTCTCACGGCGGGAGTCTAATCACATTGACAGGGATCCGCCGCGCTCACGGCTTCAAAGGCCGCTCCTGTCAAAGAATATTTCACGTAGCCTTGAGGGAATGTGGGAGAATCTTTTTCGCAATTTCCCCCCTACTGTACTTTTTGTCACGAGGGTCCACATTTCTGCCAGATGAAAGTGGACAAATGGAAACAAATGCCAGGAGATGAAGAACAGGTTTCTGTAGAAGGACGAGTCTTATGTTACACAGCGATCAAAGCGTCAATTAATGTGAATTTACGATGGTGTATACACACGTAGATCTCCATCTTTGTGTAATGTAACGTAGTCTGACCATGTTTAGACTTTTTACTGCTTTCCCATGTTCCTGAGCAAAGTCAGTTACATATCTATCAGGATGTGTGAAAAAAATATGATCACACCCCTGTGTAGTGGGATTGTCCCTCATATCATGTGGGATATTTTTGGGATATCTTTTCCTGAGAAAGGGGGGCCGCCACGTTTACCTATAGATATCTATCAAGGCCAGGAAATAGTAAGGAAATTTTCACATTGAGTTATGTTTAGTTGTACTCTCCTACTTTGCAATTCCACATAATTCAAATAATTCTGAAACAAAATGGCTTTTAGCGTTTGCCTTTGAGTATGAATCTATCGGTATGATTGATAAATATTATCAATTATACCAACCGGGATTCCATATAAGAAACAGATATATATAAATGTACACACACATATCATTTTAAAGACAAATCAAGAATCCGTTTAATCGTCCTCTTTTATTTAAACAATCGGTTGTCGCGTGATCGCTTTCAATTGTGGCCCCATGGTACCAAACATTAGACCGAGGCGCCAAACATTGCATGGGATGTCAGTTAGTGTTACCAGATATAATTATCAAAGTCATCCATCGTGACTGACCTCGGACTCTGATCTCAACCACTCCCTATCTTGATCTCTGTCCTTGAGGTGACCTCCAAGGTGCACATTTTACGGCCCCATTGAATAATTTCCAAACAATTCGCGCGTCACTTAATCCAAGGACTCCCTACAAGCGACACCGTAAAACACCCAATATAAACAAGCTGGCACCACCAGGGACTAAAGCAACCAGCAATGGGGGGGCTACCCTTATGATTATTGATAGAAACTGAGTTTTAAAGTCCCACAGAAAAGATTCTCTAGAATACTGTTAAAAGGACAGAAAAAGAAGGTATGAAGATTCAGAGTTGTGAAGGGTTTACGGAAGACGCGGCATCTCCTGGGGTGGCAGCCATTTTGAGGGGGAGGTTCCCACTTGGCCCTCAAGGGGTCGCTGCGGGCGCACGCTTGGCTGGGCACAAAATGGAGATCATTTTCCCGCCGGGAGGACGCAGGGTGCGGGCCAATCATAATAACCAGGCTGAGTCAGTGTCGTCTGCTCTTTATGCTCCCCCGAACCCTCCCCCGAAGTCCCACGAAGATCCCCGAAGCGCTCCGACGCTCCCGAGGGCCGCCACCGCCGTCCCGTCCCTCCGCTCCGCCCCGGCGGTTCCGGTTCCTGTGCGCCCGTTGCGCAGACTCTGTCGTGACATGCGCAGTGGAGGCCTTCTCACCACTCCTCCCGATGGTCATCTGAGGGGTGGGGAGCTCGATTTGGGTGGAGTTCAACTGACGAAGGAATATATCTAACCTTGGTATGGCTTTGTCAATGTGCGATGAGTACACATGTGTATACAGTAAAACCCTGCTTCTGGGGAACCTCGCTTAAGGGACACCCCGCATAAGGGGGCACCCCGCGTAAGGGAAAATTTGCTTGGTACAGAAAATCTTATCTAGTTTATTACAACCCCGCTTGGAACGGAGGGTGTTACCTCAAGCGGTTTTTTTTTACTGAAGTTCTAGTATATTGGGATTCCCACAGTGGGATTTATGTACCTTACAGGGTGTTTGTATAAGACACATCCTGCTGAGATTCTGCACTTGAACACAATTTCTGGGTTTAATTATTTTTTTTCTAGGATTCCATCTCCGTGAGACATTTTTTCCTCTGCAATGGTTGGCGACGTTTACCTCTAAAAGGTACAGAATCTCATGAGATTTTGAACCCTGTGAGGTACATAACAGGAGGTATCTAGTTGTGTTATGATATAGTAAGTTTTTTATTTCAAGAATGAAGCCTACATGAAGAGGAGGCATTGTGGTCGCGTTGATGCACACAACCACGTCAAAGCCACTACATTTAGAATGACCTCAGAGGAATATATATAATTACCCGAGATACTTACCAAGTACTGACGGGGAATTGTTGTCATTAGGCACTAATTGAGTGCCTAGGCGTGACAGGGGACCTGGTACATTGGTTCAAGTGGCAAATTTCCTAACCTACTTGCTTCTTTCAAATATTTATGTCCGTCTACCAATCTCATTTGAACGAACGTGTATTTGTTGATTTAGATAAAAATCGTTAAAAAAAATATTAGAAAACAAAAACCAGTAAAGGGTTGGATAGAAGTACAGTTAACGTCGCAGTTGCATAGTGGTTGTGGGTGTAATTTGATTGTCCCGGTAGATACTCAATGGCCGGCCCCTGAGGCCGAGTGGCTCACTCCGCGTGATTGTGAGCTGCTCCCACCTTTTAGTGTACAACCTCCGCCACCCTCCTCCCTCACCTCCGTAACAGCTGGCACCAGGGACCAGGTTAGATGGCGGGTCACACGGGTGCACCAGGGGTGCCTGCCAGGGACATGGGACCCAGAGCCCGGAGTAGGACGGGGGGTTGTCGTGAGGATCGCCATGGTAACGGGGACAGTGCCCTTACACCCTGACCCCCTCCTCCAGACAGACGGAGACAAACACGTGTTTAATCCGCCAGACCTCTCTCCCGGACCCGGTGTCCGTTGGCCGGCAGATCGGCGAGGCTGGGCCGGCGCCAAGGCCGAGGTGTGGGACCTTCATGGCGGAGGGCAAGAACCGGGTACTGCTCAGGATGCTCGTGTGAGATACAAGGGGGGAGGGGGGGGGGGGGGGGGCGTTGCTAGGTGAGCTTTCATGCTTAAGTGGAAGTAAGGATTTGATTACGACTAGGGCAATGTTTTGCAGAAATGTTGATTTTTCAAAATTCTTTTGTATTTATATATATATAATTTATTCGCTTCTTTCAAATTGGAAGATCTTCCGGTAAATATGGTAAGTGTACGACCAACACTTCGTTTTTGAGACTGACTGCCCAAATCAAATATAGATATTCATGTTCTTTAGGAAATATTGTGCTACAGATGACCAAATAGATACTTTTTAATTTTTTAAATTTTTTTATATTATTGGACATTGGTTCGGATACATCAGGGTATAGCGGTCTAACACCTTATCCGAGTAAAGTAACCATATTTGATATTATCAGGTTGTTTTTTTACGTACAATGCCAGTCAGCCTGTGTTCGTATTATTACATACCTTAAGATGGCGAGAATTTTGCCTTGCATTGATGTCGATTGAATGGCTGTACCCAGTACGTCCAAGCGTGACGTACGACTATAGATACGACATGGGTTGGAGCGGGCAGTACACATAGGTGATACACGCCACAGGCATATGACGATACCGCCGACAGGAGAATAAACCAATATAAGGCACCAAAACTGCACCGGTAAACGAGCCAAACTGATGCGCCCTGCAACTCAAAGAGACCTGAACTGAATTTCTCAAGTAAAACGTATCTATTTTTTAATGAATTTAAAAGAAAATCTCTGAGTCAACCTATAGATAGCTTCTTCTAAATCCCGATGACGATGCCTACTTTTCTGACCTTCATGACCTCCACCGGAAGTTGGACGCGGAAGTAGGTGCTGCACCCTTGTGGTGGTGATTGGGCCCATCCAGGTGTAAGGGAGGCAAAACAGAGGTGTGTGTGTGTGTGTGGCACTCTCCAAGCACACCTGTTTGATATCACTCTCCATGAATTGATATCACTCTCCAAGCGTTGGCGCCTCCTCGAAGAGAAACACTCCATGGAACTCAATGTTTTTAGGAACACACCAGGAATACTCTGCGGGGAGAGTGAGGAAAAGCAGGGGGCAGAGTAGACCAGGGGTTCTCCAAACAGAGTTCTGGGCCCACCTGGAGAGGATTAAGTACAGGTGTGGCTCAGCGTGCCCCCTGCGTACACAGATCACTCCCGACCACGGTGCCAGGTGTTACCGAGCTTCCATCACGCTCCGCCAGGTTTACCACCCTCACTGGTCCCCTGTCCGTTCACCTTGCCTGCAGTAGTTTGGTCCCCTGTCAATTGTACATCAGGTATCGCCACTGGTTCCCTGCCCACAAATCTCATCCAATTCGTATCCGGTATCAGTCTTTCTCAATGCACGTCGCATATACCTTTACTTCCATAGCTGTATGATTTTGTCCTGTCTGATGACGTCCTTTTGCATTTCTCCTAGTCTCCTTTACAGGTCCCTTATTGATTCAATTCAGCTGTCTCTTTGACTGTGGTGCCTGATAACTTGTTAACGCCATAATGTTCCCCGGCATTCTCCAGAAGAAAGGGAAAAAAAATTAAATTTTTTTTTTATGGCATTAGCTATGTAGGAACCACTTATTATCTGAAGGACAACAACTATTTCATTCCTGGTAGAATACCCAAGCGGTAGATCTCGATAGAAGATTTATACAAGATAAAAATTCAAAACTATTTTGACCAAATGAAAATTAATATATCAATCTGATTGAATAATGATGCAAAATGTGATAGCTATACCATCAATAGGATCAGCATCAGGTAGTATTGGGAAAAAAATTGGATGTGAAGATTCGAACCGATAAATATATCCCCTTTTTACCCTTCACAATACAGGACAAGAAGGAGGCGGTTAGACTGAACATTCAACGAATGATAAAACTAAATGTACTCTTTCCCTTGGACTTGCCTAAGTCCTTGAATATGGACATAGTTAAGAAAAAAACTACTTTGAAACATTTGGACTTCCTCAACGCCTGACAGGCCCAGAGGGGTGGGTAGGTCGAGGGGTAGACACAGGAAACAGGGACTGAAACTAGTCTACCTTTCTCTCACAGGCCTAGGAATTAGAGCGTGGGGTAGGTAGAAGAGTAGGCATAACACGCATACAGGGACTGAAGCCAGTCTAGGGGGGCGGTCTGTGGTCGACGTGACCAGAAACGTCGCAGCAGAATCAATAATAAACAGCCCAACAATGGGCCAGACGACAAGTCTACACAAACAAAGCCCACACTGGGAGGCGCGACACGTCTACACAGCGAGCAGCTCACCTGGCTGTGTCAGCGGACCGAGGCAAACAGCCCGCCGGGCCTGCGGGGGACACGGGGCGGTCGTCAGGCCCCGCGCCCCCACGAAGCCCCACCCGGGCCGTGACGGGGTTTGAAGGCCATAACACACTGTGCGATATCGTTCCCACCGATTAACTCACTTAGGCCAGGAACCCACTGAGCTCACGACACACTACGACAAGCGTTCCGATACACTACGACAAAGACTTTTTCAAAATTCAGGCACAGCGACGATGCAGTAATTCGGTTTCGTACTCTGACATTCTACAAAACTGGGTTTTTGGACAGTATGACAAGGCTATGATGCAGGGATTTGGGTTCTTAGTTATGTCGTAACCATGTCGGAGCCAAATCGCAAGCAGTGGGTGCCCGGCTTTAATCGTAAGCTAGACTCACAGCTAAATTTATGGATTGGGGTGGTGGTAATTTGTGGGAGTTAATAGGGAGTAAATTCTGTCCACATTAAACGACTGACTTACAATTTTCCCAGAAATTTGAGGCCACCGATAAAGGAACAACTATAAAATTGTAGTTTATTGGGGTTAAATCGGTGAGCAGGGTTTAGTTTGTGTGTGGCAGGGCCATTTCTCCTTACCCGGGGACTAATTATGGGCTAAAATCGGTAGGCACAAAGGGGGGTATTTCTTAAACTCCATTGTCACCGGATGAATAGGTTCCTTAATTTATCGGTCCCGATTTCGAAACATTGGACTGCAATTTATCGGCGACAAAGGTACATCACCACGGGGGGGGGGGGGGGGATTTTGAAATCTTAGGCAATATTTTTGGGCGGGGGGAGGAGAGTGGGGGGTGGCACACTGACCGACACTGGGCTCGTCGAGAAAGGAGCATTCATGTTCTGAAATCGTACAGTATGTTATGGCCTTTAGACTCGTCTAGATTGTGGTATTCTAGGTCAATAGTTTACAAAGACCCCTTACTGTAGATAATTGCCTTTTTACAGAATTTTATTTTTTTTTCTTCGAAAATCGTACAGTGTGTTGTGTTTATGGCCTTTAGACTCGTCTAGATTGTGGTATTCTAGGTCAATGTTTCATTGTTTACAAAGACCCCTTACTGTAGTTAATTGACTTTTTACAGAATTAAACTTTTTTTACTTCGAAAATCGTACAGTGTGTTATGGCCTTTAGACTCGTCTAAATTGTGGTATTCTAGGTCAATGTTTTAGTGTTTACAAAGACCCCTTACTGTAGATAGTTGGCATTTTTACAGAATAAAACTTTTCTTGCCTTCATAAATCGCACAGTGTGTTATGGCCTTAAGACTCGACTAGATTGTGGTATTAGGTTGTGGTATTCTAGGTAAATGTTTACAAAGACCCCTTACTGTAGATAATTAACATTTTACAGAATAAAACTTCGAAAATCGTACAGTGTGTTATGGCCTTTAGACTAGTCTAGATTGTGGTATTCTAGGTGAATGTTTTATTGTTTACAAAGACCCCTTACTGTAGATGATTGCCTTTTTACAGAATTAAACTTTTTTTACTTCGAAAATCGTACAGTGTGTTATGGCCTTAAGACTCGACTAGATTGTGGTATTAGATTGTGGTATTCTAGGTAAATGTTTACAAAGACCCCTTACTGTAGATAATTAACATTTTACAGAATAAAACTTCGAAAATCGTACAGTGTGTTATGGCCTTTTGACTCGTCTTGATTGTGGTATTCTAGGTCAATGTTTTAGTGTTTACAAAGACCCCTTACTGTAGATAGTTGCCTTTTTACAAAATTAAACTTTTTTTACTTCGAAAATCGTACAATGTGTTATGGCTTTTAGACTCGTCTAGATTGTGGTATTCTAGGTGAATGTTGTATTGTTTACAAAGACCCCTTACTGTAGATAATGACATATTTTACAGAATAAAACTTTATTTCGCCTTCGGAAATCGCACAGTGTGTTATGGCCTTTAGACTCGTCTAGATTGTGGTATTCTAGGTGAATATTTTATTGTTCAGAAAGACCCCTTACTGTAGATAATTGCCTTTTTACAGAATTAAACTTTGTTTGCCTTCATAAATCGTACGGTGTGTTATGGCCCTTACATTCACCCGCCGCCCGGAGCCGCTCGCTCCTCCGCCGACCTGCTCACAGCTGCTCCTCGCCCGGCCAGACGGCGGGCGGCGTCGATACACTGGTCCGAGTCGCTGTCTGCCTAGAGAGGGTCCAGACATGGGCCTCTGATAATGCAATGAGAACGTCGACACGGTCAGGCTGCTGCAGTGTGAGGTAGATCCAGGATCGGGCTAGCATGGTTCCCCTGGTACAGGGCACATTGCTATTGTGCTATGGAGGTGGCCATCTTACCCCCCGATGCCATCTATAAATGCCAGGTGGCGGGACCAATTATCAATGGATTTTATCCTAAATATCTTTTAGGGTTTGCCATACAGGAATTTTAGGCTTGTCTCAATATTATCTATAGATTATAACAACTGATAACAGTGGTTGCCCCCCGACAACAGTGGCGCTATCTTTCAATTAATGTCCTGGCGGATGATGGCGGAACTAGCAATCACTCTGCCCTACAAAGAGAACCCTAACAGAAAAGAGTGTATAGATAAGTCAGAGATATCAGTTTTCCATTTTTTCCGTGGAGATCCACTTTTTCATATTCAGTTTATACAATTGCTTTTCCTCGTGTGAAACTAAGATGATATTCATTTGTCTCATTTACGCCAATGAAATAGTGGTTTGAACCCTTCCCTAACACCCTCAGTCCCATGCATAGGCTGACAAGGGCATATATTTTCCAAGTTTTTCCTTTGTCATTGAGGCTTCGTAAAATGCATATAGAATTAGGTTAACAAACAATGAATTAGATAAATTGGGAAGGGTTACTGAATATCACGCGATTATTCAAGTTATTTCCATGTTACGTGTTTTTTTACATTGTGCGGAGTTGGACATGGCTAACGGTGACATACCTTTAAACAATAAAACAAACCATAATCATAGACATTAAAGCTTTAAGGCAGCTCATAGTTCACACGAGGAACACTTTCCATTCCCGATTGATGTGAGCAGATCTTTATTCACATTTGAACAGCTCTTTATTTCCCTTCCGGTACATTGGGGTAGATAAATGAACCTGATCAAACCTGAATGTGGTCTTTTAAAAGAGAATTCCGTTCGCTCTGAGTTTGTAGTTTCTGTTGAGCATCTCAGAGTTGACTGAGCAGATACGAGCACACCCGAGCAACTCAGACCAGAAACACCTGCACCGTGTCCCAGTCGTCCGGCTGGCTCCCCTCACCCGCGGGGGTGTACCGCTACAATGCACAGCCTATAGCGCAGACAGCGCGCCCTTGTTCCACCTTAATGGGCTATTACAACAGGTTCGCCCACCCCCCGTCTGTCGCGCGCTGAGGGGCCAGTCAGGTACTGCCCCTGGGGTGTATATCAAAGTGAACCCCTGAGGGAGGTTGGGCGATAGGGCGGGGGTTGGTAAGTGGCGTTGGGGGTGAGGTATCGTAAGAGTGGTTTAAAGGAGGGTGTGTGTGTAGTGGTAGGGTGGTTTAGGTGGAGGAGTAGACTTGCTCAAGTCTTTGATTATGAACATTCATTAAATGATTAAAGAAAATCGGAATACAATTCATTATAGCATGTGTCCTTCTCTGACTGGCCCATGAATCAAAGACTTGTCCACTCTGACCAGAATCTCCTGTTTATGACCCCAAGCCACTCCCCGTAACCCTATACCTCCCTCTACCCCTCCCCCTCCCCTCCTCCAGTTCCCTGGCCGCCTGTGTTGTCATAGCAATATATTTCGCCTACTCCTGACTATGTCTCGATTGAGATCAAAGTGAGAGGTATCAATCTCCCAGCAGATATCCTGACCAGTAGCCAGACCTCTGCTTGGGGAGTGTGGCGCAAAATCGCACCAGTCTACACAGCCGATTACGGATGAGACCAGTCCCTGTGTCACTCAGAAGGGGTGGAGGTGTAGGTTACAGGGACTGAGGCCAGTCTAGTGGAGGAGATGGGGGTAGGGGCAGGGGGTGGGGGTAGTAGACCTTGGAGAAGCCAGTTGAACTTGTGAACCTAGGCACGGGGGGCTGGAATCCAGAGGGGTAAGAGAGGTTATCTTCCCTGCCAGCCGCTGTCACCGCTCCATTTCGGCCTGCTTATGTAGGAACAGGGTTCGGGGTAAACATTGCTACAGTAAACCCGCCGCTACCCTCACCCCGTCCCCCACACACCCCACAGACCCCACCTGACATACCGGAGCGTCCGTTGGCCGCATTAAACGGACACGCAAAGAGGCGTGGTGCCTAATACCTTCCACCTTTCCGTGTACATCGATGCGTAAACGCCAGAGTCACGCTGGTATCTGATAAGAGAAGGACTCGGGTTTGCCCTAGTTTTAATAAAGCGGCAACCAAGTACATGTTTCACAGCTAATAGAATGCCCAACCTTCCTGCTATGCATACCGATATAATTCCCAGATAAACCTGCCCTAATAATTTTCGGTGTACACATATCAACAGGAAAAGCCATATGTGTTTAGAAATGTTTCAATAATGAGGTATACAGTAGTGAGTGGGAATGTATGTATATGGAATACCTACCTAGTTCAATACGCATTTGTGAATAGACTTATGGATTAGATGTATATGTCACAGGCTATCATATGGCAACCTTTATTGAAGAAATTTACATGTTTTAGATCATCTATAAAGTACCTGAGTAAGCATCTCCCCAATTTATCCCATTTCAAACAGATAAAATATTTTCATTAATATGAGGTGTGAAAAAACACAAAAGAACAGACACAGTTATTTCTTTTTAAATGATGGTATATTCACAACCAAGATGATAAATGGTGTTTCAGGTACAGGGTATCAACAGGATCACGACGTTTCGTACTATTTATAGTACTTCATCAGGTGATCAATTTTCAATAATATATGGATTGTAAATGCTATAGTTTTGTGAAATCCTAACTACACCTACCCAATGTAAAAGGGCAGCCTTGGGGACGTCAACAAATACATCGCTGGTGTATTTTATACGCTAAGACTGAGCCAAGCGGTGTGTAAGGTCGCCTAGGCTCCAGCACAATGCCCCCCACCTCCAGTCCTTTGCTCTTTTACTTTTAAATTCGTCGAGAGAGGCCGGGGCGAGGTTCTGTGAAGAATCATAGAAAATAGAAAGAAACAGCTAAACGTGTGGGATAGTGCTGAGGCGGAAGGCGGGGTGGGTCAGGGGCCGTGGCAGGGAGAGGATCGCGGGTAAAAGGCGACGGCCATATTTGTATTTGAATTGTTGGGGTCGCATGTAGGCGTCTTTAGGGGGCGGCGTGAGGAGGGGCCGGGGTGATCTGTCCCACCACCGCCCGCCCGCCGTCATCAATGCCCATTTCATGCATTTTGTCGGCGCGGAAAATCTCCAGCTCGCCCCCTGGTGGCAGGGCACCGCGCGCGTCGGCGGCGGGGTCAAGTCGGCGGCGACGGCTGATCCCACCCGATGAATGTTAATCCAGGCGAGGCGAACGAGCGTACAGAGACGTGCGGCCGGCGTGGGGTGGGGTGGGGGCGGGGGCGGCGGGGAGGGGAGGGGGCGGGAGGAGTGGAAACTGTGAGGATGGAGAAGTATGTGCGGTGTGATAGTAGTAGTGGGCAGGTGTGAGACATCGAGAAGGTGCAGGGTTATATGTCGATGTTACTGAAAAACTCATGTATATGAGAGTAGCAATAAACAAATTAAAAAAAAAGTGTGGTTGTATAATGAAGGTATGGCATATACAAAGATTATTAGGCACAAAGTGATTACTAGTTCCGCCATCATCCGTCAGGAAATTGTAGAATAGCGCTACTGTGGTCGTGGGGCAACTACTGTTATCAGTTGTTATACTCTATAGATAATATTGAGACAAGGCTAAAATTCCTCTATGGCAAGCCCAAAAAATACGATTTTGAGAAAATCCGCCCACCTGGTTTTTGGATGGCTTAGAGGGGCAAGATGGCCGCGTCCATAGCACTATAGCTATGTTCCCTATAGAGGGTGTGTAGATATCTTGAGGGTGTTGGACGTTTGTGTGACCAGGTGTAGGTGTGTACGTCTGTGAGAGGGGGTCAGTGAGGGTGTGATCTAGGAGCAAGGTGTAGGGACCAGGATGTGTGTGGGTGAGTTGTAGGGGTAGGGGTGAGGAGATCAGAACCCCCCAACCCCCACTCCCACCCCTCAACCACCACCACCACGCTACCCCTCCCCACAGCCAGATCCCCCGTGGCCGACTCTGTCACATCAAAACGCCGGAGATGGACGGCGCGTGGCGGGCGGAGCGGCGGCCGGGGAATACGGCGATGGATGCCGTGTCAGCGTCCACCCGGCGTCCACACAGCGTCCACACAGCGTCCGTACAGCGTCCGTACAGCGTCCACGTCGGGCACGGCCTCCTCGTGCGGCATGGCTGACCACAGACACGTAGCCCATCCCCTGTCCCACCTTACCCAGCCCCCCTTCACCCTTGACACATCTTACCGCTGGCCCCTTTACCCCTTGACACACCCCAACCCCGCCCCTTTCACCCATCAGGAGGATCCGCCATTACCCGCATCAGCAATCACCCCTACCGCGCATGCGCCGGGAGTCCTGCTCAGGGAGTTGTTTTTAGGTCATTCCGCTGTGTAAAACAGAATAAATTCAGCACATTGTAATTTATTTCAGCATCCTATAGATAAGTAGGGAATTCATTATTCATTCATTACAGGATTTAAGTTCAAAACAGATCATGAATTTAGCATCCATTTCCTGATATCTCTAATAGATTATCCCTTATGTCGTTAAGGAAATTGCTGATGTCAACCTTCATAGCTTTGAAGTTTGCAGTTACTGTTTAACCGAACCTTAGCAGGTAATGGTACTCCTGTAACACAAATTGATTAATTTTTTCTATTTTTTTTATTGAGTTTATCCCGCGAAGACATAGGTTATTCAACCTATTTGAGTGTCCTCACAGCTAGTAATACTTTTTTTTTATTAACTTCTATCATCCCTGCACTCACATTTGCAACTATGCTCAGATTCCCCCACTTGATCTGTTCCATCACAAGTATATATGGATTCGTTATTCAGGTGACCAGATGATATCGCAAACGCTGATCCCGAAATCAAATGACAGTTTTGACAGGTGGAAAACGGGGGCGGTGCGTATGGCAAAATGAATTTAGATATGAGACTGGCCATTGCATATGAGATTGGACGCTTCGTGGGTTTGTGTCTGAGTGTCAGGGGGGTTCATGGAGATATGACAGCTCGGGCAGTGTTCTCTAGGTAAGAGTGTGGGAGTCTGCCTGGTGGTGGTGTGGGAACAGATATCCGGATAGAGGGTATGGTGGGGCGGGGTGGGGGAATGTTTGACCCACACGTAGCTATAGATACCAGCGGACGAATAGACCATTAAGATCAGCGGATCCGGAAGTGGCGCCGGGTAATAGGAGAGAGGGAGGGGTGGATAGAGAGGACGCCCGCTGACATAGTGCAGACGCAAAGCACCCTGGGAATGGGGCAGTGCAGGTGGCGCGGGGATTGAGGTAGAGTGGTAGTTCTCGGTATAAAGACTGATTTTCCTAATATTATTTACACATATCAATCATAGCTTTGTAGCCCGCCGCGCCAGACCTATTATACACAGAGCAGACTTGGGATTCTCATTTCAAACAACGGCAAAGGGAAACATGTCGATAAGGGACTTCTTGTGAGTGTTTTCATATAAGCCTCCACAATCTCGTACCTTATAATCATGTATTTTAATGTGTTATGGGAATTAACAAGCAGATATGCCGTATTCAGCCTTTTTTATGAATTGAGCAAGTGTTCAGCCCATAATAGAACATTTAAGGCAGCTCAAAAGATGTCTGCCATGTAAATTAATTGAATTGATTCTAAACTGATATTGTGCCATGTATTAAAAAGTGAAAAGATTTCAGTTACAACTTGTTTACTGACTTATAAACCTACATGGCATCGTTGAGAAAATGTCTTTTTTCAAACAATTTCGGCTGCTGAAAGATTACCAGTAAACAAAAACAACGATCAAGGCTTTTCAGCATCGTTGATGGCTAAAGGTGTGATATAACTGTGCATTATGTTGTGATTTCATGACGGGAGATGACTATGTCTTTTAACCAGATGAAATGGACGATGATATCCAGATGTTTTCATCGATTTTCTTCATGAAGGGAAGTAAACTCTAATAGATATATCATTATATGAGGACTACTTTAGCGTCCATTCCTCTATTCATTATAATAATGTAAACTGCAAATTCAATTTGCTGCTCATTGGGACACCAATGTATTCCCAAAATGTAAGTATCCCATAGGGGAAAAGAGAAATCTGCCAATACTTGCCGCAGTAGACAACAAGGGCCGCACCTTGAGTCTGAATGCTCTTATCTAACGGAGGGCAGACTTATCTATCTAGCAGGGCTGATGTGTCTGTGACAGGACGGGGATGGGGATTGCACAGAGGCGTAGCAGGCCGGCAGGTTGGTTTGTTTATCAGCCCCAGCCTCCTTTATCAGTGAATACGGCAAGACGTATTGCCCTAACGAGGACCTGCCCTCACAATGGAGAACGCACGCCGCTTCCATCTCCAGGTTCCCGGGCCGACAGGTTGAGCTATCAGGCCTGACACTTTCCAGCTGCTGGCGGCGGAACCTGTATATCAAGTGCACATTCCTTGTGCTGTCACCTGCAAATGTACCGTTTAGAGGTCCTTTATTTGTATCCTGTTTGAGGTAGGGAGTTAACGAGTAAGAGAAGTGATTTAAGTCAGGTGCGGGTGTAGACAATCTAGTGTGTACCCTCCATGACCCATTGCCTTCAAGACAAAGGTAACAATGATAAGGGTATTAAACACACCTCGATGTGTAATACTGTTCACAAATGACATCGTTTATCACAAATTCAATTTCGATGCAAAATGAAAGTTTATTTATTTTATTTCCCGTTGATGTAAATCAGTATTTCAGTAAATGCAATGTGAGAAATTCATGAATTAATGACGTTAAAAAGCAATTAATGCGCCGAGGAAACACCTATATGTACTAATAGAACAACAATACAATGATGTATACACAGGATTCTCGTCTTCCAACCATCGGTCAAAACCGATGACGTTAACTAAAAAACCTCTGGCTCCTAACGGCCGCCTCGTTTTCGCCCTTTCCCCACAGGTGGCGCCACATTAATCAGGGGCCACACATTTCCGGTACACCGTCCGTCCGATGGAGATTAATTGGGGGAAAAACATTCCTATTACACCCTTCTCCATTGCACCTTTCTTGGCTGGGCCCCTGGATCGGGCACCTAAATGTAGTCACGCTGCGAGAGGTGCAGTGATACGAGGCAGAATTAGGTCCCCAGGCCTGGTCTTCTTTACTTCTGACATGGATGTCGGGACACGACGCGAAAAAATGGCATCGGTTCCCTCTAAAAAACAGCTCCCAACTGGCATTTTTCAAACGTATGACAGCGAGCTAGAAGCGCAGCACTTCTCGTTGGTGCCAGCCTGCCGGCTGTGTTTTATGAGTGTGAACCAGTATAGTTCTTACCTCTTGCCGGTTGCCGGAGTGTCAATACATCACGTGGATATTTAATTCTACGTCACTGCCTCAAGGCCCGCCACCACAACCCCCACTTCCCGTGTTTTGTGTTTTATTCGCCGTTATTGCTTGTTATATACCCGGAGACATCACGCTGCACACTGTGTTTTTAAACTCACCTCGTACACCTTATACGCGATATATGTAAACATACTCAATACTCACAGCTCCCAACCCGTCTGCCATCATCCAGCCTCCTCCAGGGTAGGGTTTCCTCCCGTTAACAGGTCTCTGGGTGTTCCGTCCTCTGCCATTTGTGAATCTTTATGCTTCCAACTTGGTATTTCTCCCTGCTTTATCTTTGTTAAACGTTATAGCCTATTTGGTAGGCCTGTAATACACTTGTAAATCCGTGTAGCTCCCAGCTATAGCCTACCAGACTCAACAGTATTTTAACACATTTGTCAAAGTGCGTGTCATATGTGATACGAATTCTTGAATACGTAGCAGCTAGTTTACCACCACTGTTGTACATGTCTTAACATAGAATACCTTGTTGCTACATTGAAGTAGTTCATCAAACCATGGAACTGCCATTGTGTAAATGTACAAGCTTTTCCTGTGACTTCTATCCAAGCCTTCTCGACAATTTCGCGCATACAAAACAACACAAAAGCAGTCTTGATTTACTCAGAGCAACTCTCGTGGTGTCTCATACCTATCACATTGCCCTGAACAAGTTACACCTAATTTCTACTTAATTTCTATATCTGTGGAAACTACAGACTACTTGTAAAGCAATTTCAGGTTGTGAACTGTTCCATGTTTCAGAGGAATTGCCACTATAACTGAGGTGCAGAAACATTTATGATGTACGATATGCAGTCATTAAAATTCAGAGATGGCAGTTTTCCTCTCTTCCAAGGAAATCCTTTTTTTCATTTTAGTATATGAAATTTCTTTTTCTAGTATAAAACAAAGAGAAGAAATTGTGTCTCATTCACGCCAATAAACAGTGGTCCAAACCTTCCCGCCGACCCAGTCCCATTACATGTCCAATAGTGCTGTGTTATCCCTGTTTTCTCAGTCTCTCTGAGGTAGTAAATCCCACATGAAAGATATCTCCTAGTATTTTTCATGACCCCAACTAGATGAACTATGTGATTAGTCAGTATTTAGAGCAAGAATACCGCTTGGATAAATTAAAATTTTTTATGGGAATGCGATAGAAAGTATTAATCCCCTTAATGAATACATATATATATATATAATTATATGTAAGGCAGATTTTGGTGGAAGAATTGGGGAAGGATGGTGGGTCCCTGTTATCCCTGAAAATTGATGATTGAACCAGTTTCAAGCATCCCCGCGAGTGGAGAGCGTAGGTGAGTTAATGTGCAGTCGAGGGGCGAGGTAGGGGGCCACTTGTCAAGGTGGGGTGATGGAATACCTGGATGTATATAAACACGTCTAGATTCCACTCGTCCGCGCCCTCCCACCCTCACCAGCGGAATGTTATCTTATAAACAGGTGATAAGACGTCAAGGGCCTGCGCCGTAATTCTATCCAGGTATCCCGGTCCATGGGTCATTAATTAGCCCTCATTAATTACACTCAGGTAGGTGTCACACGTGGTTCCCATACTCTGAAGATATGCTCGTTATCCCCCGCCTCCACCATGACCCTTGTCTTCCTGCAAGCTGAAGGTCCAACCCCTTTTGAAACCATTCAATTTAGCTTAATTTTAATATACAATATTGTTGCTGTTCATTTTGTCATTCCGAAGGAAATTCTGCTTAAAGTAAATCACATATGTCTAAGATATACGATATGACTAAGGATACACTCCGACTAGCGCTCCGACACACTTCCGACACAGAATCACGTTTTGTGTCTGAAGCAAATGCTGTGCTGCATCTGTGGACCAGGTGCCCGTTTAATTATCTAGGATCGTATATGTAGACCCTTTTCTGTATGCCATAGAGACCCAGGGATGATGTGGGTCAACTTTATTTAACACCTATGGACGACCTTATGGACGGCTAAGACGGGTTTATCGGACAGAATCAAATATTATCAAACGGTAACCCTTGTAGAGGTACAGAGAAAGGGTCTTCATGTACGATCCAGATTATACTCCAACACAGTCGTAGCCAGCTTCTGATACAAACATGGTCGAACATGTTCCATTATAGCAGAGACCAAACTGTGTCGGGGGCATGTCAGAATCGTGTCAGAGAGTGCTATGTTGAATATAATGTAGTGGACCATGGCTTTCAGCAGAGTTTATGACAAAATCACAGATGTTGAAAGATAATGCTGGGAGGCACACAGGTAATCATGATACACATGTATTGCCTTCTGGTGTAAATATATTTATTGAAAAAAGACCATTAATAATAGTGGCGTGTATCGGTATCGGCGTCTCTTCTATATATTTTGCAAAACCCGTCCCGATGCACACCGACACAGAATTTCCTTCAACTTTCCGACCTTGCTCCTGTGCGGGAATTTTGTGTCCTAGCCCTGTTGGAGTGTGTCGCAAGCAGTGGATGTGGGCCCTTACGTAATTCTAGCAAAACTATTCTGACACTTGCACAACAGTATTTTGGTATGCAGTCGAAATGACGCAACAACCAAATCCTTCCGAATAAGCAAAATTAATCCGTGTACCCGCTGACCTCACTCTCCATACACCGACGTGAATATGGAGGCAGGCGGTCAGGAGTGGCTGACAAAAGGTTCACACCGCGAGCTGTGATTTTATGTAAATGAGCAGTTCGGAGCAGCTCGGAGCAGCTCGCCTCGCACCCACACTAATATCCCTAATGGCGACCACTCGAGCTGCGGATTAGCTGACTCACATAGCGCTCTGCCGCGGATTATTCGCAATGATGAAGCCCTTCAAACAGCCCCACTGGATTAACTGGATTAAATCAACGGGGACCAGTGTCGTGGGATGTCCAGTTTGGTCCACAACCGCAAGTTGGTTGATTGTCCGGCTGGCAGACAGAAGTGGTCTCCTCTTTAAATATTGCAGATCAGATTCCATATCCAGATTTAGTGCCTGTTTGTCCTGACCCTGGACTTTAAACATCCATGCTGATGGTTTAAATGCCATTCCTAACGAAGTTCACACCAAAGGGTCCTATCGTAAAGCACAGCGCAGACTTTGCCGTTTATTGCGTCCATTCATCTCTCACTTCACTCGCCACGTTCCAGGTCCTTTGGGGCCAGGGACATGGATACGAAATGATTAGTACGTCGGTCTTGGAACCTGGACAAATGAGTTGGGCTTTTTTTTGCAGTGTTTACGGACAAACTACATGTGTCCTAACATCTGAACATCTGGCGTGTTTGATAGATATTTATAGATCATTGCATCAATTAGCTTTGTATTGTAATTATATAGATTTTATATGCGGGCTAGTTTGAGGTCAGAAGTTGGGTAAACAAGAGGATTTGATGCCAATCTTCTGCCATGTGGGAATTTCAAATGTTCAACTGTATTGAATACTTATTACACCTATCGGTAGAGACCCCAACATGAAAAGCATGTCTGGCTTTTATTTCACAGCTAGCTGACTTCTTTTCAGCATTATCATTGAAATAATTTTATCAAGTGTCACGAACGAACAAGAGAGATTAATTCGGGGCATTTCTCGTAATTTGAGTCATATTAATAGTTCTAATTAATCACCAACAACCCACGAAAACCTCACCGTGCACGCATTGGAATCTCAATAAACGATCCGCGGGCCTTTCCCGAGGACTGTTTGCCTTTGACATGAGCAAGAAATTGCAATTATTAAGTACGAGGCAGGTTATTTGCGGCGGCCGCCAAATGATCAGCAAATGAATACCGCCCAGTAATGCTCGCGAGCATTAAGCCTCGTTTTCGCCGCGCCCCTCACTTAGCGTCGGCATCCATGACGCCACCTGACGTCACCGGCGACGCCCTCTGGTGGCTGGAGTTTGCATACATGACGTCACGATGACGTAAGGGCAGGTAAGGCTGGCCACCGTGGGGCGGCGCTGCTGGCGTCGGAGATGTCCGGTCGGGAGGGTCCGGTTAATTCCGCCCGGTTGGCGAGGAGACTGAAGCCTCCCGCGCGAGCTGCTCGGAGCTGCTCAGAGCTGCTCAGAGCAGTCCTCAAAGCCGGCAATCTGAATGTTATTGGCGCGCAATGCCCGCGGATTATCGATCGGCGCGCGCTGATAGAAATGATGATGAGCACGCGGCCCGCGTAGAGGGCGCCACTGAGCCGGCGTGATTTGGACCAGTACCATCCCCACTCCGAGTCTCTGTAGGGGGGATGCTGATAATCTGCATATTTGCATAACTTATAAATATTATTGTAGTATTCTGAGTCATAGCGCATCAATACCACTGACTTTATAGTTAATGGTTGTTTTAAATATTGAAGATAAGAACAAGTGAACTCTGATGACCATACCGTCAGTTTTACCATCCCTATACATTATATGGTGTATAGCTGTCAGATTTATTTTTTGAAAATCTTTATTCATTCTGCCATAGGCAGGTCTTCCATGAAAATTACAGTTGTTTGCGATGGTAAATCTCAACAATATGAAATACAATGAGCGAAAATAAGTAAAAAATGATGATGGAAATGATATATATACACTAGCTGAAAACAGTGGTAGGTTAACTCATATGCACTCATAATTTCATGCCACGTAGTTCCTTTTCTGCCAAGCTCTTGAATGCTCACTTGGTCAAAGCTTTCTGTGATATACAGACCATTGATATATTGATGACATACCAAGATGTGAGATCTATCGCAGACGGTCGGTCAAAGTCGTCCACTCTACTGACATGTCATTATCAGCGGAAACACATGTTGGTCACTGGTGATTCTCTCTCATTCTCTAGCAACAATATTAGATAACAGAGGTAGATGTAACTGCGATATTGCACCATCCCAGACAGCGCTAGTAGCACAACTCACGTATGTAGTATCGGGGCCACCGTTTGGTATCACTATTGGTATTGGTCCTAGTACGTATGAGCAGACTCCCCAGCTCGTGGCGTCAGTGTCTACAATATCATCGATTACAAACGAAGTTGTCTATATTCGGTGCTAACGTGCGTTTCTATTAGTTGCCTCTCACCTTCACTTGCTGGATGCGATGGCGGGAGGTGTGTGTGTGTGTGGGGGATGGGGGGATCAAGGAGTAGTAAATCGTCCTAAATGTACCCCGTGTAAAGGGAGTGTGTAACGTGTAACCCAAAGAGCAGCTCACAATATATCACAAGAATTAACTCAAAGTTCATAACGCCTTTTATCTCACCCCTAGTATGTTTTCTCCATAGAAATAACATTGGGAACTCTTACTCAATGCCCATGGACTATTTGGAAAAAAATTATAATGGGGATGAATGTCAAAAATGTTGGCCAATTAGTCAATGATAGGGGTGAGATAAAATCTGAACTGCACTCAATCCATACGTTATCTCACTCGGCTTTGCCTCAAAAGATTACCCCACAACCAAAACTTGACATATTTTCAGCATCTCTGGATCTCGATGCAGTTCCCTCATAGTCTTCGGCATGCAGTCGTCGCTTATAATATGTGTGTCTCTAATATATTACTGATAGCTGGTGTAGATATGTACAGAGTTCGTCTTATGCCTTCCAGCAGCATTGGTTAGTGTATAGATGTTGGACATTTAGGACTCTATGACTACTGTTCTATGCTTAAAACAGACAAATATCCTTTCACCATCTAACTCCTTGTATAGCATCCCCATCCCCCCACATTCAAACCACCTCCATTCCCACTAGATAGACTCCATGCAGTAAGGTGTTTTCTGATTGGTTGACGATGCGTGTCACGTGGGGCTTGTCACCTGATACAAGGTGAGGCTGAGTCTGAAGGACTTACAGCGGGAGGAGAAGGTAGAGAGGGAGAGGTGTGGTAGCGCGGTGGTGGAGTGGCCGCGTGCTGAGTATACAGGAGGCTATGGAGGTGTTTGGAGGTGGGCAGTGCCGGACGGGGGTGTGGGGTAAGACGAGATGCAGGGGGTATAAGTGGGGCGGGCGGGAGCACTGCCGTCTTTACTGAACACGGGCCTAGAAGGTTGTAAAGCTTTGATGTAAAGATCCAGATCCGACTCGGTCTTCTCTCCCGGAGCCTCCTGTGCATATCTCTCCCCGTCTCCCCTCCCGTGGATCCCCGGGCAGGGGTGGGGCGCCGGGCGGGGGGCGTGGAAACGCGCGACGGGCGCCGCACCTGTCGCAGGGGGTAAATACAGCACCCTTTATTGCACACTTAGCGCCGGGCATGTGATGTGGTAGCCGCCATATTACATCAAAAAAACACCTAAAATGGATTACCTCGCACGCCGAGAGGACCGTGTGCAAACATAAGGTGCTCCCTGATCCAATTTTGGGGCGATGGTGGTGGTGGGGGTGTTTGGGGGAGGGGGGGGGGGTGAGAGGAGGAGGAGGAGGAGGTGGAGACTGGGACTGCTGGGGACTGGGGACCCTCGGGGAAGGTTTCAGGGGGTGGGAGGGAGGGCATCGTTTGAAGGATCAAAGGAACCTGTGTGCCTTTTAGTGCTGGGGCAATTTCCTCAATGTGCTATTGCTCAATCAGCGTTTCTGTGCTTGCTGAGCAGGGTGTGATCATACAAGCTACACTAACATGGAGGGTGGGGGCTCTGAACCCCCGCCCCCCCCCCCCCCCTCGCCGCAGTGCCACCTGCCGACACCCGCCCACACTATCAGTCGCCACCACCAACCCCTCCCACCACTGCCTCAGTGTTGTCAAACACCACCTTAAAACCGTATTCTTGCAATAAATACCATCCACTGCCTTGGCTTATTGCATACTTCTACATGTGCCACCCTATTACCTACAAACACCACTATGTGTATCTAACTCCATATATTACCTGCAGACAATTTTACCTGTAACCTCCCTATCACCTATAGACGATCCCCTATTACCAAGAAACAGTTCCCTATTACCCATAGATACCTACATGTGTACCAGGCCTAGTGTGTGTTGACACTTCTATATTGAATTCCCCATTATTACCTGATGACCTTTGTTTGACATTTCCATATAATTACATCCTCAATATTCCAAGGTTTGTCCCTACCTCTTTCTATGCCTATATAATCATAAGTGCTCATCACCAATTTACCTTTTACCTTCATGCAATGTCTTGTCTTACTTTGCTTCTTGTGTATATATATGTATCCTCTAATATGAATATATATATATCCAACTCGGTCTTCTATATTACCAATAACCTGTCATCATAAATATTCTAAAATCAATCAAACATTAATACCATCAGAACCACTCTTTTCATTGTTCATTTTTGGCTTTATTTCTTTTGGTAATAGATCGCTTCCTTTTTGAAACTTAAAGTCACATATTGGTTCTCTATCTATTGGCTTATCCGCTACACTTGCCCAACAAGTCTTCATACAGTGGTCGCTTCCATAACACAGGTAGTGGTCTGGGCTGCTGTGTTGGACCACTTTACCACTGGCCTTGCCGCCATATGAATGTCGATATAAATGTATAAAAAAAATCCTCAACCTACCACCTTAAACCTTAAACCCCAACCCACGTCCCATAAAAGAAGAATAGCAATCCTACAACTTAACTAAATCTATTGTTCCATCCCCTCATCATCATATTGCATATAATAGACCCATTGCTTGTCTGTCTGGATCGTCATACCAGGAAAACACTGTATTGCCTTCAGACATTCCAGCCGATTGGCTGTACCAGCAGTGATATGGTCTACAGCCCAATACAGTGTGTAGAGCCTGAGACTGTGAGAGCCGGAGAGGAGGTGAGAGACTAGAGAGACTATGCTTTGGGGTAGGTATCTCGGGTTGTGACTGTGCCTGAATGCAACTCTCAGAGGAGGGCTTTTGTGATAAGATCATACCCCCAGGACATGGACAGGCAGGGAGGAGGGTGTGGAGTAGGGGACGGGGGTGTGAGGACGGTATGATTTGGGTCAGGTAGAATGGATCCATGTTAGTGAGGAGGGCTGCTGGTGGGCGAATGCTGCTAGGGAGCGGAGGTTGACACGGCGGCATGGTAACAGTAAGGTGTAGCCGCAGTGCCGAGGCATTGCAATCACAAGTGGCAGGCGTAGGCGGGTGCCACACCATGCATTGGGCAGGAGACACAGTCAGACCGAGTGTGGCCTGCTAAATATGTAACTGTTCTGTTTATGTGCGTCAAGCCCCGTCATTTGCCAGTCACTAAAATGGCCATCTGTCCCTTGATTAAAGATTCCTGCCGGCACCAGCGCACTGCCAGCGCCACCTCTCGGCCACCCCTCTCTACTCAACACTCTCCAATCACGGGCATTGTTGGCTTATATCCATCAAGGAAACCAAAGTTGTGCTTGGAGAGCTAGTCCAGGGACAACACCGTTTGCGACACTTGCTGTAGTCGTGGTGGCGCCGACGTCGCGCTTCTCAGCAGTGGCGCCGCCAAGCGGTGGTGCCAGAATGACGGCTTGGGTCAAAGGTCGTCTGCAGCTCTCGAGACGCGTGAGACTGTGCGAGATGGACGAGAACATATTTGATTTTGCGGGCAAAGGTATATATGGTTGTTGTAGAATGCGGATGATCAATTCTACAAATATCCCTATCTGATTCAGTTCAGAAATATTGGTGGTTTCTCTGTACTGATTTATCATTTGCTTTTATTTCACCCAAAACATAATCAGGTGATATACGTGAAAGAGATGTTCAATTCCAATTAAACGTAGGCAATGGCAATATTCTTTTAAAGAGATTCTATGTATACCGATGTAATGTATTTCTTTTGGGGATGTATGATGTATGTACAAAACGTACCTACATTTAGATCAGCCAAATAGTTCCACCCAAACATTTCAATGTGATATTCAAAGAACGATATATTTCATTTTGAACATAATCCATTAATAAGAACGATATTATCAACTGAACATAGAATGACAGAATCCGTTGTTTCAGTATGTCAACAATATCATATGCCGTAGAGATATCAATCATAAAAAGAATTACAGCTGTTACTGATGAATTTATTATTGCACATTCCCAGTAATATTTAGCCTTTACAGGAAGCTGTGTAAAATGTCAGTGACTCAGGTGGACAATGTCACGACAAAGCAGTCAGGTGCAAGCACGAGCAGGTAACCTTTACGGGATGTCAATGGGACAATTGTCGTCTGCGCGGCTCGTTTCCCGCCCTTCTGCGGTATACTCGTGCATGTCACTCATAAACACAGGCCTTACAGCGCAGGTATATACACAATATTGACTGGTCTCAGATACAAGCGGCCGTATGCTCCGAGGACTTGACGCGTAGTAATATCCGAGCGTATGCGAGGATATTGCGCAGAGTCAACTCTGAGGAGCATACAACCGCTTTTATGTGAAACAAGTCTATATTGTATTTATTATCCACCTTTTCTGGGCAAATGGCATGTCGATATCAGTTCATTTTAGTTATGCACTATTTTTCTATACGCACTATTTTCCGTATGCGCCATCCGGAGCATACAACATATCCGTATGCGCCGGGTATGTCCATACAAACTCCCTATGTGTTTTCTATGGACACTTGGTATTAGGTGGATAATAAAATCTAGGAGTAAATGGTATGTTCATCATTGATGAATGACCGTGCAATTATAAATGAATAACAATTAAAAGTTCTGGGTTACATTCAGTCAATGGATCGTTTTCTGTAACCCACTTGCGCCCAGTCAACATGAATTTCTCTGAAACTGCCTATCTAGAATCCAAACACATCAAGCACCACTGGGTCTTGAGGTGTCTTGGTCTTGAGTGATTAGTCATGGTCAGCTGGGCTTGCCTCTAAGACACTGGCTCCCTGTTCCGTTCTCAATATCACAGTCAATAGCACCCAGATAGTGAAGGGATAGCTCTCATGCAGTATGCTGGAAGTCCAAATGTGAGCACTCTATCCTCTAGGCGATGTATATTGTGTACAGGCACGTTATAATAAAAGAAATTAGACTAAATCACTTCTCTGTCTTCTGATTGACGCCGTTCTTATATAGGTTTGACACAGTATTTGGTGGAGGTGTTTTTCATGGTGTGGGTACAGTTCCTGCATTGACATGCTACAACATGCTGACGGCACATGTAGCGACACAGGTGACCATATGGTTGACATTTTGCCAGACGACACACCTATTAACCATTCAAGTACATGAGCACCTGTGGCTAAGCATTAGAGACAATATTAACTAGAATCACAGCTAATTGATGAATATCCTCCTATGACATATAAATACATTGTACGCGTATTGAATGTTGTCGACATATATATTGCAACCGCATTCAATAAACGAAGATTGGATTTACACTGAATCCCAAAGTGATTTTCTGCAGGTCTGCCCCCGCGGATTGGAGACAAAAAGTTAATTGCTCGCAAAGGTAAAGCACGCAAAGGTGTTTAGAGGCCTGTTAGGTATTGATAATGGTTAGACATGCAAACCCGGGCATGCGTACCGGAGGCTTTGTCACGGAAAGACCTGCAGCCTTTCATTTGCCGCGTTTTCTGTTAACCGGAACATTTAAAGGCCATGCAAAATGTCAAGAAATATTTGTCTGATTACCTAGTGCTCCGTAAATGGAGTGTTGTTGGTGATATCGGATGTTTCGGTCTAATTCTAACTCTCCTAGGGCAATAGTGCCCTAGGAGAGTTAAAACTTCAATTCCCCTTTATACTTCTGGTAAGTACTCTGATAATTAACCGTTCAATCCCTTGATTCCTTTTCACATCCTTAAATTAGAAGGTTATTAATTTCAAAGTGAATTGCGATATGAAGAACAATGATGTTGGAAGAACAATGATATTTCATTGATGCAAATAAAGACCCTTAAAAAAAACTACCGGGGTAGAATAATCATGATGCACATGTACTCCCTTTATAGTAGAATTACTATATCTCCTGAAAAATAATTGGATATATTTTATGTCTTTTTTCTATCGTATGTCACAGTTCATCTAGGCAATGATAGTATTATTGTAGCCTTATCTTTACTACAGATCTCACACGTGGTAGGGATGGAATTAATTAAGTACTTCACATGATAAATATCCCCCACCTGAATGTCACTGGTTACCATATATTCCACACCAGTTTTCAGCATTTCTTTCACCGACACTTATGACGGTCTCGCTCGCTCACAGTTTCCGAACAACTACATCCACAACTCACTTTTCTCGACCTTGGCTTTCGACCTTGACCGTGACCTTGTCAGGTGGAGGTGACGGTGACCTTGGCGCATTAAGCGCACCATGTCATGCGCGCAGACATATTGACCGAGGCCAAGGTGAGACATAGGTGCCTGCCCCTCGGATGGCGTCAGCTGTTACCATGCCAACGAGACTCTGCCATCACCTGATAACGATTGTTCTGATTGCCATGGAAACGGCAGACAGGAAGGTGTGTGACGCAGGCGAGGTGTGTGTCGGGGGTGTGAGATTGGCGGCGAGGGGTGGGTGGGGTTGCCAAACTACTTTGTTTCCCGCCATATACAAGGCAGAGAGTTTTAAGTGGAAGTCTGTGTGGGCGATATAGAGAGAAATGAAGTAAGTCCACCACGGAAGAAATTACTGGTTCTATGTAGCAGCAGTGACTACAACGAAGAGTATTGATAAACGAAATATATATGGAATTTAAGGATATTTAATGACGATTTGGTATATATTGCCAAATGATGCTTGAGTATATTTTGCCAATCTTTTCTTCAATATGAGTGATAATTCTGACGTTGAATGAGTGTGGTGCTTTTGATTACTGAATGCCACCTCATCACATCAATGTAAACAGCGATCATTCTAAAGACATCCCACACAACCTATATGTGTAGATGTTTCACTGATTAAGAGTAATTTGAAATACTGTTTCCCAGCCCTGTATCTGGAGGAAAATCTGTGCATATTTCCATGTATCGTGTATACTGCAATGAAAACCTGCTGAGGCAGATTGCATGTTCTTGAAATATTTAAAAAAAAAAAAAAAAAAAAGGATGATGAGCTATACCTATACATATATGTTGAATTTGAACAATTTAAGAAGTTGAGTGTGGGAATCGTATCCAACTGTATATATATCAAAGACGACTTATATTTGAAACAATACACGACTGATATTTGAAACAGAACAATAACGAAAGTCCCTCCGAGACTCTCTACGTACGATGTAATAACGATCCCTCGTTATCCTTCCAAATAATCTTTCGCTGGACTTACCAGAAAAAGTCCAGTGCTGGGATAGGTCACTGTGGAAACCTGTAGTACAGGACAGGCGGGCATCCAGAGCTAAGCTCATCATTTAAGGGAACAAAGCTGATTCCGGCCAATACGGCGAGTATTGATACAGCCCAGTGCAAGCGGCCTCCTGCAGCAACAAAAGCTGCAGTGCACTCAATGCAATACAGATGTCCACGGGGCGCCAACAAAGGGATGAAAATATCCCTCCGACGAACATTTGCCTGGTTAGATAAGCCTGTGGTGGGCAGGGCCGCAGGAGGTGGGGTAATAGAATTATGCCCGGGCACAAAGGTGGGGCAGGGGGGCTGGCCGGGGGGAACAGAATGGGGGATTAGGGCCACTGCTACCTGGGCCCTGACAGATAAGCGGCGGCATGCAAGAGCAGTGGAGTGTGCGAGTAGGTACGCTCCCCCACCCCGATCCGCACACTGCGCCACACGATTCTCCCACCCGGGGGCCTCCAAAGGTGGGCGCCGCGGGGTAAGCTCGCGGCCGGGGGCGGATCAGTGGGGAAGGGGTGGGGGTGTAGACCTGGACGGAGGGTATATAGTTTGACATGCTAAGAACTGCCTCTGCACAGATACTCCCCTGGCCGTACCACCCTCTCCATACCTGACCAACCCTACCACTCTCGGTCTCACTCCTCCATAGACTGCTCCTTGTATGTAATTATATGTTTTGTGCGCATATCGCATGTATATGAAGACGAATATGATATACTGGTATTTCGTGTTACTGGTCTTAATAGATTAATGATGGTTCCCATTGCCATGCAGTACAAATCAAAGTTCCCAGTTAACCAGGGGCCTGTTGAATAATTTAGGCCCTTTCCTGTACGCCTGCGAGACCCAGGGATGATGTGGGCCAACTTTATTCAACACTTATGGATGACCTTTGGTCAGGTAGGACTTTCATAACGAACGAGGTTGAATATTAGTAAACGATAACCCTTGTATGAGGAGGAATCCTTGTATACACTGTCTTTTCGCTGGTAAAAACTATCAGGATTCCTGGTTTTTCTAAGAAGATAGAAACAGACCAAGTCTATGATCTGTTGAGCTCCTGTCGAGGCAAATGGTGAGCGAGGACACGAAGGGCGGTGGTTGGGCGATGCTGGCTAGCGACCGACGACGCCAACTGATGCATAAACTTTGCATGCTTCACTGGTCGCCGTGGGTCTCGGCTCTGTGGACACACAGAGCTAACCTTAGCATGCCTGCCCGCCACGTCATGTATACTGACGTCAGGTCAACGTCAGCATGCCCTTGTAGACGCCAGGTGTATGTGACGTCATTGGGCAAGTATGTCGTAGGGGGATGGGGATCTAGCTCAGTGGTTAAGGCACTGGACTTGTAATCCCAAGGTTGTAGGACTTTGTGGGTTCGAGTCATACTGCAGCCACTCTTCTCCCTCATTCCAAGCAGTGGTAGATTTACTGCTTTATATATTAAAGGCCAATCCTTCTCATACCATACCTCGGTAAATATGTAAGGGCTAGATTTCTAGCTAAATTCATCACTTAGATTTAATCACCACCCTTGTGGTGTAAAAGAACTTTGAGAAAGTCTGGTAAGAACCTGCAATCGTTAACTGGACGTTAAATCAAACCAACAAAAAAATGTGTGTCCTGGAAATGGTATGACATCATTATCTGGCACAAGGCATGGAGTTAGTTCAGTAGTTGAAGCCGGAGACACACCAAGCAAGAAAAGCAACGATTTCCAGAATCACCAACAGAAAATGGCGTGTATGTGAGATACCATTTCATATTTCACCTGAGTATTGCTTCTGATATGCTAAATTATCAGTGGGATATATTCCTATGAAGTTGTATCTCACATACACACCCTTTTGTGTTGGCGATTTCGAAAATCGCTGCATTCATCGCTTGACGTGTCCCCAGCATAAGGCCTTGAAATCAAAAGGTACTTTGTTGGTTCAAGTACCACTGCTGCCACTATTCCCCTTCACCCCTAGCAGTGGTACATCTACTGCTATATCAAAGGCCAATCATTCTCACACCATGTCTATCGGGTGTGGGAAGTAATAGAACTCTCACCTCGGTAAATGTGTAAGGGCGAGATTTCTACCTAAATTCATCATATAGATTCGATCACCACCCAATCAAACCAAGTCTAATAGAACATATCGGACGTTAAACTACCCAAACGAACTACAATGTATATGGCACCTGGTGTGAGTACTGATTGTATTCTTGCTGTTATGTTGCTGTTATGCCGGATGCATCATAGAATATTACACACTTCACAAAACTGTGGCACAGGTTTTTAACGTCACACTGAATGGTAGATAACACGTCAAGTGATCATCACTTGTCAGGCCAGAGGTGCCACATTATATGGTCTATGTCATGGCATACAGTCCTCGTATAGTCACGTGGTAAAATGGCGCCTCTTATGTATGGTCTCTACGCTAAATGTCACAGAACACGTCACGTGGTCTCCATATGACGTGATAGATGACATGTCACGTGATAGATAACACGTCACACGGTAGACTCACCGTCACCTGCTATTCAGATCACGTTCCCAGGTGACAAAAATACCTCTCCTCTACTGGAGGCACAAACAGTACGCCCATTCTAAAACGAGGCTGTCGGGTCGGACGCAGACGCTGCAGGTACATACGGGCAGTTAGAGCAACAAGCAACAACTCAATTATCATGGCGCCCGACCATCTCACTCGCCCGACGCACCGCGCCCTCTGACCATTATAAAGGAAAACACGGGACGCCGGGTCCCGGCCGGTGAGCGATAATATGAGGGCACCACGGTGGGCGCGGGCCGGAAGGTAATCTCCCTTGGTGGAGGTAGACAATTTCGCGCTTCGCTGGTGGCCGGGCGGTGTGACATTATCTCCCGCCGCCCACCTGGCACCAGCGCACGCGATGGCGAAATGGCACGCGGCGCACGAGCGTGGTGACGTCACGGGGCGGACGCAGCCCGCGCGTTCCATGTGTGTGTCGGGGGAGGGGTGGGGGGGGGGGGGGGGGTATTGACATGAAGAGGTAGAGAACACGGGTACAGACCTCTACACTGGGATCTTAGTGTCCTCAATGCTCTCAAATCCTTTTATAGGCTGAACACCATGTTGTTTCCATATTAGTAGAGGCCATTAAAATGGGGTCGCTTCTTTAACCCTTTCAGGTTAATATAATATCTGGTAATATCCCCGTGGGAAGTGCCTAGCTGAGAATGTATGCAATGCCTCACATTATTCCTGGGGGAGACCTGAATGATGCCTTCAGGCACCCCTAGAATAGCCTAGCCTGTTTAATGCCGTGAGGCATTCTGGAATCCCGGTAGGAATCCCGGTAGGTAACATTTGTGGCCATAACATATTGTTCTTCTGATAATGTTTCATTTCCAATAATGGGATAATGATGAGATTAATATGGAGGCATATATTGGTGAAGTGGGGTAGGTGGGGCATGTGTTAGTAGTATAGGGAGTTGGCGATATGTCCTAGTAGTATATAGTTGGGGAACATAGACTGGTGTTTTGGGGTGTTGGGAATATGGCGACAGATTTAAGTAGGGACATCCTAGTAGTATAAGAAATGTCATAGAAGTATAGTGATATAGACGCTGTGGTAGAAAATATGCTATTGTTTGAGTTCAGGATTTAGTAATGTTAGCATATGGATATTGAATGAAGGTAATTGAGGCTTACAGAAAGAAACATAATTCACCAATGGAGTGTGGGGTATTTCAGTGTGTAAGATGACACGTAGACTACTAAGTAGCGTTATAGACACTGAAACTTGATCCTGCAATATAGGGGTCTGTGAGACCTGAACTAGTGACATGTTAGGGATGTTGAGCTGATGGCAAGTAAAAGAAATGAACTGGTTGTAAAGGAATATTAGAGACACATGAAGTGAGAGGTGAGAGGTAAATTCAAGCTTGGGATTCTTCGACAGAAGCTGGTTAACAAGAAAACAACTTCATCCATGACTACAAAATAATCTGGACCTTTATAGGTGTGAACGTTTTGATAGACTAAAATGATAAAGGATATATTCCATTTACAGTTAATATTGTAGCTTTAGTATCTGTAGCCTGATTTTGATAACAAGAGATACACCCAATCTTTGTCATCATTTGAACATATTTCTCTCGTAGATTATGGTTTAATTGTTTAAAATTCCACAATAAAGAGCCAGTTTAAATATTGATGCTGCTTTCAGAACAAATCCTGTTAGACAGTGTTATCATTTCTAACAAATTCACTTAGACGGAATGTCATCGATAACCAAGCCTTTGGGGTCGGTGAAATCTAATTCCGCTTTGAAATGGCGTAAAATACGGTTAATTCCTAACAACGAATCCAAGTGGAGCATCTTCAACGCTGATGTAAATTGGGTTAGCCACATTGTGATGGCACAATTTAAGCCAATCTGCTTTGTGTTTTATGAAAGCTGCTCTGTGTTCCAGGCCACTCATTCCTCACCCATGAATCGTTGTCTCATTCTGTCTGTTTCCTTGTCATCGCTATTGCCAACCTGCCGGAAGAAGAATCAAAATTAGAAATGAGACCTCTCTGGGGTCGTGGTAGACTTAAGCGCACCTGAATACTGACAGGGTCAAGGTGTGCACCCATGATAAGAACCAATCAAAGCGGCTGATACATTGAGATAATGTTATCTCGGCTGTCATTGGCTGGCGTCCCTGGAGAACGCTCGCGTGCACCTGAACGCAGGGCGGACGCACGGAGCCCGGGCGACGCCATTGTTACCGTTTTAATTGAGTAAGAATTCGTGTTTGCGGGTCATTCGGTCCCGCTTTTAGGGAACATCCCCGGCATTGTTTTCATTTTCAATTCCTTTGTGTGTTTTTGTTGTTTCTGGGAGAGTTGGTTCGGCGCTGATAACCGGCGATCCGGCAGCTGACGAAGCGCACTGCATCATGGGATCGCTGGTTTTGGAGGAAGTCAGGTTTTATCAAATATTGGTAACCAGGTGTAGCCTTTCCTGTCTCAGTACATATAGATCAGATACTACCAGGCGCAATTATAGACCATCTCAAATATTGTAAGAAATGGGGATCCATAACTTGTTTTTATCTTTTCGAAAGTTTTTAGAGCTTCATTGTTACAATTATTCATTGGTATCCACATCCCTATTCATTTTCGAGTTTTCTTTTTATTTACATATTTAGCAGACGCTTTACCAGATCATCGTGTTGTATTGTTACCGATTTTCAAGATAAGATATCAGAGACGATAGATCAGTGTTTTTTTAATTCTTTAAATTTTTATCTTTTATTGTTTTCAATATTTATACATTGGTCTTCTTAATCTGCTATGAAACCTATAAAAACATACATTTCAACTCTGAGGCCTTCATTGTTTTAAAAGTAACATAACCTATAAAAACATATATTTCTTCACTGCCATGCTGATTTATGTAAACATAGAGTTTTAGAAGTTAACTTGACACAGTCTGATAGTTGAATGGCAAGAAATTCACACTATCAGTGTATTCAAGATATCTTGCATGTGTTTTGGAATCAGCATCAAGAAACCTCTATTGAGGAAGAGGGGTACTGGGAGGCCTGCTATAGTGATATATTTTTGTT
This sequence comes from Alentia gelatinosa, assembly GCA_950022655.1. Taxonomy (NCBI): domain Eukaryota; kingdom Metazoa; phylum Annelida; class Polychaeta; order Phyllodocida; family Polynoidae; genus Alentia; species Alentia gelatinosa. The sequence continues at coordinate 40,681,556 of OX465592.1, forward strand.
CATATGGCTGACCAAATCCTACATTGCTTGGTTTCTAAGTGACAAAACTGTGATTGGGTGGCATTCGTTATCGCTGTTCTCGTAGGGAATAGGTTTCCTGTTGATCTCAAACTCTCGAGACCGTCATTACGTAGTCGCATGAAAGTTCCAGATATTAAAAACAACTATTTGATGCGTAATGGAGGTATCCCCTATACTTGAGGTTGGTTGCATTTTTCAATGTAACTTGTAAACTATATCTTTGGTAGAGTTTAAACTATATCTGTGTTAGAGTTACCCATGAATACATTAAAACCTCAAAACATAGCATTGTATGGTGACACATGGATACAGCAACACGTCCGTTAGAGGTAGAGTCAAACTTACATCTAATGAGTAACTCAAGAAGTCAATAATACCCCCCCTCAGATTCCCCCATCCTGTTTTGTCGACATCTTTAATACAGTTTTTGGCCCGTGTTTTTTTCTCTCTTATTTCTCTGACTTTTTGCGGGCGTGGCGTCGTTTTAATTGTGGCGGTCGGCGGACAGGTTGACGTGAGTCGTCGCCAGGTGATGTATTAGGGGCGGGGCGAGCTGCTCGGGAGCTGCTCGGCGGCCTGCCACAACTCCCCGCCCGCTGCCCGCCCGCTGCCCGCCGAGCTGCCCCTCCACGTGGGGGGTCTGCCGAGCTGCCCACTCCACCCCACAACAAATGAGTTCATATTCCCATCGCCGCTGTGAAACTTAAACCGCCGCACGACGTCAGGGTGACGTCACGGCGACGACACGTCACGACAGTGATGGATGGACGCGCGGTCGCTGGGCGTCGGCGTGCGGCACTAAGCGGGAGTCAGGTCGGAGCGCAACCAGCGAAGGTTGCATCTGTGATATTTGCTGAAGGGTTTGAAGGAGGGGAGGGGGCGGGGGTTGTAGTCTAGTAGAGGGTTAGATGGTTTACTGTCGTTTCCTGGAATTGAAATGATGTGACAGTGCAAAAATAGCTTCCTTATGAATGCGTCTGTTTTAAATATGTATCAGGGAAGCCCACTACATGATGTACGTGGAGAGTTTGGGGAAGGGATATTGGAATGTAAACACTAACGGATGGAGATTTATTGTACGAACATATAATGACGACGCTGTGGTTTTATTGCCATCAGGTAAGGCACCTAGAGGGTGTCAGTGAGGTCGGACTGGTACACAAAGCTCTGTCACATCAACTGGGATTCACACGATTGAATTCGTGTACATCACAGGGAGTTTGAGACAAATCCTGTTGAGATTCTGTACTCGAATCTCTTCGTCTAAATTGTAGGGTTCCATTTCTCTGAAACATGTTTTTCCCCTGCAATTGTTGGCGACATTTACCCCTAAAAAGGAACAGAATCTAATGAGATTTTGAACCCTATGAGGTGCATGAATCCCACCATGTGAATGCCACTTTATCTTCTTTGGATTCTTAGAAAAAAAGTAATCTAATCTATGGAGAACATACTGAAGGACGGACATAGAGAGTTACAGATACAAGTCAATTAACACAGCGACATGGCATTGTCCCCGACGTACTACACGCAGCTCCCTGTGGCATATAATCAGGCGGCTGTAACTCGATGGTGTGCTGGTTCTCGCCAATTGCCTCAACAGCTCGTCTTGCTGTAAACAGCCTGCCAGCCCCTGGCTCCACCACGCAGACGCCGCCGAGACAACAACAAACCAACCTGGCCGCCATGCTACCTCCAACGCCCGCCGCTACTACCAGGTGGCGCCACTGCAGGCGCGCCGTGTCTTTGTGTAGGGTAAGGTGGGCGGGGGGTCGGGTGGGAGGGAGGGAGGGAGGAGGGGTGGGTTGGCGGCGCCTGACAGTGGAGCACGGAGGAAAGGTGGGCTGTCTGCGGGCAACGACGCGCCATGAGTCCGGGACGAGGAGGGTGACTGCAGCGTGCCCGCGGCCGTGTGGGCCCCCTCCCCCGCACAGTGCTACCATCGTCACGCTCTGCTGCGGCCACGTCCTTACACCACGGTACCACGACGTCAGCGACATCGGCCACGTCGCAGCTGGGATATGCTGTCCGGCCGGCGGAGTGTAGCGACGAGGGGCGGCGGCGGTATTACGGCGCGGCGGCGGGCGGGCGGGCGGCGGGCGGCGGCGGCTGAGCGGCGGGCCGGTGACGGCGGTGCGCCAGTCCCGGACACGAGCAAGGAGAAGAGCGGCCCGCCCAGCCCCGCCCCCCGCCCCGCCCGCCCTGCTTCCCGCCTGACTGCCCGCCCCGCTACCCGCCCCGCCAACATGGACACCACAGGTACCCGTCTGCCATAGTGTGTGATACTAGCGCTGTCTGTGTGAGCGTCTGTGGTAGCACCCCGGTGCCTTTGCCTCGTTCCTGCTGTCTGTGTGTCGTTATCCTACCCCCTACCCCCACCCCCACCCCTACCCCTACAACTCCAGCCGTTAAACCACCATGCACTCATACCCACCCCACCTTGTCGTTCCAGGAACCCCTCATCTCTAACCTCTGGTGTAACGTGTGGTTTCTGTGAATTACACGTCTGTTTGTACATTGAGCAGCTCATGGCTGAGCAGCGGCTCACTGCTTATACTGGTGACCTCTGTACGGACATCAGTCAGTGTACCCAATGTTCGGATCCCTGCTCACTAATTACTGCACCGTCAGCCATTTCAGCTTTGCCCACAGGACATGGTGCTGGTAGATGGTCGTAGTGGTCGAGCAGAAGCTGGTTTTATTAGGTCAGTGTGAGCTGCTCAGGACTCCGCCATCTGCTCTGTTTATACCTGACTTCAGTGGTCAGCGGCATTTTAAAACAGGTTCTACCACCTGCTCTATCTGGGTCATTGTGTGGGCAGTTCCAATGCTGGGATACCAGTTGTGGATGGGGCTGTAGGGTGTACTCCCTTCAGACGGTGAGGAATGATGGGGACTTTGACTCAAGATGGAGTAGAAAGTCTGCTTTTATACTTCATGTTTCTATTTCACTCTCTGCGATCTGGAGATACAAGATAGAAAATATTCAAGTTTAGTTTGTAACAGTGACTGGCGAATTTATTATGATTATGGATAATCCATATACAGGTGTTGTCCAAGTAACTGTAATGGTTCCTATAATTGCTGGCATAATGTATTTAAAGTCTTCGTAATAGTTGCATGTCCAAGACATATTGTGGTGATATTAGGATGATTAGTCATATACATAATTGAACTTATAATGATTTGTCAGAAAACTCTTAGTTTGAAGGACGAACAACTCCAATCACTGTTTCCTTTTTACAAACATAGAGAGAAAATCAGATATGCTGAGAAAATATTAAAATCTACCAATCATCAACCATGAAAACACTTCTAGAAAGAATTGCCCCTGTCCCATTTTTTTTACCCAGAGATCACTCATATGAGAACGGTTCAGAGATTAATGTAGGCGCTTGTATCAATTTCTGTGCACCAAGTGCTTGCATTGAAGAACAGCAAAGAGCAAACGGATAGAGTTTCATCTGATGTTACCGTAGCCACTATCAGGTGTGTAGACATTGGATTAATACGAGCGTGCTCACCAAATTGAATTTTTATCAACCCTTGACGCGGTATTTACAGAACAAACACGTGTCTGTGACTCCGCATACAAAGTAGGGCTCTGCCATGCTCCCCTCCCCACCCACAAATACCCCACCTATGATTGGCAATTACCTGTGGCCCTTATCCATCAATTAACGCTAATTGGCAGGTGTAGGGTTAATTACTCAGGTGTAATTGGCAATTAACTCAGGTGTAACTGATCTGGAGCTGATCCTCTCTTACCCCGGACTCCGGACACCTGAGTCCTGTCGCCAGGTAATCGATTAGTCCTGCCCGTAGCCGCCCAGGTGGGCAGGTAATCGGCTGGTCTCACCTGCCCACGTCCCTGGAGGAGGCAGTAAGTAGCTGGAGGTGGTCAGTGGGTGCTGGTATTCACGGTGTGCCCACGTGGTACTCCCTCCCACTGGAGGCGGTGTTTATGTATCACGCCTTCCGATACAACGGACAACCATTTGATTGATTCTACTCCAGGTAATCGGCTAGTCTCACCTGAGCACCCTGGAGGAACACACTTAACGCCCTCCAGTGCCCACTCTCGGCACTAATAAGGACCGTGGAGTGATTGTAGTGTAGTGGTAATTACTTATATGATACGCTTACACCATTGTTGTCATTTTACATGGTCTTTTTGTAGACTCGTGTGGATGATTGCGCACGTGCTTTATGGGCCATCCATAAAGTACGTACGCACTGAGTGGGGGGGGGGGGGGGCACAATTTTCGGAAATTTTGCATATGCACCTTCTTTGTTCTATGGCTTACAAAATCGGAAGGGGGTGGGGGTCCAAAATTTCGGAAATTCTGCTTACATACTGAGAGGATGGCGCATTAACAATTTATCATGGAGATACAAAGAAGTGATTAACACAGTCTAAATCGTTATCATATCAAATAATGAATGACATTCGAGATTAATGGCCAAGATTATCAGCATTTTCAAATGACGATGAATCAAAGTTACCCAACTCTGTATATCAAATATATATAGTTTTGAAAGGCGTCCATATTGTAGGTACATTCAAATATTTGTGGACCCCAGCCTCTAACTGAGTCGATGACATTTTTCACTGTGGTACCGTGACAACTATCTCCAATTGAAGTAAGCCCTCTTTGAAATGATCGTTTCTTCAACAGCATCTCACACGTCATACCAACATCCCATTACAGCTTATTCCCTTCTCCATTAATATTTCGTCATCTTTGGTCCAATACATTCCATCCTTTTAGTAAACAATGCCAATAGACTGCCCATCCATCACATGGGTCACCCCACGTTGGTCCCAGGTGCAGAATGACTTCTTGATCTCCTCTTCTAACACCTGTAATTAAGATCACTCAATCCCAGGTGAGAGACCACTTGTTGGCAGGTGTAACGCCCCTCCCCCCCCCCGGGCCCCACCCACCGCCACTCAGGTAATCACACCTGTAACCACAAGGGACCTAAATGCCCACCTAGCCCTGTGTACGTGGTCACGAGTGGGGATTTAGGAGCAGGGTGTGGTCAGTACCACAGTGTGTACCTGACACCCTGGGCGCCCTCCACCACCTGACACCTGACCAGTGACCGCGTGGTGACCACTCACACACACTACACGCTAATTAGAGTGTTCTCATTAAGTAAACACACTGAGCCCGATTCACATGGCTCAACTCCACTGTAGGGAGCAGGGACCTGTTTCACTAGTTTCTTGACATGTCTGTGACACCATACAGACATTGGAGTTGTATGCTTTCGTGACAACACAAGTAGCTGCCCTTAGGAAAAGACAGACCCCAAGCATAAAAATTAGACAAATCTACATATCATGGACCTCTTTCACTAGTTTCGTGACAAAAGTGTTAGACAGACATGAAAAGCGGCACCAACAGTGCAAGCAAGAACGGACAAAACAAAGTCTAATGTCTAATTCTTATTAAACCGGACAACCATCTAGACACCATCTAGCCATGTCACAATACTAGTGAAACAGGTCCCACTGGTGATGTGTGGAACTACGGAGAACTCTGGGAGGTCTTTTTAAGACTAAGAATAATAATCACTGAAGACTGCGATTAAGTCGTACCTCAGCGATATTAACTAGGATATTCATGTCAGACCGTATTTTAAACGTGGTTATCATAAACCGAAGATATCTGGCGAAGTCTTCATCTTGTTATTTCTCCATTCGTATGGAATGACATTTTGTTATGTTCGATCAATTTTACACAGCAATGGGCCGATAAAAGGTAAAATTTATCGCCTTTTCAAAAACACACATTTTCGGTTTTTCAGTTATTACCTTGTAGAACTGTCCTTCATAAAGAATGATCAATTTAGGTAACGAGAATGCAATAAAGACCCCGATAAGATCAAATCTCCTATCGTTCCTGAATTTAGAAACAACTCCCTCGTACTTTAAAGACATACCGGACAATTTACCTTGAAAATTATGACCCATGTCATTTACCTGAAGGTTGACTGTGGTGAACTGTGTATTGTTGAACCCATATCTGACTTTAAAAATCGTGGTCACTGTGCAGGTTTATGATCCAGAGATTAATATTATGAGGACGTTTACCAAAATATAGAGATTAATATTACGAGGAAATTATAATAAGAGTCAAGCAAATGAAAATGTTCGCTTTCAGTGTCAACTGTCGTCCTCTTTTGAGGGACTTTAAGAGCTTAGAGTTAAGCATATTCAGAACACAGCTATATGATTTTAATCTAATACATTAATACATTTAGTTTTGTTGAGTGATCATACATGATACCAAGTAATGAAAATTGATATAAATTTGTAAATAAAATGAATATATGTACATGTGACAAGGCCATAGCAACATCGAGGATCATATCACGGTGGGACCAAATAAGATGAGGACAAAAAGGGCAATGTAATATATGTGTAACATTTGAATTTGAACTTGAAATGTCTCAACCCACAATCCACACTTTTACCACCGAACCCCACAGTTCTCATCATTAAAAAGGGTAATGTCCTCTCATAGAAATTCAAATGTAATTATGAGAATGGTGATGAATGTCAACAAACGATGCGTTATAAATGGCGACTCCCAATGCCGAGTGAAGTCATTGATGTTCACATGGAGCCTCCCACATTTTAAGATTCCTCTCCCAAATAACATGATTCCGTCTGACTTAGTTATGGCGGCAATTCACAGTAAAAGTCAGGTCTAACATTCATCTTTTATCTGAGGAACAAAAACGGCACACCAGTTCTTTGATGCACCAACGAGATTAATAGTTGGCGGGGAATCTGGTCATTTTCCCGGCCGGCCCACGGGGTGACACCGTGGGCTCTGGATCCTATTGGAACTGGCCAATCACGGCATCGAGCCGTCGTATCTGCGATGAGATCACCCCCACCTCTGCCCCGTGTCTTTAACGACCCTCTCTTGTCCGTGCTCAGTCACGTGACACATTTGAAAATAACCCATCGGGAAGAGTTGTAATTTCCCCCTACTCAAACTCCCCGAGAAAGAAGGCAATAAATAAAAAAAAAGGCCAAGCCCCCTACTGACAAAAACCGGGACTTCCCACTCCACTGGCGATGTGGTGATCTCTAAGCGATCAGTGTTGGCTGAGTCAGAGTTCTAGTCACAGCCCTACACACACACCTCTGGGTCTTTCATTTTGTAGCCAGCACACATTACAGTCGGTTGGGTGCAGATTGCGGGGGGGGGGGGGGGGGGGGGACATTGCTCGCAGAAACGCACAAATCTGTGTTTGTCCTGCTAAGCACTGGCGGTTAATTACAAAGCAGAGCAGGGTGGGATTAGAGGGGGAGGGAAATAGGTTACAATCAGCCAGTTGGCCACCTTGGGTGAAACATCAGTGGTTCTCATGCGATGTGCACTTTATCTGGCGGCGCCCGGCACGACGGCCACCCCTAAAGGTGTGAGAGTGGGCCGTGTGGTGTTAACCCTGTGACGCGGGAGCGCTGCCGGCCCCACCCACGTATTCAGTTACCACCTACTGCTCATATCTACTCAGTGTGTGTTCTCCATATATATCTGATATTAAACACTGTTTTCGTATACATGTATATATATATATATGGTTGTATATGCGATGAAAGATATAAAATAATATTTTTTAGGTAACTATGGATGATTTTAGTCTAGTGAAATACCTGCTCAGTTTGTCCTCCATATATATCTGATGTTAATCACTGCTATCGTATACAAGTGTATGTATATGATTATGTATGCAATAAAAGATGGAATAATCCTTAGGTAATTATGGATGAGTTTTAGTCTAGTGAAATACAGTTCCCTGGTACCTTTCCTTCGTGCTCTATAGAATGTAAAACAGGAAGATAATCTATAGATAGCGTTCATGTGTGGAGTATTCATAGAGGATATATTTTCAAGATGTCATAAACTAGGCATCATCTAGAGGTAGATCGTTATGGTGAAGTATGCATGTGCACGAACGTTCTTGGGTTTAAGTACGCCTGATGGTGCGGTGTTACATCCTTATTGTCACCGCCCAACATCCATCTTTCACATTCGTGCCCGTTTAAAAAGGCGAACAGCAGGGAGTCAACGGGCCGAATCAGTGGGCAGGCCTCTATAATAACCATAATGATTTAGCAGCGAGCTTTGATCAACAAACTTCCAACAAATTGTCGAGTTTCACATGAGCGCTTTCCTGGCCCACCGCGACACAAAAGGGTCCCGTTAGTAGAACGATTGGGCAATTACAGAGGGTGGGAGGAGTAAAGGGGGCTAGGCACGCGACTCCCCCATGAAGTGAGGTATGGGGGGGGGGGGGTAGGGTGAGCGAGGTACATTATGGAGCCCCCCCCCCCCCCCCGTCCCTGCACTACCAATCACACTGAATAACTAACTGCCAAGGAGCACCGGTTCCTCTTCTGGGTATATGGGCAGGATTTTGCAAGATTTGGGGGCGTATCGTTTGATATTGCAAAAGACATGGCATATTGACGTACACCTCTGAATATGAATGTGGCTTTTGTTACTATGAAGATAGAAATCTCACCAGAAACTCTACAATATAGCGGTGGTATCAGGTGGATAGATAGCAATACGTATCACAATTCCGTTATCGTATACACGCATACGGATAGCTGATACAGTACCTTGATCTAAGCACTGAAGCTTTGGCTATCGTGTCGAAAATAGTGATCCCGCTAGCGCTACGAGGATTTGTTTTGGTTCTGCGGTGTTGCCCGTCGAAGAACTAACTGCCCAAGGTCAAATCAGGATATAAGACAAAGAGGAACATGTATTTAAGTAATACGGCTAAGACTTTAACCGACGAGTCAGTGAATCAATCAAACTGGTCTTCAATTAGAGACTGCAAAGATTAACTAACAAATAAATATATATATATATATGTGACAGTACTGTTTTGAACAAGAATAGTGCTATTTGGAGTCGAAATCTCCCAACCGCAAAGTTAGAATCGTGAAAAGTTGATAAAAACTCACACCTCATAGATGTCAGTTTGCACCTTTTCCGTGGAAATCCACTCCTTCACTTTCAAAACATAAAATTCTTTTTGCTTGTGAATGTGTGAAAAGAAATATTATTAAGCTACAATCAAGCGAGAACAATGATTTATACTTCTCCACAAGCCCTCAGCTTTAAGCCATAGTCGAAACTGATGTTTTTGTCTCTCTGAGGCAGCAAATTCTACATGAACATAAATTCAGCCTTTTTTCCTGACCAAAGCTAACATCCCTGATACCAAATACCGTAGCATATGAATGTAAAGGAAACCATAATCGATATAACACATTCAGCTTTGTGTCTTTCTGTGTCTGAAATATCATTGCAGTTATCTTCAAGCTTCAAATGGAACCTAGATAGAAATATAACACACACCAAACATCTTCAGCAATCAGTACACATAGCTTTAGGTAAATACGCATGGGAAATATCTTTCGGATGGCTACCTTATTACCTACGATATCTATAAAAAAAATGATTCTGGTCGGATCCGCTTGGAGTTTCTCCCATATATAGGGACAGAGTGAACCAGACTTAGGCTTGGAGACTGAAGACCCACGAGAGTGAGAATCTCGTGGAGGGAAAAATTTCTTTGGAGGTCTACACTTAGATGTGCTTCTTCTCTTATGATATATTTCTAGCCATATTGAAAACATAATTTAGAACTAGTTTTCCGATATCTTTTCCTGAGAAATGGCAAAGAGATTGTAAAGGATTCGCTGGTATATATCCCATAAAGCCTTGTTGTGACGTCACATCCGGTTAGATCAGCGCTACCTGGCGGGCGCACGTGCATCGTCATGGTCCCTATCACGTGACTGGCACCAATTTCTTCCGGCGGCTCGTGCATCTGATTGGTTAGACAAGAATTACGCACGAAACTGTCCAGGACAAAGGCTGCATGTTCAAGACAGGTTCAGTTGTACATCGCTCGAATCCAAACTAATGTCCCAGTCACTATCCGTACAGGGTCAACAGAACAATGGATCGAATTTAGGGCATGGCACTTTTAATTACATTTGATGGTAGTGATGACTTGTTGGCGTAGATTAATGATATATTGATAACACATGTACATTACAGTGTGTCAGATATACAACCACGGCAGCTTTAAAGGAAAACAGTTAAAAGAAGGAAATTGATTAGATTGTTTTGGTTACGAGAAGGTCATGGGTAAGTAGACAAGTAGAGGAAATCAGGAGATATTCAATCAGCTATTTCTGATTGGGAATTTAAGATATTTCTGATTGGGAATTTATATTAAGATATGAGGAATATTTCATAATGTTCAATAATGCTAATATGTTCAGAAATTTAGGACTCCAAATCTTTATCTTTTCCGATTATTAGTAATACGAGAACGGTATTCTATATGCCTTCTTCCATTGAGATCTGTTCTATGAAACACACTAAAAATGGATTCTGAGAAGTAAAAACATGTAAACCATTGCCTTTTGGTGTAACATAAAAACTAATCTAAAATAAAACAGCATAGACTTCTCTGTTTCAGCAACAAACAATCAGGGAATGAAGTGAAGGTGTCAGGGATCTCTGAAATAAAACAAGAACTCACCTCAGAAGGGGAAAAAATCGTCCAACAATGTGTTCCACATTAAATATTCACCCACCAAAAAGAAGTGAGAGTTATGAAATATTGAAATAGCCCACAAAACAAACAAATGCAGTTGTTGTCTGTCGACAGTGAGGCGGAGATCCATTCGTCAGTGGTGGGTGTGTAGCGCGGGAGGTCGGGGCAGAGATTATCTGGTGTTCACTTCTGTCACTAGAGCCAGGCCGGGGGAACGTCTCCCGCCAGGAGGCCAGGGGGTCAACTTGTGTCTCCTACTTTCTCTGTCAACAGCTAAACTGCGCTGTGGTCATTCGTCTGTGATACTAACACCATCAGAGGCGGATTCGTAGGATGCCGATCGCCTGTTCAGTCATTAGTCTCTCGTTATGGGGAGGCAGAGTTTTGGCACTGATGACTTGGTGTGTATTGATTTGTGGTTCTGAGCTGCTCATTCTAATGTGTCTGCCACTCATATACCACAGTTAGACTGTTGGGTATATAAAGTATATCATGAACTCAATCCTGCTCCTTTCTGATGGTTGGTGGTCGATATACTGGCCAGATTGCTACTACATGCGATAGACCTTGGTTTTGGATCCTACCATGATTAAAGTGTGTTATAGATAACTGTATATAAATATCATGTAGTGAGTTATAGTAACAAAGTGGTGGCACAGTAGGTAATGAGATCCACGGGGATTGCAGGCTGCTTAGTTCCAGTTTCAAACCTACCCTAGTTAGAGCGTGGTCGCACATGCTATATAATTTGCCTAAAGGTTAGAGTGGCCACATATAGACTCCAAGCGATCTAAAAAATAACAAGCTGCTGGTTAAACTCGGCATGGAGAGTGCAGATAATACTGTCACATACACAGAGCGGCTGGTTAAACTCGGCATGGAGATTGCAGATAATACTGTCACATACACAGAGCTGCTGGTTAAACTCGGCATGGAGAGTGCAGATGATACTGTCACATACACAGGGTTGCTGGTTAAACTCGGCATGGAGAGTGCAGATAATACTGTCACATACACAGAGCTGCTGGTTAAACTCGGCATGGAGAGTGCAGATAATACTGTCACATACACAGAGCTGCTGGTTAAACTCGGCATGGAGAGTGCAGATAACACTGTCACATACACAGGGTTGCTGGTTAAACTCGGCATGGAGAGTGCAGATAATACTGTCACATACACAGAGCTGCTCTCCAAGCACCTCTGTGAGCAGCTCCAGTGAGTGCGGAAATGCGGCGAGCTGTTCGGCCCTCAAGTGTCTCCAGCGGCGATATTATGTGGCGCGTGGACGTCATATACCGCGGCGCCCGCCCCGCCCGCCGCTCGACTTGTATCGGTGCTGTATTTATATTAAATATTATTTACACACGCCAACCTAATAGACCTGCGTTTTTTCCTAGCACTGGGGAAGTGGGTCTTATGATACGCAGAAGCGCAGCACACACCAAAGGTCTGTAGATATAACCGCTATTATATAGTATACCACACTGTATTGAGCTAGATATTCTGAAACTATAGTAATACCTAAAAGAGAGAGAAAAGTTGGTCATAGGAGGGAAATGAAAGTGATACTTATGCCATCACAGGACTATCTCACTTTAAATGTGAATTCGCCATGCTCTATATCGTAGAGTATATATTGTCTGTTTAAACAATGACAAGATCTTACATAACTCAACCTGATCATTACACGTGCACCTTTTATCAGTGTTGATTGTGACGAAGCATTGAGCAGACATTTAAAGTATGTCACAGTCACACCTTTATTCCTACCCACCTGGGGTTCGTTGCTCCTTGAAATGTGGGAAAAGCGTTGCTGCCGTAATATCGGATCGTGTCGTGTGGTATCGTTATTTTTACGTGGTATCACTACTCTTTACAACACCACATTTTCAGTGATATAGGTGAAAGGTTCATTGGACTTTTAATTGAATATAGATGGCGATATATTTATGATACGATTCGCAAAGAATCTGGTTCAGAGAAATCCTTGAAATCAGGGTGGTTTTTTTTATAAAACACAGAAATATTGTCCTCACTATTTAAAAGTCTCAATAGAACCTATGTATGTCAATCCCATACTTGTTCCAGGAACCTCATATACCCGATTTCGCTATAAATATGTGCATTATTACTTTCCATGATCTTCAGGGTTTTCCCTGACAAGCTGCCAATAGATAATGCATGGATGAAAATCCCTGAAATCCCCGAAACCCATGCATTCTTACCATACAAACCACATTGAATGCATAGCTAACACCAGGAACCAGCTTCATACTACAATCTCCCATGCACATATTTTGTTTAACATCAATAGGACATGGAAGGTAGGGCTGTACTTGTATCGATAACTATCTAGTGGCGGTATAGTGGTAGGATAATGTAGTAGAGCGGGGTGGTGTGTGACATTGGTGGAATGCGAGTCGTAGTGAGACGAGCTTGGCAGCGCCGTGGAGGAGGTAGGTGTGTAGGGGCCGGGGGCGCGTAGCGGAGTTTACTTCACAGGCTCCCGGTTTGTTTGGCGCTGCCTGTCGCCCGTTCTGACTTACAGCGCCCGCCACCAACGCCACATAAACAAACTGACAACGGGCACGGAACGGGACGGGATGTAACGAAACGAGCCGCCGACCTGCGAGCCACCCCCGCCTCCAGAGAGCAGACAGTGACACAAGACAGGTGTGCGGCTGTGTGGGCCAGGAGGAGAGGGCCGGGGCGGGTACCTACAATCAGATAAGATAGATTAGCTTAACTGAGGGTGGAGGGGATGGAGGTACCGACATAGCGTGGGACTGGGATCGTAGTAGTTTGGGTGTGTCTCCCGTTTACCACGGTGTTATTAAATTAGATTTGAACTTTCTGGAATGTGATTCTTCAATGAGAACGGTTCAGCATTTGACCATCATATCTGTGACATCATGGCGGACCAATGCGAAGTGATGGAGGGGGTGGGGGGTGGGGGTGGGGGGGGGGGGGGTTGTGACTGTCCGGGTGTGACTGTGCGGCGGGTTTTAACAGGGATGTCAATTTTACTTGTTTCCGCGGAATTCCGTGTTTTCATTTTTGGAATAAGATATCCTTTTTTTCTTGTGTAAAATGAACATAACAATTAAAAAATACTCAAATCAACCATTCCCCAATTAACCTGCCTCCAGACCCATGTTCCGTATTGATAATGTTATTTGTATCTACTATATTTTAGGTCTTTTTGGTGTAAATATAGATCTGATGTCTAACCCTGTATTGCCAGGGAAATATTTCCTTGTTTTTTTCTGACCCCAACTGACATCCCTGTTTTAAGTGCTGGTTCCACCAACATGATGTATTTGCCGTGTTATATCTTGGTATGTTTTGTAACATCTTACATTGTCACGATATATCTTACCTCCTTTGCCGCGACACATAGTGCGTGATTGTGTGTGTATCTTATTCGCGATGATGTCTGTTTATTTTGGTGCTCCATCACCACAACACCTCACCATCTATTGCCGACATACCGCGGCATACCACGATCTATCGCGGCAAGAATGCGGTGTAGGTTCTTAACTGCACCGATGCATCGCGGCAAATATGCACACGATTATATGAAACCTAGCAAGATTTAGCAATAGAACCAAATCGTGACAAATCTCGCTATATCTTGTATGCTGGTGAAGAGCTCCTTTAGGGGTTCGACAACGCCATTTCATTGCCCGTCCAACTCCACTACAGTTTTAAAATGTTTGAAGATACTAACTAACAAGCCAACTGTAGTTATTGGAAGAGTGTAAACAATATGATGCTTACATATATCAGAGAGATAAGGGTAATATGATGCCATCGATTGATCCTGCTTCCCCAACCTTTCGTATTCTTTTGGAAGTCCTTTCGCACGCAGAACAAAAAGCACCTATTGCATTACATGTACATGTATATACTTTCCCCACTATAATAGGGACATTATAATCAGAAAAGAAAATACATGTATATAATGTAATTTCGAAGATTAATCACTCCCCTGATTCGAGGGTAAAGAAAATTGGCAATTTGATGGCAAATGCCATCAAAACTTTGTTCACAAGAGAACGTCTAATCAGATATTGTAAATCTGCTATATTTTACAAAGGAAATCTGAAACTTTGTTCCTGAGTAGGCAGGGCTATTATGTGATGTTCCCTGGGATGAGTATAATGGACGGATGGATTCCGATTTGAAAGTTTTCAAACTGCCAACCTTAAAAAGATATGTAATGATACCCGCATTGGCTGTATCATAACTCCAGTCTGTATGGACGCCATCGATTATAACATCGGCCATTGTGATTTTTAAAAAGGATAATTAGATAGATCAGGAGGACACCGGCTGAGAGTCGGTGGTCACAATATGCAATCGGGTAATGGGCTGTTGTGCAGCACGGGAAATGTGGAGGACTTTCAAGTGATCCTCTGCGGTGAAAGGCACTGATTGCAGCCCAAATTATCTACCATTGACGTTCCTACAAGAGACTTAGAAACATCAAAGCCGTCAAGCGCTGCCCGCCTATTTCCCGACGACTAAATGCAGCCCGCGCCGACTTTTTAGTCGCTGTTTGTCCCGCTATGGTTTGTTTGCTCCGCCCGCCCAGCGCGCCCCTTACAAAATGGCCGCTTGGAGAACGGATGAAGTGGGCATGCGCGAGCGTCTCAGTGGTAGCACCAATCAGCGGCCATTGTACATCGGGGCTTTGGGCTGGTGAGCGGCTCAGGCGGTGACACGGTTATGTTCGCGAGCTGCTCCTGGACAATCGGTATCAGCTCACTCTATATTGTGAATCTCATTCCTCCTCGGCAGTTTGATATCCTCCATTTCCCATTATTATATCAAATAAAATACAAAAATAAATCCGATCAGCCCCCCCAACTCCCCCTCGCTTTTCCCTTCCCTAATCTTACCCTCCTCAGGCCCTTTCTTCTGCCCCCGCAAATCGCCCACGTGAATAAAATCGCGACTATTTCGTAAGCTGATCGGCCCGTCCTGGTTTTTAGCCGGGGAAATTGCCTTGCACATTATTTGCTGAAAACCACAGGCAAACAAGCCAGCCATGTTAATATCTAAGAGAGATGGGGAACTGTCTGGCGGGGGTAGAGGGAGGGGCTAGGCCCTTAATTGTTTTTTTTCTCGCAAATTGGTCATCTGGAGTAAAGCGACTCGCGTCGTTATGGGCCTTTAAACTATTTGATTATAGACGAGAAGAAAATGACCAGGATTAGATTTTGTCTGCCTGGGTTTGAGTCACGAATGCGCGTTTGGAGTAATGACGGCTTCGTGCAAGGGATGGTCTCCCCGGGAAGGGGATCCATGTACCTTCAAAAAGTAAGATTCCTGCACGATGCACACGGGCCATAAAGGGTGTTGGAAAAGGAAATAGTTATTTCACTACTGGTCTCCATACGATGTGTCCTCATTATTATGAGAACCGTTCTGTTTTTGAGGATATTTTTGTGAACTCCAATCTAGGAAAAGGAAACGACGCTTATTGCAAATGATGACAATATCTAAGGTTGCAGATTGAGACGTTATTGTGGAAGTCCGCCGCTCTATCACATGTAACTATTTAAGCCCAGAGTTTGAATCCAGACAAATTATTTACATATATTTGAAATATGGCCCAGTTATGTGTAGGTAAATATATATATGCTGTTGAAGATTGCCAAGGAAAGTTGGAAACACTATTCTTCTCTTGATTTCTACATGGAAACTCTATTATCTAGAAGACTAGGTCAGTAACACATACACTAGGCGCTCCTCAAAAATAAGATACCAGATTCCATTAACTCCCCTTTTACTTAACAGTTTGCTTGGCTTTCTCACGAAATTTTGTTTCAAGTCAACATAAACGTTCCACTAGGGTACAACAAACCCAGTCTTATTTTATGACAAATCGTTTGAATGGTCCGGTCAAGATCCAACTCCAACCTAGACGGAGGTGTTAAACTTTAGTCGATTATTTAAAGACTGGACAGGGAAGAGCATTGAAGCCTCCCCTGGGGATCCTGGAGCTCGTTTGATAATCCAATATCCTACATGTAGACCCATTTCTGCATGCCATAGAGACCCGGGTACAATGTTGATCAACTTTATTCAACACTTATGAAAGACCTTATGGACGGCTAAGACTGTCCCAGCAAACAGACATAAATATCATCAAATGATAACCCTTGTATGAGGTACAGTAAAGGGTCTTCATTAACAATCCTAGATTATTAAACGGGCCCCTGTATACCTCTAGTGTAACAGGATGTACTAAGATTAACACCTTGATCTTTTTCTCCGGGCCCCATGACAAACACAGTAAGAAGTAGACGTCCTGACCGTCCCCTGCGCACTGTCAACATGGCCTGTTGACAGCTACATACACAATGATGGCCTTTGTTATGCTAACACAACCCAACTCACATTTGTCCTAAACAGAGGACACGAATTCAGGTCACAGGTACGAGCTGCTCCACTGAGAGTCTCTGGGGTCGCTCGCGGAGAATGGAAACCACATTTACCTTTCAAGTTTAAAGTATATACTATTCAATCATGTTATTTCATTCTTAACAGGCTTGGGGAAGGTTATATCGACTCCCTGTTTCCAAACTTCTCTCATCTATTTGGTGATTACTATTGTTTGTGGATAATGAAACTGGTTGATGATATGGCATAAACCATGTGCAGTATAGGGTGATTAGTATAGAGTTTTCTGGGTCTGAGATATGAGAAATCTATCAGGAAATCACCGGATGCGTTCTAGTATCTATTATATGTGTAATGCTAAGGGAATATTGATTAATTTTACCAGTTTTCCGTTCATGGTATTCAGCATTACAGAAAGGAAGTTAATGTTTTTGTTACTCGCTCTGCTACAAGTTTGTTACACAAACAAGTTATTTAGGTGACTTCCTAGCAGGGGAGACACTGTCCTATAGAAGGGGAATATATCTACATGTACAAATATTCACCTATTACCTTTTTCATTTCCACGTTAAATCAACTAGGTTGGATAGAGGATCTTTTGTTAAATATTCAGTATTTTGGTTGTACACAACGCCAATGCAGGTGAAATAAAAACAGAATACATGTACTTGATTTGTCAAAAGTGATAACGTGGCACTTGGATCTTACGTGCCCTTGACCTAAGTCAACTCTCGATGGAGTATATAACTGGAAGATTGAAAAAATCTGATGCGAATCAAAAACAAGTGGTACCTTGATGGGAAGCCCGACAGGGGGCGACACTGAGCGCACGGAGGTATTTCCACCGGAGCCTTCCCAGGGTTCCCTGCTCACCAGAGGTCGCGTCAACCACTGTGGAGGTCGCCATGGTAACAGACAAACAGACACAAGGTGATTTGTCATTGTAGAGTGCTGTATTACTCCACGTATCACACGAGGACAAACCGTAAACGAGGCAGTAGTCACCGATTTGTGATATTCTTATTATTCGTCTTCAACATGATTTTCAGAGAGTTTTTAACTTCTTCTTTTTTTGTTACAGCTTTTATATTGGGTAAAGAAATTTTACATGATTCCTGTATATCCGTTCTTTGTCGTAATACATTGGGCCCAATCGAGGGGCAAGAGCTTCAATTGACAAGGCAATTGGTTTTCATGCCTGTGCCTTCTGAAACATATAAAAACTCCATAAATGACGTCTTGATTTACGAGTCACCTATATCAAGTTATGGTACAAGTAGTGGTTTATGAGCAATAATCATTTAGGAAAATTAGACCATACCATATCATGATACAAATTCAACATTGGTGATGAAGGTTGACAGCCGTCCCCTGGGTGGAGTATATAACTTGACTGTTTAGATGTAAGGGTGCATGGGAGTGAAGAAAAAAACCCACTGGAGCAAGATGTGAAAGTGAGAGGTGTTTTGACAAGGCAGTGTGTCCCCGACAGCAGTGGCCTGACACGAAAAAGATTCTCAAGAAAAAAAGATATTCTCGAGAATTTGTAAACTATACTCGCCTATAGCGTGGAAATCCCGCTCATCAACAACCGTGATATATTATTGGATTTGGATACTTTATGATGCTATTGAATTCAATTGGTTACCAGTCTGGGATGTAGAAATGTTAATTCTGTTATTCCTGAGATAACTATATTCCCCGGGAATTTCTGTAGACGGTTAATTTTAGAATCACCCCACGTTTGCTGCCTTGTGGGGTTAGTGTACATCTGGTGGAAGCATCAGGCCAGACCTGTCCTTCCGTCACAGATTACACTAAATGCCGGACATAACTGAAAATTGGAATTATCCAAATAGAGTGCAAAGTGATCATAATCAACACCAAATTGATAAAAAAAACAACCCAGCAATATTTGTAGGATATAAAACAATATGAGACTTGTATCTTTAAGGGTATTTCTGCTAGTGTAGCCCTATTGTCGTCGAATTGATAGCTAGATATT
Source organism: Alentia gelatinosa (assembly GCA_950022655.1). Lineage (NCBI taxonomy): Eukaryota > Metazoa > Annelida > Polychaeta > Phyllodocida > Polynoidae > Alentia > Alentia gelatinosa. Next base: position 40,700,607 of record OX465592.1, read on the forward strand.
CGCGCATGCATGTTTTAAGGTACTTCTTGATATACAAAAGGCTGGAAGACCTGAGGGTATGACTGGAATCCAGGTGGCCATTACTCCCTCTCGTCTGTATGGTGAGTTGTGCAAGTCTGTCCTGACACAAGAAGTGACACCACAGTTCCCATGATCAAACCCAAATTCTCCTTACATCACCTAACCCGCCGTGCCCTTTGACCCCGGCCACGTGATCATTGCCACCAGATGGCGCCATTACCGGGCACACCTTTCACACCCCTGACACTGACCTCCGTGTCACTCTCCTCCCCTCCTCCCTGTCACTCTCCAAGCAGAATAGTCAGCGGGTCCCTGCAAGGTCGGGGGGCCTACTGTTCCTGCTGCCTCTCACACACGCGCACAAAAAAGCCCTTTTTTCACTCAAAGCCCTTTCCATTATACCGTGACCTGCACCTGCCCCACCCCCTTTGATATTAGGCACGTCCCTTGTAGTCCCGCAGGTGGGCCTGTGGTTGGGTCCATTCGGGGGCTCACAGGGGGTGGCCGGTGGAGGTGTTCACTCTTCCAGCGGCGTATAATTACCTCAATCATGTAGAGACGCCACCACAACAAAGTCCACCAGTTTCAGGGCACCTGAATTTTTTATCCCGGGGTAATATCTAATCACAGATATCGCTGTGAAGCAGGGATGGGTGTGTGGGCGGAGCAGGGATCCCTTTGCCGAACTACCTTCACCTTAACTCACCTCGAAGCAGGGACCGCTCCGGTAGGGTGAGAGGTGACTAGAGGGTGTATTATCATCACCACTGTCCCTCACAGAACCCTAAACAACGTAAGGAAATAAACAGAGAGAAGATGAATAAAGTATAGAGAGGTATGTGAGTAAGACAAAATATGTAAATAGTATGACGTATTTATAACGGTGTAGTAAATTGTAATATCATAGAGTGCCAAAATGAGCGGTTTGTGTTATTATTATATACCTCTGTGTGAATGGCTATGAAATACTGCCCGCTGCTAGGGGTGTAGTAATAATAATGTTCGTGCCCGCTGTGAATGTGACTTAATAAGTCATCAAAATGTTGTTTTTTCATCGATTTAAGGTATATAGTAATAAGCAAACGTCCTTACTGTGGGCGAAACGTTTCTCGTTCTCGGTCAGTCTTTGATTTCATACTGCCTTCCGCCTATGGCGTCAGGCAGTATGGAATCAAAAACTGACCTCGAACAGGAACCGTTTCGTCCACAGTGAGGACGTTTCCTAATAATACGACCCCCCTCCCCTACACACACACATACCCTTTGATCCACAGGATCCATACCTAAATCCTGGATCCAGAGAGTTGGGCATAATCTGGATCCAACATCAGTTTAAAAACAATGCCCCACTCCCCCTAACCTATACGTACACGCCCCCTTATCCCAGACGACAGCAACTACAATCACACCTTCCTGCTCCACTGCAGCCCCTGGAGGACCCTTTCACCTCTACCCCCACCTCTCCTCCAGGGTGAAAGTGGAGAGGGAGGAGGGGGGACCTCAACCCCGACCAACAGAGAGCAAGTAAGGCGGCTCTAATGTACCTCAACAATCCCGACAGGGCGGAATTTATGTCACCCTCCCCGCCTGACCTTGGCAGACGCCGCTAGTGTGCCCTGTCTCCACCAGGGGGCCCTTCGGTGAACTGCGCATGTGCAGCTAGGTCACTAGAGGAGCGTCTGTGGAAGTTTGTAGGTGTGTTTGTCGGCGGTAATGGCGGAATTTATGTTAAAATATATGTCGGGGATACATTTAGTGATGATATATTGTAATTAGAAAGCTTTATCAATACCAAAATGGCAACATTTCGCAAAAGAAGAAAATTTAATTTAATTTAATGCGTAGTTACATGGTATGTTTTGAGCTGAGAAGTACAGTGAATTTCCAACATTGCAGTTACCATACGGGAGTAAATAGTCAGTAATCTATATTTATCATTATATTTTATATCCACAAAGCACGTACGCACCAAGGGGGGGGGGGGGGGGAAATTCCGAAATTTTACGTATGCGCCTTCTTCGTTGTATTGCGTACAAGATTAAAAGAGGGGGTGGGGGTCAAAATTCTACGAATTTTTGGGTACATACTTCATGGATGGCCCCATATTTAATATGATATGAACAAGTAGGCGTGCTCCATACTTATACATATTAAAAGTATCTCCTCCGTTCCGCCCCAGCTATGGCCGGAATGCTACATGATGCTACCTACACAGTTGTGTGAACTGTAGGAGACATTATTATAACTGTACACGGAGGTATAATACCACTGCGCCCCCTGGTGCCACGGGCGTCGCGCTCTGTATATAGATGACGCGGGCCGGCGCCGGCGCCACGTCATAGATCAGGATGACGTTACGATGGGTTGTCATGGTAACCTGGTTACCTTGGTGACCGTGGGAACGGGGGATGAACGTGACACTACCCAGGTGATGGGGGCTGCTTAGAGGGGGGTGATAGAGACGGGGTGGTGCAGAGGGGCACGGAGGGTGCTACACCAGGACGGGGGATGATGATGCGGGACGGGGAGGGGAGGGAGAGAGTTGGGATGAACTGTGCGTGTGATCATGTAGAAACAACGTCAATAGTAGATATTATTATCACTGTAGGGGAGACATGGTCCTGATGCCTCCAGGAACGGACCAACGGGACTGTTTGTACAGTACACCGTCGTTATAATGGTCCACGCAAATATTAGTGATATTTCTATGTCTACCAACCATAGGTACTTGTCTCTTGAAACAAGAGTCCATCTGGTTCACATAAGTATGATCTGTTATTCCTATGTCGTATTCTATTGTTATGAGTTGTAAGTTCTAGCGGCACATTTTGTAGGACAAGATCATGTAGAGGTTCTATATCCAATAGTGTATAAATAATGGGTTCATTATTTAATTTGATGATAAGAAATGGTAATAATAAAAAAACTTTAACATTCCACTCATATTTGTAAACTTTACATAAATTAGGGACAGTGATAGAGCATTTGATTGAACAATGACATGCAATATAAGATACAGTTCATGTTAGATGAAAACTTAGGATGCCACAAAAATAGTCGTCCGGAGAAGGTCATTATAACAAAGTTTGACTGTATATCGGCAGTACACTATAACCGTACCCTCATCACAACGGGGCTTGGGTGTATACATAAGAAATAAAATACAGTCACACTGTGTTAAGCTATACGACAATCAATCATAACTAATGCGGTGTGTAACGATAGAAGCCCGTTTTGATGAACGCGTTTTTTGCATTCCGGGAGGAGGGGATATAAAGCTGTCGCGACAGTGGCGGGTACACAGGCGGATCTATAACAGTGATGTAAATGTAAATGGGGCCACCCGATAGCCACCACTGACGTCTTGTATCGTTTAGCTTTTACCTCCACATACAGCGACGAGACATGAAATATGTCAGTGTGGACGGCTGCGGCGGCGTCAGGCCGGTTGCCGTTGTGCTTTATTATGGCGTGATGGGTATTGGTAGGCGATTAAAGCAAGTCACATTAAATGCATTGTATATGGATATAAGACATTTAAATAGTTATATAGAACTGCATCGATAATCGTAAAAATTAACAATACTCCACCAGATTGGATGGGCCACGATCGTCATCGAGGCGAAGCCGAGTGGCGATTGCGGCCCATCCAAACGAGTGGAGTATTGTGTATTTTACGATTTGAGTGCGGTTCTGAATTTATCTCCCCCCCCCCCTTTCACTTACATCAATTAGCATCACAATATTAAAATAATTCAAATAACATCGCAAGTCCAGTTAGTTAAAAGCTTCTAACTTCATCTCATATTCACTCCGCCACGACTGTGGCGTAGTATTGTCACTTTACCGGGGTGATCGTTGAGAATTTTTACTAACGTTATTCCTAAGGGTAAGCTTGTACAAGGGGTGAAGTGATACAAAAGCTTTTGTGCAACATAACCAATGCAAGTTTATGTTATGATATTATGATCATAGTAAATAGTAGTCGTTTTGTCGACTTTTACTTTCTCCCGTATTCTACAGGTTTAACAATTTTGACATTCTTGTAGCACTTAAAGAAAAAGTGACAAACATTAGAAGAAAAGAGAATGCGATTCTAAAAAGCAAGAAAAGTGAAACTGGCAGCTGTTCGGAGGTCATGTTGTTTATGATGCATTGATAAAGTATATTTCTATACCTTTTACTTCGTCTCGTTTGATGCCCGCCGGCTAAATATTCTTAGTATTACACTGAAAAGAAAGTACGCGGATAAAAAAATTCAATACTACAAAAAGGAACATAAGATATAATACCAAGAAGACATATTCTTTTTCCCCTTTTTTTTTTTTTATCAAGAAATGATTCTTTCACCTCAGCCAAGCATAGGTACTCGTCTCTTTAAAAAAGAGTCGATCATCCATAGATCCATGTTCATCAGAATTTAGACATTTTTTATTTTCAACATTGTAACATTTTAATAGGGAATAACTATCAAATATCTTTTGGCACTCCATGATAGCTTGCATTCCACTCCTGACATAACATGTCTGTTTGCTACAAAGAAAACAGACTTCTTGGAGTTTACCTTTCCCGTCACGCATGGCTGGCTGAGCTTTAACCGTTGCGCCCTATGGTTGGCCTTTTTCATATTTAAAAAAATACAAAATCACGGTGCCCAAAGTGAAAGGTGGTGCTGGGGAACAAAGCTATTTGCACCTATTCAGAGGGTCTTCAACGTGCGCGGTCAAGCGTGGCGACTGCTGACGATGACAGACAGCGCAATCCGCGCGGAACCAGCGCGCACACATCGCGTTGTCTCGGGGCACGCCGGCGACCAGCGCCCAGCACCACATGGTAAAATGTCGTCTGCATCTGGCGTCTTCTTAATAACAGTAATACCCCAAAACCCCGGGTATGACCTTACCCCCTGAAACCCCCTGAACCCCCTCCCCGTCCCGTAACACCCACCACCACCTCTACCCCGACCCCTAAACGCTACCATTGTCAGAGCAACTCTTTGATTTTTTTAGCAGGGGTTCAGGGGGCTCGCGTGGCCCCCCTCACAATAGAGGATGATAAATGAGGATTTTTTTGTAAAGACATGGGGTGTTTAGGGGGCGTGGTCCTAGGCTGGGATTTCTGACTAGAGGGTAGGGTGTGTGTGTGTGTGTGTGGGGGGGGGGGGGGGGGGTGAGGACCTCTGTCCTAATGTACGCGTGCAGTATGGGTCTTCATTATTGTAGGCGGGGTCGTTGTTTAGGGTGGGGGTTGTTACAGCCCCCTACCCCTACCCACTCTAGTCCAGGTACCGCCTACCTTGGTGTGGGAACAGACCGGCACAGACCGTCACAGACCGTCACAGACCGCAGCGTCTGCCGTGTATTTATACCCAGCCTTCACCAGGCACGTGCCGGGACCGCAAACTGGCCGCCATTAGCTTTTTACCCTGAATTTCAGCCTTGATTACGGACGAGGAGCGTAAAATTGACAGATATAATGAAAGGCTGGATGTGAACCATAAAATAGTGAGGTCTGGTGAAAATCGTTAAATATTTCATATTCCGTGCACACTAAATTTATCAACTATGCAGGTATATACGGCTGATTGTCTTTGTACGTAAAATACTTGGTAAAATTATTGATCCGATTTGTCCCTCTGCCGTCGGCATTGAGATTTATCTGATCAATAATTTTTCCGTATATTTTTACGTACGAAGGCAGTAAGCCTGTTTTGGTATTATTGTTAGTGATGTTGGATGATGATGCCCGGAAGTGCCGCGAATATTCTGTACATTATACATATCAAGGTAACACAAGGACGACACTTTGCCTATATTCAAGATAACATTTTACAATATACCCATGCCGCATATACTGTAAATACGCACCGTTTCGCCATATAAAGTAAAAAAACTGTACGGACCCCTGGTCCGTACACTAAAATACGGACCACCTTGCCAAACACGTTTATTAGGATATTGGTTGTAAAGCTAAATGAAATTAATGATTTTTAAAAAGATTTGGGGTATATAGTAAATATATAACATCCAACCATGCAGTACAATTCACAGAACTCGATGCTATTTTACAGTTTGCACGGAACTCGGCGTATCATTACAGCACGGTCACGACGTTCTATATAAATACTTATATAGAACGTCCTGACTATGCCGTACAATTCACAGAACGAGATGTTAATTTACGGTTTGTACGGACCGAGGCATTTATGCCGAGTTCCGTACAAACGGTAAATTATCATCGAGTTCTGTGACATGTACAAGCATGGTTGGACGTTATATATTTACTATATAGCCGAAATTTAAAAAAAAAAAAATTTCATTTTTCTTAACAACCAAAATTTCAATAAATGTGTATGGCTAGGTGGTCCGTATTTTAGTGTACTGACCAGTGGTCCGTACAATAATTTTACGTCATATGCCAAAACGGTGCGTATTTACAGTATATACAGCATGGGTATATAGTAATTATCATATCAAAACATTTATTTGCATTCATAATGTACTGTTCTGCTTGGAGGAACGAGATAGCACTGTCGAACGCAGTAAATGATAAAAAAAGATAGAAGAAGCATAAAACTGATAGTTTGTGTGTTTTCTTTGCTCCGCAGATGAGAACCCGCTAGACACAACGTCCAAACTGGCCGTAGATGTTCCACTACAAGAACCTGACGACGATGACGTCACAGAACCGGAAACGGACAGTTGTCAAGGCGACAAGGCGAGCCGCGGTAGTGTGCACGGTGACGTGAGCGTTCAGGGTGACGTCAGTGATACTGAGACGTCGCAGAAATCGTCACCAAATGACGTCAGTGATAAAGACGTGGACAAAGGAGATGACGTCACACCTGTGATAACGCCTCAAGGTGACGTCACGAGTGAAGTGGAGCCGGACGTCAAGGATAAAGCCATGGCAGGTTTAGGTAAGTCGGCCATTTAAAGAATTGATTGAATGTTCACAGATTGAGAATGGTCAATGTTGCATTCGATCTTGGCACCGAGTCCTACTCAATCATTCGTTTGATAGTAGCCACAGTAATTTCCTCAACATATGAAGTTATTTTCTTGCTTCTTGATAGTAAATTACCGGTTTTGTTCCTTATTCTTTACTTTTTTCCTTATTTTCAGATTATCGACTGGGTTTATAAAATATGATCGTCATTATATTCATTCATGGAATGAATAGCAAGAAGTATTAGGTGTATTTACCTTATCTGTTGAGGAGCAATCCATAAAGAACGTATGCAGAATTTCTGAAATTTTTGACCCCCACCTCACCCCTCTGAGTGGGTACGTACTTATGGATTGCCCCTTATTAATCTTATTGTAAACGTTTTGTGTACAGTATTAGATCAATAGCTATTGACAAAACATCAAAATTGTTATTATTAGTACCCAAGTAAAAACTGTGAGGATGACTCATACCGGCAATGTTTCTGACTACCTTTACAGTCTAGATAAAGAAATGGTAAAAAGAAAATTGTTATTGCTAACAGTCAGGTTCTTACTGGCGCTAGGGACTACTTTCTTCGTAGCCCTAGTGCAACTGGGAGATAGCACCGCGTAGTAATCAGTCAGGTTCACCATCAGGTTCACTGAGTAAATCGGTCCGTTTCTACCCGCCTCCAATACTGAATTTAAAACGCTAGCTTTCGGGAGCTAATTTTACTCGTCCGTGTTTGACCCATGTTAACTTGCTGGTGATTGGTTGGTATTTATAGCCGAGCCCTCACCTGGTTGCCATGCCAACCGTACGGCGGGAGGTCTGACTGAGGACGACAGGATCCAGGAGTTACTCAACCGTAGCGACACTGCCGTCATCTTCCCCGAACCAGTCAGTGACCATGACGACGATAGCCATGGCAACCAGGACACCAACAGCACCTCCAAACAAAACGGCGTCCTTAGCAACAGTAGTGACGTCCATAGCAACCACAACGACGACGCCGATAGTGAAGGTAAGTGACGTATATCTTTATCTTCGGTTATCAAGGCTTTGGTTTAAGTTGAAGTTTCATTCACGCACGACGTGTGAATTTCTATATCATGATGCATCATTTTTCATTTTTTATATTATGGCTGTCTATCATGATGCATCATTTTTCATTTTTTATATTATGGCTGTATACATTGGTGAGTAGTACGATCCTATGAGGCTACTACATGAACGTCACTATATCAGAGGCCAATCCTTCTCATACTTGGTCTATGTGGTGTGGGAAGTAAAGGAACTCTCACCTTGGTAAATGTGTAGGGGTGAGATTTCTACCTATATTCATCTCATAGATTCGGTCGAACTCAAAGTAAGTCCAAAAAACATATTGGACATTAAACTACCCAAACAAACAAACAAACTCTGTCACACGCGAATTATCTACCGTTTGTGTGAAAGGGAATGATTTCACAAACTTTAGTATTAAGTAAAAAATCAGTAGACACAAAATAGTCAAAATATTTACTGGATCAGGATATATTTATTGTAAAAGGATTATCATTAGATCCTATAGCGTGTAGGTTAATGGCCACTTTAACAAAATATAAATGTTGCAAAACACACGGAGAACAGTAAAGAGTAAAATCATACCCTTTGATGGGACGGCCACACTCAGATTGACCAATCAGCATTCAGGTAAGAGGAAGCAGGGAGACTCCATGAGAACAATGGCGGTAAACGCAGTGTGTTGTGATATGATTTATAGGATTAGCCGACATTAGCCGTAGGTGCTCATATGCGCTGACAATGACGTAGTAGGAGGGTAGTGGTCGTCAGTCTCACTCAGTCCCCCGCCAAGTGACGAGTATCCGAAATGTCCAGATCGTTCTGAAAATAATAAAATATGAAAATTCGGCAGTATTTACATACTGACAGCACCTGCTTACATCCCAATCAAGTGCCTAGCAGTGTAAGGTTATATATGTGATAGGCAGTGTGAGGCCATATCTGTGTTTCACTCCCACAGTCACTAGAACACAGTCACTAGAAAGTGATGTGAATGATGCTAAGGATATTGAAAATATCTCAACCAATCTAGAAATACTAAAACTAACAGATTCACTAAGAAAAGCGAACACAAGCACATATATATGTTCGTGGTCAAAATAATGTTAGAAATACTTCCTTTTTTAAGAAGTTTTCGACTCTTTTGTCAGTCCAGACTTTCACCCCTGCTCATCAATCAGTGGTAAAAAGCACTGGACTCGTAATTCCAGGGTTGCCGGATTTGTGGGTTTGAGTCCCATTGCAGCCACTTTTCTCCTTCACCCCTAGTAGTGGCAGATTTACTGTTTTATCAAAGGCCAATCCTTCTCATACTATGTCTATGTGATGTGGGAAGTAGAAGAACTCTCACCTCAATAAATGTGTAGTAAATGTCAGATTTCTACCTAAATTCATCTCATAGATTCAGTCAAACCCAAAGTAAATCGAAAAGAGAATATTGGACAACTGTATATCTTTATCTGTATACCTGTGGTCAGTCTTCACACCTCACCTGGCGTGACGTCATCACATGGTGCCCGTGACGTTTATCACGCTTATCGTGACGTCCACACGTCACACACACTGCCAGTCCGTGACAGTCCTGTGTCACGAGTCTGTCATGGCGTTCTCACGGCAACATGAGGTCAGCCCTCCGATCCCGCCATGTCCAGAAGGAGGCTAGTCACGTGGGTGGTCCGCTCAGTCTCCTAGCAGATGTTTGGTTTATAATCCTATACAATAACCCTAGTCAGATTGCGTATGGAGACAGTCTTGGCTTGCTGCGCTGGGTTTTAATGGAGCGAAGCCTTACGTGAATGATACATGTTGTTCATGAAGAAAATAATAAAAATTTAATGGGAATAAAAGAAGATTGAGAACACTTGGCAAATGTTGACTTGACATCAGCGCCTGCATTATGTGCAGGTGAGAAGGTGATGTCATTGCGGTTTTAGTGAATATATATCACGTGAAATGCGAGTCACACCTTTTTATCACCCAAAACCAGTACTACACACATGTAAGCCTTGAGCTTTAGTGACAGAATAGTTCATTCAAACAACATATATTCTGTACGTATGTTAAATGAAGGGAAACCATAGGGTAATTTCGTGCTTCTGGGGTACTTCGATCAATAAATGAAGTTGATAAATAAAATCACTAGTAAGGGCAGCAATTCTCTAAATGTTGCTGAAATTCCTTACTGCCGACTGCCCTCCAGTAAAGTGCCTGCGGGGTCGGGACGTATTTATGGCATCAAAACACCTCGAATGGCCATCCCATCGGGCTCAGTAACCACGTTTTCTCTTATCTATGATTTTCAGCCAAGCCCGTCAAAAGGGCGAAGAGGGACAGATAACACGACAAAAGTCCATACAACAATACAAGCTATTATCTAAGTTTTAGCAATGTAACTCTATTAGTACATATGTCACCAATATGTATGTTTATGTATAGTGGTTATTACCCCAGTCGTCCAACTTGGACTTCTCATCTGAGTGAAATATAACACGAAGCATTTGGTCATTGCCCCCTCACACAGGCATCGTATGCAGAGATAGAGTCAGTTTCTTGGGAGATGAGATCTGACACGGATATATATCTCGGAGTGGATATGATGAGGTATACACCCTGAGGGTGGTATATAACCTGAGCTGCACTTTTGACTTGGCTTGGACTAGGAATAAATACATAAGTATGGTGAGAGGTAAAACATTATCCTGTTCGTTACGTTCTCAGAACGTCTGACATGCCGCTGCCAGGTGATGCCAATAGTGTTTACATCAAAGGGGGTGAATGTTCAATCCTAAAATGGGCCTTTGTCACTCCAGTTTCTCAGTAACTAAAGATATTCAATTTTGGTCTCTTTGTTAAAGATACACAGAAAGGTCATCAAGTGGTGAAATCATCCTATTTACTGATAACTGGCCAGTCAGAAAATGTTACCGAACTTTCGCAGACGATAAATATAGTAGTACCAAAATAGTATTGATCGTGCCATAGTCGAATATGAATTCTTCGTCTGAAGTCACGAGCTTTACTACCGAAGCCACGAAATTATATACCAATTTGTGTCCTAAGAAAGTGTCGGGACATACGTCTGCACGTTTGGCAGGTGAGATGAAAACATTAATTTATTCGGAAGATATTTCATCTTTTATTATGTATCTATTATTGTGTATTTCGTGAGATTTCCGTTACTTGTTGTCGAGCGGTTTCGACTGTTATTCCTCCAAATTTAAAGTAGGAAGAGAGACTCATTATAAATTGGGAACATGTGCCATATAATGAATGTACAACTTGGAGTGAGGTGCAGTCTCATGTTGTAGAAAGTAGTTATAGTGAAGATATGATGGGTGGGCAGATCTCCATGAATGAAAGCAAGTCATGACTGAAATAATATTCTCACTCTGGACCCCAAAATAGTCCCCCCCCCCCCCCCACCCCCTTCCCTGGTCGTTTTGTCGCATTGCCAGCGGTAACGGTGGCATGGTGAGGTTTGCCTAGCAACTTGCCACCGGATCATAAAATGGCGGCCAGGTGGAAGGTTAAATCTACTCAAGGTCAAAACAGTCAGCGGAAGGTCACGTGAGTGTGGTGCACACGTGACCTCTATAATAAATACGCTGCCGGCAGATGTGGTGACAGTGACTGATGGAACTGCAGGTATTACTGGTCTTAAACCCACCTCTGCCAACTCCCAGTTTTATCACATTTATCACAAATCTGAGAAAAAAAAAGCTGATGGTTATATTTTTGTGTGAGCTGAATCTCGGGAATATTTCTGAACGTGGAATGAAATTCAGACGGGAAGAGGAGTGTGGGATGAGAAATTGGGTTGTCAGGGGTATGCCTTATTTGACTTTTTTGGTGCCGCCCCAGGAACAATATCGTTGAATATTCATAGGGTCCGGGTCTGGTGCAGACTAATAAACTTGGCGCCGTAACGACTTGCGATGCCGGCCTTGTTTGGGCCAGACTCAGGTAGGCTTTCATAGGCTACCTCCTCTCCGATATTGAAAAAGCTGCATTTCGTGTATTAAATGTAGGCTGGTTCTTTTATCATTTATGGTGAGTTTATAAATTCCACCCTCCTTCTCATGGTTAGAGATTTTAAGACTATTTCTACCTCCATTGGTTCTTCCTAGTAAATATATTTAGCGACAAGTGGAAGATTAACTTGATGATGAATATAAGTGCAAAACTAATATATTGACTGTAATTTACGGATTTCAATGAATCATAATGTCTTCTCCTATAAATGTATCAACCATATGCCACTCATACGTGTATATATAATATATAGACTCATTCAGCCGCTCATCGAAGTGAGTATGGAGAAACTCTTCAACGTAAAACACATTTTGTATAGAATGCATTACATATGGGTTTGGTAAGTATCATACATTTACCATCAATGGTATATCCATTACTGTGATCATGAAAACCATTCAAAAATACATTTGAAAAATAATGTCTGCTGAGGTATTCTTTCTTTAAAAAAAAATATGCATAGCAGTTTTCAAAAAAGAAACTACCATTAATAACCCATAGACGCAAACAAAATTAGAATACTGGTTTTGCTTTTCGGCAAATGCACATGTTTCGCCGGAAGTGTAACGAGAAATTGATTAAAGACCTGATAGCGTTTCTTGCAGCGGTGATGAATGGAAATATTAGGCAGGGATGAAGAAGAGGTGATGAGCTCTGAGCCGGCGGTGTGCTGTGCAGGTCGGCGTGGCGGGAAGCGTGTTCATGTTACGGGCAGACGACACCTGTGTGTGGGAGCTGGGACGCAAACCCTTCACATACACTGCCATACCTATTGTCCTGTAGGAGAGAACCATGATCTCACTCCTGGTATTTTTGTCCCATAGGCTTAACATAAGGAAAGTATTGCGGTCCGTTCGCCATGGTCTGTGTCCTGTGTCGCGTCCATTCATTTAGTGTGTATAGGGGTGAGATAAATACAGAAAGCAACTCGTGGGTCGTGGTTTCAAACCCCGGTCGGGTCATACCAAAGACTTACACAAAAATGGTACCCACTGCCCATTCGGTTTAACACCCGCCATTAGAATGAGGAGTAGGGGAAAAGGCCCGAGTGGAAGAACGGCTCTATAGCCGAATTCGGTGATTGTGAACACACAATATTCCCTAATAAAAATTGCCAAAAAAACCAACAAAAAAACAAACTCATTTTGGTCAAAGTGATTGTTCTCCGACTCGTTTGAACACTATACGATAGTCACCCAGCTGTCATATCACTCCACGTCAAACTCGTGGAGAATGACAACTTTGACCAATACTTGTTGGTTTCTTCTTTATGGTACGACGATCATATGCAAATGGTTACGTTGCCAGGAGGAAAATATGTTTTCAGATTAACAAGCGTTTACTTATCAAATCACGTGAACGAATGTCTCACACTTACAGTACCGATTCTGTTCGTCACAGGGTGACGAACTTTGAAAAATACTACTCTCTGTACCACGTGATTTGTTGAGAGAGTAATGAAATCACGTTGTTGTTTTGGTCGAGAGTACAAACCTCGTTCTTCGAACTCGGTTCGCATTTCCGGCACAAAACAACACGGAACAAATTTCATTCAGCCACCCTAACCATGTTTCCATATGTTGTAACGTTATCGTTTTAGAAATAGTTGATAAACAAAATGAGGAATATTCAATCCAATAATAATCTGTAATCGGGATATCCAATAGAAAATCGTGATTGGGATATATCGGTGACCATATTAAAAAGGACCGGAAAACAGTGGTGCTTGACATTCAGTGTGACACTAGCTGTTGGCGGGAGATGACATCCCTGTGCTTATTTACCTGTATATCCTGCCCTGTTAGGTATTAAGGGCATTTACTACTACTTTATGGTTATATTTTTGCTTCTCGTTCTGGTGGTGAGTAATGGCGGTCGCGCGGTGCACGCCGGGACCTCGTCACGTGGGCGTGTAGGGTGGGAGGGGGGGGGGGGGTAGCGGCGAGCTGCTCCAAAATGAGCCTGGAATATTCACCTATCCTTGTTCCAATATCTCATTTCCCGCCTGCCCCCACGCCAAGGTATTACCGCCACCCAATTCTCTATCTGCTTATTTCCGAAGGTAAACGTTCTGCTCGGTCCGACTCGGGAGTGACTCCGAGTGGCTCTGAGCCGCTCGCGCACCCACTCACTCAGCCCGTTACTACGACTGCAGCCGCCCCGTATATATACATGTATACGAGGGGCTTTGATATGGCGGCGTGCGTGCCATATCCAGATAATGTCATAATTCTCTCTCGCTGCAAGTGGCCTACGCTAGATGGCGTAAATTATTCATGCGCTGGTAGGCCGGTAGAGGCGCGCACGTCAGAAGTGGGGGCAGCCATCGGCGCCGACCATCTACTGTTACAATGTATCGGAGCGACGCGGAAAGCCGACACCTTCGATCCCATCACAAGGAAATAGACATGTCAACGATGTCAAAAGCCACGACAAATCCCACGCCAGATAGGCAAATACTTGATAGACCTGGCGGCCGAAGCCCGTCCGGCGATGGGTGTGAGAGCGGGAGGGTGTGGTGTGGTGCGTGGTGGTGGGTGTAGGGTGGTCGTTGTGTTTGTACTGATTGGCTGGAGGTAGGTAGGTTGTGCGGCTGATGTCCTTTGGCGGGCGCGAGGTGGGATGATGGGTGTAGGTGTAGTCGTGGTGTGGTGATTGGCCGGATGATATTGGTAGTGGGATAGGTTGGGTGGAGGTGCTTTGATTGGTGAGGTTAACTATTGGCCCCTTAGAAGTACTGTTGAGGCAGGAGATGTGGTGGTGTTTTGATGATTGCCTTGGGGAGGTAGTTTGATGTCAAGTGTGAGCTGGGGTGAGGTGTTTGCTTCGCAGGGTGTATGTATGAGAGCTGTTAGGTTATTGGCTGAATAGATGTAGTTTTTAGGATCTCAATGGTAAAGAGACCGCTTTGCTATTGGCTTGGTTGAGGAAGGTGATAAGGAGGATGTAGGGAGAGTTGAGGGTTGATAGGTTGTGGGTGATGCTAAATATAGGTTGAATGGCTGTTGATGCTGCTGACTTGTAGTCTGGGGTTTGGTGAGATTTGAAGGGGGTTTGCAGCTGCAACAATGATTTACTCCAAAGCGGGATTCACACGATGGATCCATGTACATCAAAGGCCGTTTGTCTGAAACAAATCCTGCTGGGATTCTGTACTTGTGCAAAATGTCTTCTCTATATTGTAGGGTTCCATTTCCCCTGCAATTGTTGGCGACATTTACCCCTAAAAAGGAAGAGAATCTCATGAGATTTTGAACCCTGTGAGGTACATTAATCACACCGTGTGAATTCCACTTTAGCTAGCTGAGGTAACAGGGAGTAAAGACAGGTGAAAACTAGTGGAAAGGTGAAGGTGTAAAATAAAGAGATACAAAATAGATATTGTGCAATACATAGATGTCAGTTTTCCTCTTTTCTAAGGAAATCCTCGTTTTCATTTTCAGTTTATAAAATTCATTTTTCTTTTGTAAAACAAAGATAAAATGAATTGGGCCTCATTCACGCCAATAAACAGTGGTTGAAACCTCCCCATGCAGCCCAGATGCATTTCATGGCCAATAACGATGGGTTTTCCATGTTTTCTCAGTCTCTCTAAGACAGTGAATTCCACATGAAAATTTTTTCCTAATTTTTTCATGACCCGAACTGACATCCCTTACAATAGGCAATGGGAAAGGTAGTTAATGTATATTTCTTGTTGTTTTAAAATATTTTATTTATGTTGAATCAATGCTGAGCTTCTTGTGAAACTGGTTTTCTTACGCTACCAGTTAGGCGTGATTTAGAAGTGCATATAATTTCATAGTCACAGACTGATGGTAAGGCCTGGCGTCCACCTACTACGATAGAAATTTAGACCTACCGATATGGCACCGATACAAAAACCAAATACGGGAAACATATCGGGAAGGTGCAAAATCATAGACATATGTCTGGACATGCCAATCCACCATGCATTGTATGGGGTTCTTATCGGTTTCTAATCGTAGAAACGTGGTCAACTGCCCCGATATTAGGTGATCTACCAACACGATTTTGTTTTTTTATTGGGAGGTGCATCGTAGACCATATCGGAGACATATCGTAGTAGGTGGACGTCGGGCCTTAGAAAGTGCAGGGTGTAGATGTGTAGATAACAGGAATCAGAGTTGTGCATGTTGGGGGTGGGAGGGACAGATAGGTGAAGACACCACCACCCTCCCCCTCTGGTCACACGCTGACACCGCAGTCCGTGTGAGGACGGTCATTGTCATGCATTAACACTGACACTGCCGTACTACACTGGCGTCAGGTAGTACCGCGCGCCTGTGCCACCCCCGCGCCCTGACCACTGATAACATGGCCCCCGGTCACGTGACGGAGATGACGTCACACGTCTGACCACGTGACCGCCAGACTTGTACAGTTTACGGAATAATTAAAATAGTTTTGTAGTTTGATGAAAGTGACGACTGCTGATTAGGTTGCCCAGTTTATCCAGTGGTAAGCAGGTCGAATCTAATCTGGTATCAAGAAGTTGTTAACCTAGTGGACTTAAAGGATGGTCTTTCGGATGCTTACTTTGTAATTTTACAGTGCAGAGGGAAGAGTTTGCACTGAGTGACCTACGAAAAATACCTACAGTCATGGGTAGAGGTCTGCTCCAGTCCCAACAACAACCTCACACCACCTACCCCATCATATCACATCTCACCACCTCACACCACCCCACCTCACACCACCTACCTCACACCACCTGCCCCATCATATCACATCACCTCTCACACCTCACCCCACCCCACCTCACACCACCTCACACCACACCACCTCACCTCACACCACCTACCTCATCACATCACATCACATGTCACACCTCACTTCACACCACCTCACACCACCCCACCTCACACCACCTACCTCACACCACCTGTCCCATCATATCATATCACCTCTCACACCTCTCACACCTCACCTCACTTCACCTCACACCACCTCACCTCACACCTCTCACACCTCACACCACCTACCCCATCATATCACATCACCTCTCACACCTCACCCCACCCCACCCCACCTCACCTCACGCCACCTCACCTCACACCAACTTCCCCATCATGTCACACCACCTCTCACACCTCACACCTCTCACACCTCACACCTCTCACACCTCACACCACCTACCCCATCATATCACATCACCTCTCACACCTCACCACCCCACACCACACCACCTCACCTCACACACCTCACACCTCTCACACCTCACACCACCTAACCCATCATATCGCAACACCTCTCACACCTCACCCCACCTCACCCCACTCCACCTACCCCATCATATCACAACACCTCTCACACCTCACCCGTCCTCCCGCACCAACTCCACACCTTTTTATCTCTTTGAGTTGGTCTCACAGTAATCCCCGCTCTGAATGAGCTGCTCTCGCTGAATCCCTCCCTCACACTGATCCCTTTCCCCTCCCAACTCTGAGCAAACTTTAATTACGGGGCGGGGCGGTGGGACCCACGCCATGTCGGCAAATTTCGGCGGCGCTCGGGTTTCGTCGCGCGTCCCCACACAAAGGTAGGCGAAATAATTGGGTGTCATGGCGCTGACCGATCGTCGGAAACGAGCTAAGTGACAGAGTCGCGGGCGCCGGGGACGCGCGGGGGACGCTCGGCCAACGCGCCGGATGCGGGCAAATTGAGCGCCCAAAGATTTGGAGTAGTCCTCGCGACTGGGCGGATTCTTGTGGGAGTGGGATTCGGGTGTCATTACGTCCAGCGCCAAAAGTGAACACGGGATGATTCGCAGAACAAAGCAGCGGCGCGAGATCTGAGACCGCGCCGCGAGACCACGCGAGACCTGGGCGATAAATGGGCGCTGGAAATTGGCGTTATTAAAGGATACTCGTCGCGGGGGTTTCTCTTGGTTGAGACGGCCGCAGAACTGCACCGAAAAGAGACTTTTGTGGGCGGCAAATTATCCCATAATTCGAAACTGTGTTTGGTTTAATTTGGAGTCCTTTTCACGGGCCCGCCGACTGGCATTAATGCGGCAACGAACGCCAATGAGTCTCGGCGGGCTTTGAGACGCCAGGGATGGCGCCAGAGAAAATTGCCCCAACGAATGTTGTCCCACGTGTGACGTTATTTCACGAGGCCAGAACGAGGCTGAGTTATCTGACTGAGCAACTCGGAACGACAGGCGAGCAGCTTAAAAGGGATGGAAGATGTAATAGTGGAATTAATACCAAAAGAAGAAGTAGCGGTAGATCTAAATATGTCATAAAAGGAAAATACAAGGACAAGGAGAGAGGAGATGAAACGTGATGGTAATACGTGTCTAGAAAGTGGTGTGAATTTAAAGCTACCTTTCCTGATGCTGGTTTAAGGGTGGATTAATGAAGGAAGCATCGAGTTTCATACCGTTTTATGCCAGTGCATGTAACTCTCTTTTTGTACTGGTTTTATATGCATGTGAATTGTATGTGTGTTCTGTAGGAGGGGAATCAGCCCTTGTGGGCGTATACCCCACATGCACACTAGCCTTGTGTCGGGGGGTAAGTACTTCCACCCCGGCCCCTCACGGGAGTACCCGCCGGGTGATACGGTATCGGGTGATACCGTCTCCGTCTCTACACCTCCCGTCGCTTTTATAAACCACCCCTATTGTCAGCCCCTATGAATACATACTGCGCCGCTCCTCTCCACACACACGCAGCACACTGCGGCGCTGGGGCGTCCCGAGCGGCTCGCTCCTGCTCGCCAGTCCACATCCGGTCTGATGAGCAGCTCAAAAAACGCCTTAATGACAAATCTGAGTCATTAAAGAGATAGGAAGACGAAGGGCCCTGCGCCCACGCCGAAATGAGTTCATTATAATTCCGATCATACGGGCCCAGGAGAGGAGGTGACAACCATATTTCATTTTGCGCGGCGGGCCGGGGGTTATCGCCGGCCGGGAGGCATGTCCGCGGCCACGATTCCACCTGATATAGAAGCACGCCACCGTCCGCCGGGACCCGCCAATTCCCTGATTATCATTCATATCGCTGCGAGGTGGGCAGCACGCCAGCGGGTCGTGAGAGGTGGGTGGTGGGCAGAGGGTGGCAGGTGGTGGAGAGTGAGTGGTGGGTGGTGAGCAGAGGGTGGAGAGTGAGAGGTAGGTGGTGGGCAGAGGGTGGAGAGTGAGAGGTGGGTGGTGGGCAGAGGGTGGAGAGTGAGAGGTGGGTGGTGGGCAGAGGGTGGCAGGTGGTGGAGAGTGGTGGTGGGTGGTGAGCAGAGGGTGGAGAGTGAGAGGTAGGTGGTGGGCAGAGGGTGGAGAGTGAGAGGTGGGTGGTGGGCAGAGGGTGGAGAGTGAGAGGTGGGTGGTGGGCAGAGGGTGGCAGGTGGTGGAGAGTGAGAGGTGGGTGGAGAGCATAGGGTGGAGAGTGAGAGGTGGGTGGTGGGCAGAGGGTGAGTGGTGGGTGGTGGGCAGAGGGTGGAGAGTGAGAGGTGGGTGGTGGGCAGAGGGTGGCAGGTGGTGGAGAGTGAGTGGTGGGTGGTGACTAGATGGTGGAGCGTGAGAGGTGGGTGGAGAGCAGAAGGTGGAGAGTGAGAGGTGGGTGTTGAGCAGAGGGTGGAGAGTGAGAGGTGGGTGGTGAGCAGAGGGTGGAGAGTGAGAGGTGGGTGGAGATTGAGAGGTGATTAGTGATGGACAGTGGGCAGTGGGTGGTGAGCAGAGGGAGGAAATGGTGGACAGCGAGAGGTGGGTGGTGAGCAGAGGGTGGCAGGTGGTGGAGAGTGAGAGGCGGGTAGTGAGCAGAGGGTGGAGAGTGAGAGGTAGGTGGTGGGCAGAGGGTGGAGAGTGAGAGGTGGGTGGTGAGTGGAGGTTGGAGAGTGAAAGGTGGGTGGAGAGTGAGAGGTGGGTGGAGAGTGAGAGGTGGGTGGAGAGTGAGAGGTGAGTGGTGAGCAGAGGGTGACAGGTGGCGGACTGTGAGAGGTGATTGGTGATGGACAGTGGGCAGTGGGTGGTGACCAGAGCGAGGCAATGGTGGACAGTGAGAGGGTGGCAGAGAGTGAGAGGTGGGTGGTGGGCGTTGAGCATCGGGTGGCCAGCAGAGGAATGGGAGGTGGCAGTGGTAGGCAGTGAGGGTTGAGTGGTGGCCAGTTAACAATGGGTTGTGAATATTGGGTAACAGGCCGTATACAGTGGACGATGGGTGGTAAACAACAGTAAGAATGTAGGTATAGGTGGGGGAGGCAACCAATAGCAGGAAGACAACATAATCTGAGTAGTGGGATGGCTACAGGAGGACTCTGTTTAGTATAGGTGGTGTGCGGAAGGAGGTATCACAGATTAGTCGAGTAAGAAGAGCGTCCACAACAGCACAGTTACCGGTGGATTATGGGTGGTTATATTTGATTGTGAAGTGTGGGTGGCGGACGGTGGACATTGGTTTGCAGACAGAGAGACGGTTCACGATGCTAAGTTTTGGGTGGTGAGCTAAAGGCGGCGGACGGTGCCGATAGGTGGTGGTGGTGGTGGTGTGGGGGGGGGGGGGGGGGTGAAACAGAGAAGTGTGTGTCGGCGGGGGTTGTCTGACGGATGCAGCGACCAAAGGAGCTGTCAGGAGGAGGGAGAGGGAGGGAGAAGAAGGGGGAGGGTTCGGAGCTCCAGATTCCGACATTGTCATTCCCCGCACAGTCCAGGTGAAAAATGCCTGACAACCGTGACAGACAGGTGGCGCCACCGGCGGCCGTCACGTGACTTTCGGCCCTCTCCATCTCGGGCCCTCCTCCCCCGACCCCGCGGCCGTCTCCTACCCCCTCATTCACCCCCCGAGTTCTCCAGTCCCCGCGCCAGACAAGCACCTTTGAGTGGTAGCGAGCAGGTCATAGATGTGCATGTCGATGAAATGAGCCTTCTTTTATGTTCGGTGAAAGTCTAAATTCACATGGCTAGGCTACCTTCATCATGTGCTGATTTGAGTTTTCAAGATGTAAAATCAAAATGTAGCCCAACATTTAAAAAGTTTTTAGTTATTGACAGAATTTATGTATCTTTTTACACACCATTGATGATAAAAACATCGATTGAGACGGCAGCCACGGGAATTCCAACTGGTACCATTTTCTAAACCCAAAGGGATAGACTTTTGGACCTTAAGTTTAGTTTATCGTGCTCTGGATCCATAGCGATAGATGCATCCTGGATTCCCGGAAACATATACTGTTCATAATAGAGGCACATCCTCACTGTAACTATTTTGGATATTTCCTGGTTCTATCCCCCGAAATATTGATTACTGACCGATCAGCGGATAGTGTTAACTAAGATGAGATCCTCCATAGGAAATAGGAACTAAGGCCTACGTATATACACACCCACACCACACACTCTATACGCGCTCCCACACAGTAGCCCCCAGTCGCACACCCGCCCTGCCTCCACACAGGGTACCATAGCAGCACCGCTCTTTTCTCGCCACCTCTGTGCAAAGTAAATTGATGAAAGCGATCATAATGAAATAAGAATATTCCGCGAGATCCACGATCGATGCTCGGCCTAATGAAAGTCATGTCTGCGCGCCACAAAGGACGCAGCGTCCCTTCCGCGTCCCTCCAGCGTCCCCCCAGCGTCCCCGCGGCACCTCCACTTCCGGTGGCGCGCGCCGCCTGCATCCCGACGCCCGAACCTGACTCTCGCCGATGTTAAATCACGCGAGAAGTCACGATAAATCCAATCCGCGCGTAATGAGTGAAAACCTATCTGGGTTTTGAGTAGATAAGAAGCAGACGAGAACCGGGATGGCGGGAGGAGGAATTTTCACAGGGATGAATGTGAAATATCAATACATACTCCACACGCTGCCCGTCCGTCTCCCGCGGTACTTGCGCTTCCGGTAGCTGTACGGATGCCTCGGTAGCAATAAATATAGTAGTATATTGTATAGTTTTAGACCTGCAGGGGTTGACCCACCATCAGGAATTGAACCCAGGCTTCTGAATAGCTATTCAAGAATGCTTTCAGGGACGCCACATAGGATGACTGAATGCGAAATTCCCGTGCGACTAAGTTGCCTGGATTGGCTACAATGCTGTATTCTCTATTGCAATATTGGATAGAGACACCTGTCAGCATTAAGGTGATAATAATCCATGTAATGAAAAATATAATTTTCCCAGCTCGGAATTGAATCCCAACGGCCAGATAACTATACTGAAATACTCACAACTCTTAGCAATGAAAGTAAACTGCCACTATTGTCATCTGTGCACAGGTTTTGTTTGTAACTGAAAAACCGGGTTAACTTCCTTACTTAACCCCTCCATCTAAAGCAATCTTGCCATATGTATAAACAAACTTTTCAAAATCTATCTTGGCCTTTCTTTGGTAAGCAGCCCCTTCCATGTTGCATTCGGATAGAAATTGTCGATTTTAGGCATGTTGTGTCAGTATCTAACTTAAAATGAAAGTCACATTTTAAAAGTTTTCATTGGTACCTATTTCCTTCAGACGGCTTGCTAATCCGGAGAAATTCCTGCACCATCTGACCATCAAAGAGACGGGGAATTTTCACACCCGTGGCTTTTCACACATATCTTACGCCGATTCTCCTTAATCTTAATTCCCCCGGATTATCCTCTATCCACCACCTGCTGGTCCTTAGATGTTAGCGCCAAGACAGGATGTTTTCCGGGATGATCCTGGATTGGGACGTAGTCCGGATTGAGGTCAGTTGGTGCAGTGAATTGGCGGAGGGTTGGATTAAGATGACGGGGGTCTCTCTGATAAAGTGTTAGGATGATGTCAATTTGGTCTGTGTGTGAAATGTTCAATCTACAGACATCCAAAGCGCACGGAGA
The DNA here is from genome assembly GCA_950022655.1 of Alentia gelatinosa. Classification (NCBI taxonomy): domain Eukaryota; kingdom Metazoa; phylum Annelida; class Polychaeta; order Phyllodocida; family Polynoidae; genus Alentia; species Alentia gelatinosa. The sequence continues at coordinate 40,723,485 of OX465592.1, forward strand.
TGTCCTCAGATTATAAGCCGATATGAAATTGGCAATATGCAATATGGTAGATTCTGTTCCTACAGGTGCCAAGGAGAGTGTATTCTGATATTATTATCTGCTTATGTTTCAACACCCTCCACTGACATGAACCTCTGGTGATGCTCCCAAGCCAGCCCTACAATCAGAAATGTTAGTTTTCCTTGTTTTCATTTCTAGTTTTTGAAATTATTTTCTTGTATAAAACAATGATAGGATAGACTGAGCCGCATTCTTGCCAATAAAACAGGGACCTCCCCACACATGCAGCAAATTCTACATGGAAACTTATATTTCTTCCTGATCCCAACTGACATCTCTGTAACAATCAACATATCAATACTACACAGTGGTTCATTTCGCATGTTTATTAAGAAGGTAGAATGATTGATAATTATTTATCATGTACCAAAGTGCACGCAACCTACCAGAAACGCCACGGAAATGCTTGGTCAGATCCTTGTGTAGTATATTGTAGCAGTCACATCCCACATGTTTTGCTGCATTTTTATTGATAGATAAGAAAATCTCACGGATAACATATCAATAGGTGACCTAATTTCTGAATGGCTTAATAAATAATAGCTAATTATCACATGCATGAGGACTCCTTTCCAGGTATAACGACCAAGAATTATTCACCCCCTGCCAATACGCACCATGCCTCCGTCCCCAAAATGGCGGCTCTAAATCATGGCTAAGCCGGTCTATGTGGAAGGGGCTGGGGTGGCGGACGCTCCCACCCCCTAACGACATAACCAGCTCCATGACGACAAACGCGCCCCTAGCGACAGGCCCTGATTAGGCCTGATGCGGGGCTAATTGTTGTAGTCGCCGCCTAAACCCCGCCTAACGCTGGTTGATCTGTCTTTGTGGTACGTTGGCCGCCACCTCTGAAGCCTAAGCTCGTCAGTAGTCTCTTAGTGTTGTAGGGTGTAGCAGTTGCGCACCCCTCTCATGAGATCTCACACTCTCTCTAAGTCGTAATCTGTACAAGGTTCTCACTGCGCTCTGTGGGAGAATAATTCTTAACGAACTAGGCTTAGAGCCTTGAGAATCCACTGGCACACAGCATTCCCGCTCATCGTCTGAATTGTAGGGTTCCATTTCCCTGAGACGAGTTTTCTTCCCCTGCAAAGTACAGGATTCCATGAGATTTTCATTTTAAACACATTTCAAATTTACTGGGGCGCTTTGCTGAGACAAATGGACCACTACCGAGTCACCGACCTAGTACCTAACCTAGCCAATACGGGGCCAGCAAGCAAGGTCACATGTTTTTCACATCATTCACCTCAAGGGTACTTGAGTCCCAGGGTGAGTGTTCACTGTGACTATGTACCAGGTGTGTCCTTCCATGTGAATCAAATTTGCCATTTTTCCTTGAGACTGGTAAAAGCACCTCGGACATTCTCAGAAAGAATTCCGCCATATATGATTTCCCATAAAAGAAAACATGAAGTACTGTCTTAGATATCAAGAATATAGGTATCATCATTGTAAAAGACAGAAAGACATATCTCATGTAATATATTCACCTCCTGTAACTTGCAACAGGAAATGAAAGTTACCTGTTCATACCCTAATATTATATTTGTATTATTTGAGGAATAAATATTCACCTAAGTTGTGGATTCAAACCAGAAACGGCTACTTATCTTGTGAACTATTTTCAGAAAAAAAGGGCTCTCAAAAGATAAGAGGGAAGGTATCTCGCGGGTGGTTTCCGTCCTTACGGGTCATGATAGTAGGGCACCTGCACCCCGCATCCTAACACCGTGGGAGTTCTGGGACACGGTGTGTGGGGGGAGAGTGAAGGGTCGGGGGCGTGTAATGGCGGCAAGCCTCGTTTTGGAGGATCATGGCCCATTGATGCGATTTGTGCGGGCGCAGCTCGATGTGCCACCTAGCGGGGGAACAGGTCGTGATCGGGAACGAGCCATAAAGCAGAGAGGAGGTGTGAGAGGAGGGGATGCCAGGAGGGGATGGAGGAGTGTCGTGGTGGAGGGAGGGGGAGGGGGTGGCAGTGGACAGGGCGGGCGTTCCCAGGCGGCGCCCCAGGACGCATTACAGGGCATTACCACGTTTCCCACGCCTCAGACGCCGCCTGAGCGATATTAGAACAATTTGCCAAACTGAGAAATTAGGGAACGACCGACCGCAAACTGCCATCTCAGAAATGAGGAAATCCTCACCAAAAGCATGACGAATGTGTGTTCCACACTCAACATGATATCTTATGAATAGATCTGATAGACAGACTACAAGATTCTAGTTGTGTCTATTGCCTGTGGAAAAAGGTTGAGATTTCAAACTCCAAATAATTATGATTATTTCTTTTTCTTCGTTGGTTCATCATTCTTAAATGAAGCAAGTTGGTTGAATTGTCTCGATTAACATTAATATTTTGTTTGAAAATTATTGTGGCCAAGTTTAGCAGTCTAACATCTAATGTAAAAGGACTTGATAATCAGATTTTGTGAAGAAAAGTACCTGCAGCTACAAGAAAACTCTTAAATTGTGAATGCACAGACGAACCAAAAAAATATATCCTGAAATGCCAGTAGATTGCGCTGTAGTAAACACTACACTGAGCGGGGAACAATTGCCTACTGCTGCAGTCATACCTTTTTCCATTTTCCAAATGTCGTCTGCTTTTTTCCCGCGCTGCGAATCTCTCACCTTAGAGGTGTGACGTCATGCGGCGCCGGCACGCCGGGGTCCCTGGTCACTGCCCCTTGTACTCCTCCCCCTCCAGCGTTCCCTCTATGTCGCACCCTTCCTCTCCATTATGGACATTGACATTCCATTTGGTCACATTTTGTTTCGCGCCCAATTTATGTGGCCCACGGGAGTGACTGGTAATGGAGGCGGGCGCGCAGGTGGGGGAGCGCTCGGTTATTGGGGCGGGGCACGAGGTGGAGCGGGGAGCGGTCATTACCACACACGGCCGGTTAGGAGAGGTGGGAGGCGCGGCCCGTGGCCGTGCTAGTCGCGGCTGATGTTTTATTCTACCTTGACGCGGGAGCGACTCGCTGGAACTGCTCACCGGACACTCACAACCGACTCGGGGTCAACTCTCCTCACACGTGGGTCACGTGATGGTGACGTCATTACTGCCTACCCAGGCGATTGAGAGAAGAGGAAAATGGGTAGAAGGTCTTGTATATTCATGTCTCTGTATGGTATTTTGGAATAGTACATGTACACAATATATGTAGGCAATGAACATTAAAATTGACTATTTCAGCTACATACCCTTTCAAATCGATCCGGTTTCCTAACATCAGAGGCCTGGGTCTTAAGCCTTTCACAGACCGAAAACTGTACTGCAAGTTTTCTTGGGCCTTATCCTGTCTAAAATATTAGTAGATGGTCAATATACTTTGGCATGGACAAGAACCGTGAAATGTTCTTACAGGTGTTATCATGTATGTTTATCTGGGCTCAATATGCTTTTTGTGGCGACAAGATGAAGCAGTATAAAATTACAGCTGTATTGGCATGACGTATGTGGAAGAGGTGAGGCAGTAGTCGCAATGTAAGCTGCATGGGCATTCTGCCTGTGGACAGTAGCTGAGGCAGTAGCTGTCAGGGCAGGCTGTCTATGTACACTAGCTAAGACAGTGATCACAGTGGTAGCTGTGTGGGCATGCTGTGTGGGCTTGCTGCCTGTGGGCATGGTGCCTCTGGACACTGGCTGAGGGAGTAGCCCAGTGGTAGTCATATTGCCATCCTGTGTGGGCATGCTGCCTGTGGACACTAGGTTAGGCAGTAGTTGCAGTGGTAGCTGTATGGGCATGATGTGTCGACATGCTGTTTGTGAACACTAACTGAGGCAGAAGTCGCAGTGGTAGCTCTATGGGCAAGCTGCCTGTGGACACGAGTTAATCACAGTGGCAGCTCTATGGGCATGCTGTGTGTAGACTCGAGCTAGTCGCAGTGGTAGCTGTATGGGCATGCTGTATGTAGACACGAGCTAGTCACAGTGGTAGCTGTATGGGCATGCTGTGTGGGTATGCTGCCTGTGTACACTAACTGAGGTAGTAGTTTCAGTGGTAGCTGTACTGGGCATGCAGCCTGTGTGCCTGTGGACACGAGCTAGTCGGAGTTGTCACAGTGGTAGCTGTATTGGCCAGGCTGTGTGGGCATGCTGTGTGGGTATGCTGTATGGGCATGCAGCCTGTGTTCGGGCATGCTGCCTGTGGACACTAGCTAGTCGTAGTTGTCACAATGGTAGCTGTATTGGCCAGGCTGTGTGGGCATGCTGTGTGGGCATGCTGTATGGGCATGCTGTATGGGCATGCTGTATGGGCATGCTGTATTGGCATGCTGTATTGGCATGCTGTGTGGGCATGCTGCCTGTGGACACTAGCTAGTCGTAGTTATCACAGTGGTAGCTGTATTGGTCGGGCTGTGTGGGCATGCTGCCTGTGGACACTAGCTAGTCGTAGTTGTCACAGTGGTAGCTGTATTGGTCGGGCTGTGTGGGCATACTGTATGGGCATGCAGCCTGTGTATGGGCATGCTGTATGTGGACACGACCTCGCCGCAGTGGTCCGGGCGCGGTCGTCAGGCAGTCAGGTGACGGCGTCACGCCAGGCGGTCGTCAGGCGTCAATTAGGGCAGATAGGAGGCGGGCGTGGACACGACTCGGTGTCGTGCAGACCCGGGCCTCACCAGACAGGTGTTCAGTCTTCATCACCACAGGTACCTCGGCCACGCCCGCCCGCCCGCCTCACCTATACCGCACCTACACTCTGCACTGTGTGCGAGCCGCTCTCTGTGTACTTGAGTCTCCATAACGGACCTCAGGCCATCAGACGAGTGCTGAATTTAAAAAAGAAATTGTATAAAGTTTTTATTAGACGAAAAGGAGTTCACATCTGCAGCGTCGTGGTCTTCCACTCAGATCCGTCATACAAGTTCCTACTCACTACGGGACTACTTTCTGTTGCCCCAGAATACAGGGAAAACCATTTCACAAATACAAAAACATCCCTGTTATCCTAGGGCACCATTGTAGTGCCCTAGGCTCGTAGAAACATCAATTCCCCTTCAGTACCTCGGGTAATTATCTATACAAGACATTTCATACATACACCGAATACAACAGAGAGACAATTATGCATGGACTGGTCAAACTTAAATATAACTATTCTCTCAAATAAGTAGGAGTTGTGGTGTGGTGTGTTAGCCAGTAGTCCAACTAAGGTAGGATAGTATAACCTAATAAAGTTTTCAGTGATACAGCAAGGGTGACATCAATAACATATAGACATATGACAGAGTGACAATTAGAACGGAAAGCTAAGGACGACTGGTTGGGATGAATGGTTGAATGATATGGGGCATTCCCGTGTTTCGTACCTCTCCAACAGACAATAATACACAGTATCTAGACCCCATAGAGCCCTCAGCCGTTATTATCGGCTCCAGATATTATCATAAAACTGGATGAGTTTTAATCTTGGCCACTGTATGCCACGACGTGAGTTTGGCATAGTGACTTTATGAGGCGTAGCCGAGTGAAGTCCGGAGCCAAAAGTCCAGGAGTGGCATGCGGTGGCCAAGATTATAACGAATCCGGTTTTGATTTTATCCTACCCCATCTCCTCGATTTTGGAATATTACGTGATAACAGTTCTGTATGCCACTAGTGGCATATAAAACTCCGTATGCCAGTCAGCGTGGCATACGGAAACTCGATGATAAGCCTATGAGATTTTATATTAGGAGTAGGATGATATGGAGGAAACCTATGAAAGTTTAGGGTCAGAGCTCGTACCCCATCGAGTTTGACTCGATTAGTAAATCACAAGGTAAAGCCGCATGAATCACATAGCGATTGATTCAAACGAGATGGGATACGAGCTCTGAATAGGTTATTGAATTTATCTCAATCTTCATATTGATTAATGGACTAACCTTTGGGACATAATTCCCCATTCGCTATTGACTCAATGGGCGTTGGATACAAGTTCCGAATGTTAAATGGAAAAAATACCAGGGGTGAGATAAAACAGAGACTGAATATATACAAGCTGTTCCCCGGGGGGGGGGGGGGGGGGTATGTAAAACAAAAGCTTCTGATTCTTTGATAAAAGAGTCTCAAGTTAAATAGGTCAGCCCTTCTAGCACGGGATCTAAAAATCTCCAAGCACAACAGTGCTTTACGTTTACGTTCAAAGGTCCAGAAAGTGATCTATCATTTACAGAAAAAGGAGTGTGTATTTGCGTGTTCCCCGCGATATATCTGGTCCATTCTCATGATGACACTGTGAATCCAGATTAAGAGAGAGCTCCCCAAAGGGTTATAAATTTGTATACTTAGAATCTGTTGAAATATGATCCCGGTTATTGTGTGTAAATTGTTCACTGTTTGGTCCTGATCCGTTCAGATCCGTTTCCAATCAGAAATCCACCCCTCCCCTAACCCTCATCAGAGGAACCCCCAACCCACCCCACAATAACACCCCACCTGATAAACATATTAAGTCTATTTGAACAAATTGGACCTTAAACTACCCAAACAAACACACACACAGAGGCGATTAGACTGGCAAAACACCCTGAGAAATATACAGCTCATCTGCGTTCAAGGGAAGAGGGCTTGAGTAACATGAGTACCAATAAAAATCTGGCCCTAACAAAGGGCGGGAAAAACCACTGGTAAATAAACCAGCACGGGACAGCCTTTCTCCACTGTGGTCGTGAGGTACCTCTGCGCACCGTCACATTGTACTTTGATCCCAGTTATAGCCAAGTTTTTGCTCGATTTGTACATACCTTATGAAAAGTAATGAAAAAAGTAAGGTTTCTTGAAGTTCAACAGGATACCGACGTTTACATGTAATGTTACACAACATGTGGAAGAGCGATGTATGTTCATCGAATATGATTGCTCAATTTAAAAAAAAGATGAATTTGTCTTGGCCACTGGAGCATACTGAAAACAGGGTTATATACCCTATTGGATACTTCAGTATAAATAAAAACGCTGAAAGAAAAAGTTGTACAATAGGAATTCAAATAATCTATGCACCAGGGGTGCAAAAATAGGAGTCGCGGGAGTTGTCCTCTGAGTACAGGGAGTGACAGGTAGACCTTGGGAGCCTGACACCAGGTAGGCGGGGTGTAGGCCTACGTGAGGTGGGTGATGAGGAGGTGGGGACCGCACCCACAGGTGAGGCGCAGGAGGACTCTCAGGTGACAGGTAAGTCCCCAAATACCGGCCCCGAAAATAGGTACTCACCTGCCTCTGTCGCCCTCCCCACCCCTCCCCACCCCTCCACACACCTCACATACACACCTGTGGTGGACTGGATGTACGCCTGGAGGAATGCCATCAGGTACAAGCCTCCTCCTGTCCCTCCTGCCAAAACTGTCTCGCGCCCCTCGACAAGAGGGTATCCTCCTGTGTACTAGATGACAGACACTGTCACCTTTAGGATGGCCGTGTCTCCTGCTATAATGAATTCAGTGTCGTTTTATCTTTTAATGATGAGGTGAATCGAGTGAGCAGACGGGTATTACCATCAGTTAGCCTCGGTGAATAATCCCCGCCATTTGGAAGATGGAGGAGGAAGACCTGGTGTTTTAGATGTTGATTGAAAAAAAGATATGAAGTGGTAGAAAACACAAAAACAAACAGACACAGTTTTTTTTCTTTAAATTTGTTGTATTGCAACCAAGATGTCAATCTTGTGGTGTGATATACGGTATCAGAGGAGCACAGGATATTTCGTGCTATTTTATAGCACTTCTTCAGTTGATGGAGAACAAATTGAAAAAAAATTAAATGATATGACCAGCTAGATATCACGAGCAGCTCACTAGACTGACCATTAAGATTGCAAACCGAACAATGAGTAATCATACTTCATGTGTAATCGGTCGTGTAATTGCAATAATCAGATCAAACATTGACAAATAGCTTTGTAAATATTAGTAGTGCCTCATGAAACATTTCTCAAACACTAAAATATAGTTCTTACTCGCCATAGGGACTACTTTCTTCGCAGCCCTAGGGCAGTAGGGAGATGATACCGCGTAGTTCCCTGTTACCCTAGGGCACTTATTAGTGTCCCTAGGCTCGCAAGAACCTTAATTCATACTTTTACCAAGGTAAGTAATCGGATAATTGCCTAGCTGACTATAGTTATAGCTGTGCTTCACTAATATAAGCCAGTGTGAAGATAGACACAAGAAGTTACGTACATACAGGCGATAGGGTGATAAGGGAGTTAGAGGGAATGGCTTGCTGAATATATCAAGGTGATATATGTATTGTCTGTGGTTTGTGATGCTTTCCCATGTATCACCTTCAAACAGCGGTCTATTTAGATTAATAGCTCACTTTTAACTAAATGTTGGTGGTATGAGTGTTGGCTGGTTCTCATCACGAACACCACCCGCGTGTGGATACAGGTGGCCGGGTTGGATAGACACATATTTTTTACCAAATTTAAGATAGAGGTAAATGTGGGGAACACCTGCACCAGGTGATTCCCGGGGCCCGGATAGATGGATCCCGACGGCAATAGGAGATGGCACCCGCGATGTCGTCTTATTGGCTACGGTACATTTCTTCACGTTGAATATTCATTTTTTATCAGAGTTTATTAGACTTCCAGTCCCTTCTGACGTCTAATGTACCGCGTATTTTCCTTTCCTTGCATCATCAACTGAAAAAAAGATCCAACCTCCAGGTATTATTTATGGTACATTTATGTTGCATATAAAAGAAAAGAGTGATAATAGAAATGGTGGTAAAGCACCGTAGGGTAGTGATGTGACTTTAGCAATTAGATATCATTGAATGATTATGATAAGGTATAAAATACATCCCCTATGCAATACAATCACACTAATTAATGAAAATAACGTTGGAAGGGAATTATGATCTAAATTTAGGTCAAAATGACCTTTTACCAAGATAAGTCTCATTTAACTTATGAATTAAAGGCTGCCCTTCTGATGTGTTTGTTTACTCAAGCTCGTCCCTATAATGTGAATGGAGCAAACCGCTAGAGGCCATGTAAGTTGTACATTTATTGCTACGGGGAACGCACGGCACAACCTTGGCCTGTTCACCAATTATGAGTAATCAGTGTGACGTCATGACCTGAGCGGTGTCTGAATAATCCATACACTCTCCCATGGCCCCATGGCCGTGGGTGAGAGAACTGGTCCTCATTTAGTATATTTTAGGTCCATCGCCCCCAGCCATTCTCTCTCTATGAATGGGTAAGATGCCCTTCTAGCCTATGGCTGCAGTATCTTGGGGGAAAAAATATTTAGATGACCTCATTGTTTCACTGAGAGGGTATTGTTGATACCTGGGACATTATTAGCATATTCTCATTAACATACGGGACCTCATTAACATACCTGTACGTCACTGGTGGAGTGGTCACGTGGTGTCAATATGGTATGAATGGCGCAGACCCAATTGTGAGGGATGCAAAGATTTATGATGATAAAAGGTTGAAAACAGTGACACACCTGGCAGAGACCAGACAAAAGCTACGTTGACGTTTATTGCACTGAAACGATATACTGGAGCAGATCTGAATTGATTTTATCATGAAGGTCCGGCCCCAATGAAATATTATCTACAACGAACTGGTGTACATGTATATGATAAGCGTATAAAAATATTTAGATAAAAGTCTATTCTATGATTCCAGACACCCTCTTGGTGTATACATGGTTGAAACGTTATTCATGTATATTTTAGTTAAAATAAAGTTGTATAATTCGAGTGTTGATATAGATAATACTGATTGACAATGGGCTGAGAAACAGCTGCTTTAAACCAAAGTTTAGGGAGTGACGATTATAGTATGTCAAGAATCAACGTTCAAAAAAATCTTGATAAATAGTTTTTCCAAATTTTTAGGTCACTGGTTTCAGATAAAAATCCGTTTCCAGAATATCTAACAATTTTGATCATATATTTTTTTATATCATTCATTTGTATATAAATCTTGATAAATAGATTCACTTTACTTGATATTCTATTCACATTACAGTTTTTTGAAAAGATGATACTAATCTCCATTTATCACAACCATCTCTAGAGGGAGTGCACTAGATATCTGATAATCCTCGCAGGGAGTCCCCTCGCTCTGACGTGGCCGCCTCCTCCTCCCCCCGCCCGGCGCAGACACCTTCCCCCGGAGGTGAGGTATATCATACCTGGCTGCTCTCCAGGTGAGGTCAGCTTCCCGCGCCCAGGTGGGGTCTCTGCCTACCCCCAGGTGTGCCCTCACCTCTGCCCGCTGAGCTCAGCCAAACAGCCTATTTACACTCAGCCCCGCGCCGTACGGCACACGGGGTCTACTCACTGAACACCGCCGAGAAACGCTCCATCAGCCCTGGTGTAAACTGCACTTAATTCCTCTTGACACCTCTTGTTTATGATGATGATTGCTTTGAATCATACTTTGTAATAGAAGCCCCGCTTGTAATGCTGAGTTATTCCTTTATGACGAATCCAGGCTAATGTGCGTGCTAGCTGACACTCTGGGTCTATATATATATATATATATATATATATATATATATATATATATATATATATATATATATATATATATATATATATATATATATATATATATATATATATATTATGCATAAAACTGGGAACCATGCCCTCGATCTGGACAGCTAATAAACACATTGCGCCGTTTCTGAACAGATAATTCAATTCTCTTAGTGTAATTATGTTCATATATCTGGTGCATTGACCTTGTCCAGATAGGTTGTGCTGAACGTAATAGCTCACGTAGTTATGTAATGTCGTGTTTTCATTGGTACACATCTTCATATTTCGTGTTTATTTTCGTACTATGTCGAATAGAAGAAAACTATGAGATTGAACAAACACCTTATCATATGGTTCCTCAACATAAATTCTCTCTTTAAAGATGCAGGCCTCCCAGTGAAACTTTTAAAACCTATGAAACCTATATTTCCATTCTTGAGCCTTTATTGTTTAAAGTAACCCATATAACCTATAAAACCTGGCTTGCCAGTTGGAATCTCAACACGCACATAATGAGCATGCTGTGTAAAACCTGATGAGCCAGACATCCCGTCGTCCTGCAAATAAGTACTAGGTAAATAGTTTTAGAAATCAAGAATTGAATATAAGCGATTCACTATATGTTGACTTCATCATGCTGATTATGTTAACCCTAAGAACCTATATGCTTATGGCCTTGAAAAACCTGTAAAAACCTATATTTTGATTTTCAAAAACTATTAAAAAACCTATATTGAGGGAAAGGATTACTGGGAGGCCTGCAGATGAAATAATTAGAGATAGAATTAGATACTTTAGGGGACCGTAGTTAAGTGTACGGAGATTCAGAGTGAAGGCTACCCAATGTTGAGAGATGGGGGCTTAGGATAATCTGACTTAGTGCTGGAGGGTACTGGAAGAACCAGCAGCTGTCAGCAAGACGGTGATAAGGAAGGGAGCAGCTCACCCGGAAGGGGAGCATACAACACCTGTAATTATGACTCAGACAGGTAAAAATACCCGCCACTGACTCCTCGTCTAGGTGTAAGTCATACCTGAGGAGGATGTGGTGAAGGAAGTGGTGCACGGAGCGTGAGGTGAGTCTATGAGTAAAGACTGCCCTGTGAGTTATAGACCAAGCTCTGTTCTACACTACATTACACAGCGATAACTACCCACTTTGTGTAATAGTAAGCTGAAATGCAAGTTTTCCGATAATTTATGTACATTGGCAATACTTGCCGTGTTAGGATATATATCGATTCATAGCCATTCCATTCCCAAATAATGTTATATATGACATTATGACTCTTTTTTTTCAAAGCGTCTTCAATTTTTGATTTTTTTTCCATAATCCCGACATCCCGAATAAAGACCCTTTTCCGTATGCCGTAGAGACCCTGGGGCAATGTGGGTCAACTTTATTCAACACTTACGGACGGCTAATACTGTCTTAACGAACAGACTTAAGTAGTATAGATGGTGGGACTCTGGCCGGTGGGTATAGGGACAGGTAGGAGGAGAGGTAGAGGGACAGGTAGGAGGAGAGGTAGAGGGACAGGTAGGAGGAGAGGTAGAGGGGCAGGTAGAGGGACAGGTAAGGGGACAGGTAGGGGGTAGTGTCTGTCAGGTGAGTTACGGTGATGAAGGACCGTGGAGGTGTGGAGGATACCGGGAGGCTGGTGTCAACTCACCTGTTAGCACGCCCTTCTATTTATAGATGAAACTCTGGTGTTTGGGTTACCAGGAAAACTTTCCCTCTCTTCTCGCCCAATTTTACCCTTCACCCTGTTTCAATTATAATTCTATTCTCTCATTAAATGGGAATACTTGGATTTGATAAGAAATATATGAAGATTTTGGAAGTTGTGAAAGAAGTTTTGTTTTCGCTTTCACTCCTTGAATGATTTGTAAATTGATAAATTGTGAGAAACTCACATATGTATAAGGTAGTAGAGTATTCAGTAAATCGTGTCTCGTGCATCTCGTATCATCTGCCAATATAACAAACCTTTATTTCCAATAATCCCAATATCTCATAGAAAATATATCTTCTAGTCCCCTATGGTGTTGCTTCAATGGAATTGAATGCGATATTACAGTAATGTAGTAGGATATGAGTGACAGTGATCTTGTTTACTGAGCTCCAGCCACTGTCCTGACAGCCTCCCACCACCACCTGTCCTCACTCTCCCCCCCCCCCCCCCCCCCCCGACATTCCCTCACTCACCTGTCTCCACCTGTAGACATTCCTCCACTCTCCCAGCGCCGCCCTGTCCTGTGCGTGCCAGCAGGGTGCCACCGGAACCAGCGCACACCGGGGTCACGTGGCCTGCCAAGTCTCGTTCTGAAACCCGAGATGCATTATGGGGCGGCTGTCAATCAGAAGTCAGTAGTAAGGCTTGGGTCTGCTGGCTCAAAGGGGATATCTGCCATCTTTAGGCCATGTTACCGCCTAGATGTGCCTATCAGACCGGCACTGAGAATATATTGAACCAGATACCCAAACCCGGGCCTTCCTTTGGTTACCAGGACTTCAGAAGGATCGCGAAGGACCTGAATACTGTACCCCAAACTGGACTCTCATGTCTTTTAGTGAGTTATCGTCCCACAAATTCGGGTACAGAGGAATGATATACAAGAAGGGACAAAACGATGGACATGACTTTTGTACCTTGTGTTTTTGGTGTTGTTTTTTTTAATTCATTGACAAAAGATTCACCATATATGGTTGTCTTCCGTTTTCCATCTTGACTCAAATCTAAAACCTGAGCGCGTCCTTTTCTGCTTTTATGCTGTAGCGTCATTTGACCCTTGGACTATTCTTCTGTCTATGATAATCCATACATGAAGGTTAGAGCGTTGTCACTATTCTATATTTCTACATGCTTTGAGTACACTGAGGGGGGTATTCTCAGAGTGTCAATATATTTTCATCTTTTGGATGAGAAATAAAATCTAAAGAAGATTTTGATTTTTCTGAGCAGCGAACCCTTTCCCTACTCATGTATAAGGGCCAAAGAAAGAAGAGAGTTAATATATTTTAGTCTTTCTGATTAGAGATTTAATCCTGAGGCAAATGCGATAAATCTGATAAAAAGTTAGACCTCTCCAGGCAGTAAACTCTTTCCTAACTCGAGTATAAGGACAATAAAAGAACAGATTACAGAATGCATTACATCCTGATAATCCATATGATATTCTCTACGATAGCAGCCATGTAGCCGTTTTAATATCCTGATCAAAGAAAAAATGTATTAAGAACAAGTATATACATTAAAAGTGATCTTTGACATTTACCCCAGCTGTTGTCGACTCAGTAGACTTGGTAGGAGAAGAGCGAACGAGAAGCATTCGTCCGAGTGTGGGGTGGGATTCGATGGGGCAGCGACAGAAAGCCCGGTCGACATTTGGTCGCTTAATTCAGGAGGAGGTCTTGGAGCAGGTGCGAGCATCTGGTCCTCGGGCAGTGAGCAGCTCGGTGTCAGGACCAGGTGTTCCCAGCCTCCGCCTGCTCGCGGGGCTCCTCCGTACGACACTCGACCGCCCTGCAGCGCCGGGGGTGCGTTCCCACGGGCTGTACTGTATACAGCAGCCCCGCCACCCACCCACCCACCCAACCAACCAGCCAACCATCAGTCAGCACTGTATTACACAGCTTCTAGCTCCCGTATCCTCAGGGACCATCCATGAAGTATCTACGCAGAAATCCCCCACCACCCAACCACCGGATCTTTTATCTCACCCCTGGTACAAGTTTAGCCATAGGAATAACATTAGAAAAAAATACTCAACGATCACCCCCGTGGAGTGACAGTACTACGCCACGGCCGTGGCGTATTGAATTTCAGATGACGTCATATGAATTGGCTAAGTATATATTCAAATTATTCTGAAATTGTGATTGTTTAATATCATAGAAAGGGGTGAGATAAATCCAGAACCGTACTCGAATCGTAAAATATACAATACTCCACTCGTTTGGTTGGGCTGTAATCGTCACTCGGCTTCACCTCGATGACGATTGCGGCCCATCCAAACTCGTGGAGTATTGTGTATTTATACGATCCTCGATGCAGTTCTATATATGTACGCAATAGAACAAAGAAGGAGCATACGCAAAAAATTCTGAAAATGTTGACCCCCCCCCTCCCTCTGTGCGTACGTACTTTATGGATGGCCTCTCATCTTGTATCATGCACACTCATTTCTTTAAATTATATGAATATATAGTAAGGAAAGGTCTAATTGAACAAATTGGACGTTAAACTACCCAAACAAACAAATAGTGAGGAAAAAGTGGTGCACAACCATCTTGCAGCAGTATATACCAAAACCACCGACCTGGGCAAGCCCTCACATCGCCTGATAACTAGGCAGTGCTGTATTGTCATTCCACTCCCTCCACCAGGCAATAAAGAAGAAACCAACAAAGTTTGGTCAAAGTCGTCATTCTCCACGAGTTTGATACGGAGTGAATATCCTGTACCATTCAAACGAGTTGGAAAACATAGACTAATACCAAAACGAGTCGCTTTCTGTATTTGTCTCACCCCTGTACATACCAGCAAGATGTACGATACACAGGATATAGACCATGGAGAATGGACTGCAATACTCGTAGGGACATGGAGAACGAGCTCCCAATGTTAAACTCATGGGACAAAAATACCAGGGAAAACATTTCCCAGCACGAGCAACAGTGATACCTCTGAGAGTTGTTACAAACTAGCCATCACTTTATAAGCACAGCCGCTGTGATAAGGCACTAACCATAACCCACCATTGTATACCACACCCATCAATTATGCCAACCCCACGGACACCACCCATTATCTCACCCCTGGTACAAGCTTAGCCATAGAAATAACATTAGGAAAAAATACTCAACGATCACCCCCGTAAAGTGATAATACTACGCCACGGCCGTGGCGTATTGAATGTGAGATGACGTCATATGTGTTTGCTAGGTACATTCGAACTATTCTGATATTCTGATGCTATTTAATATCATAGGAAGGGGTGAGATAAATCCAAAACCGCACTCGAATATTCCACTCGTTTGGATGTGCCATAAACGTCACTCGGCTTCGATTCGATGACGATTCCAGTACATCCAAACTCGTGGAGTATTGTCTATTTATACGATTCTCGATGCAGTTCTATACTAGGAGTAAATGGTATGTTCACCATAGATGAATGAGCATGCAATTATAAATGAATAACAATTAAGATTAGTTAGATTGAGCCTAGGGATAGATTTTTGTAACCCACTTGCACCCAGTCAACTTGCTATTTCTGTAACTGCCTATCAGTAGGTCAATGAGGTATTTTGGTCTTGAGTGATTGGTCATGGTCAGCTGGGCACGCCTCTAAGACCCTGAGACACTGGCTCCCTGCTCTGTTCTCATTCTCACAGTGAATAGTACACAGATAGTGAAGTGGTAGTATGTATGCAGTACCCTGAAAGTCTATATGGACCCCTCTAAATTCTAGATGATGTATATAGCCCATGCAAGCATGCTCTAATAAGTACTACATACCATAGCTACTCTTGCTCCGACAGCCTACAAACCCTCCCCTGGAACTACATTCTTCAATCACAAACTGCAGCTCTGTCATTTAAGTCGGGACCTTTAATTCCCGACCTGCAGCACGAGTGCGCTGGTGCCTCGAGAGATCGTCATCTGACCACTGAAAGGTACCCAGCCTGCCCTGGGCTGTAAAGGTGTCGACGCCCGGCTTGCCGAGTACCAGCACACAACCCTCTCAAAGGCTCCCTCTGGTGGTGCCGTTCACCCCACCTGGCGGCGGTTAATGGCAAAGCTTGATTGGACAAGCTTGTCGCTCACACCTGGTGGGCGAAAATAGGGAGACCCGAGGTGTGGTTTGGTCACCCGAGCTCTCCACTGAGGGAGGCGCCAAACGATCTGCGTCCGCCGCCCGCGCGCAAGGTGATCTGGGTAGAAAAGCTTTATCTTGTTGTCTGCGCAGGTCCGTGTCGGTCACGTGGTTCCTGATCTTTTCTGTGCCGGAGAAAAAGGGGAAGAGGAAAATTCAGGGGCAAAAGGTGAAAAATGGGCCGAGATTAAAGCAGAGGTGGAGAAAAAGCGCCATGCTTTATCACCGGAAGTAAGAGCAGCTGTCGGTGGAGTGGTATAAAGCAGGCTGCTCCGGCTGATAACCCTGCAGCTCATTGAGCCACTCTGAGCATATATAACGAGTCAGTCCAGGTTCCCTCATTTGTAGGGAATTCACACCTTTATTCATGCTGTGTTCATCAGAACATCAAACCCTCTAATATCAAATATTCTTTGAGATGCTTGGTGTTTGAATATATATACACTCAGGTGGTAGCGGTGGTAGATTTACTGCTATATCAAAGGCCAATCCTTCTCATACCATGTCTATGTGGTGTGGGAAGTAAAAGAACTGTCACCTCGGTAAATATGTAGGGGTGAGGTTTCTACCTGAATTCATCACATAGATTCGATCACCACCCATGTGGTGTAAAAGAACCTTGAGAAAGTCTGGTAAGGACCTACCATGGTTAACTGGACGTTAAATCAAACCAACAAACAAACTCAGGTGGTGGTTTACGGGGCACTTTTTTCATAACTTTTATTACGGGTAACTGTTTACAACAACACTGGATTATAATGCCGCCCTTCCTTCCGGGCCCTTTCTTAAGCAGTACACACTCAGTTTTTACACTCGATATTAGTCGATCCTAAGTCCACTAGATAATCCTCATTGAAATACCGGACAATTAGAAAGGATGTCTACAATTGCTCATTACGCACAGTCAGTATCGAGATAAAATTGTTTCTAATTGGCTCTGCTAATGATGACCATTCAGTCTGGGAAGAGAGTTCAATTTATACCATCTCAATGTATGACCTTCAAAGATATTGTGATACCTACCGTTCGCAAGGTTCGTTTTAAATCTTATACGTGTTAAATGTATCTGAAACAGATAAACATAGATTGAAAAAAGTTTCAAAAGTTATCCAATTAACCTGAAGTTCAGTGTCACCACTAAATGCTGCACAATCATCTAAAATACCTCTTGGTAGCACATTATTTCATCAGGGTACCTAATACTGCACACCTATATAGGTGGATGGCATTAATAGACTCTAGTACAGTCTGTTGTCGCCAGGGTCAGGACACACAGGCTCAAACTGAGACTGTTATGCGCTGCCATTTTAAGGTAGAGATTCCTACCTCCGCTGGTATTAAGCTGCCCTGATTGATTTGCCAGTAACCAGTATGTTACTCTTCAAGCAGAGGTCCTAGAGTAGTTTTTACTGGGCATGGGCAAAAAAAATCAGCTTGGAGAGTTATAATGATTCCCAGAATAGTGCCAGAATCATGGTATTCTCAGGCTTGGCTTTGCACTAAAATTGGAAATTCCTTTCTCCAATCAGTGCTTTTAGAAGGAACTGGCAAATCAGAGCTGTGCTCTGTCAGACCCTTACAGACCTTAAGCAGACTAAGCGCCTGTCTGTATTCCCCCTTGTCAAACTGATCCTATAAATAGAACAGCCAACCACAAAATTCCTCTCACTAAAGGTGGCTGGCCAGTCAGAGTCATACTCTGTTAGACTTTCACGTACCGTAACCCGAAGGCGGCGCGGTGCGTGGACGGACTATGGCGTTAAGGTAGATTTAGGTAGTAACCAGGTGGTGCAGGTTTGTGATGATCTCTACAGGAGGGAGTACCGGTTAATCTGCCCAGCCCGTGTAAACGACAGGCGTATCTACTGATAACCCGTATCTACCATCCCATAACGCACCACGATCTAGTTACCATGGCGACTGATATACCACCCCGGGTTGCTATCAGGAGAAGACAAGGAGGGTGTGGGTGAAGAAGTCGAGTTAAAACATTCACCAGGCTTAGTGTTGTTTTATGGGTATCCAATCTATCTACATTTAACGCTGACATCAGAAGGGGTGTTTAAACATCGTAGTTATTTTTATCAATTAGGTGTGCAGTGACCTTTGAGAGAAATTGTACAGGTGCTGGTGAGGTGCGTGAATAAGACACTTACAAACGGGACGCTGGGTTTGATTCTCAGTCGGGGAGAAACGCAGCGATCTCATGAATCGCCAACAAAAATTGACGTGTATGTGAGGTATTATTTCATAATAATATCTCCCACAGGTGATTTAGCGTCCTAGGAGCAATAATTAGGTGAAAATATGAACGGAACGGACTAAAAAAATGAGACATTTCGAATACCGACATTACTGTAGGCGAATAGCAGTTGACATTTGTTCGGGATGGAGGTTAATTACAACACATAGTTATCTAGTTATCTATCGGAATTCATCAATGTACACCACATATTACTGGAAAAGGCAAGTGTTTACTGAGAAAATAATTTGTCGATGAGTCAGTGGAGAACAGCCGCTTTTCTCCGTCACTCCCATCAGTGGTAGATTCACTGCTACATCAAAGGCCAATCCTTCTCATACCATGTCTATGTGGTGTGGGAAGTAAAAGTACTCTCACCTCGGTATATATACAGGGGTGAGATTTCTACCTGAATTCATCTCATAGATTCTCAAAGTAAGTCTAATAGAACATATTGGACCTGAAACTAGCCAAAGAAAGAAACAAAATTCTACGGGTTTTATCTTTTATTACAGGGATGACAGTTTTCCACTTTTCCATGGAAATCCTCGTTTCTATTTCCATCATCTTTTTCCATTTGTAAAACAAAGACGGCATAAATTGAACCTCAATCATGCTAATGAAACAGTGGTGTGAACCTCTACACACACCCTCAGCCCCAATCTGTGGACAACACCAACTAGTTTTCCAAGTTTTCTCAGTCTCACTCAGGCATTAAATTCCGCATGGAAAATATTTCCACTTTTTCTCCTGACCCCAACTGACATCTCTGTTTAGTAGGAAAGCAGCGTATTAGAGACTAAGAAAGAAATTGATGAGTGTTTGGTCTGTGTCCTCGTTCGCCATCGAGTTTGGAGTGCGCAGTAATATGAACGAGGCGATAGCCGAGTGAATATTCTCAAGTACTCTAAACGAGATAATGAACAGGGACTCATACCAAGCACGAATATGTTTCTGATTTTATCTTAGCCTGGAAATATATATCTCTTTATCATCAGTTGAGAACGAGTTACCGTTCTCGCAAGCCTGTTGAGAACGAGTTTGTAATGCTAAGCCTATGGACGTTTATACCAGGCTAAGATAAAATACGGTAGTGTCACCCTGTAAACCATGTCCTGGTAAACCATGTCCTGGTAAACCATGTCCTGGTAAACCATGTCCTGGTAAACCATGTCCTGGGTCTGGTGTGTGTGTGGGGGTGTGTGTGTGTGGGTGTGGAGGTAACATGTACCTGCACACGTTATCCAGGTGAGCTGTCAGGTGAGGGGACGGCTACCTGGCCAGGTGTTCCTCCGTTGTCAGAGGTGTGTTTATTATTATTACACAGAGACAAACACCTAAACTCACTCACACCCTTCTGTTACCATAGCAACGCGTCCTTTATGTAGCACTGCGCCTGTGCCCGGCAGGCAGAGGTCGCTGTCTCATTTATTTCGCTGATCTACGGTCGGTCACATTCTGTTTTAATCTCGTGGTTGGCGTGCCAGGAAACTCGCTGGTTGCCATTGTGAAATGTGTGGACTGACAAAGTTCAGCCGCATTCACCATTGCTTGGGTTATAAATGGCATTTCCGACACCTTTCCAATATTACTCCAGAATAAAACAGAATTTGATTTACTGGTCCTTACTCGTAAGCGAACACTTTGGAAGTGTTGATTCAGATACGATTGCGACAAACGACTTTATGTTCATGCAGATGTTTATTATTTTCCTTTTATTCCAAATATCATTACCTCTAGTATTTCATGTTTTAAAAGAGAATATTGTGCTTGTTTATATCATTTATAATGAAGGATATGTTTTATTTAAACTGCTAAAATAACTTTATACATGTATATATGTGAAATGTGGAGCCAGCTATAGAATTAACGATGTACTTATTTCTTATTTCCAGGTGAGTTATCAGTATTCAGGCTCTTTGGTGACGGTATTCAGTGTGGTAAGTACGAAGAAAGCATTATCTCACTTCATATTTTCCCTTTAGTTCAATTGATGTGTTCATACAAAAGAGGGATGTTGAAAAATGGAATACAAAGAGCAGCTTTCCTGACTTGAACTTTAGTCCAATAACGTTTCATTACCTTTGCCAACCAAGATAGGAATATGATCTTGAAAAAGTATAGGGGTTGATGAGTCCTTTCTTGCCGTAGGGCCTACTTTCTTCATGAGTTATCAAGAGTAACTGATAAGTATGCCAATGGTTTTAACATTGAATATATAATGCACCATTAAAAAGATAGGCAACTTTATGTTGTCAAAAAACGTTACATTAAAAAAAACCCAGAGATGCACTGGAATGTTGCAGGCTGGAGATATGTACGCGGAAGGGGTGGAAGAGGGGTGGGGATGGGGGTGGGGGGGTCGTGGTGGGGGTCGGGGGAATACGTGGCGATGAACAGGTAGACAACCTCCCGGGTCACCTGTACAGAGGGGTCCGTGTAGTACACGGGGTCAGGTAGGACAGACAGGTGTTGGGGATCTAGGCCCGTCATAGCTATTTGCATACCTGTACACCCTACCAACCCCCACCCTTCACGTCCTGCTCTCTAATTATCCACACTGGTATGACCTATACGTGTCCTGAGTGCTTATAGAATAATTCTTATTATCTTGATTCTTATACAATCAGGGATGAGAGTTTCCCTCTTTTCTCCACGGAAATCCTTGTTTTCAGTTTCAGTTTATAAAATTATTTTTTTCTTTAATAAAACAAAGCTAGGATAAATTGAGCCTCATTCACACCAATAAACAGTGGTCCAAACCTCCCCACATACCCCAGCCTCATTCCATGGCCAATAGCGATGTGTTTTCCATGTTTTCTCGCGTACACCTTTGGAAAGTCATGGGAACTAACTACTTTAGAGTAAAGGCTATAGATCTGGTTTGGGGGCTTTGCAATTCTGGAGTGTCCCAGCCCTACTTATACTGCTGAGCAACTACTTCCGGTCTCTCAGTCTCCTCATGCCTCGTTCTGGATCAAACATGGCGGCTGACCAAGCCCAACCTGGTAGAGGCATATATACAGAATGTCGCCCAAAGCAAACAAACGCCATCTATGTATGGCGTCGACCAGGTGACATTTGTAGGTGTCCTCCATGGGAGCCCCTCTTGATATTTCGAGGCGTTGGCTGTGTGTGCTCCCCCGGCAGGCAGTCAGTTGCAGGTGCGGGGCGCTGTAGGGGGGCCCTGGGGCTGGCACCCTGACAGGGGACGCCGATTCCGGTACACAGGTAGGCCGGATATTATTGCTGGTTTACAGGTGTCTCGCTTCCGGCCGGCGGATGCCCTCTGTACAGCGTGACACGCGTGTCCATCTCCGGGGTCTTCCTCTAGACCCCTTCCCTCCTCATCTTTATATTGCTATAAAAGTAACTCAGAATGCTAGACATTTTGAAGCTGTCATACCTATGTTTATGTTAAACTCAGGAGACCACATCTATGTTTAGAATGACTATATCTTATCTGCTTTTCCACTATTTACTAAAACTTTCCGTTTCTTGCCCCACAAATAGGTACCTGTGATTTTCCTCGTATTTCTTGCAGTACTATAGAGGAAACCCATGAAAGTTTAGGGTATGAGCTCGTATCCCATCGAGTTTGAATCACATAGTGATTCACTAGGCGAAGCCGCGTGAATTGCTATGTGATTCAAATGAGATGGGATCGAGCTCTGACCCTAAACTTGAATGGGTTTCTGAATTTATCTCACCCTTAATATTGACTAATGGGCTAACATTTGTGACATTATCCTCCATTGGATATATTTCCTAAATATCTAATGGGTGTTAGATACGAGTTCCCAATGTTAAGTCTATGGAGAAAAAATATCTGGGGTGAGATAATGAATCCTACTAGAAATTGCACATTGGATGCCAATCTTGCAGTCCATCTCACTGTCCCTCTAACTGCCTGTGCTACATCAACCGCCTTACACTATTGGCTTCCCTAATAGTCATAGCGTATGTTATACCGACTACTCCCAAACACCACACTGTGCCTTCCATCATTCACCTTGTACCCCAATAGTCTATTCTCTCCTGGTAACTAATGTTCAACTACTTTAAGAAAAATACCCTTATTGCCCAAAGAAGGTATTGTAATACTTAGATCTCGGATACTGCTGAAGGAAAACGTGTGGTGTCCTGAATCCTAGCCCCATGCACACCTTGGTCGAACTATAAAATCAACTGTTATCACCCATCTGTATAAACCTCATGCCCTTCTTGTTGGATTAAAGGCCATGCTTTATTGTTATTAGGTATGAAATCCAGAATGAATACCTGGACATATCATGTACCAGGAAATATACCCCATCAAAAATCATGTATCGATATGTGGCCACTGGAGCCTACCGGAAATAGGGACCTACTCTCTAGTAAATCCTCCAGGATAAATAAGATATGAAAAAAAACTGGACAAGCTACCTCAGCTGTATCCCCCGACCCTGCACCAGTTGTCCCGTTAGGTCCTGCCACTCTCTGAACATCCTCCTTAACACAGCCCACTCCTCTATGATCCCTGACCAACACAGCTCACCTAACAACGTCTCCCTACCCTACTGGTGACCCCACCCTCTATCATTACTTCTCCACCCTCTACTACTACTGCCTATACCCACTGCTCTTAACTATCTGTACTAACCCACTCCTCTATGTACCCTCCGCCCTCTATCCCCATCACCCCGCACACACACACACACAGGCATTAGTACGCGTCTGTGTTGACCATAGACGCCAGAGTTAATTGAGAGACAATTGTTTAGTGTCGCGTTCAGCTCTGTCACGTGATTATACCCCAATGAGTACGGAGTCAATATTGAGAGGTAAAACACCCATCAATAAAACGCCCGGGTTGGTTGAGCTAGCAAGGGACGATCGAGGGAGGGAGGGGGAGGGAGGGAGGGAGGGGGAGGGGTGGCTGGTGGAGGATCGCTCACCTGGCCGTGACAGGGCCATTAGTTGCCGTGTGTACTCGCCACTTTTAACCCTGACGACCTGCTGGCGACCTGCTCGCATGCGGCTCACATAGCGCTCACAGTGCGAGGAGCAGCTCGCAGTGGCCGGGTCCGCTCGTCGAGTGGCTCACAGACAAACCCCTTCAGGCTGAGTGCGCCCTGATTGTGCTCACCTCGCGGGTTATTTTCCTCGTGAGGAGCTGCTTGTCCGCGGGACGGTGCGCCGAATGCCGATGAGCAGCTCGGAACTGCTCGGAGCTGCTCGGGGATGTCCTCTGTGCCCGCTGTAAGGCTCGGCTTGTAGGGCCGTGCATGTCACGCGTGTCTTGTAGAGCGCGTGTGTGGTAATATCTTCTTACACCGTGTCTAGATTACACCCACCTACTACTTAACACACGTAGACAAACGAGCAGCTCTTGTGCTAAGCAGTTCCTAAGTATAGCTTAAAATATGTCACGTTAAATATATACCTGCATAATTCTCCAAAATGATATCGGGCATATATATGACATGTAAATTATAAATATATATCCATGAAAACACAGATAAATCTCTCCGTTGATTGTATTTTCACATCTTCATTAGTGGAATATGTTATCCTCGATCACACTTTTTTCTAAGTTTTTTATTTATCCTGGAGGTTACGCTTAGGGAATGTGTTATCCCTATCGTCCAGCGGCTCCAGCTTGACCACTATCGTATCTACGGGATAGATTTACATGACTTGGCGGGACGCTTTCTGAACAATGTCAGAACACTTTGCTTCACCGACAGTAATACATCATGCAGTACAACCCTTTAAAGTTGGTACAATCTGGAAGGAAAGAGTGACAGTGCTCACATGCCTGTTTCCCGTCATGTACTTGGTCAGGTCTATTAGGAAGATTGACTGCAAGTCACTGGTGTCACCAGTTTATAGGAATCCTTTTTTACATAGTTTTATAAGCCTACTGCCACTACAAGACATGCACTAAGATGAAGTGCACATAATGTGGAGTGTGGATCACGAGTCATATCTATGCAAGAATGAGTTCATGATAAAAAGGAAGTCCCCATTATGCAAGCGCGCAGAAAGTATCACCAATGTGTGGATGTAGCTCCAGGCATCCTGACATCACGATTTTAGACGAAATGCTGGACCTTCTCCACCCCTCTCGATGACTGGACAAGATTCGGTGATTTCTCCCGACCCCAAAGGGTTAGTTCACAGCGACACCTGGGTGAGGCCGGCGTCAATATTGTTCAATCACGTGACCTGGCGGAATGCTGTGGTCACCCTGTGCCCCCAGCACCCCCCCCCCCCCCTCCCTCACACACACACCGTCAAACCCCAGCCATCATCTCTGACGCCTGTACACAGGGAGCGCTGACGATCTCACTCACGCACCCCGCCCCCAGGTGGACGGTTCCCACGCCCCCCGCCCCGGTCCCCCGCCCCCCCGCCCCACCAGACAAACAGGCACGCACCCGCGCTTCCTCCTATTGTTTCCGGCCGTGACTGCCCATTGCCTGACACCGTGCCTGGAAGCCTGGAAACCTATGTGTTCACTCACATATAAGGCCAGGTAACGCCAGCCATTTTTTTGGTGCATTATGGGTAACGCCCGCCATTTTTTGGTGCATTATGGGTAACGCCCGCCATTTTTTGGTGCATTATGGGTAACGCCCGCCATTTTTTTGGGGTGCATTATGGGTAACGCCCGCCATTGTTTGTGTGCATTATGGGTAACGCCCGCCATTTTTTGTATATTATGGGTAACGCCCACCATTTTTTGTGTATTATGGGTAACGCCTGGCATTTTTTGGTGTGTTATGGTTAACGCCCGCCATTTTTGGTGCATCATGGGTAACACCTGCCATTTGTATGCTGGTTTACCCGCTAGAGGGCGTGGCGAAATCTGTTTATTTTCTATAGAAGCCTTTTAATAAGTCGCCTTTTATCTTTTGAAATGTTGATATTACTTTACTCTATATCATCTACATTATAAACAAGTATTAGTAAGTTATTTGGGGAACCTCGTGAGGGAGAGAGGTTGTTCCGGTCATCCTTGCCACTGCAAATCAGCGGGGAAACCAGCGAAAGTTCAAAGTCGCTCACTCGTTGGTCTAGCCGGGGGTTACCTGTCCCATATTTCATTGGGGCAGGGAACCAGTGTACCTAACACCGAGCTCGGGGCTGCTTCCCCCTGGAGCCTTGCTCCATGGTTCGTGGTATCTCTCCTATGACGAGCTGCAGCGTTTTGAGCCTCATTGGGTTGAACCCGTACAGGGCTGACCAACGGAATACTGTGATTACTTCTTGAGCGTGGGCCACACGGTCATATACCCTGCCTAAATGTTAGAGAGGTCCCATAGACTTTGAACTTGCTGCAAAAAACTAACCCTTCACCATCTACGTGCGAACACTGTGACATTGGGAAAGGAGCGGTGGGACATTGTTCCTGTGTCTCAGAGGCGTGCCAAACTGACCTTGACCAATCACTAGACACCAAATTTTTTCATTAACCCACTAGTGATTGACCTTTTAATTGTAATTCATTAATAATTGCACGCTCATTCATCAATGATGGACATACCATTTGCTCCTAGTTTCTTGTCCTTATTGCAGAACATATTCCAACCTTTAATTACTGATTTTCCTTAAAGGGTGCTTTGATTCATCTATGACAAATAAATCTAGCCATCGTTATACAATTATAATTGAGCGGAAAGAATGATTCCCATTCCGTCCCAATTGGACTGCCACCCTAATGAAGCAAGAATTGCCGGGAAATAGGAAGGTGTGTGGTGTGTGTCGGAGGGTGTCTTCTGGGGTTTGGTGAGAGGGCACCGCGGGCTGCCTCCCACCCCCTGCACGCCCCTCTCCTCGTGTTAACCCGCACCCTGTGCACGCCTAGACAGATTACCGCCTGAATTAAAGACGACGTGAAGGAGCGGTCAGTTTGCCGTCTGTGACGTCACTAACGAGCCGCCCGCCGCGCCCTCTGGTGGACAAACGCCGGCACGCGGTCTGCGCGGCGCACATTTCCCATGACACATCCCCGAGACGCTCTGATCAAAGGGACGCACGGGCGCGCGACACCGGACCCCCTCCCACCCCCGCAGATTGGACAGAGAGGTCGGCGCGGGTCGGCCGGCCGTTTTGCTGAGTCATTGTTTCCATTTTCCACTCGGGTCGTTGCAATGAAGTGTCGGCGGGCGCCTTGTGTGTTGCCCGGGCGGGATCGAAGTGTGGCCCCGGGGCGCGGGCCCGGGGGCGCCGGCACAGTCCGGCCACCGCCCGGCCTCGTGGCCGTAATGCGCCGCCGTCTGACCCGCTCTTAGTCCGCCGCCACCACCTATTGTCCGCTCCATTGGGGTAAATGAAGTCAAAATGTTACATCATTGGTGTTGACCTTCTCCCAACGCGCTCCAGTCAGGTCTGTCGTCGTATGCCTCTACTGAAAGCCTCAAAATGTACTACAGACGATATTTATATGCATAACACAAATAAATCCCCGCCCACAACTAGGGATTTCACATGATAACTTAAGATATATGTATGGCGATAAGGTTTAGTTGTTTTTTTTAGTTGTTTTTTTTAAGGTTTTTATTTATACTGGAGTAAAAACAGCTAGGCAATAAAAATGCTCACATAAATACGTATTTCTGAGAAGTATAGTACATAATGTATTAAATCCCAATATCTTTATATTTTTGCTTATTATAGAAGCATATTTATCATCGAGATGAAAAGTTTCCCTTGATAATTTATCACGTCGCTTTTCTCATTAAATTTGCACTCCATATATGTGTTTATTCTAATAGAATTCATAATACAGGCGGCTTGAAACTCCTCCGTTGATAGTTAAGTATCCCCTGTATGGCACCATTCCCAGTCCTGTGTATGGGAATGCGGTGCTCGTCGCTACTTATAATTAATGTCCAGTGTATTTAAACAGGCACCGGCAACGTTTTCTCCTCGTGTTTACTCTGCCTGCCGCCGCCATGCTCAAACCTTCTCCACACTCTCCATTCACTGAGCTCCACTCTCCCGCCCGAGTCTCGAGTCGAAATGTCGTCTGCCTTACTCGGTGTCGTCGTTAATGTAAGCTGGGCGTATGCGATGTTGGCTGTTCTCTTTTTGTACTCACAAAGGTGTATACATACACCACCCGCTGAGTCAAGACACCAGAGACGGGGTTCTACGGGTATAAAGCTGAATTCACACCGAAAGACACGATAAAGGCATTTTTACTGTGCTGTGTATCTGCAGGGGTAGGACTAGAAAAGCGTGTGGCAACACTTAAGTGGACAGATAGGACGTGGACGTTGTCCTGACGTTTATCTCACCCCTGGTATTCTTCCCCATAGACTTAACATTGGGAACTCGTATCCAACGCCCATGGAGTATTTACAAAAAAATGCTCAATGGGGGATTATGTCACAAATGTTAGGCCATTAGTCAATGTGACGGGACAGATGAATTCAGAAACCTATTCAAGTTTAGGGTCAGAGCTTGATCCCAACTCTTTTGAATCGCTATGTTTCACACGGCTTCGCCTTGTGAATTACTACACGGTTCAAACTCGATGGCATACAAGCTCTGACACTAAACCTTCATAGGTTTCCTCTATAGTAAATAAGGGTGAAGTGAGCGGAGATATGGGAATTATAAATAACATATTACAAACCATTCCAAGCCTATGAGACTTCAGTAAATCACTACCTTACTTCTTACACTTTTCAACTAAAAGAAACTGCACGCATTGATTACTTGCCTCAGAGCCATTGATCATGGGAACATAACTCCCCAAGCAGATTTCTAGTCCCTTTGTTTCTAAATGAAATGCCGAACCTGTGCATGGAGAATGACAGGTTGTCAGGGCGATCGTTTCAACATGACAACGTCCTACATTACGTCATGATAGCTGTTGACATCGGTGTAAACATCAATGTTTTTTGCATTTGAATTATAAGTTAAATGCAGTTTTATTGAGCGCCCATATACGTCCCCTAGAAGTCAGAATGATCAAATATAGACATTCAACTTGCTGCAAAGAATTTAACCCTTCACTATCCATGTGTCAATTTTTAAGGCCTGGTAAATGAGCAGGGTTCCAGTATTCAGCCTTACCATATCCCCTGCCCCACTACTGACTTGGTTCCTAAAAATAGAAATTTTTGTTTATAGTCTTTTTGAAGACAAATATTCACTATGTCAATCCTATTATTTAATGATAAACACTCAGTGATGAATACTGTAATCTGCTACTACAAAAGGAAACTATAAGATTATGTTATTGAGTAAATGTGGTATTTACATTCTCAGATCTGATGGGACAGACCTAACTGTACTGTATTTATACTGGCAAATCTGATGGGACAGACTTGGTATTCAAACCCATTTGACCCAGACCTGAAAAACCAGTCTTACTCCCATCCACCCTTTTATAACACTCTGGCCCTGAAGCCACTCTACTTGACCATGATAGCCCCACCCTCTCCCCTCAGACAACCACTACTGACTAGCTAGGCCTGTTTGTTCTTGCTCACTTCTCTGCTACCACTCTAACTTCTCAATGCATGTATATTTAAAACAGTCGGTCTGATGGGACAGACCTGACTGTGTAGTATTGGAATTTCCTTATCTTTTCATATCCTCACCACCATTGCGAAAAATATGCCTGAGTTTGCGTCTTTATTATAGATACGTGCATATTGTGCATCAAAACATCCCCTTGAATCTGTCCTCTTCAATACTCATGTTGTCCTTCCGTTTGACTCGGGACTTGTGTTTTACTAGATTATTTGGCCATGATAGATAATATATCTTCCAAACTCTGAATCTGGTGTATATATTCTAATATCTGAAGACGTCATAGTATGCCTATGAAGATGTACATCCTATCTTCTCACAATCACTCCCACATCTCCACTACAACGTCAGCAGCGTGCTTGCCTTATTAGACGAGCCCCTGCCCCCACACACATACCTTAACCACACCACACACCTCCACGCGCACACCTTTTTCCCTTCTAAAAACAAAGTCTTTTGACAAAAAAGCCCGACGCTCAGGAAGCGTCACAAGGCTCCTTTGGTGACAGTACGACGCAGCTGAGAAAATAGTCCCGGCCACACGTGATATACCAAGCCGCCAGAAGAAATAGTCCGGCGGCGGATGGAGTCGGCTTTTAGCGGCCTCAGAAGTTGTTCGGCTGTCTTGTGATCTCAGCCTAAGGCGGATGAATCTGCATTGTTTTCACAGCTCTTTACATGTTGGATCTACATCCCCCCCCCCCCCACACACACACACACACACCTTACACACCCTTACATTCCCCCCATACATCCAACCACTTCAAGTGATCACATAGACGAAGGTAGGCGGGACGACTACAGGCCTTTCAAGCTATGGCCCGAGAATTCATTCCCAATATGACCGAGTAAAGGGCCTCTGCTATCATTATACAGCCACAGAATACTTCGATGTTATACAATGATATAGCAGACTTGCAGAGATATCAGTTTTCCATTTTTCCTTGGAAATCCACTTTTCCATATTCAGTATATCTAATTGTTTTTCCTTGTGTCAAACAAAGATGATATTGATTTAGCCTCATCTACGCCAATAAAACAGTGGTTTCAACTTCACCATAGACCCTCAGTCCTATGCTATGGCCGACAAGGACATGCTATCCAAGTTTTCCCAGTCTCTCTGAAAAATATGAAAAATGATTCCACTTTTGTCCCTGACCCCAAGTTGTTGTTGAGATGTTATCATCTATCATGAGATGGCTGATGGTGCCGGGTGCTGATATACAGATGTCAACCAGCAATGGAGGGTGCTCCCCAGCAGCAAGGTATCCCATTATGTTGTGGCTGCTATATTTATATAGATTATATGATACATCATCAGATGGCTAATACTGGATGATAATGTTATGTTCCAATTTATCCATTTGGGGAAACACATATATGACAAAGTCACTCATTTAGATTACTATCTATACACACGATAGTAACACTGGTGGAGAACTTCTAAGACACTTGGTACAATCTCCCGCAAGCACATATACCGTTAAATGTTAACCATCAATGATGGGTGCTCATTAACGACGATGGATCCCACGTTTTTTTTCCTGAAATGGAGTATTTTGAATAGATATGTTGTGTACATACATCGGTACCGGTCATCATTGCCAACATTGTTTCTAATATGATGGCGTAGTATTCAAAGATTTGTGTAATATCTCAATATTAATTACCAAAATGTATAAATCGGACTATTCAACTTTCAGCTGAAACAACAAAGATGAACAAATAAATCTAAGTAAAATAGCCACAGAACTAGGTGTGTAAAGGTGTCATAGATAAAACTATGTGATATTCTAATGAAGATTAGGTAATTTCATATAAAAAATACCAATTCGTGCACAGTGGCTTTGCTTGTACACCCATGGGTATGTAGTCATAGTTCCCTAGAGGTAGGATCGGCGACAGAGAGTCAATATGCACGTTATAGAGAAATATGGCCATCACTTGTTATACCACGGGGGGAAGAACGTGTTAAAAAGCGGCTCACATGAAATGAAAACGGAATAAAAAGGAGACCGATGCGCGCCTGTGGACGCGTGCGTGGGAGATGCCCTGATAGTCAGTGTCTAGTTGTGGTATATACGGTTATTAAACATGCTTTATTGCCCCCATGCAATTCTCTGGTTAGTGCTACTTGCTTTATTTAGTGGTTTTTATCTTCCAGCAGACTATTGCTTTGTCTTCCCCGGGGGAGAAAAACTTTCCTCGGGGCTCTTATAATGAAATGGTAAAAAGTGCCGCCTTGGCTTGGCTCGGAGACAGGCGCTGGTAAGTCAGGCTTGAAATTAGGTATTCACTTGACGACGAAATGGGACTAATTAAAAGTCATTTGACTCGGTTTGTTAAAGACCAAGCTTAGGGAAGGTGGGCAGAAAGCGTCCAGTTAAAAAGACACCAGTCAAGGTAGCCAGGAAATTCAATCTTTTTAGCAGAAAGAAAGAGAATAGGTGCAGTTCAGCGAAGAAAATCATTATTTGGCAAAAAGGGAAAGTTCTCTATTTTTTGGGGGAAGATGAGAGTAGTTGCTCAGAAGAAAGAGAGGGGAGAGATCCTGTTGAGTGAAAAACTTATAACTGAATTTAGACAAGGGAACGCTATTAACGGGGAAAGATAAGGGGGGAAGTTAAGGTGGAGATGTCTAGGAAACTGAAATAGTACATCAATCTCTAAATTCCGTCGGAAAGAAAAATAAAGCTTTATAAGTATGGTTCAGAAATATTCAATTCACACCTTAGTATTACATCTGTGATAAACGTGATTATTTTATTCACTCACACAATTCCGCAGCAATGTTATTCTTTTCTAATTTTGATTACAGATAATATAAGGAATGTAATTTTTATCAAGTGGGACAGAAGTTAGGATATGCTCAATAAAGACTTGAAAATATTACGTGAAAGGAGGCGTTTATAGAGGAAACCAAAACACGAAAAAAATGTCCTACGAACGTGTCCAATTCTGCAGGAGGGAGACCCATTTTACCAAAGAGAATCACCACAAAGACGTGAAAATATATTATATGAGAGAATCATGAGTTAGTGAAGGAGAGTGGTATTTTTCTTATCTAACAAGCGTCACCAATTCTGATGGTTAAACAGTTTGATGTAAAGATAGAGACTCTATATCAATGAATAAATATATCATATATAGTAGAAGAAAGAGACACGTCGACTGTTGCCCATCTCCATCCTCCTCAGTGACATGTGTCAACCCCCTCTCTCTGCGATCAGCTGATTCCACTCCCTTCTCCCCGTCTGCATCTTGATCAACCCCTGTTGCCATGGTGACGCTGAGGGAGAGCTGCAGGGCCGCTTGAGGTATGATTAATTTAGCTGATAATTCCCCACAACCTGCTCATTGTGTTAGCCCGGGCCCGGCCCGCTGCTGTTTTACTCCTCCCGGGGTAAATATTGTTATAGGGGGCGCTGCCGCATGCATCGGAACGCAGCTTGTCAGGAACAGGAGGATGGGCGTGAGGGTGGGGTGGAGGAGTGGGGGTGGGGGGTTGCCACGGGAATCACCTTGACAACGTGATTAGACCGTCTCTAAGGACGCCGTTGCTATGGTAACTAGCAGACCGGTGTGAAATAGCCGGGGTATACACAAGCGGCAGGAGAGGGAGGGGGATGCTAGTGGTCCGGGAGGATGTCCCAACAAATTGGCCCCTTTGTGTTGTTTTAATTGAGTGAGGAGATAAGAAAGTGAGGCTTGCTGTCTGAGTAGGCCATGTCAGACTTAAACAGGGACGCTGCTTTCTGTCCAAAAAACAGGCTGGGCATGCGCAGACTGCGCAGGGATGACGTCATAGGAGGCAGCGGAATCTTATCCATTTGAAAAAAAAAAAAATGCAATAAAAATGTTTCCGCGTTACAGTTCAGGTACCATACACGGATCCGATGTTACATTGTTGTTTTCTGACTAATAGACTGGTTCGGTCTTGTAGTTGTGACAACAGGCCCCTGTCAGTGTCACATCCATTGGGACTGCACAAACAGGATAATGATAAGGGGGATGCATCTGTATTGGCCTGTTTTATTGATCCATCATTTATTAAAACATGGGATTGTTGATTTTTCATGTATTACCTCATGGGATGCACTAGCTTGTGTTGCAATTTGTCAAACCTCTTCGAGAAGCAAGGCCCATGATTATCAATTCGATCAGGATAATCTACAATACGTACCAGGCCTGGAAGAACAATCTTTAGTGGAGGAGTGGAAGATGTACGAAGTATCAATAACCAAGTAACCAAGAAAGACAACTGTTTAACTCCTGCCACGATGCCATCTCTGATTACGGAAGGTCATGTAC
This sequence comes from Alentia gelatinosa, assembly GCA_950022655.1. Lineage (NCBI taxonomy): Eukaryota > Metazoa > Annelida > Polychaeta > Phyllodocida > Polynoidae > Alentia > Alentia gelatinosa. Next base: position 40,757,024 of record OX465592.1, read on the forward strand.
ATGTGGACAGGTTGAGAGAGAACAGGGATATACAACTGATTGCGCTGCACACCTCACTGCATTTTCTACGAGTCCTTCTTGTTCAAGGGTATAATGTCATGAATTCTAGGCGTTTCATTAGACGTTACCAGTTATCAAGATTGCATTTGCTATCTTGAAGATAAATCAATTCCGTCATTTTAATTTCGTGAATAAATCCCCTGAGAGTTGCTCACGTGGAGAAGAGGGGAGAGGCCAGGGAGATAGCGTTTAATAACGACGGCAGAATGAGGCACCATCTTACACACGGCCACAGATACGGCTATCTATCGCCACTGATCTTACCCCACGTTCCCTCAGAGCAGCTCACTGCCCCCTAATTCCACCAAACCGCCGGGAGCAGGGTTGTTCCGGGAGGGTGCCGCCACGGAGGGGGTTTCCCCAGAGGGAATTCCCATACTGACGTCATCACATCCACCGTCTAATCAGGTCATCCCGAGAGGACCCTTAATGACCTACTTTAACGAGTGGCGTTTTCAGCAGCCGCCGTTAGGTGGCACCTCAGGCGTCATGTTGCCATGGCAACGGCGAGCCCATTTCCATGGCAACAGTGGGGAAGCTTTGAGGGGGACACCTGGAAAGGGCGTTGAAGATCCACGTAATGGTGGCTGGAGATCCAGGGGATGTGCGGGGAGGGGGGGTCAGCAATGCCCGCCAGTGGGTCTGTTCTCTTAAACGGGGTCTGGAGGTGGGTGGTGGGGAGCGGGGCTGCAGGGGCTGGGGTTGGGAGCGCCACTGATGGAATGCTTCACCCTGGCAAGGTGTGCTTTTGAAGCCTAATGTGTCTACTTATAGAGCGGTGTGTAACGCCAGGACCTCTGCGGGAAAATAGATAGCTTTACGTTCTCTATTTGACCTACAAATGTGAAAACGGGCAGAGCCCTATTAGAACTACATCTGTCATCCACAGACACTGAAAGTAGGAGAATCTAATTTGGGGGGCTTTACCAGGACTGGTATGTAGTGTAAAGTACATATACATGTTTCTTATATGAAGGTGGTTCGTCTGGTCAACAAGGTATTTTTCTCCATATTTTTTCCACATTGAGAACTCGTATCTACTGCTTTCTTTTTTATGATTAAATAAAAAGCCTGTGCAACGATTTAAATCTTTTCGTGATATCAACAAACAACAATAACAGCAGCAACAACAAACACAGAACAACACAAATTACCAAAGGGGAGCTCGTATGTGGAATGCGCTTAATGAGGATCTACAAAATACACCGGACAAGGATAGTTTCAAAAGAAAGTTGCTCCAAAAAGGGCAAATCAATTAGCAGCAACTAACTATTAATCGAGGAAATATGGACTAAATCCAAACTACTCATCCATTACCATTATTTCTTTGAACTTTATTCTACTCACCTGTGTATACCAGTGTTATATGTGTATATCCTACAAGCGTTATATGTATCTGATGCTTTCTGAGATGCCTGAAAAACTCAACTTTGTTGAGAGGCATTGATAATATAAAAAAAGAAAAAGAAAAAAATTGTCCATATAAACAACCCGCTTTGACACCCCACGCCTGACACACTCTCCCTTTACCATCCACCCAGCGTATTTACCAACTCCCTCTCCCTGAACGAGCTCCTTAAATCCTCCTGTTACATATAAACCTTTGGACCTCCTCCTCGTTCTACACCACCGCCACCTACAGCAGTACTCTGGGCGGGAGATCAAGTGGGCCGCCGGGGCAGGGCCTGAGGGTGGAGACTCGGGTGATCAAGTGCATGCGGGACGGTCCGTGCTTGGATCCTGGAGCAGGAGGGAGGGTGTAGGCGGGGTGCGGGTATAGGGGCCCGGGCGGTTGTTCTGCCGGTGTAACCACAACACGCCCGGAACGACTGAGGTCTGGGAGAATGAGATGGTATGTCTGGGTCACCAGTATAAAAAAAAATAGAAAAAAGAATGGCAGTGGTCTATCAGAGTGAAGTCACACTCCAACCTCTGAGACCAGTTCCTGTGTACTCGGTGCATATGGGGGAGGATGGAGGTGGGAGAGTGCACTCATTGTATATATGTACTCGATGCACTCAGGCAGTGGAGGACAGGAACACGCAGGAATATCATGTGGTTTCATGACTTCTGGTCCTGAATAAGTCAGAACATTATAAAATAAAAATTCAATTAGAAATTGTATCTGTAGAAACGATGGCTTCTTTCTGGGAATACAATGTAAGATTAGTTTAGTGATGCGATAAAACTCGTGTGGTTTTTAAGGTTGATCATTGGGCCTTTAGAAATTAGGAAGGTATTCATATGACCAATTGCCAAATTCATACGTCCACTTAATATTAGAGAACAAAGGATAATTGTATACAATCACTTTGCAATCTATCAAAATTTAACATGGTACTGTTGAGATCAGCGGTGAAGAGAATTATCAAGATTTATTTGAGAATTTGAGATGGTATACAATATTGATATTGCGTGCTATTTCCCCATACAATTTCATAAAGCTGAGTTAAGATATGACTGGTGATGTCTGTAGAGGTATTCTCAGAGCTGGAGGAGTTGCCATGTCCCATCTCATTTTGCTCACCATGGCCTTTCTGTAGGTGGGACAGGAGGAGTCAGTGTCAGATTAAGGGTTAACCCATAAAAGACCAATACCATTAGTGCCCTGCACCGGGGCATGGGACGGGGAGGCTGTAAGGCGGGGGAGGGAGGGGGAGGGGTTAAGGGGGGTACAGGTTTGCTGAGGATCACGAGCGTCCATCTTTTGTTGGCAACTGCCCTCTCAAAATCACCACCACTTAGACGAGCCCCCTCCCTGGAGGCCTGCACTCAGCCTACAGCCTCCTCGCCGCATCCCCCACCCTCCCACCCGTCACTAGGGTCATCACCCTACTTAGACAGCGTCGCCGCCACCCCGTCCCCCCACTCCTTCCCAGTTTGGGATCCGATCTTGCGTAATGCGCCGATTCCCAGAGGACCCAGCAGGAGTTGCTCAGATCACCAAAGGATGCCAGTTACGGTCTCCGCGTGCACTGCGTTTCTCTGTTTTTTTTAACTTCGCCATGTGGTCGAGCGTGGCAGTGTGAGGATGGCCGTCCGTCGTGTATCCGGGTCTCTGGTCGACACGATCCCTAATGAGCTCGTTGTAGGTGTTTGTAACCAGACGTGTGACCAGTCGACACACCGCAGCGCCACCTTCTGTCTGAGCGAGCGCCTCACCCATGACTCACACTGCGTCGCTCGGTCTGCAGTCGCTCCAAACATCAACTCTGTCCACCTCGCCTTCTTTTGCAAATTTAATTTGATATATTTACACTAAGGTGGCTACAGAGATTTCAAATTAATGTCACTGAGTGGGTGGGGCGGGTTGGGGGTCCCGCTCAATGGCCAGTAAATGGCGGCCGGTTTAGTATTACCTCCTCTGACGAGAAAAGAAAAGTATCGCGGCAAGATTACACTTGTGGGTGTGTTTGCGCATGCGCGGCGCACGCGCACCACCTTGTTATCCGACGGAAATTGGCGCAGGGTGGCGCTGCCGGGTTTGTAATCGTCGATAAGTCGCCGTCGCCGCCGTCAGTAATGGCGACCCACGTCGCGCGACGCCAGCAGCGACGATGAATCAACGACGCGACGTGTGGGCGCGACGTGCGAAGCGACCCCTGGTGTTAATTAATCTCATTATGGCGGCGACAGGCGGCCATCGCCTAATGAGTTACATAACACGCCACCGGCGCCCGCGCAGACGCCAGCCCCGCGTCCACTGACACTTCCGCCGGAAGTGGTATCGATGGCATTGTCGGCGGTGACGACCCCCGGTACCCGATAGGCGACGAGAATCCGGGCCAGCGGGTGTGGGGAGTAGGATGGGGGACGGGGTGTGGGCAGGATGGGGGACGGGTGGGGGCCAGGATGGGAGGCGGGGTGTGGAGTAGGATGGGGAAGTGGGTGTGGGCAGGATGGCGGACGGGTGGGGGCCAGGATGGGGGACGGGTGGGGGCCAGGATGGGGGACGGGGTGGGAAGGATAGGGGACGGGGTGTGGAGTAGGATGGGGAATGGGGTGTGGGCAGGATGGCGGACGGGGTTTTGAGTAGGATGGGGGATGGGGTGTGGGCAGGATGGGGGACGGGGTGTGGAGTAGGATGGGGGATGGGGTGTGGGCAGGATGGGGGACGGGTGGGGGGGCCAGGATGGGGGACGGGGTGGACAGGATGGTACAGTGCAGTACTCTGGAGGTATTCTGGTTGTGGTGTAGGGAGTAGGATGGGGGACTAGGTGGGAGTAGGATGGGGGACTAGGTAGGCAAGATGGGTGACGGGGTAAGCAGGATGGGTGACGGGGTTGGGAGTAGGACGGGGGATGGTATGGGGAGTAGGATGGGGGACAGGGTGGGCAGGATGGGAGACTGGTTGGGCAGGATGGGGGACTGGTTAGGCAAGATGGGGGACAGGGTGGGCAGGATGGGGGACAGGGTGGGCAGGATGGGAGACTGGTTGGGCAGGATAGGGGACAGGGTGGGCAGGATGGGAGACTGGTTGGTAGTAGGACCGGAGACAGGGTTGGCAGGGTGGTACAGCACAGTACTGTAGAGGTATTCCGGCAGGGGGCAGGTTGACGCTGGCGCCGCCTAGTGGCAAGTCAGCAGTAACGGGCGGGGGCGAGTGGACAGGTATTGATCGGGAAGGAGGACGCTTTACGGCGTTGTGTCCGGTTATTTAGACATTTTGTCGTACCCCGCTCTGCCCCCTCCCCCCTCCCCCCACGCGCCGCCCTCCTGGCGCCACCGCACCGCCATAAATCAAGGGACGCTGCCGACGAACGCTGACTTCCGGATCCGGTCACGGGGTCAGGGGATGACCCAGTGCGGCAGTCCGCCAGGGGGCGCGCAGAGCGAGGAGGATCTGAGGAGGTTCACTCCGGGAGAGATAAGCCGGGCGGGGAATCCCCGCTCTGACGTCACCTCATTACCAGGGAATCCCCCTCCACGGTCACCCAGCACCGAGGTATACCAGATGCGCGGGCTTCCATTCAGAAAAGATTGGTGCAAGAGTCGACCATCATTTTGTGACTGTGATGACTTATTCGTATAGGTAGCAGTAATGGAACTGTGGGGTTTTGGAAATGTCCTTGAAATTTTCCTTATATAAAAGACCCACTACAGGAGTCTATGCCCGAATTTCTCCTGTTTAACTAAATTCTGTAACTTGCAGTTTGACGTGGCAGCTAGCGCTACTATTGATTTCATTATCTGTGAATAATTACACAGGGAATTAAAGACCTTCATTGGTTCAGCATGTCAGGTGATCAGGTGATCTGTAACTTGACCATTTTAGGTTAATGGAATGGTTACCATCAGTCACCACTTGGTCGATGATGTACTTCGCAAGCTTAATTATGTCTTTAAGAGTCAATGATCTACATTTATATACTGACCACCATTACTTAACACCCCATTATTCTGTCGGATAATATCGTAAAACTGGATGAGTTTGAATCTTGGTCACCGTATGCTACGACTGGAGTTTGTCATAGTGACTTCACGAGGCGAAGCCGAGTGAAGTCCGGAGCCAAAACTCTAAGAGTGGAATGCGGTGGCCATGATTAAAACGAATCAGGTTTTGATTTTATCCTACCCTGTCTCCTCGATTTTGGAATATTACGTGATAAAAATTCTGTATGCCACTAGTGGCATATAAAACTCCGCATTGAATTGAAAAATCTCCACATCATTAGTAGGTACACATCATTGATCGTTGAAGGTTGAAGGTTGAAGGTGGGTAGATCCTGAAAGCCTGTGGTTAGCGATGGTATTAGATGGTATTACCGTTCACAGTTTGACCAGACGAACCAAGGCTACCGTCTACATGAATAACTGACCTTCTTTAAAACCTTCCATATGACTGTTATATGCGATATATTCTGAATTGTATCAACGATATTTCTTCTCAGCGTATCAGATTATTGCGTCCTTCCCTGAGACTCTGCCTGTGTTTGGAGATGACAAACACTGTCTCCCTCAGTGGTCGCCCGTCGATTCCACCACGCATCGTTCCTGTTCTCCCAAACCACATTTCCCAAGTCCAACTCCACCTCCATCCACCTCCCCACCACTCTACTACCACCACCACCACCCAGAAACAATAACCACTCTCCCTCACATTTCATAGAGACATTTTTGAAAGCAGAGGACGTTGGGGGGACTATAGCAGGAGGAGTAGGAGTGTGGAGGAGGGGTCAGAGGAGGGGAATTGATGTAAATATTTGTTTTGGCAGCTGTGGTCTGCAGAACAAAGCCCTGTAACCCAATCAGAACGCTTATCCAATTACCCCACGAGTGGTCGCCATTTGCTGAGTTGATTAAAAGTCTAGCAGGGGTTAAGTCCGACCGGGACTGACCGCCGCTGTGAGGCCGGTCAATAGGCGGGGGGCCGGGGGAGGGGGCCCGGGGGGAGGGGGCGGGGGGCGCCGAGGTAGCGTATGGTACAGTGCGCGGACGAGTGGTTCATTGTGGTTCAGCTGTGTCACATAATAAGATGGGGAAATCGTTCTAGTCCACGCGATAAGAATTTATTGTGTTCGTATTTTGAAATGATTTAGAAATATCCTATCGTAATGCCCAAAGGTATGGCGTAGTTAAGGACAATTATTTATACGACTAATTCATTTTGAAATGGTAATACTCTTTTATTGGTTTTGCTAAAGTAACCAGTTACTTCACGTGGAGTCTCATAGATATGTTTCATGTGATGGAGGAAATTATTCATGTTATTTCTCTTATTTTGTCAGCTTATTGTATAGATATTCCGTTGCTAATCATCATAAGGGATGACATTAACTAGCTTAATTATCCACTAGTACTAGAAAAGGTTCATAAAGATTTACAGAGGAATAGAATCGTGAAATGACAAAGTCGTGATAGATTCGCATGATACTGCAAATATGTTTCGCCTTACATCCAGTATTTAAAATTATTAATTCGCAATTGTCTTATTGTATTACTGTAAATAGTCCCCGGCAATATATAATACAGTAATAGCGATACATATATGATAAACTAATTGTAAATGTGTCCTACTAGTAGACCTAAGCTTGTAACAGTTAGGCAACCGCTGTACTGAGCAAATGAAGCCAGTACCCAGCAGTAGCCCAAGCAGCTTGGCGATTTAAGAAGGGTGTGAAAAGTGGGGTTTGTTTCTGGGTACATGGGTATGTTCCATCGCGAAAGGTGACAATAATATAGGTCAGCCTACATCTGTATATCAGTGAACTACAAATTTCAGGCATTTTTTGTCGGAATTCATTTTCAGTACATAGATGATATTTTACTATCAGAAAGATATGGCCTTATTCCTTAACGTCTATAGGCGTAGTAGTCTCCCTGATATAGCCATGTCTGGCTCTTGACAATCTGAGAATGGTTCACTATTGCATTAAATCATCTGGCGCATGCGTAGGTCACGTGTGGTTGGTAGTGAACCAATCAGCGACCGTTATATCAGTTGTGTAATGCGGCTAAGCGTTCGATAGAACTATATAGACCTCTGTCTTCACCAATAGCGTGGATAATCTGGGTATTACGTCATTAATAATACTATATTTATTCCACTTAGCCTAAAGTATGATGATGGGATCTGAAGACTTTATTAAAGCCAGTCTGTTCTATAGAGCAGTGCATCATTAGTACATAGAGAAGGACTGGAGTTTTAGTTCTAGCAGAACGCACAGGGGGCGTGGGAGTCTAGTTATGGAGAAGCCTGACGGCATTGATGTTGTCGGGTGTGGACGAGGGGTGGGGCCGGGCGGGGGGTATCGGTGGTAGCGAGGCCGGCACTTCCCTATTGGCATTCAGGGCTCAGGTGGAGGTGCGCTCCAAACACAGGAATCAATCGTGCCTCTCACTCTCCCCCCACACCCCCGCTGCCACCGAGCTCCCCGCTGTGGCATACCAACACCCCGCTCCATGTTTGCCATCACCACCTTGCGGAATATGCCACCCCCGCCTCGCCCCGCGCCCCCCGCCCGCCGCCCGCCCGCCCCAACCCCCGTCTTGTGTTTCTGAGAACTGCCCGCCACCTCGGCGTAATTGTTTACCGTCCACTAGAGGCGCTGGTGGCGGCCATGTGAAGGGCCCTACACGCGAGCCGCCCCGCAACGCACCGCGCGGCAAAATGAAGCCGCCACGCGTACGTTATACGCGCGCGGCAAATCTTCGTGGGCGGGTTATTTTTGCTCGTTTGTTTGCCAGGTGGTCGGTGGGGGGTTGCTTCATGTTTAGCAGGGTGTTTATTTTCGCGGGGAACTGATGGTGGCGAGTATTATTTTTCCGGTCACAATTGTGATTGATTCAATGTTTGAGTAAATAAGATGAGATGTGTGTCTCGCGTGAGGCACGAATCTGCACTGAGTCCCAACAGAACGTAACTCTTTACGTGCGACACATCGACGTAGTTCTGTACGAAAGACGTATGATGCCATGTAACAACAATATGGGACCATCCATAAAATATGTACGCGGAATTTCCGAAATTCCCCTCCAGATCTTGTACGCAATAGAACAAAGAAGGAGCATACGGAAAATTTCCGAAATCTTTGCCCCACCTCACTAAGTGCGTACGTACTTTAAGGATGGCCGCTGTGTGTTACGTCACCTTTGACCCGTTTGATAATATAAGATCATACATGTAGACCCTTTTCTGTGTGCCATAGGGACCCATGGAAGATGTGGGTCAACTTTATTGAACTCTTATGGACGACCTTATGGACGGCAACTACTGTCTTAGCAAACAGACTTAGCAAAAATATTATTAAACGACAACCCTGGTACAGAAAAGGGTCTTCATGCACGATCCTAGATTACTAAACGGGCCCCTAGATCATGGGCACCATATAGCATATAGTGTTTGACTAATTCCAATGTTCATGTATAGATGTATAACAATGTGTGGTATATTATGTACAGCCCCTAGGTCACGCATATGTCACACAATTCTTGACAAGTCCAATTAACAATCGATTCTATCTAAAATATTTTGGGGGCTTGCCATAGAGGAATTTTAGCCTTGGCTTAATATTATCTATAGATTATAACAACGATAACAATGGTTTCCCCTCCGACTACAGTGGCGCTATCTTACTGGGGGATGATTGGGGAATTAGCAATCACTCTGTGCCCTATACGTGTATAGGGGACAGAGCCATTGTTACTTCATGGAGCAGTCACTAGGTGGCTAGCAGTATGGCAGGCCCCTTGGGGGGACAGATCTATATTCTGGCTCTTTGTTCTTACGAAATTCAACTGCCTTTCAATGTTTTACCATGGTTCCCTTGACTCTCTACACCCATCCCAGAGCAGGATGAAATAATGATTAAACCCAGAACATGATATTTTACACATGGAACACTTTATATACATATGTGAGCAAGGCTAGAGTTGTGACACTTCCCAATTATCACTCACTTCTTTTGCACCTCCTTTAGTGAAGAACACCCACTTTTTCACCTCCATTCGTGAAGAACACCTACTCGGGGGGCGTCATGGCAGCCCCCATGGCTCATAGGCTATATGTCGTATACGTGTATAGCAGTGGCTTGTTGGACGGACCGTGGCCTTGTGAGACCCGGGGTCAGGGAGGTACTGGAGGACTCCCGGTGACGCCTCCACGTGATCAGGGAGCCACGTGAATTGATCGTAAGTGAGCCGCCAGCCTCGGCGCATCCCCATTAATCACATCCCGTAAGTGAAAAGTTAACCTGGTTTCCATCGACTCAGGTACAAAAAGACAATCAACACACAAACACATAACGCTGCACTTCTCCATCCAGCTCAGTACCAACGTCCCTAATTGTGAATCACAAGGAACGGAGATGAGTGGAGAGGAAGGTGAGAAGGAGACGTAAGATTCTTCATCTCCCTGACATTACGGCCATGTCGGCCGCGTACCACTGGTGCCCCCTACTGGCCAGTAATGAGGGCTGGGTGATTAAGTCAGCACGCCGGTGACCGCCGCTGGTGGCGCCACCTGTATCCATTAGGCCGATTGTCTATAGGGACGCCGCCCCACTGCCAATGAAGGCGGGCGCCTAACCTTATCATCGTCCGCTCGCCGGGAACAGGAGGGGGTAGGGGGTGCCCGCCCCCGCTTCCCCTTGTACGTACCTAAACACCCCCGCCACCACCGCCCAATCACCCATTCCTTACACTGACCTCTACTGTGAGCAACTCGACCTTGGACTGAGCAGATCGCTCAGTGGGTCGTGTCGCTATCGATGCCACACGAGCGACACTTGTTTGCGGCTGTCATTTATTATTATCATTTTTAATGGGTTTTTTTTTTAAAGTGGAGATTCGGGATATCATCAGAGAAAGGTAGCGATGTGTTGCCCCCCCCCCCCCAAAAAAAAAAAAAAAAAAAAAAAAAATAGATAAAAATAATTTAAAAAAACATATATGAATAAACACCAACAAAAAAAAGAACAATGGGGATGTGAATTCGGACTTTTAGACTGGGTTTCTGCTCTGGTCAACCCTGATATGTCCCTCCTAGTTGATACTGTGTAAAAGATAACCCGGTTAGAGACAACTGTGTAGCGGAGATGAAAGGCGTTGGTAGCCAGCAGTAGTACAGCGGTCCGGGGAGATGTGTGTATGGCTGATTGTTGTCCCCTACCATTGATGCCCGAGCCGCTGCTCCTCCGCCCTTCACACACCCGCTCACTTGAGCTGCTGGCTGCGGGCGGCGAGCAGCTCTTAATTAGCCTGGTTATCTGCGGGCGTGGCGCCGTCCTGCGGGAGTGATGAACAGGAGCCCGGGAAGCGCCGCGGGAATTCCGGCCGCTCACTCACTCAGCGCCGCTCTCTCTCTCTCAGCTGCTCGGGCCTGTGTGTGTGGACGAGCTGCTCAGAGACCCGCCCTGAGCAGCTCCAGATACGCCTGTTAAACATGGAGCACCGTCAGGGTGTTGCTCACAAAGCGAGCTGGAGCCACCCGCTTCCAAGTCATCCTTTGAAACGTATCACTGAATATTGGTAATCATGTACGTTTTACTCATTTCTACGTATACATGAGTGTGTACCCTTAGTGAGATGCGTACATATACATACATACATATATACATACATACATACATAGTAACATACATACATACATAGCAACATACATACATAGTAACATACATACATAGTAACATACATACATAGTAACATACATACATACGTACATACATAAATACATACATACATACATAGTAACATACACACATAGTAACATACATACATAGTAACATACATACATATATAAATACATACATACATAAGTGTACATACATATATACATACATATATACACACATACATACATATGTACATATATACATAAAAACATATATACATGTATACATACATACATGAATACAGACATGAATACATATAAACATATGCATACATACATAAACATATGCATACATACATATGTGTACATATATCTACATACATACATATATGAATATATGTGTACATATAAACATACATGCATACATACATAAACACATGCATACATACATGCATACACACATAAATATGTACATATGTGCATAAATACATACATGTACATATATACGTATGTGTACATACATACATATATAGATATATACCTACACATACATACATAAATAGACACATACAATGTACATATATACAAACTTAGACACATGCATACATTTCATATGTTCACATACATACTCTCGTACATACTACCACACACAGATATATGCACATTAAAACATACACACATATCATCTTATTTAGTGACATAGACACAGTTACAAAGAGGATTGTTTAACTTACGGCCAGGTGTGGGTTGAAAGTAAGAAATGAAGGAACATCTCCCCGAGATAAGCCTCCACCATCTGACAGTGCTCTCTCATGGGCACGTTACACAAGGTCGTCTCTAACTGAATCACACCCAGCATTCCGATACATGCAGGATCCGTGTATATCACTGCCCCGCCTTTCACCTCGGACACCACCCCTGAGAAGGGTCTGACCACAGCGCACTGTTGTCTACCACTATCTCAGCACATCGACTACCCACCTCTGTCTCCCCACTGCCCACCTCTGTCTCCCCACTGCCCACCTCTGTCTCCCCACTGCCCACCACTCTCTCCCCACTGCCCACCACTCTCTCCCCACTGCCCACCACTCTCTCCCCACTGCCCACCACTGTCTCCCCACTGCCCACCACTCTCCCCACTGCCCACCACTCTCTCCCCACTGCCCATCACTCTCTCCCCACTGCCCACCACTCTTTACCCACTGCCCATCACTCTCTCCCCACTGCCCACCACTCTTTACCCACTGCCCATCACTCTCTCCCCACTGCCCACCACTCTCTCCCCACTGCCCACCACTCTCCCCACTGCCCATCACTCTCTCCCCACTGCCCACCACTCTCTCCCCACTGCCCACCACTCTCTCCCCACTGCCCATCACTCTCTCCCCACTGCCCAGCACCCTCTCCCCACTGCCCACCACTCTCCCCACTGCCCATGACTCTCTCCCCACTGCCCACCACTGTCTCCCCACTGTCCATAAATCTCTCCCCACTACCCATCACTCTCTCCCCACTGCCCATCACTCTCTCCCCACTGCCCAGCACCCTCTCCCCACTGCCCACCACTCTCCCCACTGCCCATGACTCTCTCCCCACTGCCCACCACTGTCTTCCCACTGTCCATAAATCTCTCCCCACTACCCATCACTCTCTCCCCACTGCCCACCACTCTCTCCCCATTGCCCACTACTCTCTCCCCACTGCCCACTACTGTCTCCTTACTGCCCACTACTGTCTTCTTACTGCCCACCATTGTTTCCCCACTGCCCTCCACAGTTCTTCATCTTTCATCCATTGCCATCTAACTGCCCACCACTGTTTACTGACTGCCCTCTGTCTACCATCCGTCAATCAGCTACCATCCACCTCCTGGCTGCTGTCCATCTATTGTCCACCTCTATATGATATAATTGCCAAATATCGCCCACCCACATTAGTAAAGAGCACTGGACTCGTAATCCTAAGGTTGTCCGACTTTGTGGGTTCGAGTCCCACTGCCTTCACTTTTCTCCTTCACCCTCGGCAGTGGTAGATTTATTGCTATATCAACGGTCAATCGTTCTCATACCATGTCTGTATGGAGTGGGAAGTATAAGAACTCTCACTTCGGTAAATGTGTAAGGGTGAGATTTCTTCCTAAATATATCTTATAGATTCAGTCCAACCCAAAGTAAGTCTAATAGAACATATTAGATGTTAAACTACCCAAACAAACAAACTAACCAGAAGTCGCACCATGTACCATGTATGTCAGCCCCTGCCCTCTCCTCTCACCACAACACCGCTCACCATGTACCTCCCCGTGTACGTCGGCGTGGTGGCGACACGTCGTCCACAGGACGTACGTACGTCGGGCGGCCCAGGAGGAGGAGGAGGGGGCGGGAGGGAGGGAGGGACCCCGGGCCCCCCTCTCCACGTCGCCGCCCGGGCTGGCCGTCTATCCGCCCGCTGATGGAGATCCCTTGTCGCCGCCCAACCCTCGCACACTTTAGCGCCGAGCGCGCCACCTGGTAATTATACCACGGTCATTGAAAATCGGCTTTGATGGCCGACTTTCCCGCCAGGAGGCGCAGGTAGCGCGCGCCGAGGAGGATTCTGGGAGTGGTGGCGGGCGGACGTGTGGTGGGGTGGAGGAGAGGCGCCGCACAGCGTGCGAAGACACCTAGTACTTAGTAGGGTCGATAGTATTGGGGGAAACTTACAGCGCGACACCACCTGTACGAGTGCGCCAGGTTCAGAAATGCGAGGGGATATTATCGACGCGACACAGATTATGCATTAATGGCCGCGCACCCAGGGTGCTTTTTATCGACTGATTTCCGGCGGCGGTCAGGCGGGGGCGGGCGATGTTACGTGGGGGTGTGGGAACGTGTCCACCGACACCTGGGCTCCTCCTCCCCCCACGACGTAGCCCAGATTATCAGTGGAGATGGGCGACCTTGACCCGACCTCTAATTACTGAATCTACCTCCATTATCGCTCCTTCTGCCGCCTTTTAAACTGTCGATCCCATCAAGTCCCGACACAAGGTCGCGTCCAGTATTAGAGTCTCTATCTGCAGCCGACCTCCGAATTCTGGATTGACTTATGTGTTACTCCTGTTTTGGTTGTTATTGCAGTTTCTGCTCAAGTCCTGTTTGTTGCTGAGAAATGTGTAGGTCTCTTGTTGGATCAAAGAAATTAGAATAAACCATAATTGTAGTTTCTATTTCTCACTTAAGTTCTTCGATCCATTGCCTTCTTTAGTCGCTCTTTACTGAATCAGTCATTTACCGACTTATGCCCTTTCCGCATACCCTGCCGATCGCAAATTCATTGATTCTTACATTTTTCTATTAAATTTCTCGTTGATTCATGTACCTGTTCAATACAGATGGAATTGCCTGAAACATGATTAGGTTAAAGGAGCCACCACAGTCGACCGACAACATAGTAGTATATGAAAAGGTTCCACAAGGAGGGGAAATCAGATTACCGAGAGGCAGCTCCAATATGGAGAATATTTCTCAGCTGTATATGAATATCAGTGGCGAACAGAGTCACATTTAGAAGTAGGACATAATTACCAGTGATTTTTAATCAATCTTTAATTGTTTCTTAACCATTTTCCAACGTTATACTCTCGAATAATCTTCCACGCACCATAAACAGACTCACGTACTCAGTCATTGATTCATTCATTAACCGTGATATATCAATTTGACATTCACCTGGATCATAAACTGAGTTATTCACTCATTTGCTCACTCAATAATTGAGTCATTCAATCTTCCTCTCTCTGTGCTGCAATATGCTGTCTAACTCTTCGGCATCAGATGCGACCGTCCCTTTCTTCACCCTTACTCGTCTCCATACCTTAGATGGGAGCCATAGGAATGCCAGGTGTTAAGGTGGGGTGGGTGTGTGTGGGGGCTACATGTAGGATCAGCATTACGTAGGTGTTCTTGACGGCACAGACTAAATATGGCGAGCATCTCACCTGCCAGGAGCAGCTCTATGAGTGAGTAGAACTACCTGAAGGCTGCGCCAGAGTGTTGCTCTAATTGGCCCAATTACTCCCCTACAGTCACATGTTTATTGCTTCGCTTTGCCATTCCGCCCCCTCTCTATACCTCTGTCCTTCATTCTCCTTTCCTTCACCTCTAACGCTCTGTTTTTGCTCTCTGCACATTTGCCACATTCCTGTGATATTCTTCTTTCCTCTCCTTATATCCATGCATTTCCCTTTCTTCCATATGTCCCCCAACTTCCCGCCGGATCTCCATTACCTTCTAAAATCTTTCTGTTTATCTCTATCTGTTTATATCTCTCATTCTTTCTTTCCCTTCCCCGATGATCTTTTTTTCTTTTTATATCAAAGGTTATTGAACCTGCTTGAATCCCATACCAAAATCTCAATATATTGTACAAAATAGCGCTGTTTCGAAACACCCCGTCGGTAGATTGTATTGAAGGAGGTCATTTAGCTTGCTGCCTGTCTAACCAGCGTGGGAAAGAGGCCCCCACCGCTCCCCACCACCCCGCTCCCCGCCCGGCGCACCCCTCCCGTCCTCCCACTCTCATCCCCGCTTTGGTGCCGCCAAGCAGGAGATATTGAACCCTTTGTGTCTTCTCTGATTTATATTTGGCTGATATTGTAGTATTTAGGGCGGTGTGAGGTGGTGGTGGTGTGTGGGTGGGTGGCTGGGTGTAGAGATGGGAGGTGGATGGGGGAGGAGGAGGATGGGGGTGGGGTGGTGAGGGGGGTATGGAGCCATGCCGCCACGCAGCATTCCATTGCTCGCGTTATCAATACCTCCGCTCCCCCCGGTGAATATGATTCCCAGAATCTCCCGTGATCCTCCATTCAATATGGTGGCGGGCGTCCGCTCAGCGCCGGCGAGAACGAGGCTGAGGCTGAGGTCGTTCGACGAGCGAGCGAGTGTGCGTGTGTGCGTGTGTGCGTGCGTGTGTGTGTTAGTGTGTGGGTGCGTGCTGGTTGAGAGAAGAGAGTGGGTGCGTGCGCGTGCTTAGGGGTAGAAGGTAGGGGCACTCAGGGGGGAGAGTGAGCGTTACGCATGTGCATAGCGTTTACTGTCAGCCACCACCAGCACCACCACCAGCACCGCCGCCACCGCCGCCGCCGCTCCGTCCCTCGTCTGGGTGGTGAATTAAAGCTACGATCGGGGGGCGGCAGGCACCATCGATTGTGGCTCGGCACCGGCTGCCGACCGCCCCCGCCCACCCGCCCGCTCAGCAAGACAGTACGACATTTGCATGAGAAAACGACTGGATTACGCGATTGTATTACTGGCCGATGACTGCCGCCTGCCGCCACCGCCGCCGCCGCCGCCGCCGCGGACCGAGGACAGCACCCCGCCCGGCACCCGCTGCCGCTACCACGCAGCAAGGTGCGGCCGGCCCCAAACATTGTGATGGTATCCTCGAGCGCCCACCAAACAAGCATTGATTTATTCGGCCGGATCGCCCGCACTGCTCCCTACCACGCCACCACCATCCACATCCACCACAGCCGCCTTCTTCTCCTGTAGCGCGCTTCACAGCTGAGTCAGCGATTTTCTCTGGTTAGCCTCCCTCCTCCTCCTCCTGCTCCTTCTCCTCCTCCTCCTCCTCCTCCTCCTCCTCCTCCTACTCCTCCTCCTCCCAACCTCCTCCTCCTCCTACTCCTACTCCTCCTCCTCCTCCTCCTACTCCTCCTCCACAACCGCCTCCTTAAAGAGGCACCCACCCGTCTGTCTGTTCTCAGTGTTCAGTCACCTGACGGTGTCGGTGAGGATGCCATATTAGACCTCAGCCCTCCTTACCTGGTTCCATCTACCTGCTGACCTATACACGGGCCTACCCTTTGTCTATCTGCCCACCTGTGTGCCTGTCGATCTATCTGTGGTCAGGACCAGTGTCATCTACCTGTCTACCCGACATCTCGTGGCGTTGTTTGTCCCCTCCGTACACCTGACACCTGCCTAGTGTGTCCTCCGTTGTCCCCTGTCTGTCCGTCGCACTGCCTACTAGCTCTGTACATGCTGCCGTACCCCCCTCTCTCTTTTTATGTTGGGTCAGCTCTTCGTACATGAAAATGAAAACAGGTCGAGTTTCTACATCTCTGTGTTGGTGCCCTTTGTATTGGTCTTACCTGTATCTGGCTCCCTGTCCTGTATTCTACACCTGAATCAACCCACAAGGATGTCTGACTAGTCTGTTCTCTTATCTCTCTGACTGTTGAGTCCCATGTGCCCTTACCTGTCTCTCATGCCCGTCACACCTTACATCTTTCCTCCATTCACTGTTTGTCCTTGTATGTAAGCTCTCTTGGAAATCTCACTCTGTCTACTTGTCTGCTGAGACCTATTCTGTCTATTCCGGTTCCTATTTGCCAACTGTACTACCTTTCCCCTTTGAACTACATCCCTTTGTGTATCTACAATAGATCATAATTATCTTTTCCCATACCTATCATCGTGACTATCCACCCATTTCGGTACTCAATCACTCTCTTGTCTGTGTCTTTCTAGACTTACTTTCCCCTGCCTGAATACATGTATATGTGTGTCCACCTTCATAGCGGTATCAGATACAAACTTGTTTACGTCGTTCCCAGTTTAAGTCACCAACCTGCCCAGTCCTGACTCCCTCCCTAAACCGATGTCTCCCATGACCTCAATAAAAGCATGTTCCTCCCCTTCTTTATTGGTTTGTACCTGTGTGTATGGTCCCAGAGGGAGTGGATCGAGTATAATGATTGTGACTCCTTGGTATGAAGTAAGATGTATGTAGTGATGGAAGGGTGGGATCATTGATGGGGTTTTACTCCTCTACAGCCGCAGGGGTCATGTAGGGCACATAGCTATTGTGTTATGGAAGCAGCCATGTTGCCCCCGAAGTTATACAGAACACAAGGTCGCGGGTCTAGTTATCAATGGATTTTATTAAAGATATCTTTTTGACTTGCCATAGCGGGGATTCCGCCTCCTCTCCCGTTTTCCTATAGGAGATAATAGAGGGAAACTATGTTCCGTTGGGAATAAGTCAAAGTTACGAGGTAAGGCTTGGAAAAATTACTGCCCAAGGCGTAGCCGCGGGTAGTAATTTTTCCAATCCTTACCAAGTAACTTTGATTTATTTCCACTGGTACATGGTTTCCCTATTCCTATATACCTTCAATTGTCGGATAATATCGATAAAAACCGAACGTCTCTGAACGTCAACCTGGGTAGTAAACGTCAACCTGGGCAGTAAACGTCAACCTGGGCAGTAACTTCAACCTGGGCAGTAAACAAAAGTTATTCCACCCCCAGCAGCGTTAAGTAATCATAGGTTGTTCGCTCATAGGTATATAGGAATAGTGGTTGTCCCCCTACTACAGTGGCGCTATCTTACAATATCCTAGCGGATGATGGAGGAACTGGCAATCACTCTGTGCCATATATTTGAGAGGTACAAACAAGAGGGTAGGTTTGGAGACTGTGTTAACAGCCAAGGTCATATGGCAATGATATTAAAGATCTGAGTTGAAGAGGACAGGGAGGGTAGGGGGTGAAGTGGAGCACACAATTGATACATGAACAATAATTACGTGTACCAGAATAATACTCTATGCCACTGTGCCCTGACCCTCTGTATGTTATGGGGTAGGGAGTATGGTTTAGTGTTGAATGTGCAATACTAGAGACCCTCATCTCATTGATCCAGTCGCACAGTGGTATGACCCAGGTCGTTGTTGCAGCATAATACACTCTAACATTTGAAACCATTTCGTCAATACCCAAAGGTATAGCCAGGACTCATGTGAGTAAAGTACCTGAGTTTGTATTACTTGACGCCATAACAACAATCAGTGCAATTCTATATTCACCAGAAGGTTGATAGTTAAGCAGTGTAGCACAGAAGAGTAACTAAGACTTGAACTACAAACCAAGCACTCAACAGGCCAGCGTGTTACCCACTGGCACTACGCCAGATCGCCCCATCCGCTAAGTACAGTACAGAGCGACCGTTTGTGAGAAGGTCATAAAAGCAGAATACTTAACCCCCTAACGGAAGGGCTTTGTGGATGATATTCTCGGAATGTGACATTTCTAGGATGTGGAGGTATTTCTAGGCCATTTCCTAGGATAGCCCTGGTGCTGGCAGAGGACAGGTGATTGTGGATAGCGTGTTGCTGTAGAAGCAGTGGGCGTAGAGTAACCAAGCCATGTATCAGGCTTGTTTAAGCCCGTGCAAGCACCCACCCCCGCGCCCCGCCCTGCCCTGCCCGCCTGCCCGCCGCCCCCGCCCGCCCGCCCGCCGCCGGGGTATCTGCTGTATAGCCCTGTGCGCTCTGTTAGCCTGGTTAGCAGCAGCACCACCAGCACCAGCACCACCGCCAGGTAGTCCCTGCCATGCCCCGCGCCACCATCGCCCTCAGCCTCCATGGTGAAGGGAGGGGAAAAAATCAATGCCTTCCTTGAAGGAACATGGTGAGGTGAGGGCATGGATCAGTGTGTGTGTGTGTGTGTGTAAGGGGGCGGGGGGCTTGCTATCATGCTGAGCATTGAGGGGCGGAGGAGGCTGATCTTTGGTCATTGGCTGGGGTACGTACATTTGCTGATGCTGGAGTCGGGCGGGGGGGGGGGGGGGTGTTGTGGGGTGGTAGTGTGTTTGGGGTTGCCTGGTGTTGTGGAGGGCCTCCTACTAGCTCTGGTGCTGCTTGCTTGCTCCATGGCTTGTGGAGGCCGGGGGATCGGTTGGGGAAGGTGGGGGGTTCGTAGTGGGGGCGGGTTTTTTTTTTTGTGCCTCCAGATCTGGCTTCGTTTGATACCGATTTGTCCGGGAATCCCACAACAGGGGGCGCCACAAGCGAACCTCTTAACCACCGCCCACCCGCCCTCCCAATCCCCCTGACAAGCCTTTCACCCCACCCCCCTACCCTCCATCTCTCTTGTACTTCCCTGCCCTTCCGCACCGCGGCGCAGATCATAGCAGGTCATCTAGCAGGTAGTAGTAGCCCACCGTGTGGCGCCACCGCCGCCCCCGTCCGAGGGCTTGTGGCGGGAGGGGAGGGGAGGGGGGTTCAGTGACGGGAGACCGGGGGTTGGGGGATCAGTCCGGCAGTCAAGTACTTCCTGCCGGGAAAACGGGCAAAACACGCCTCCCGCTGCAATACCTAAGGGCCGTAAGCGTTGTAACCAAGTGGCGTCGATCCATAAAGAGGGGCGGGTTATAGGAGCTGCTCCGGAGCGCGCCGAGCTGCTCGCCCAGTCGTGGGCGCTGCCCGAATGTATCATTGATCACCTGCTGTGTGGCGGGGTAGAGCTCCCGGGACGGCCGCCGCCCCACCCGGCACAGGTGTACGCCCCTGTCCCGTATGTATATACTTATACAGGTGACGGGGCCGGACGGGGCAGTCCCGAATGTATATACTTATACAGGTGACCGGGCCGAAAGGGGCACTAATATAGTACGGGGAGCAGAGGAGTGGTACAGGCGCCCACTGCCTCGGTGGAGCTATTTATAAACCCCTCAATAGGAGAATGGACTCGTAAATGAGAAGGAAACACGCTGGGAGCAAAGGCCCTTGGTCTCTTTGGATGCGCTGTGCCATAGGGTTGGGAAGTCAATAAAATAAAAATGAAACTGAAAATGAATTCGGGACCTTCTATGTCTGCTAAAAATAACAGGCCTACTCAACGTTCTTTACGTGTATTGGTCCAGGCGATGTCGATTCACAACAGGCGAGTTGTTACCATGTCTATGTGGTATGGGAAGTAAAAGAACTCTCACCTCGGTAAATATGTAGGGGTGAGATTTCTACCTAAATTCATCTCATAGATTAGTAAGTCTAATAGAACACATTGGACGTTAAACTACCCAAACAAACAAACAAACAAACAAACAAACAAACAAACAAACAGGCGAGTTGAACGTGCGGGAGGTGTATTGTTTGTGGGGGTCTATGTTCTTGATGTAACTGCGCTATACGTCAACAATTGTGTGGCTAATCCATGTCGCTCTGTATTATTGTACTGTTTATTGACTACACCCAAAGAGATATCTTATCATAGCAGTGGTGGAGGACCGTCTCCTGCTATCAGCAGAGCCCCATTGCTGCCTTGACAGATTGTAGCAGCTCGAGTAAATTGTCTCCAAGAGACAAGTGTGTTTGACAAATCACATCTTAGCTCACTCCTGTCCCTCACTGCCGTCTTGGGACCTCCAGTACCTGCCCCCGCCACTCAACGGAGCTAGCACGGCTACCACTACAGCCTCCATGGCACCAACACTGCCACAACCACAACCACGGCCATTACTTCAACCACCACCACCACCACCACTACAAACACCATGTCACCAAACAACACCTCCTCCTGCGAGTATTGCAGTCCATTCTCCATAGTCTATATCCTGTGTGTCATCCATTCTTTGATTGTGCACAGGGGTAAGATAAATGCATAGATAAAAAAAAGCAACTAATTTTGGTCAAAGGCGTTGTTTTCCAACTCATTTGAATGCTATGTGATATTCACTCGGCAGTCGCCTTGTTCATATCACTTCACATCAAACTTGCTCGTGGAGAACGATGATTTTGCCAAAACTTGTTGGTTTCTTCTTTTATACCTGATCACCATGAGTTAGTCCCTATATACCCTCAGGGTCACCTTGGAGTTAAATAAACAAACGAACCAGACCACTACCACCTTCACCATGTCAAGCTCTATACACCATCATCACAACCTTCAATATCACCACCTTCACAATCCCCATCTCCTCCACCATCTCAAGCTCTATACACCATCCACACTCAGCTTCAAATTCACCATTCCTAGCTCTATACACCATCATCACTACCTTCAGTATCACTACTACCTCCACCACCACCAACCTTTAGAATCCCAAGCTTTATACACCATTATCACTACTTTCAATATCACCACCACTTCCATCACCTCAACATCCACCAACCTTTACCATCTCAATCTCTATACACCAGCATCACCACCTTCGCCTTCACCATCTCAATCTCTATACACCATCACTGCCATGCACCTTCACATTTAGCTTCACATTCGATATCCCTAGCTCTATATACCATCGTCACTACCTTCAATATATAACCACTTCCACCATGATCACCAACTTTTACCATCCCAATCTTTATACACCATCAATACCATATTCCTACACACTCAGCTTCACTTTCACCATCCATAGGTCTTTTCACCATCATCACTACCTTCAATATAACCACCATCATCATCACCATCACCATCTCAAGCTCTATACACCATCACCATACCTCCATACAGCATCACCACTTTCACCATCCATAGGTCTATTCACCATCATCACTACCTTCAATACAACCATCTTCACCATCTCAAGCTCCATACACCATCACCCCACCTCCATACAGCATCTCCACCACCTTCACCATCTCAAGCTCTATACACCATCACCCCACCTCCATACAGCATCTCCACCACCTTCACCATCTCAAGCTCTATACACCATCACCCCACCTCCATACAGCATCTCCACCACCTTCACCATCTCAAGCTCTATACACCATCACCCCACCTCCATACAGCATCTCCACCACCTTCACCATCTCAAGCTCTATACACCATCACCCCACCTCCATACAGCATCTCCACCACCTTCACCATCTCAAGCTCTATACACCATCACCCCACCTCCATACAGCATCTCCACCACCTTCACCATCTCAAGCTCTATACACCATCACCCCACCTCCATACAGCATCTCCACCACCTTCACCATCTCAATCTCTATACACCATCACCCCACCTCCATACAGCATCTCCACCACCTTCACCATCTCAAGCTCTATACACCATCACCCCACCTCCATACAGCATCTCCACCACCTTCAGCATGACGTCCCAGCAGCCACCTCTCCGGAACATTCAAAGCTGACATCAATCAAGGCTCTCCTTTTATGATACAAAACAGGAATTCAATACGATGAGGATTAACTTGAGCGGAGACAAAAAGAAGGACGAGCCGAGCGGGCGACGCGGCACTTCCGCAGGATAAAGATACAGAAAAAAAACACCATAAAGAGACAGGAATATCTACGGAGTGACTCAGATTTCAGAACAAAGGGGGTGCTTCAAATATACCTCGTGGTGGCTGGCGTTAACGTTCACTGGGGCGGGCAGGGCTTAATGAATAATGAATGCAATATCAGGATTATTACGTGGATTTCATGGCCCGGCGCCGCTCGGCCAGTCAGCAGAATGCTGTGATTGAATATGTATGTTTGCCTTTTTGCGTCGCCGTCCGTATTATGCAAATCCCCACGGCGTATCAATCACACAACCCGGAGCGAGGTACGACAGTGTCTACCGTGAGCCGCCACGGGCTGGGGAGGGGGTGCAACACTCAACTGTCTGTAGGGGTGTTGTATCACTGAACTGCCTATAGGGAAGGTGTATCACTGAAGTGCCTATAGGGAAGGTGTAATACTGAACTGTTCATAGGGGGGGGGGGTAACAATGTACTGTCTATAGGGAAGGTGTAATACTGAACTGTTCATAGGGGGGATGTATCACTGACCTGTCATTAGGGGAGGGCTATCACTGAATTGTTTATAGGGGAGGTGTGACACTGAAATGTCTATATTGGAGGTATAACACTGGACTGTCTATGGGGGGGGGGGGGGGGTGGTGTTACTGTAATACTGAACTGTCTATAGGGGAGGTGTAGCACTAAACAGTCTATAGGGGGTCTATCACTGAACTGTCTATAGGGAAGGTCTATCACAGAACTCTCTATAGGGAAGGTGAATATTGAACTTTACATGGCTGAGGTGGAGCACTGAGTGTCCTATAGTGGAGGTGCAACAGTGAACTGTCACTGGGACTGAGGTCTAACTGTGAAATATATAGGAGAGGTGCAAGAAGACTGAACTGTCAGTGGGGGTGAGGTCTAACACTGAATTAAGGGGATAATGGCGGCATTTATTGAGATTTCACATAATGGAGGGATAATTAACATGAAAATATTAATAAACGGAAAGAGAATAGATGTACTCTATGCTACATCATTCCCATGTTTGCACAGAAAAAAATCAAGAATTGTGTCTATTATGTTTTTGTCAGATATCTTCCCAATCCTTTGACGGCCTCTGGTAGCATCTCTTACCTATAGATGTATGTCTCTCCGCTGTCGTAGAAGTGCCTCCAGTATGTGTGTACGGAAGATATGACACATGGAGGAAGTGGGCCTTTTTCCTCCTCCTTAAACAGCACCCCCCCCCCATCCCTGTCTCACACTATTCATACCACTACCCTGCTTATATTCACCCCCCACATTCCTACCCCCTCTGACTTGATGGAAAGGCATGCATTGATTGTCTTTTCCCCGTGTAATTATACACGATAACTCCGACTGTAATTGAATTTTCCATGTCAGTTACAAAAAGGGGGTTGCCCTGGCCGGTGTGGGTAAATATGAAATCTGTGCTGGGTATGCGTAGAGGAGAGGACGAGGCAGCCACTCAGTCTCCGTCAGGACAATAATATTTATATTCATTTTCCCGTGAAGCCACCCACCCCTCCCCGGCCGCCGCCTTCAATGTATTCCCATTAATGGCTGTGCCTGGGTGGGTTCAGAGAACTGCGCTCACGGTGGGGGTGGGGGAGGGGACCTGTGCCGCTGAATGGGTTGGTTTTCTCCTGTTGATGTTATTGACGGTGCCTGCTCTTTTGTTTCTCCACGACTTGATTGGGAAACCGTTTGACAACAAGGTTCTGTGAATGGACTCCCTTCTCTGTCGTAACGAATAGGAAGTAAGGATGGGTTCGTAGTGTCTGTATACTGATGACTGTTGGCAGTTCATGGTGGATTTGTACAAAATCAGTCATTTTTATACTGATGGAGTACATACGATATCAATTTCTTTTCCGGGGTGGGACTAGAATATAGATATTGATAGGGTATCAGCATCCTGAATCGACATAGATTTATGGCCCCATACCCGACAGGGGAAATGATATTTGCTAGAAGTTGCTTTGACTGTGAATACTATTGTAGTGTTTTTTACGGAATTGGGGACTATTTTCTTGGAGGTATTATCCAAAACGGACACCACCCTAACTAATACGGCCACTTTTATAAATAGCGAACTTGAATATGAATAGAGTTTTGATAAAAAGACAAAAAAAGAGGATATATATATTGTCCATTCCGAATTGAGGCGGAAGAATACAGTATGAAATTCAGTTACTTGAACTTGCGTTTAATAATAATGGTCATTAATCTCATTTTCTGATATCTGGTTATCAGTCAGACCAATGAACCTGACGTATACGCAAAAAAAGCCTAGATCTATTGGGATCGAGCCTGCTGGCAGGTCAGAAACTCAGGTCATATGAATAAATCAGGCCCACTCACCCCACCCGCCACTATGATGGATTAAGTCAACCCCCTACCTCTTCTGTTTCTTTTACAGGGGTACGCCCCCGCAACCCTGAGGAAATTAAAGAATAACAAAGCCGTCAGGGCGGCGCTTAGCTATGTGCGCCGACGCCCCGATTCAGGCCAACTGTTTGTCATGATTGTGTGACGAAATGGGAGGAGTAAAAAGAGAGTCGTTCTTATTCTGTGTCGGTGGTCGTTGTTTGAACGACTGACTGGATGTGTTACCATAAGGTGACTCGGTCAAATGACAATCCATACCTTGACTGGGCTGTGAGGGGTGAAGGAATGCTGGCAGCTATGGCTTCCATGTACCGTATTGTAGACTGGGATCTTGGAGGGGATGGTGGACTTAGACTGACCGCCAGAGCTACACTATATTAGCCCAGGGACCTGTTTCACTAGTTTCGTGACATGTCTAGATAGCGTGACATGTCTAGATGGCGTCTAGATGGTGTGTCCGGTTTCATAAGAACTATACATTAAACTTCATTTTGTGCGTTCTTGCTTGCACTGTTGGTGCCGCTTTTCATGTCTGTCTTCACTTTTGTCACAAAACTAGTGAAACAGGTCCATGATGTGTAGATTTGTCTAATTCCTATGCTTGGGGTCTGTCTTTTCCTAAGGGCAGCTACTTGTGTTGTCACAGAACCAGAAAACCCAATCTGTCTGTATGGTGTCACAGACATGTCACGAAACTAGTGAAACAGGTCCCTGGTCTTAAATGCATGGCCACCTTGACCGACAAGCTCTAAGAGTCTGTGACTCTCCTACCAGATCTTCCATACTGCATGGAGAGTGTATTTAGCCAATTTACCATTTTGTTATTACCTTTTGTTTGTATTTCTGTTAGAATAAAACCACCACACAACTAGATACCCATGTACGACAATGGAACTTGTAGCCTATGATCTCAATAAAGAAATTTTACAAAAAAAAAGGAAATTATAAATTTGTGAAGCTATGATTATATCATACTAAGTATTTCTGCTTTAAGAACCTACATAGAATTGAATTACCTGGATCCAGGTGCACACAGCAGATACTATATGTGATTTAACCTGACTAACCCCTATGTGTAGATTAGTGTAGACAGGGTTGATTGCCAAACTGTGGTGGACTGAGTGTATGGCAGATGACAGGGTAAGCGTCAGTTGGTCTTACTAGGTGGGAGTGTTGCGATGTGAGGTGCTACAGTTTAGAACTGATTCACATGTTCAGGGTGTTGACAGGTTAGTGCTTGGTGGGGGTGTTGTGTGAGATTGGTAATGGGGTTTAGTGTTTAGTGGCCCAGTAATTGCCAACCCTGTAATAGGGATAAGTGTTAAGCAGAGTGCTGTTAGCCCATTTTGGGAGGTAGGTATCTGGCAGGGATGTGGTCAGTCATGACTTATTGTTTGGTTTTGGTGTCCTCGCCATGGAAATGGCTGTAGGGGGTTAGTATTTAGTGGGGTGCTGTGAGACTGGTGAGATGGGGTAGTTGGGAGTGAGTGTTTAGCAGGGTGTTGTCAGGAGGTGTTGTTGTTGGGGGTTAGTGTTTAGTCTGCTGTGAGACTGGTGAGGTGTTGCTGTAGTGGGTTAGTGTTTAGTGGGGTGCTGTCACACTAGTGAGGTGGGGTTGTAGGGGTAGGGTGACTGTTTAGTATGGTGCTGTAAGGAGGTGGGGTTGTAGGGGGTCAGTGTTTAGTGGGGTGCTGTCAGGAGGTGGTGTTGTTTAGTGGGGTGCTGTCACACTAGTGAGGTGAGGTTGTAGTGGGTTAGTGTTTAATGGGGTGCTGTCACACTAGAGAGGTGGGGTTGTAGGAGGTCAGTATTTAGTGGGGTGCTGTCACACTAGTGAGGTGTGGTTGTATGGTGTTAGTGTTTAGCAGGGTGCTGTCACACTAGTGAGGTGGGGTTGTAGGGGGTCAGTGTTTAATGGGGCGCTTTGAGACTAGTGAGGTGGGGTTGTAGGGGTCAGTATTTAGTGGGGTGCTGTCACACTAGTGAGGTGGGGTTGTAGGGGGTCAGTATTTAGTGGGGTGCTGTCACACTAGTGAGGTGGGGTTGTATGGTGTTAGTGTTTAATGGGGCGCTTTGAGACTAGTGAGGTGGGGTTGTAGGAGGTCAGTATTTAGTGGGGTGCTGTCACACTAGTGAGGTGTGGTTGTATGGTGTTAGTGTTTAGCAGGGTGCTGTCACACTAGTGAGTTGGGGTTGTAGGGGGTCAGTGTTTAGTGGGGTGCTGTCACACTAGTGAGGTGGGGTTGTAGGGGTCAGTGTTTAGTGGGCTGCTGTCAGAAGGTGGTGTTGTTTAGCAGGGTGCTGTCAGGAGGTGGTGTTGTTTAGTGGGGTGCTGTCACACTAGTGAGGTGTTGCTGTGGGCGGTCAGTGTTTAGTGGGGTGCTGTCACACTAGTGAGGTGAGGTTGTAGGGGGTCAGTATTTAGTGGGGTGCTGTCACACTAGTGAGGTGGGGTTGTATGGTGTTAGTGTTTAGCAGGGTGCTGTCACACTAGTGAGATGGGGTTGTAGGTGGTGAGTGTTTAATGGGGCGCTTTGAGACTTGTGAGTTGTGGTGGTAGGGGGGTCAGTGTTTAGTGGGGTGCTGTCAGAAGGTGGTGTTGTTTAGCAGGGTGCTGTCACACCGCTGACGGCTGTATCTGACGATACCCTCGTCCTGCCCGCCGATTGTGGTGCCCGTATTGACATCCAGACGTGCGGCTAATCCGTCCGCCACGGCGTTATGCAAATGAAATTAAAGCGGGCGTCAGTAAGGTGAGAAGACACGTTCAATTTCAGGATATTGAAACGGAAAATGAAGGCAGGAGCGGCGCTTGGTGTACGGCACCAGGCAGAAGCCAGTCGATACACCACCACACAAGGACGCCAGCCGAGGGTGGGGTGTAGTCAAGATGTGTGTGTGTGTGGGGGGGGGGGGGGGTGTTGTGGATATTGGTGGGAAAATGGAGGGGAGGGGGTATAGTCGGTGGGAAAGGTATCTGAGAATGATGAATAAACAAGGGACGGTGGTGAAATCTGACTGTAGGTGTTGAGGAAGTGGGGGGGGGGGGGGAGGGTGTTGGATACAGCAGGGGGTGTAGACTGGCTCCAGTCCCTGCATCCTATGGCTACCCCCTCCTCCTCCCACACCCCTCCTCGCTGGGATATTTGATTCATGGGGCAGTCAGAGAAGGATACATACTTTAATAATGAACTTTGTTCTGATTATGTTTTATCATTTAATTGAATGTTCATAAATCAAAGACTTGAGTAAGTCTACGTGGGGTGTGGAGGATTGCTGGTACCCAGCACCACCTGGGCCTGTCCCCACAGCTCTGCCGGATAACAGCGGTAAACGACTTGTGCTGGAGAATGGCGGACGCCCGGAGGTGGTCACGTGTGGCCACGTGGTCTCGCGAGATCACAGGAGATCACAAAGCTCCGGGATTTTGCTCTGCTCTGGCCGGCCGGTGATACATCATGGAACACGGAGGATGCGGCGGCATATTGTTTGATTTTTGTGGAGCCTCGATTTGAGATGACACTCGTCCTTATTTGGCGGTGCCACTTCTTGTCATCCTTCACACATTCTCACATTCCCCTACCACAGGTCGCTGAATATTCATGAGGCATCTCTTATGTAGTAGACCTTTATATTCCTCGACAGAGATCTTGGTAGTATGTCCGGACATGTCGGGCACGTTATACTTTAGACTTGCCCAAATCTTTGATTTTTTTTTTAATAATTCCTTTATTGAGTCAATAAGTAGTACACACGAGTTACATCAGGTCACTTCTTTTTAATTCAAACCCAACGTGTTTTAACAAGAAAAAAAGAAGAGGAAAGAAAAAGTATGGACATTCATGATTGAAAAACTAAAAATTGAAACACATGAAAGGCTAGTAGATTTAGTTTAATATAAGAAATGTATACCTCGTCAGGAGAGCTACGTATACTTATTGACTCTGTAGCTATACACCAATTTAGTGTTCAACTGTTGTTATTTATTGTTTCGCCAGTATGCTGATAGAATTATACCCCTGCCAAGACTGACCTAATATGCTGCATATTAATTGGTTTATGCTGCTTCATATACCTACGCTTTCCTTTTCTCGCCCAACAAAACAATTTGATATCGCATTACTAGTTTCCCTGACAGTAGTGTTTGTCGTTTGGGCCCATCCATAAAGTACGTACGCACTGAGGGGGTAGGGTAAAAAAAATCGGAAATTTTGCGTATGCTATTTCTTTGTTCTATTGCGTACAAGATAGGAGAGGGTGGGGTGTCAAACATTTCTGCGTACATGGATGGCCCCTGAGGAACATGATTTGAAATCATAGTACCAGGTTGGTTTGCTTTCTGTATTAAATAAGCACTAATCAATGTATCTGTTTCCTTGCAGGTGAGTAACGATTTGCTGAAACCTCTACGTCGAAGTTGAAAGGGAAGTAAATTGATGATTATTGGCAGCATTCTATTTGCATGTTCATGCAATGTCCATTTACCTCTCTATGGAGGGTTTGCAAAATGTTATAGCGCGTCATGGTTTTTTTTATATTTACTTGTATATCTGCGTACACGTGTGTGTTGGTTACAACAACGAGTCTATACTCGTTGGTTACAAACAGAAACACAGGGATGAGATATTTGCATATCACATGTGTGGCTTGTGTATATCAAGCCTATAGGATATCCAGAGTCATGCACTTTATCTACTCAATATCAGCACCTTGGCTCCTTACGTCAGTTGCGTCTATTGTTACGTCTCAAAGAAGAGACATACAATGTACCATAGAGGAAACCTATGAAAGTTTACAGTCAGAGCTCGTATCCCATTGAGTTTGAATCGCATAGTAAGTCACAAGGCGAAACGAGATGGGATTAAGCTCTGACCGTAAACATAAATAGGTTTCTGAATTTATCTCACCCTTCACATCGACTAATGGGCTAACCTTTGTGACACAATCCCCCATTGAGTATTTTTTTCTAAATACTCAACGGGCATTGAATACGAGTTCCCCATGTTAAGTCTATTGGGGAAAAATACCAGGGTTGAGATAAATCATGTTTCCTAGAATCTGACGCTCATTTAGGTGACGTCACTTCATGAATTGGTGACGTATTACGTGAGTGCCCTGGTTCTACCACCGAGTGTCCTGACACAGTCTAAATGTGACGTCACAGTGACGTCAGTGACAGAGACGCGGGAGGAGGCGACATACATGTGACTAATCCGCCTAAATGCGCTCTGTTTAAAAAAGAGGGGAAGCGTACCTCTGTACGGTGCACCACCTGGTGATCAAACGCTAAACGACGCCAACAAAGGGACGGGATGGCGGAGGAACGGGGGGTGGAATTAGAAAATGGAAAAATTGCCAGCCGGCTGCGTCTCTAACGTGAGCACGGGTTGACGGATTACCCTCCGCGGGGCAGAAAACACCTGTGATGTGGCCGTGTGGTAGCAAATAATGCCCCCACCCTCCTCCCACGTCAAACTAAATCAATAGCTATAAAAGGCGGGACCTAGGATAGATCCCTGCGATATCCCCAATACGTCCCTACGTCTGCGGCCCCGGTGTGGATGTAAATGAATTAATTTGGTCAGGCGGTGATTAACAGTTCGGAATGATTTCTTAGGTCTAAGAGTAGGCAGGAGAGAGTCCCAGGCACGAAGCTTTATGGTAACATGTCCCTGGGGACACTCAGATTGATGATGTCCCGCGGGCACTTAGTCTCAGGGACACAGACTACTTACCACACCTGGTGGTGGCGCTGACTTCAAAAGGACGTCATTATCTGCGCCGCTCATCACCTTGTCGCGAAACCATGGCAACCCAATCCAGGCTAATTTTACCCCGACCAGGTGGGGAGATAATGAATTTACCCCAGCCTCGCATTTTAACCACTTTTTCACATGAATTATCACGAATTCATTGATTTTGCCCTGATACAAATCCATGTATGTCGGGTTGTGACAAAGATGCTGCTCCTCTGATGGAGATATTACCTGCGGAGGTTCCATCGCCAGGTTGCAGCAAGACTTTTAGAAATATTCATCATACATTTTGAAGTATTTCCCAGCAGGAAAAATATCCATCATACATTTTGAAGTATTTCCCAGCAGGAAAAATATCCATCATACATTTTGAAGTATTTCCCAGCAGGAAAAATATCCATCATACATTTTGAAGTATTTCCCAGCAGGAAAAATATCCATCATGCATTTTGAAGTATTTCCCAGCAAACGTGATCCTTTTGTTGTCCAAGAAGAGAAACTTCTATACAGCCCAGGAGAAAGTGTAACTGTCAATTATAACAAGCTTCTAAATGTTTTTATTTGAAAACAAAGGAAAGACTTTACAGCTTTCAAAAGTGGGGTCTTTGCACCACAGTTTACGTTATGCACAACAAATGAGCATCTTATTCTGGTGGTGTAGACTAAAGCTAAGGATGGACTGACTGGTGATGTGGCAGGAGACTGAGAGGTGTGATCTAGGCACTGCTGGGAGAGTGTAAGGTGTGAAGCGGAGATTTCTGGGAGTGGAGGAACACGGGCGTGGTGCCAGGCCTACACGCGGAGACGGCTTCATCCCACGTGGTTTAACGATAATCCCGGATTAGCAGGGGTCCAGTAATCCCCGCTCTGGCGAACCAAGTCACCTCAACACACTCACAGCCCGGTGTGTGTTTTAGGTGAGGTGGCGTCTGTGAGCGCTCGTCATCCCGTCAGTAGTCCTCACTAGGGGCCTTTTAGACAACTTCTCACCCTCTCACCCTTACTGTCTACAACAGTATCTTCCTGTCCCTCAGTATCACCCTACGCCATCCCCCTGTCGCTCACCTTCACCTTACTGTCTAAAACACTATCTCCCTGTCCCTCAGTATGACCTTACTCTCTACAACACCATCTCCCTGTCCTTCACCTTCACCTTACTGTCTACAACAGTATCTGCCTGTCCCTCAGTATCACCTTACTCTCTACAACACCATCTCCCTGTCCTTCACCTTCACCTTACTGTCTACAACAGTATCTCCCTGTCCCTCAGTATCACCCTACGCCATCCCCCTGTTGCTCACCGTCACCTTACTGTCTACAACACTCTCTCCCTGTCCCTGACCTTCACCTTACTGTCTACAACACTCTCTCCCTGTCCTTCACCTTCACCTTACTCTGTACAACACTATCTCCCTGTCCCTCACCTTACTCTCTACAACACCATCTCCCTGTCCTTCACTTTCACCTTACTCTCTACAACACCTTCTCCCTGACCTTCACCTCACTCTCTATAACACCATCTCCCTGTCACAACTCCCTCTCTCTCTCCCGCTATATTCTTTCTTACTGTCCCTCACAGTTCTTTCTCATCCACGCACATCTTCATCATCCTCACATAGCTCATTTTCTACATCGCCCACACCACTTCATTGCACCTCACTTTCATGCTCATATCCTCACTTTCTTACTAAGTCCTCTCGTTGTCTCTGACCTTCACCCTACACCCTCATCTACACCTTCATTGTCACCGAGATCTACATCCCACCCACACCCTCACCCTCATTTGGAGCTACACACCTTCACCGACACTCTCATCTATACCTTTACTAGAGCGTGCTCGTACGTTCTATATACATTTCCTAAAGGTTAGAGAGGTCACATATAGACTTCCAGCGTGCTACCTAAAGACTATCTCTTCACTATCTGAGTTACTGATAACTGATTGCCCCCCGACTACAATGGCGCTCTTTTGCATTTTCCTGGCGAATGAAGGCAGAACTAGCAATCGCTCTGTGCCCTATAGTATGCAGATTCTACAGCAGTGAAACGATTGACAGACTGGATCCCGAAGCCGCTGCTGTCTGCGCGTTTATCATAATTGATTGAACTGGTTAAGACTGGTGGCCAGTAGGCCCTGACGAAAGACAAGCGCGTCAGTGGCGACCGTAATTGATAGATCGTTGTCTGAGGAGCTGAGGACGAACTGGAACACCTTCATAAGTCAGGCAGGCCGGGCGTGCAGCGAGCCAGGTGAGGCCTGTCTCTACCAGTCCTCGTCGGTGTCTGGGGAGGAAGAGTAAAAATAGATATGTATTTATGGAGATGTTTGTCGGTCCGCAACAGTCATCATTGAAAACGCCACTCAATGGTCGCAATTCAGTATGCCGTGGACGTGTCGAGAAAAGACATGCGGGGAATGGTGTTGGTGTCCCTTCTATTTACTGCATGTGAAGAAGGGATAAGAAGTGTGAGTTTGAATAGCCAATTACCTCTATGGCAGCTATATAGAGCCATAATGGCTACTATTGTTGATGTTTACGCACACACGAAACTAGTCGGATAGTTGACTATGGTTACAGAATTTCATCATCTCATGAGCTGAGCTTAGCGGGAATACTACGTGGAGACATGGTTAGTGTGCCTGAATGGAATCTAATTTGAGATTTTTTTGTCGGAAATATTCACCGAGCTCGAAGAACGAGGTGAATATCATCATAGACCTAGAAATCATTAAAAAATGCAATTTAAGAAATCACTTTTTCGAGAATTAAAGTGGTCACATGTTACAGAGGGACGTATGGATATATTCCTTCGTCACTCAGTGACGAACGGAATCTGTACTCCTGGTCAGTAAAAATGAGACATCCGCACAGAGGTATATGATAGGATGAAGTTTGTCTACACGTTCAAATTCTGAATTCCAAATTGCATTACGCTTTCTAAAATAATATTAGGACGAACAGACAGTAAGAAAGTTAGGTACATGTTTTGTTACCATTAACATTACACATATGTCAGTACCTTTAGTTGTATTTAAAAGAATTTCCCAGGCCATTGTTATCTGTTCTATACAGTCATCTATTGCGATTGGTCCCGTGAGGGAAATGAATACTTTTGTCACAGCAGTGCATCAGATGAAAGATAATCTCGAGAGCATTATATTTAAATGATTGATATAAGCCGCGCACCTGAGCTAAGGTAAAATGTAGTAATTCTCTTCAGCTATTTATTCTCCGGTGTAAAAAGTATAATTGGATCTTGTGGGCCTTGCTGTCTCTGGGATGATCTATCATACGTGCTGTATACACCCAGGAGAACGATAGGTAGTACGCAGCCTTGTGTATAATATCAATAATTTACTGAATATATCCATCATAGTTCTGACGTCACAGTCATGCGCAGTAGCTTAAATCCTCAACCAATCAGGACTGGTTATAAGCAGCACGCCAGTTAGAAGTGATAAAATGTGTAAATTGCATTTGTAATGATGATCGTACCTCGATTACCTCGAATCTCTCACATAATATCTTCTATTAATCGGCGTTTTATTTTGGTTTTTCAAATTCCCTCGGCAACTCTTTAGTTTGGTGAATTGAGAGGTAGCCGAAGCAATGGTGATTAATTTTGGTTTACAGCACAATGGTACCAATTAGAACATTCCCTAATTGCTTTCTGAGGATGCTTCAGAATAGATGATAAGCGATGTGACGTCATACCCGTACAAATTGCCACGTTGGTACCGAAAGGTAGTTTGCGTTTAAATGTGTACCGCGCTTAAAAATGCGAAACTACCAGGTGTAGCAGTCCCTACCTATGTATCAATGATTCAAAATGGCTGTCAGAAAGAACCACAACCGGAAGGACATCCATTATGTATGTAAACTATCACAGTCTACTTCCTGTTCACATGACCCCTCAAGGTCACACAGCGGCAGTCACATGACCTGGTGAGCCCTGCGCATGCGCAGAGGCTAACATTACAGAACAATGGGATGTGGATATGGCTAGCGTTTAGGTGTTGAAGCTAGGAATTGAGTCTTTCGTTTATGTCCTGTGGTGTTGGCCTACTCTGGTCCTCTCTGTCCCATCTCCCATTCTATAAACTACTAAACATCTAAAACAATAGATCCCGTTTCCATTAACCCAACCACCCACACAGAAGGTGCACACTACCAATTGGTTCTGCATATGAAAATTCCCCAAAACACCTATATATTATATAAACTTTAATTAGGGAATTGGTATTTTCTTTTTCTTTGCATTTTGAGGGAAGTTGGGAGTGGTAAAACGTAAAAGAGAAGAAGTGTATTATTATACATGGGTGTGCGAACTGCCTGCGGGAAGAAAGGGTTAATCGATCCATCTTGTCTCTATGAATTATGTAAGACTTAATTGGAGGTGAGGCATCGGTAATGTACTAATTAAGGAAGCGGCCGCAAGTTAAAAGCTTTGAATTAAGGGGGAGTGATAGAGGAAGGGCTGGGGAGCGTGCGGGGGTGGGTTGGTGCGGGTATAAGGGCCGGGTGGGGTGCTGGTACACGGGGGGGGGGGGGGGGGCGGGCTTCAGATAGGGAGTTGGTGGCTGCTGCCTGCAATGCCTACCTATGCATTATAACGAGCCTACGAGCTGCTCCTCTGAGTCCCTCGCCAGCATCTGCGAGCTGCTCACCAGAGTAATTACAGACGGGGTTATTCAAGGCCTGGCGGCGGACGAGCTGGTGGTACAGGGATCAGGTATGGCGGGGGAGCTGCTCACAGAGGGTTGGGGATTATCGTTAATCTGTCGGCGCCGACACTCCGGGGGAGGAGTCTGAAGGAGAGTCTGAACACGGCTAAATGTGTGTGTGTATTATACGACAACATAAGACCGGTCGTCAGTGACAGTCTGCGGTGTCAGCTTTATGTCCTCATCGTGACACATGTCGACTCGTGAGAGACCACTAAAGAGAGATCACCACAAATACCACCGGGTACGATCGAGCTAAATCCCCCTGTGATAGCATTCTGAGCGAATGTGTATGCTGCAGCACAGAGATGACACTCTTCCTCTTTTCCAAGGAAATCCGTGTTTATACTTTCAGTTCATAGTATTGTTTTTTGTTGTGTAAAACCAATAGAGAATAAATTAGGCATCTTTCACACTAGTAAACCGTGTTTCAAACCTCCCTACAGACCCCGGCCTCATTCCATAGCCAACAACAATGTGTTTTCAATGTTCTCTCAAGTCTCTCTAAAGCAGTAAATCCCACATGGAAAATATATATTTCCTCTTTTTTTCAACAGAATATAAGATATCACTTTAACCTTATTATAAGCTAATTCTTAAAGCTGTGCAACACAAATACTATATATGTATAATATATATATATATATTTATATATATATATTTATATATATTTATATGTATATATATAAATATATATGTATATATATATAATATGATGGAATTACCATATGCGATGTTGAATTCATCCCATCGCAATGGGAGATCGCATAGTATGACAAAAGCTTAAGATGAAATAACAGCGGAACAGGATAAGGCTGACATTGACTGAGGGGCTGTAGACAGATGGTCACTTGTGTGAACATGATTAGGGGTTGGCTATGCAAACGGGGCCAATTTGAATAATCCCTGCCCTATATCCGGACCAGCAGTAAAGAGGATACACCGTGTGACCTGAAAGTGCATGCAGGAGATACATAGAGCCAGTAGATCTGTGTGCATAGATAAAACCACCGCCCCCTACTGAACATTCAGTGGTGTAACGCGCAACATGGCCTGAGCTTATGATACATGACAGTTTCAATGTAACTACGAGAGGTATTATCTTGATAGGTGGTGCTGCAACATCGTCCAGTCTTGATTTTAGACGCAGTTTTCCATTGAATATTAGGAATATTTGAAATTTGTTAGAACTAGTTAACGGTAAACAACAGGCTATCAACGGTACCTGGTAAGCGTGAACGTTTAACCCTTTAAAGACGGGGGTCTGTGGCAGAGCCCTGTTGGTTGGGGCGGGTACTTTGGATTGGCATAACTCCAGGGGACAGGTCAAATTTTGTCTAAACCCATATTCCATTATCTGATCACGTGATATGACACATCATTCTTATTTATATCACTTGTTTTACCAAATAATATCAAATACTATATCTTAGGTATATTCTCTGAAAGTTTCAGATATATTGATCAATTATTTCTGCATAAAACAATGAAATGGTAAATATTACTAAATTCTATAGATAATGCCTCGAGGCATTATCCGGTCTATGCAGGGGAATGCCTCAAGGCATTATCCGCCCTGAAAGGGTTAACAAGACAGGGACTTTAAAAAAGAATCTACGTTCCTAGATTATTACAAATATGAATGGTGAAGAATCAGCTAAATCCAAGACCATCATGTAAATGTACGGGAGTGAGATTTCTACCTGAATTCATCACATAGACTCGTAAAATAACCTTTAAAGAGTCTGGAAAGGACCTATAATGGTTGACTGGACGTTGACTCAAACCAACAAACAAACATCATGCAAAGTTTTATTGCCTATCAGATGTGAAGATAATATTGCGCTACACGCGAGAGACTTTCACATAGCATCAACTAGAAGAGTGTATTTATCTGATCATCCAAGCCTATTGCTTCCTCCCATCAGACATTATTCAAAGCACCTTCATACTCAGTATTTAGCTCACCACACTATCGGTCTAAGACAAAGGACCCCCTGCTTTGGTCTCCTTATTAAGCCCCCTTCTCTGTGAGGGTCTGTGGTGCCCACTCCATTTAACCCCAAATCAGGCATTAATTACAGAGTACAGTGACGATGGTGAGGGTAGCCACGTGACCCCGTATCATCAACCCAGAGCGTTATCTTCCGTCGCGCATGAACGGTTATCATTGTATAGTCCCTGGAGTGATAACGGGAGCCCGTATCATGGGGCTTACTGTCTGTATGCCCGGTTACTCATACAATCACCCCACCCACCCCAATCCAAGCTACCCCTATTCACTTAGCATGGCCCACTGAATACACACCTACTAGTCATCACTCATGTGTCTTTGCCCTATATATCTGTAATTAGTATACTTTGCTTACTAGTATTTATTTGAGCATCTCGACACTGTACATATCTCTGTCTTTATTCTGTTATCAACTCACTCCCACTTTCCCCACACAGCATCCCTTTAATTTTCTGATTTTCATAGCTACACGTCCGGTAACTTTCGCAGGCCCAATCACGGTTGATATAATGTTAATTGTTACAGATTTCCACTTTTCAGTTGATTTTAACCTTCCGCCTGTGGCATGGCCATGCCCTGAACTTTTTCAACTTTTTCAATTTTATTGATTAAGCAATCATTCTTACCGAAATATTCCACAAACGCTCATGTGTCACCTTGAATATCCATAAATCCACTTAGAGTGGATTATTAAGCCTCAGTAGAGACCTGCTCTGTCCAACCTAAACTTTCAGCTAATAGGCTGGGAATATATATATCTCAGCAAGTGCACTCTTCGCACTGAATATTTCGAGCCATATGATTGGCTAGAATGGGGAAAACCTAGCTTGGCTGGTACCCAGCAGCATCAGACTAGTACTTGTATCCTTGTCGTCCACGATGGGGCCTATCATCTGCAAACTCTAAATGTTCGCTAGGCTTGTGTTAGTCTTTCCCAATTCTTTGATTATGGACATAATTCGGAAATAAAACTATTTTACAACATGTGGACTTCCCTAACGGCTGACAGGCCGAGGGATCAGTGAGGTGGGGTAGGGTAGGTACAGGGGTAGGAGACAGGGACTGAAGTCAGTCTAGGTTTGTGTGTCTGTTGGTTGATTCTAGTTCTTAAAATTACGTAGCCTATACTTAAGCAGCCTATAGTTTCTCAGCTATAATCCAACAAATAATCTTAAAATTCCAATAGGATAGGGACCATATAATCTAGAGATCTATTATTCTATTTTGTCTATAGCCTCAACCAAAAGATTTCATCATCATATGTGCTGCCTTAAATACATGTTAGTAACCACAGGTACATGTAGTCATACGTCCGCGTCAGTGCGCATACATGTGTGACAGTTCGTCCATCCCAGTGTCAGTGCGTACATGTACCCGTCAGTACACACACGCCCCCCCCCCCTGGTATATACACGTGTATGACGGTTAGTGCGAGCATGGCGTGATAACGTCTGATGGCCGAGACCCACCTGGTGTATGTCTACATGATTAACCTCCTTGACCCGCGCTAATTACCGCCTCCATCATGTTCACCGCGCGCGTTACCCGCATACGCCGTGCCAGGTATCGCCCTCACTCCCCCCGCCACATCCTGTACTAGACTCAGGTACAAATGTACCTCCACCAGCCTTAACCACTATCATTAGTAGCAGCCAATCATATGTATATATTACATTATGTTTTTCAGCCACCATATCATGCGATGCTTGTATTAGTATAGTACACAGGTATTGGGTGCCTGGGGGTGGGGAGTTAGCTCAGTGGTTTCAGGACCTTGTAATCCCAAGGTTGTGGGTTCGAGTCCCACTACAGCCACTTTTCTCCTTCATCACCAGCAGTGGTAGATTTACTGTTATATCAAAGGCCAGTCCTTCTCATACCATGTGTATGTGGTGTGGTGTACAGCCACCTTTCTCCTTCATCCCCAGCAGTGGTAGATTTACTGCTATGTCAAAGGCCAATCCATCTCATACTATGTCTATGTGGTCTAGGAAATAAAAGTACTCTCACCTCGGTAAATATGTAGGGGTTAGATTCCTACCTACATTCATCACATAGATTCAGTCACCAGCCTTGTGGTGTAAAAGAACCTTTAAAAAGTCTGGTAAGAACCCTGTAATGGTTAACTAGACGTTAAATCAAACCAACACACCAACACACTAGTGGATGGTTCCATACATCCCCTGTGCATGCTCCATAGGTACTCCGTATTGTGCCGCCTTTGGCGAACCCACCTTCCCACCCGCCCGTACGCCCGCAGTGCACCGCCCTTTGATGTGCCTAATCTGTATACTGAACTAGTTAATGACTTGTTTGATCATGGGAGGGAATAATTGACGGCGAATGAATCAGTATTCCCTTTAATTAATTACCCACACCTCTGTGTGTGTATACGCGCGCTTGTAGAACTGGGGCTTGCTCAGGTGGGCATTATGGTGGAACATGTCACGGTGTGTGGCAATAGCCCCAATTATCGCCCAATTAGGCAGGACGACAAGGAAGGAAACACACCATCGAGGTGGGCCCTGCTCTGCCCTATAAGCTAAAGCAGCATGGAAAGAAGCGGCGGCATAGGCAGTGCTACATTAGCAGGGGCCTTGATTATCCGGTAGGGATATACTGGTGATGGTAAGGGTAAACTTTCAGGAGTTGTGGATCGCCACACGACGGCTGTAGAGTTCGGTGGTTGGAGATGAAGCCAACTGGAGGATACTTCAGGGGAACCAGGCACTTATTCACATTTCTATGTACTACTTAAGGTGACTTCAGAAGCCGAGTGAAGTCCCGAGCTGTCTCCTTGATTTTGGAATATTACGTGATAACAATTCTATATACCACTAGTGGCATATAAAACTCCGTCAGCGTGGCATACGGAAACTCAATGTTAAGCCTATGGGATCTTATATTAGGGGTAGGATAAATGTAAGTGTAAAATAACAAATCACTAACTATGGCATGATCTGACAAGCGATTCCTTATAAACCTCACAGGCCATACATCTAACATCAGAAGGAATATAGGGAGATCTAAATGTGACATACAGGGGTCTATATGTGCATTTTAACAACAGAAAGCCTGATATATAAGGAACTCTATATCATAACGACAGATGATCTATAGAGGCGGACCCCCATGACACAATGATTAACCACTTGTTGATGGAGGCACTCAATGATCGCCTTCTCATGCATGTGGGCCGTCGGAGATTTGAAATTAGCCACTCCACAAAAACTCGCCGCGGATAACAATCTCAAATGATACCTCCACTTGGCTAATGACCCCACTACCAGGAAATCGGTCGCGCCGCCCTTATCAGGGGTCATGTGACCCTCATGTTTGATCACGTGACTATCTGGACCGGAAGTTTACTGCCCGCTGCACTAGTAACGAACTGCAGCGACCCCTAGTGGCTGACGTGAGTAGCACGTGATGTGTACATACGGGTACTGTCTTGGAAGGTGACGTGGCAAATTTGGTGTATTTTTGTGTGGCGTTAACCTGCAGGTGTCATCAGACACGGAATACCGGTATCTGCAGGTCATTAGTATTGTGAAATGCTGGTAGCAGTCGTGGTGGTGGTTTTATGACAGTGTGATGTACTGAATTACCGTCAATACCAATTAATGGAAATACCCGGACCTTGGTGAGTACTTAGTGGGGGGGGGGGGAGGTAACCGTTATCAGGTGGGAAACCGGGGGGGGGGGGCATGTGAGGGGTTTAGTCGGTAGGAGGACTAACGTGCGGGCCACACGTGTGTGTACAATGTCAAGGTGACGTCATAGGGTGTTTATGGTCCTGCCACCTAGCGACGTCACTGAATATGAAATATCTAAATGTATACAATGACTGATTGTACAAGGATAGCTGTTTTTACTTTTTATTCTTAACTCCCGCATCCCCATGCAAGTTCTTTCAGTAAGTTCTCCTAAGGACACTAGTACAATATTATTGTATTTAATTATTGGTAATTCAAAGAAAGAGCACAGTTGCACATTATAATCGAATACTAATGATTGAGAGCTAAAACTCAAGTAGTTAAACAGTAACTATTGGCATATGTGACAAGGACATTGCCTGCTACATAAAGTGTGTATAGGGAGATGCCTGCTACATAAAGTGTGTATAGGGAGATGTCTGCTACATAAAGTGTGTATAGGGAGATGTCTGCTACATAAAGTGTGTATAGGGAGATGTCTGCTACATAAAGTGTGTATAGGGAGATGCCTGCTACATAAAGTGTGTATAGGGAGATGTCTGCTACATAAAGTGTGTATAGGGAGATGTCTGCTACATAAAGTGTGTATAGGGAGATGTCTGCTACATAAAGTGTGTATAGGGAGATGCCTGCTACATAAAGTGTATATAGGGAGATCCCTAAAGCATGTGCTAGGAGGTCTAGGAGAGACATGTCTGAGAGGCTGTAGTATCACCGGGGTGTTTGATACTGTCTGAGAGGCTGTAGTATCACCGGGGTGGTTGATACTGTCTGAGGGGCTGTAGTATCACCGGGGCGGTTGATACTGTCTGAGAGGCTGTATCACCGGGGCGGTTGATACTGTCTGAGAGGCTGTAGTATCACCGGGGTGGTTCACACTGTCTGAGAGGCTGTATCACGGGGCGGTTGATACTGTCTGAGAGGCTGTAGTATCACCGGGGTGGTTGATACTGTCTGAGAGGCTGTAGTATCACCGGGGTGGTTGATACTGTCTGAGAGGCTGTAGTATCACGGGGTGGTTGATACTGTCTGAGAGGCTGTATCACGGGGTGGTTGATACTGTCTGAGAGGCTGTAGTATCACCGGGGTGGTTGATACTGTCTGAGAGGCTGTAGTATCACCGGGGTGGTTGATACTGTCTGAGAGGCTGTGGTATCACCGGGTGGTTGATACTGTCTGAGAGGCTGTGGTATCACCGGGGTGGTTGATACTACTCACTGGTGTTTCCCACGCGTCTGTAAACTCCCGGACGAGACCACGCGAGATCAGGCGTCCACCGGAAGTGACTCCAGTCGACGATCGTCGCCGCCATCATGTCGGGAAGTGAGCGACGCCTTGTCAGCTCATGGTCGACTTCCGGTGTCGGTTTACAGACGGGGGCAGGCCCCGCTAGGGGGCGTGTTGATGTGCGGCGGGACGCGGCCTACCTTCACACAGAGGGGCGCGGGGGGAGCTTCGTTATGGACCGTGTTTTTTTATTCATGAAGCCATGACTTGTCGGAGTGGGGAGGGGGAGTTAGAGAGGTCTCTACCACAGCTCTACCCCCCCCCTCTGTCCGCCATTACCCCTGTCAGCTGTTATAACGAGCATGCGCACAGGTAACAACGCCTCACTATAATGAGGCTGCAGCCTCGTTTCCGCTTTGAAGGCGGGAGATGATGCGCGCGCAGCTGTCCTCTCCATCTCCTTCCTCTTCCATTCTAACCCCCACTCTCCAACTCTTCTACCTCTCGTCTTTCCATACACTCTCCATATTCCCCGACCTGTCGACCGCCAACCCAACCAGGTCTCTGCTCTAGGCTTTTCTCTTCATTACTGATTT
Source organism: Alentia gelatinosa (assembly GCA_950022655.1). Classification (NCBI taxonomy): domain Eukaryota; kingdom Metazoa; phylum Annelida; class Polychaeta; order Phyllodocida; family Polynoidae; genus Alentia; species Alentia gelatinosa. The sequence goes on from OX465592.1 coordinate 40,800,591, forward strand.
CAATCCCCCTTCAACCAATCTGAAACACTATTCTCATCCATACTGTGCATTGTTTACCCCTCCCTGTTCTTGTAGTCTCTGCTTCGACGTGCCATTTTGTATCCTTATCCCTATTCCACATGCCCCTATTCCTCACTGGTTATCCCCTTTCTTCTTCCCTTCCCATCGTATGACCCCATCATGCACGTTCATATGTGGACATACATGTATATCTTTATATAGGGCACAGAATGATTGCTAGTTCCATCATCATCCGCCATGAAATGTAAGATAGCGCCATTATAATCTATAGGTAATCGTAAAATGACTAAAACCCTCTATGACAATAAAAAAATATATGTTTTTAATAAAATCAATTGATAACTGGACGCACCACCTGATGTTGTATTTGGCGTCGGGGGGGGGGGGGGGGATGGCCAATTCCATAACACAATAGCTATGTGCCTCATATGATGTCTCTCTTTACAATCTCCCGTTATCTATTCATCTCACTGATGATCAATGTGTCTCACTCTCTCCGCTAGACTGGCTCCAGTCCCTGCATCCTATGTCTACTCTCCACGCTAGGTTCATTCATGGGCCAGTCAGAGAAGGATACATACTTTAATGAACTCTATTCTGATTGTGATTAATCATTTAATGGTTGTTCATAATCAAAGACTTGCGCAAGTCTATCTCTCCACCTCCCTCTTGTCGCCCATTCCGTCTGCACCTCTCTCTCTCTATCCGCTTCTCTAGGTCGTCATTCTCTAGCCTGATCCTCACACAGACACCCATTCCATGTCCCGCCGGTCCATGTATGTATCCCCTCTGTATCCCCCTTTCCCCATCCTCAGCCTGCCTAGTCATATGCAAATTAGGCGTGTGGGTTGGAGCGACGTGGAGGCAGCCTGTCGCGTTACCTTGGCTCCTTTAATCACTGTATCAAAGTCATCGACCCTCACCGAGCAGAACCGTGCCTTTCATGTGCAAATCGGGTTTTACGAACGCGCCCGCCGCGCTTTCCTTCAGCACACACACCACCCTCCCCGGTTTAATGCATCATTTCCACGGATTAATGAGCAAAAAGCTCACCAGCAAAAACTCCCCGGGCTTCCTTGAGCGGGGAAAGCGGGCGAACCGGAGCTCGGGCCCTCAACAAAGAGGCAAGGTAGAGCCGTCATTATGTATGCAAATGAGCCGAGGCCACCGACACAAAGACGGTAATTTGTCGCGATTGTTTGCTCGGCGGGAGGGCGCGACTGAAAGGTCGCACTTGAAAGACCAGCGGGCGTGCAGCGGAGCGTGACAAAGCGGCGCGCACGGCACGTCGGGAAGGTAAGCGTTTAGTCAACGCGCCGCGCATGCGCGCACGTGCCTGGCGAGCGTCGCGGTCACGCATCACTTGAGGTGAGTGAGGGGAGATGTATAAGAAGAGTAGGGGGAGGATGGGAGCGGGTGGGGTATAAGAAGAGGATGTGGGCGGGTGGGGTATAAGAAGAGTATGAGGGCGGGTAGGGTATAAGAAGAGGATGGGGACGGGCGGGGTATGAGAAGAGGATGGGGGCGGGTGGGGTATAAGAAGAGGATGGGGGCGGGTGGTGTATGAGAAGAGGATGGGGGCGGGTGGGGTATAAGATGAGGATGGGGGCGGGTGGGGTATGAGATGAGGATGGGGGCGGGTGGGATATGAGAAGAGGATGGGGCGTGTGGAGTATGAGAAGAGGATGGGGGGCGGGTGGGGTATAGGAAGAGTAGGGGGGCGGGTGGGGTATGAGATGAGGATGGGGGCGGGTGGGGTATGAGATGAGGATGGGGCGGGTGGGGTATGAGATGAGGATGGGGCGGGTGGGGTATAAGAAGAGGATGGGGCGGGTGGGGTATGAGAAGAGGATGGGGCAGGTGGGGTATGAGATGAGGATGGGGGCGGGTGGGGTATAAGAAGAGGATGGGGCGGGTGGGGTATGAGAAGAGGATGGGGCAGGTGGGGTATGAGATGAGGATGGGGCGGGTGGGGTATAAGAAGAGGATGGGGCGGGTGGGGTATGAGAAGAGGATGGGGACGGGTGGGGCAAGAGACACCTTTAGCGCTGGTCACCCTCGTGCGTGAAATGTAGGCGGTGATTTGTCTTCGCTGGTACCTGGCGTCGCTAAGGTGAGTTCTATGTGGCGGTGTAAGATGCTGCTGGGACCCAGCGACCATGAGCGAGGATTGTTTCCCAGTCACGACTCCAGTCACTATCATTCTCACAGCAGATCAAATAAACAACCATCTACATGACATTTACCCATATCTACATGGGCCAACACTCACAGCCTGTGCCCATTCCCTAAATATTCTCATTCCCTTCCAGTTCTTTATCTCAGATATATCCTTTTTCCATTTTTGCGTGGAAATCCCCCTTTTTTATATTCACTATACATAATTGCTTTTCCTTGTTTCAAACAAAGATAATATCATTTAGCCTCATTTACTTCAATAAAGCACTGGTTTGAACCTCCCCACAGACCCATGTCATGACCGACAAGGATATATTATCCAAGATTTCCCGGTCTCTCTGAGGCAGTAAAATTCACATGAAATATTTCCACTTTTTCCCCTGACCCCAACTTGTTATTCTTAGATGATGTATACAGTGAGTCTGTGACATATACATTGTACTACGCATAGACAGCATGGAGTTGTCCCCTCTAGAGGTCACTTAGACGGCAAATCCATTCTGGTCTAAACTCACAGAGTGCATTAGTCACTTGTAGCTGTTAGTGGACACGTGTTCTCTATGACTGTAATTAACACCAGTACTTGTACAGGATTACCATCATTAGCCCTGAATGGCTCTACTTGTGATATCTATAGTATAGAAACCTCTATATGAACATGTGTCCATGTCATGTATGAAGGGTAATACCAATGCTTATGAGAATTACCAAATCAAGGCTATTTTTGTATTTCACAGAATCCTTATATTGACAATGAAATACCAAGGTACTTAAATATTCTATGACGGTATTATGAAATCAATGCCGTGATTTAAGATAATCAAAGAATGCTGTTTCACCCAAGCAATTTTCCTGAACCTCTCAATAGCCACATAATGCCATATGAAGTATTGTCTTTATTGTCTGCTCCATCTAGGGTCTACTCTATAGGAGAATGAGATTGTGAGATGCACTACTGGCACACACAACATCTGAGTCATTTAAGAAAGCACACTAATCCTGAATATCCACATAGATCATGTATGTTAATCCGTCCTCACTATCATTATTCTCTTTTCCTAAAAAAACCCCCACCATTTTCATGCTAGTGCTTTGTCTTGCCCAGTATGGTGTGCCTCTTTGTTATAACATGTGTCGACATATTCCTCGGAAGATCTCCCACAAGGAAACACAGCAATAGATTCATAATAAATAAAATATATCATTCATTGCATTGACACTAACACAATATTAATTAGTGTAAATGGAGGCTCATTCTTGTAGTGACACTCACTAATCTGATGGCAGGGTAAAATCAGGATTCTCCATCTGTCCGTTCCGGAACACCCACTGTCCATTCCGGATACCACTTATTAGTTCCGCTCGAGTGGCCCGGTCCGTTTTGCTGCGGGGGTTTAGTGGTCACGGCGCGTGCCTCTCTACCTGAGGGTGGTGGGTTTAGATCTTTATCAGCGGGTATCAGGGGCAGGTAGGCTGTCGTGGTGGCCAGGTGGGGACGGGAACTCGCAGCTTGCCCCGCCCCATCTGACCACTAATGGGTGTTAATGGCCTATTCTATCCGCATTCCCAATGATTAACATAATCTCTGCAACCATCCAAGTGGAGAGGGAGAGTTTCAAATGCAGGTGTGTCATCTATATCACGTATGGTGCGGAATTAAGTACAATCAAAGCACTAAACGGCCCCAGAAATACAGCTCAGGGTCTTTCATTAAGTATAGAATTGGCTTTTAATAGAAAAAAATGTACCCGAATCTTAAATTGATTTGGGAAAATGTAATTTGATATTAAATTTAAAGCAAAAAGGGGATTTTGAGATTGGAATGATAATAAGTTTCAGTTATTATGATATTATTGTTAGATCTATGATTCGTAAGTAGGGAATCTAACACGTGGATGTTGTTTAAGATAGTTTAAGATAGCATAAAGATAAATAAGAACATGTATAGGTGCATATTTAAGATAGTTTAAGAATAAAGATATAAGTACACGTAGAGCTACATATATATACGCATTTACATTTGAATATGTAAGCGGGCCTCAATTTAAATGTAGACCATAGTACATATTTTGCGCAGGTATAACATATAGACGACATATAAAGTAGGTATATATAAGTGTGAAAGAAACCCTATGAAAAATATGGTATTCTTTATTTCACAGCCATTTCTGGCCTATGCCCGTTCGTCCAATGGTTACTAAATTGGTGATATGCATTTAGCTGTATAGGTAACAGTTGTTGTAAGTGTGATGAAGACATAGTGAACCGCTCTAATGGGTACGGCCACACTGATGCTCCACACGGCGCTCATGCCATGTCTGATTTATCTCTCTCTGGCTCGCTAGAGGTATGATACACGGCTAGGCGGGGCACGCCTAGAGTCGGGCCTACAATTAGAGCCAGGCCTTACGGGCGTGTGTGTGTCGAGCGGGACCGGGTGGTACAACCCCAGCCCAGGAGGCAGCCCCGGGTGAGTAGTAGTAGTAGTAGTACATGGAGAGTAGGGTGAGCGCCCTGGAGGCAGCGTGTGTCGGGGGAGAGGGGGAGGTGTACACGTGGCCGGCTCACCTGCCCCGCACGCCGCCCGCCCGCCCCACGCCGCCCGCCCGCCGCCTACCTGCGGGCCTCTCCCGGCACTGACAACGCCCTCCGCCTGGGCCTTGATGGCATGAGTAGACGTGCTGCTGCCCTCGGACAACATGTTATTTGTGTATCATTCGTCATTATTTCTCTCTGAGCGTTTGCAGCCAGAGATGTTAGTTTTCCCTTTATCCAAGGAAATCCTTGTTTTTATCTCTAGTTTAGAAAATTGTTTTTCTTGTATAAAACAAAGATAGTATAGATTGAGCATCATTCACACCAATTAACAGTGGTTCACCCCTCTCCCACACGCACAAGCTCCATTCCATGGCCAATGACGATGTGCTTTCCATGTTCTCATTCTTTCTGAGACAGTAAATTCCACTTGAAAAAATATTTCCTTTTCTCTTTTTCCTTACCCAAACTGACTTCCCTGTGCAGCCATGTTGGTATGTTAAGACGAAACTCTTGTGTTATACGAGTATTCAAGGGGAATTGATTCATATTTTTAATATAATATTACTGGCATTTCCTCCTACTTAAGACCCTAATTACCATTTAGATATCTGCTCTATAAGGTTGGCACATCTTTCTCCATACGCACCTGATGTCAGCCTTGTGATATGATATTGGTATGTAATTGAGGCAATTAACAATCATTTTTTATGAATTAATTAATGGAACTTGGGTTTGACCAACAGGATTTCATCTATTTCCCATATTCAAATAATCAGTGGTATAATAGATGAATAATCAAACCAAAAAACACAACAATTTATTAGTTATAGATATTTTCCGGTTTGCCAAAAACAGAAAAAGGATAATTAGCAGATATATATTTACAACATGAGGTAAACACGGTAGGGCGTGGAGCAGGTCTAGTGTGTAGTGCGGCGCCGGGGAGCGGGCGGGGAGCGGGCGGGGTGCAGGCCGGGAGGGGGGCGCTGAGCCCGGCAGGGAGGCCATGGTCCGTGTTAGACGACATGACAGACAATTTATTTGTCTTTTGTGAGGCGGGCGCGGGTCCAGGTGAGGCCTGGGTCTCTCCTGACAGGTGCCTACCAAGACGTGTCCGCCCGCAGCCCTGCGCTCATGACAGCCCCATTGTACACACCCTCTCACCAGCCCCTCCCCAACCCCACACACCCAACACTCCCCACTCAGCAATTTCCACCCCAATTCAAAACCCGCACGGTAACCACCTCCAAAACACCCCCACCCACCCACCTCCGCCATCACTCACCTTTCCCATTCCTAATCAACACCTGTGAAAATAGCGGATTATTCGCTGGCATTTTTTTTCTCTCTTTCTCTTTCTCCAGAGTAATCCCTCTGGGTTTTCATGTTTTCTCCCGTGTTTTATTTGCCTGGATTTGTCGAGGTAGGAGCGGTGGACTGAGTGGGGGGTGTCGGGGTTAAGGTGCTAAGTAGCATAGGGCTTTAGGCCCCTGTCACCTGGCGAGGGGCGGAGAGAGGTGGCAGAGGAGAAGGGGGTGGACGCGTGGGGGATGGGCTTTTACACCTGGGACTCTGTTGACACCTGGAGGTGGCACCTTATAAGGTGCACACAGGAGTACCTGGATCCCCCACACGTTGCCATGGAGACGGCTGGAGGAGGGCCGGGAGGAGGAGGAGGAGTAGAGGCAGGCAGAAGGGGGCTCACCGAAGGACATTGGGGACGGAAGGCTGGAACTAGGTCAAAAGCAGCAGTGAAAGGAATGGTGGATAAATAAACGCCAAGCTGTAGATTCCTTAGATGTCACCTCTAGACCCCCGCCCTCACGGCCACTCTTTACGGTACCTGATGCCCACCCTCCACTCCCCTTACCTCCTAACTCAATGTGACCTCAGTGAGCAGACGAGCATGACTCGCAGGGTTAGCTCGGAGCTGCTCATAACTGAGGAGCGAGGGACCTGATTGATGTTAGAGTGAGGAGTGGGGAGAGTTCGGCCCAGTAGCAGGATGACGAGGAAAGGTGACAGAGCAAAGTGAGAGGGAAGGGAAGGTTGGCAGGACTGGGAGAGAGGGAGGACATGAAGAGGCAGATATAGGAAGGAGATGAGGGGACGAGGAAAGGGCAGATATAGGAAGAAGATGAGGGGACGAGGAAAGGGCAGATATAGGAAGGAGATGAGGGGACGAGGAAAGGGCGGGTAAAGGAAGGGGATGAGGGGACGAGGAAAGGGCAGATATAAGAAGGAGATGAGGGGACGAGGAAAGGGAAATATAAAAAATAATGTAGACGCAAAGGGAAGAAGGAAGTTCAGTCAGTAACTACCTATAAGTGTAAATAACTGTCAATAGGGTGCTATTGAACTCTGTTTTCAATAAATAATCAGATTGAAAATCTTATTTTTAAATGGCTAGTCATACACAAGTTGTTGGGAATCGGCCTCTGTTAGGCTATAAGTTCTTCCAATACAATATTGTCTAAAACCATAAAATAAAGAAATGTGACCTCCTGGACTTAAATAAAGAAATTCTGCTTGGGCATGAGCAGGTTAACATGGCGAGTCTCAGGTGAGAGGCTCTATGAGTGTGGAGCACCTGCTGATGGTGAGTAGAGGTCTCCAGCTCCCTGAGCAGCTCACACACACACACAGGCTCCCCCGTGCAGGGCACGTGAGCTGCTCGTCTCAGACCCTCACCGTGTACAGGAACGTTTAGCGTGCTGCTCCCAGGTGTGGCGGGCCTAACGAGCAGCTCAGAGCGGCTCAGTGCCGGCCGAGCCAGGTGGGCGCGTCAAGGTGGAGTCAGCGTGTCGGCCACGGAAAGGTAGACGGAGCAGGGGACATTTTATTACCCATCGTATACAGAGTCCTCATTGAAAATGTACGGGGACTCAGTAAACCTCTACGGGGCCATACATTAAGTACGTACGCACTGAGGGGGTCGGGGGCAGCAATATTGGAAATTTTTGAAAATCAAATATTGAATGACTGATAAATATATGGAGAATCAGCAGTGTAGTAAATTGGAAAAATGGTGGCAATCTAGAATAGGAAGACCTGAAGCTTGTAGTCCAGTAAGGGGTAGAGGTATACCATGTAATTATACAGTTAAAATTATTAAAAAAAGGGAGCAAGATGAAAGATGTTTGTAAGAGACTGCCATGAGTGTACAGTCAGATAAATATGAGAACAAGACAACAAGGAAATAATGCAATGTACTGTATGCTGTATACTGGAAAATAAATGCTGTGCTCTATTAAAAAAAATATATATATATCAATTGGAAATTTTGCGTATGCTCCCTCTTAGTTCTATTGTATTTGAGAGTGGGTATTGGCGGGGGGGGGGGGGGGGGGGTAAAAATTTCAGAAATTCTGCGTACGTACTTATGGTCGGGTCCCTACACATCGTTTGAAAACTGTCAGATACCAAAACCATTCTATGCGGATTCAAATTAATTGTATACGGACCTAAGGCCATTGTATTAGGGAAAATATTCCCCACTGTATTAGCATTAGAACAAAAAGAAAGAGTCACTATCTATGTACCCTTTTAATATGGCAAGTTCTACACGAGAAGATGGATGGATGATAAAATACAACAAACGATGGTTTTGTGGAAAGGCAGCTCTGTAAACCACTCATGGTTGACGTCGTAATACGTGTCAACCTTGAGTGGTTTACGGCCGCATATACACGGAACCATCGATTATTGTCTTATATACACACTCTAGGTTAACTGCGGAACATCTGAGCTATATATTAATTCACATATATACATAAGTTACAGGGGTAGGTGGCTTTCTTAAATGAATTAATCTTCTGAATTAACGTGCTTTTGGTATCATGTGTAAATGGGTTTATACCGTGTAATTCATACGAGGAGAAGAAGGCATAGAATTGTTGGAGACCTGCGGAATACTGAGTGGAGAGCTGCAGGTAGGCGAGTCATGGCTTAACACGCATCTCGGGGCTGTAGGGGGTGAGTGAGGGGTAGGATGGGTTGTAGAGGAAGGGAAAGGGTCGGAGGCATGAGCGTGGAGGTAGTGTGTGTGTGTGTGTGTGTGTGTGTGTGGGAGGGGGGGGGGTAGATCTCTGTAGGTCTCGTGCGATCTCCCGGGATGAGATTAGTGGGGGTAATTGAATCAGACGATTGTCCTCTGTACGGCCCCGTGCAGGGGGTGCTGGGGCGGAGAATACACGGGGATTATTATCATCATATCTGCCTGCCTCTCGCTAGGGGGCGTGTATACGTCTGCGCATGCGCTTAAGCGTTTCCAGGAGGTGGTGGAATGCCGAGGGAATTCTTTTTGTCGGAGCAGGCAGGATGCGCCAGCCGGTATGTAGATGTAATTTATGATCATTATACAGGGTCTAGTCGTGTGGCTTAAGACAGGCAGCTTATATTTGTTATGTTTAAAGCCTATATGTAAGCCTAAACATGCACCGAGTAGGCCTAATGTATAAAGCTATACGTAGGCCAGCTCGTACACCTTAACAAATACACCTTGCCGGGTCAATGTATGTATCCTATACACGTATCATACATAGGCAGAGCTGGTCACCATGTAGGCATGTTATAGGACTTCAGCTGGAAACACACCAGGCGAGAAATGCAGCGATTTTCGGAATCTTCAACATAAAATGGCAAGCATGTGAGCTATTATTCTATATTTCACCTGACTATTGCTTCCAAGATGCTAAATTATCGGTGGGAGATATTACTATGAAAAGATATCTCACATATATACTATTTTGTATTGGCGATTCCAGAAATCGCCGCCTTGACTCGCTTGGCATGTCTTAAGTACATGTATTAGCTTATCCTGAGTTTTATGCACGTTTTATCACTGATCCATGTCCCGCTATGTTGGATTTGAAACCAATTCATTACCGCACATAAACTCAAAAATTGGAATGGCACTAATTTCAGAACTCAAAAAACTATATATCGACTATTTATTTGTCTTGTATTGTCCATATATTCCCTCCATAGGCATCTTTCCTATAATTACCTCGTATTCTCCCTCCATTGTCCCCATAGAACCCGTCTTTACTATATCTGCGTTACCCTGACACTGTCTATGTAACGGCACTAACTCTGCCTGGACCCTCTCTGTATTGTGCCTGTAGTGTCAGTCAGAGGTGACAGTGGCGCTACTGGAGCGACTTCAGATTATGCCCGTGATATGATAACAATCAGAGATCTGTGTAATCCTCCTCTCCCACTGCACCCGTGAATAGGACCATGACATATCAGTGTAGGCGAGGCCGAGATTGTGGGACCTATTCACTTACACACCTGGCTACTCCCACCCTCCCTCCCTCCCTCCCCGCATCATTCCCCACTACTCCTCTCTGCTACTCGACTCTGTGATGGACGCCTCTGGTTAGTGATGCGGCACCTTCACGCTCTGCTGATTTTGGGGTATACTCAGTCACCCCTCAGCCCCGGAGGCAGTGTAGGAAAACACTCTCCTCACACCATGTCCTTACAGGGTCCACCCCCCGCGCCACCTCCCCCCGCCCGCCCGCCCCGACTGCCCGCCCGCCCCGCCTGCCCGCCCGCATCTGCCGTCAGTGCTCTGACACTGTCACCTGGCCGGCCCAGCCTTAAGCACCTCCCGGTATTGTGGATGGAGGGTGGCTCATCAAGGTGTGCGGGGTAAAAGAGGGGCTATCAAGGGTGTGGGTGGGGGGGGGGGGAGGGGGGTAGAGCGGGGTGGGGGCAGAGAGGTACAGAGCATGCGCATCTGTGCTCTTCCGGCGTCTCAATCAGAAAGTATAAATCACGCCGCGGGGCATGCTGGGACGTTCTCTGTGTATCTGGCGGGTGGGTGGGCGGGTGGGTGTAGGGTGGGAGGGGGCAGGGTTACAGACGGTAAGCCACGGTTATTGGGATGGTGTGTGTGTGGGGGGAGGGGGAGGGGTGACAGCGTCGCCCGCGGTCACTGCCCAGCCATATCCTCGTGTGCAGTGAAGCGGCACGGTAAGAAGGTGAATGGTGAAGGCACTGTGCGAGTGGCGCCGACGGTAAAACCACAGCGACCACTGAGAGACAGTCAATAATGTTACATCCTTACTGCCTGTGTCTATTGTTTAAAAGAAATAACGATTAGGAAACATCGGAATTGTCTCCCTTTAGATATCCAGGGGTTACTGGGACAGCACGAATCAGCCTATTGTAAATGAGAAGTATCTCTGTCATAGTTATTTTAAACCAGTAAATTTATGTTCACATAATTGGATGTGGTATGAAAAACTCTACCCTTTGCTTTATCTGACTGGAGCATCGATATTTCACCCGTTGAACATGTTCTATTGACAATAACACAGACATTATTTAAATGAACTTTTGAGTAGACTCATGAGACCTTATATAACTGCCCTGTATTCTAATTCAGTTTCCTTACAGAAATATCTCCTGAATATAGATATAATTGAATAGAAAATTGTATCCCTGCTTGTTGCAACCATATCCATGCTAACGTCAGGGATGCAAGTTGTTAGACAAATGACGGAATTCCGATATTTCATAAACACCGGCAACACTAGAATATCTATCGCTTAGTAGCCATTCTGATACAAAATGATGTTATAAATGATTCGTATTTTATAAGCATTTTAAATTTCAGATCTTTCTCAGTCCTTTAACGTTCTCACCTCGGTAAACGTGTAGGGGTGAGATTTCTACCTACCTTCATCTCATAGATTCGGTCAAACCCAAAGTAAGTCGAATTGAACAAATTCGACGTTAAACTCCCCAAGCAAACAAACAAACACATCTTCATCATATTCAGACTGTTTGATACGGTGTAATGCGTGGGATTTTCTCTGTGTAGTATTATCGTAAAACTGGATGAGTTTTAATCTTGGCTACTGTATTCCACGACTGGGGTTTGGCATAGTGACTAGAAGTCCGGAGCCATAACTCCAGGAGTGGCATTTCGGTGACCAAGATTAAAACGAATCAGGTTTTGATTTTATCCTACCCCCTCTCCTCGATTTTAGAATATCACGTGATAACAATTCTGTATAACACTAGTGGCATATATAAATCTGTATGCCAGTCAGCGTGGCATACGGAAACTCAATGTTAAGCCTATGGGATTTTATATTAGGGGTAGGATAAAGGTAGGGAACAGTGAGGTATGGGCGCACAGGGGGTGCAGGGCTAAAGCCCCACCTGCCAGGTAGTTTACGGGCTTTGCCGAGTGTCGGGGGTGGGGGCGGGCAGCTGCGCACGTATCCCAGTCGGACGTCACCGTAGCGCGACGCCTGGCGGGCAGGGGGCGCTTTTTCCGGTCGGGTGCGCGGGGCGCGTCACGTGACTGCGCAAAGCCCGGCCGACAGACGCGGCGCCCGCGCCATGACGACACCACTGACGTCACCGGGACGACGCAGGCCCGCGCCGACGGCACGCCCCGCCACCTGGCGCCCGCACAAGACATAATGTCAATACGCCAGCGCCATCTATTGACCGCCCGAGGGCGCGCGCGTCGGTGCGGGGAGGGAGGGGGCAGGGCTCCCCTTAGACTGCAAACTGTGATTGATTTTTTTCACTTTCTTTTTCTCTCTCCACTTTTGCTTTCCTCAGCTTGGATCCTGATTTCAGAATTAGGTGAATATACAACGGTAGGAAGTATGGTAGTGGACAGGTGGGTGAAGAATTAGCGTAGCGGGTAAAACGTAGGACTCCCTACTACACCGTTCGCTTTCATTGACTGAACGACTAGTGTATGGTGTAGGTATACGTCTTTGTATTGCCGCGATGTTAAAATCAAATGTGCCCCACAATATGTCTGCTATAATTGAGTGCTTTAGGGTCACATCACATGCTATAACTATTGCGAGATGAGGGACTTATTTCCAAATCTAGACTAAAACCTCTATCATTCTAATATCATGTGTGAGGCATGCAAGGATGCCCACATCCCATCTAATTCTGTATATTTGCTAAAGACGATTGACACTTAGTGGTCATGGTATTCGAGTGGTAGTGTGTTCCTTATACACAAGATAATGCGGAGTGCCAGTCCTGCTGTGTGGTCATTTGGGTGGGCCTGTGCATAGAAGTGCCATGGGTCCTGTCTTATTACATAACTCGGCTCATAAAACGGTAAGTCCGCAACAGTTTGACAGGTCACTCGCTGTATTCTCTCCGTGAAGACGGAACCCTTGGGGCCTCAAAGTATGTCGGTAACCTCTCACCAGTTGAGCTCAGATCATCAACTTTGGTTGACGGTATCCAGCTCCCTCGCGCTGCTACCTAGCATCCCACACTAGGGTACTTGTTGTTGTTTTCCCAGGATTGATAAAACCTTGTTTTTTGCTGTGTTTGGTTTTTTGGGATTAGGGGTAAGCGCATCACCCAGTTTTCATCCAAAAAAGATGGGCTGACCTTTGGGTGAACGCACTCACAAGGTAGCATATTCAATCCCCGGAAGGATATACGATCATCCTAGGTTAGAATAGATTCAACCGGCGATCGCTACAGACCCTTTGACACCAAAAAAGAAATTCAGATAACGAGAGTAGAACATGGTCCAACTTTGAGTTGAATAAAAAAAAAAAAACAACAACAGACTCTCTAACACCGCTCAGTCATAACGGCACGCGTCTTTAGCATCTGGCAGGTGAATTGGGTCCAGAGTAGTATGTGAGTCTGTATGACTGGGTGCGACCTCACCTGCCTCACTCTTAGAGTACCGGGTGACGTTTAGCGAAAGAATCAGGAGAAGCCGCAATCAGAGTTCCATTATTGGCACGTCATCATGAAACGTCGTGGGCCTGGTTTGTCGCGGGCCGCTGACAAGAACAAAAATCCCTGGAGCACTCCTCATGTGCGCGCATCGCGTGAGGAGTGGCTCTGAGCGCCTCGTTTTCCCGCCAGGTGTGAGAGAAACTCGCCGCCCTAAACGCCCTCACTGTGAGGGCCCGAGTGACGTCACAAAATAAACACGTCATTAAGGCCGCCGACGTCCACAATCACAATTAGTTCTGATTGTGACGCATCAACTTCAAGTCGGTGGTGTCGAGTGGGGAGGCACGCTTGTTCGCGTCGCTTCGCGCCCAATTTGTGTCCTTTACGGAGGTGTATATTTAGTCTGGCCAATCAGAGCCTCAAGTAGCGCGTCTCCCAGCATGCACCTGTGTCCGCCCGGGCCTCAACATGGCGGCCAAGAGTCATCCGGCGGTGAATGAGGTGCGTCGGTCGCAGTCCCGCAGTGAATGAAGCCCGCGCGCGCGGCCGTCCCGCAGTGAATCTTGTGGTCTCGCTGAGAGGCTGAGAAGAGGGTCTGGAGGATCGTTATGATATAATTACTGTAGTGAGACCTAACGAGGCGTCCTGCTCTGAGCAGCTCTCATTTACATCGCGCGCTGCTGGTCAGGGCCGCTCGCCACCTGGCCCCCGAATCCACTGAATGCATCATCACTGCAAATGACCCGACCACGACGTGGGTAAACACGCCTATTTGTTCTCAACATGCCCTGTTGGCACCGGCGCCCGGGCCCAACCATACCCCTCCCCCGCCCGGGCACCGCCATACCCCTCCCCGCGATTACATCAACAATGCGGCACGCTGGCCACATGGCCACGGGTCGCAGCTCAGCCCAAGAGGCGGGGTGGAAATTGGGCGCCAAGTTTTAATCTTGGGGTGATCGCATGGCGCTTGGGTCGATACGATCATCGTATTGTATCCGGAGGGTTGATACGGAGTCGATACGAACAGCAGGCGCTCGGGGAGGGACTGAGACGGTGTGTTTGTGTTTGTGAGTGTAGGAGGGGGTTGGGGGGTGTATGGAGATTGGGTGCATTAATGGAGAAGTCACCATGATCATATTAACATCGGCTGTTTTTCCTTGACAGGTGGTAGATGTAGAGGGCGCGGGCGGTATGAGAAATGAAGGGGTGGATAAGCAGGGGGAGTGGGTAGCAGGAGGGGGTTATAGCAGCATAGAAACGACGCCCTAGAGAGAAGACCCTCATATCCACCCCGCTCACAGGTACCGCCACCCTTCACACCTGTCACACTCCACTGACAAGCCGCCCCGGCACTGACACCTCACCGGCAGACAGTCGGCAGCATTTGTGGTCCATCGGACACATTTACGGGCCGTATGTACACGGAGCAACTGTCACCCGCCCGCAAAACAAAGCCACGCCACGCCGTCGCCAAATGACAACAGTTGTCGAGCGGGAACACCGCTTTGCAGCCCCCTTTGTGGAGGATGTTAACGTGCTACTACCCCCCGTATGTGTGTTTGTGTGTACGGGGGTTGGTGGTGTCATCTCACTGTTTTACGGTTGGCATTACGAAGCCTGGTGTGTGCTTTGTGAGGAGGATGGGCGGGGTGCTGTATCCGTCTTCTACTCACTTCACACATGTCCTGTGTTGTCCGAGCAACTCCTGAGTACTCCACGACTTGCTCTGAGGCTCATGGTTTGTATACGATGGTATTTCAGATCCTGATCAGTGCCATTATAAGATAGAAGTCTATGACCAGTTTTAGGTCACAAATTGTTTAACATCCATCTAAGTATGGATTGCATATTTATAACATCATGTGTTTTGCATGGGAGGGATGACAGTTTTCCTATTTTCTTCGGAAATCCTTGTTTTCATTTTCAGTATATAAAATTTGATTTCCTCGTGTAAAACAAAGAAATAACAAATTGGGCCCCACTCACACCAATAAACAGTGTTTTTCACACCCCCAGCCCCATTCCATGGGCAATAACGTTGTTTTCCATGTTTTCTCAGTCTCTCCGAGGCAGTAGATTCCACATGAAAAAGATTTCCTATTTTTGTCATGACCCCAGCTAACATTCCTGAATTTATGACCCTTCATAATAGCACACTAACAGCTTCAAAGTACATAGTATAAAACTTTTTTTATCAAGTACATGTATATCAATGTACTGGGACTGTAAAATATCTCATAACCTACCAATGAGATCCTCGCAGTTTTCATTTAGGTTTAAATGATTTTACTGGTTTTTTTCTCAAATTAAAGGCTCTTTAATGTCAGTCATGATGAAGATTAGTAGAGGCTCCTCCTGATTTACAATGCATAGTTAGAGCTGCTCGTGATAAATGTACTCACATCCAGATGTATACCGTCGCCCTCATCAAATCCCCAATCCCCTATACTACTACTACTCCCACTCCTCCCCTATGTTACCGCGGACCACACGCCACCCCTATGGGGCGCTACCTTCAGGTTCACAGATACCCTCTTGCCCGTATCCCTCACCCTCACACATCAACTCACATGACGTAACAACCCTTTCTAGTGGGTTCAGAGATGAGAGTTATCTACTTTTTCAAGGCAATCCATGATTTTTTTTCCCAGTTTATGAAAATCGTATTTCTTGTCTAAAACAAAGATAGTATATATTGAGCCTCATTCACACCAAAAAACAGTAGATGAAACTTCCCCATACAAATTAGCACCATACCATGGCCAACCTGTTCCATTGAATTAATCGAAACGTCGTGATTAAGACTTTGATTCCGATATACACCCATCTATTGTAGCCTCGGTTTGATAATAACACGAACCTTGTAACAAATTATTGTATCTTTTTTGTGTGTGTCTGTGTACACTAATAGAGATGACGACACAGAAGATAGAGACCACACAGCGTTCAAATGAGTTGGAGAATGACTCCTGTGACCAAAACGAGTTGCTCTCAGTATTTGTCTCACCCCTGTAGATAATATAAAAATGGACAACACACAGTATATAGACCATGGCGAACGGGCTGCAATACTCATAGAGACATGGAGAACGCGTTCCCAATGTCAAGCCTATGGGACTAAAATAAGAGAGGTGTGATATTGGTATCTTCCGCTTGGCACAGGATATAGACCATGGAGAACGGCTTACAATACTCATAGAGGCATGGAGAACGAGTTCCCAATGTTAAACCTATGGGACACAAATGCTAGGGGTGAGCGTTCAAACAAGTTGGAGACTTCTTTTACCAAAACGAGTTGCTTTCTGTATTTATCTCACCCCTATACACACTATAAAATTGGACAAAACACAGCATATAGACCAAGGAGAATGGACTGCAATACTCATAGGGGCATGGAGAACGAATTCCCAATGTTAAGCCTATGGGATAAAAATACCAGAGATAATGGTATCTCCTGCATGTCTCCCTGTCACTTCCATCCCTGCCTCTAAGTCACCTTTGTGTGTCTCCCGTGTCTCTGTAGTGAGCCATCAGGTGGAGGCCGTGAGAGGAGGGTGACGTATACAGGTGAGGTCGACATGGCCGCCCCGCTCCCCCTGCCGCCTCTCCCGCGCCCTAATTACCAATATCCGCGTCCATTGTCCGCAACGCGGCGCCAAATTATCATCATTAGCGGCGCACAAATCAAATTTAGTCAAGAAAATGTACGCCGAGCAAATCGAATTGAGACACCTGCCACTGCTTGCGGGCCCGGGCTGGCTCTCAGATGGGCCTCGCATAGGGTTCTATTTTAGTCGGAATATGACTGGGGTGGTGGTGGTGTGGTGCGGGGCGCCGCACTGGAAAATGTGATAAACTGATGAACAGAGAGGGAGGGTGGGGTTCTCACGGGAACTACACCCATCACAGACGGTGTATTAGTCAGGAGAGTGAGTGGAATACTCAGAGAATGAGTTTTGTCACAGAAAGTCTAATGATTAAACTCTATGTATTGGAAAAAAGAGGACAGAGGTGGTAGATTTCCTCTTTTCCAAGGAAATCCATGTTGTCATTTTCTAAAATTCCCTTTTATTATTCAAAACAAAGATAGAAAAAATTACACCAATAACAGTGGTTCAAACCTTCCCAGAAACTCAGGCCCAATGTCCATGGCCAATATCGATATGTTTTCCATGTTTTCCCATGTCTCTCTCAGGAAGTAAATTCCATATGAAAAATATTTCCTACTTTTCTCATGACCCCAACTGACATCCTTGATAAAGGTATTGTATTCAATGAAGATTGCAGAAGATATGAGTTAAGTAGACAAGGTGACTGAGGACAGTCCTTTGTTTGGGGGTAATTCAATATGGACCTATTACCATATCTTTATGTCAAGGGGGTTGCTATTCCTTAGCCATAGGTGTCACCCCAGCCTCACCTCACCTTCACAACCTCCGCACGCGCGCACATCCGCGCACGTGTCATGCATGCATACAGATTAGGCCAAGGTGAGTTGACGAGGTCTAGCCGTGAGCACAAGGGCAGAAGACAGAATTGTGTCTTGTCTGTAGAGGTCCATTGAGCCTCCAGATTCCAGTCAAGTAAATTACAGGGATGTCAGTGTTCAATGTTCCCATTAAAATTCATGTTTTCATTTTCAGGATTAACAATTATTTCCCCCAGTGTAATATTTATATACCAACTGCTACACTGCTAAACCCAATTCATCCATAGCCCATGATCCCCCACTGAAACTCCCCACTGACCCATGTAAAAATTTGAGATCCCCATTGATCCTTTGATTCACCACTGTAATGTGTATGTAATGCGTAAACCCTGTATTGCAATGGAAAATAGTTCAATGTAATTTTCTGACCCCCAACTGGCATCCCTGAGTAATACTGATGGAGTTATTAACGTATTTCATATGATAACAATTCTCTGGTATTCCGCTATGTGTTACTTTCTCATCAGTGATGGTTGACGACAGATCGTGAGCGATATTACAACTGTTATCGATCTGGATGGCAGTATTTGTAGTATAAGGAAACTGGCTTACTACTTTCGTACGTCAACAATATGCGGTAAAAATATTGATCAGATACATCCCGATGCCAAAAAGTATCTTTTATTGATGTCGATTGAATGGCTCTACCCCGTATTACAGTAGGCAAAATGCAATGAATTTGTCAGTTAATACATTGTCAAATCGACTCCAAAATCACCAGTATCATTACAACTCCTAGACCTTGTTGTATCAAATATTGTGGGACCAAGCGGCAGAACGGCTAAGGCCAATACATCTATCAAAAAAAAGAGAAATTTAAAAAAAAGAGAAATTATCCGGGTCTCTTTTTATGTATATATATTTATAAAAGGACAAACCCCAGTTTAGATGCTGTGGGTACAGAGAACTTGGTACCAGATGATGTGATTTATCAAAGAGATAAAGACAACATACAACAATCCTGGTAATAGATATGTCGAAAACAAAGGGGCATCATCAATACTGATAATGGACTAACAAAAGGTGTGAGAGTGGGCGGTGAGGAGAGTGAGGGGTGGATAGGAGTAGGGGACAGAAGGCAGGGCGCAGTGGGTGGCGGCAGGAAGCAGTGAGATCCATTGTGGCCATGGCAATCTGTCAGAAGCATGACAACACCTGGACAACCCCCCCGCGCCGTACCCCTCCCCGCACACCCCCACCTCGCCACGATCATAACGGTAATTGAAGCGCGGTGATTAAGCCAGGCCTGTTTTCTCCTCGATAAGCCAGAGGGCGCTGATTAAGGAATCGAAAGAGAGGCCAACCTGTGGAACTTCCGGTGTTCTACCCTGACTTCCGGTGTGCGTCGAAAAACTGTTCACAAGCATCTGAGGAAAGGAGGGGGAGGAGGAGGGGATGGTGGGGTTTAAAGGCAGAACTAGCAGAGGGGTGTGTGTGTTGGGGAGGAGGAGGTGGAGTGTGGGGGGTTTTAGATGGAGATTCTCTAATGGAGGACTCGCAGAAATGCCAACCAAAACTCTCCCATTTCTAACCAATTCTGCGGGTTTCCGTTAATGAGCCATCGGCGGAGGCTTCCATTAATAACAATAATAATCACTATTGATGACGATTCAGGCATAAAATTCGATTAGTTTTTGCGGGGTCGGGTCCCGGACCGTAGATGAAGAAAGATGGTTGATTGACTGGCTTGAGTTATGAGGCGTATTTTTATGTCACTGTAGCATTGAGATTAGGAAGTTGTTTACAGAGCAAAGCATGAAATATGAGTTCAAAGACTTTAACATTGTAGTGTGTCAAAGTGGGGCCTTCTCATGCTGCTAATTCTATAGAGATATGCGAGTTTTACTCTCAATAACAAGCGCTCTGAATCTCTAATCTGATTATGTACTACCTGTTCTGCTATGAGTTATTAATTATTTTCCATTTCTAAGATAATTTTAAGATAATATGAACCATAATTAGATAGGTCCCCATCTGGTGTTTTGAAATAAAAAAAAACTAGAATTGCGCAATACTCCGTACTTTTTGACTTATTGAATAGCTGTAAAACCCACCATTAAGTATTAGGTACTGTATGAGTCATTTAGTAACCTGTTTCTGCACATTTCCAGAAATAACTTAACAGGTTGATTCTTAATGGGTTTTTTATTGAAAAAAATGTATACTCCACTTCATAAAGTGAGGTTAAAAATTTTTTTTCTTTTCTAGATTCTTAATGGTTAATGGAACCTCAACATTCAGTCCATAAAATCTGTATCTAAAACTAAGTAACCTGAATAGATCCTGCTCCATTCTAAATTAAATTTACTGGTGTTTTTGGTTGTGTGAGAACTCTACTTGGATTCTGCACAATAGTTGCTAATTGTGTGACCAGATTTCAGTCACCGCACGGCAGTTAATTTGTGAAATCCCCGTGTTCTCATGTTGTGTTGAGAAGTCTCACCATGACTCGGCATCCACACAGTGGGAGAGGCGTGGTCGCAAACACCTGGTCACGTGATTAAAGCAGCGGGCCCCTTTGAAGTATCCTCCGTTTGAAATACCAACAATGGCCATCCCTTTCAAATTGATAGACGACAAGACAAAAGTGAAACTGCTAAATGCATGGGATGAAACTAGATCTGCTTGACTCTCCCTGTGACTATGGAGACCGGGGGTTGCTCAGGTGATGACGAGGGGTGTCCGCCCTTCAGGGGGTGACATACGGGGGGAGGGGGTGTCACTAGGGGGTAGCAGTGTCATCGCCATGCCCACATGTGCAGCAGTGTCGCGCGTTCGACCATCTGGGGCGGACGACGCGCGTGCCCCCCGGCGGCGAAGAGAAACAACACAGGTTCGAATGTCGTCTGCTCTTGTCTGTGTAGAATACTGAAGAAGGAATAAATCTCGATTAAAAAGTCCACCCGAAAATATTTTTGATGTTTCATGTTTATCATTGAAGGACTTGTAGTCAATATGATCGTTTTAAAATGGCCGCCAGAGATGTCCAGCAATAATCTGCCATATATTTATATAGAACTACCTGACCATGCTCCACACGCTATACAACAAGATGGGACCTATTACCATATTATTATGTCAAGGGGATTGCTATTCCCATGCGAACCATAAATTCCCATTGAATGTTTTAGCTTGTACAAGCATGGTAGGTTGTTGTACATTTATTATATACCCAAAATTGATATAAAAATATTTTACTGTAATTTGGCCTAACCACCATGTTTTGATTGACCCACACGGTATTCATACGTTATATGGTAAAACGGTGCGTATTTACAGTATATACGTCATGCGTATATATAATGATATCTGCTGTGCTATATATACGGACTCTCTGCTTCCTTACCAAGGACACATTGTGAGTTCAGCAAATGGTGAGCATTGTAACATCAGCGTGCAGTTATGACTGGGCAATAGGACAATGAGGTCATGGAATACTGATGAGATTTGTTACCTGCTGGCGCTGCGACTCACATCACACGTGTCCAGTTAATCCCAGAGGCAAGAGGACAAAAGAAGCGGTCATTGTAGGATCAGAGAAGGACTTCTACGAGAACCTGCACACCACTGATTGGAAACCCCACAACAGACACACGTAAAATAGCCTTAAACAGGGATCAACTCAAAGAGCCAAGTGTTTAACCAAATATTTGTCCCCACCAAGCTTTCAGTGGATTATTAGCTACTTAACCCGGGCGCCGCTGGAGGCGCTGGTGGTGGCCAATCAAAGTGTGCCGTAACAATGACGTAAACGTGACGTAACACCGCGTCCTCGTGTCATAGCCGCTGTGACGTCACAGCGATCAGGAGTGTCCCGGCGCGCGCATCGCGCATGCGCGTGGTCCACCTGGTTCCCCCATATGTCGACGTCATGAGGTGTGACGTCACAATGCGGCGCGGACGACGTCACAGACGCCCCCTGGTGGTGAGAAGACAAAGCGCGGCGGTGATGGTCAGTTGTGGCGGGTGGCGGACAGGTGTCGCTAGTGTGGGCAGAGACAGGTGTCCTGATGAGTGATCCACCAGGGGGAGCCACTCGGCGGAGGGCGAGTGGGGGGGGGGGGGGGGGGGGGGAGGGAGGTGAGGGGTGGGAGGGAGAGGGTTGAGTGGGATCCATGAGGAGGAGAGGGCTGGCCGGGTTGACCTCCTGACCTGTGGTCAAGGGAGGTCACGGGGACACTGACCACATGGTCACACAGTAAGCAGTTTACACCCCAGATGGGGGCACCTGGCTTCTGAACTCACCGCGTGGCGAACAGGCAATATTCTACGTCGGTGCATTTAGGGAATTTTCTTTTCTTTTCCTAGTTTATCACAGAGAGGGATCAATTCTACTTGTAGAATTTTTTCCATCATATAGACTGCCTTTTTAGCACACGACACTCTACTTCGGTGCATGTTGACTCAGATCTTACTATGTAACCTGACGTCTATTGTAGTATATTTTACAGAATTGTATAGAATTTTACAGAATTTTATATCTCTTATATCATAAGACCACCGTTGTAATTCATGTGGGTACAGAATCTGTTTCCCATCTGTCACTGACAATTTTCTGTCACTCAATCCAATCACAGAGTCTAATCATTCAAGTACTTTCAGTCTAATACCAATCAGAATATCATATAATTCATGCCTCAGATTCATACTGGCCTCAGATCAGAGCCTAGACATCGGGCCTTAATTATAGGCCAGTGAAGTGAAATCTTCTGTTGTCCCATCCCCGATGACCCCTCCCTGACTAACACAGGTAGCCCGTGTGTCCAGGTGTGGCATGAACTGACCAGATGACCAGCTCTTATCCCCCGGCCCCGCCCCTGCACACCTCATTGACCACCGCCTGACCGCTGGCCAAGCGCTGACCTCTTTAGGCAGTCGACCGCTGTAACGTCATAAACCCTCAATAATGGAACTGCTGCCTTTTCTTGTGGCCCTATCCCCATCAGCAACACCAACACCATTTGACCTCTAATGCCAAGTTCATGGCCGTTTAGTGTTTATTGTACATATTCTGTATGAGATACATCAAGTATTTTGTGCTATATTTACCTCCCACAAATATTTATACACAATTTAGCTGAGGATTGTGATCAGTACATGTAATTTTTTTTGTATATTTAGAAAGGTGTCATTGAATGATGTGCGTTAAAGAAAAATGCCTATATACCAAAAGCAGAAAATAACCTTAAAAGAGAATATCAGTCTTACAAATTTGTATTGTGATGTCTATATCTGAATATATAGTAAGTTCTGTATTAGATTTAATAAGGGCAAACAATAGCTGCAAGTATAGCGAAAAAAGACAGAAGGAAAAAGTCCACTTTGAAGAAAAAAAATGTAAAGAATCGGGTTACGCTACTTTGGCTGTTTAACCTGATATATTCTGGTGCCTCTCAACACGAGCAAAACCACAGAGTTAGGGGTATGAATAACAAAGTCCTTTTTTATGTTTACATCTCTGAAGTGGGTGTCTAGCTACCAATCAGGGGTTTAGGCCAATGCTGACCCTAGATTGAGCCAAGCCTAAAACAATCAGCCTAACATCAAAGCGGACGTTTAGGCGGGGTACCCCTTGGTGGAATCCCACAGGAGTGTTAACCACTTCGCGGAGCAAATATTGTCATAAGGATGAGTGTTCCGCTTCGCCGATTCTCACCACTCTCCC
Source organism: Alentia gelatinosa (assembly GCA_950022655.1). Taxonomy (NCBI): domain Eukaryota; kingdom Metazoa; phylum Annelida; class Polychaeta; order Phyllodocida; family Polynoidae; genus Alentia; species Alentia gelatinosa. The sequence goes on from OX465592.1 coordinate 40,824,182, forward strand.
TCGTGGTGTAGGTAAGTGGGGGGAGAGTGACACATAATCCGGGCGTGGGGAGTGGAGTTTAATCCCTTGTGGGGTTGGAGTGGGATTTGTCCATTGAGGTCAGTATAAATATGAGTAGTCAGACACTGAAACCAGCACATGGACATGGAGGGGACACACCTGTTCTCGCCACTAGGGGACGCTTCTGTGCTCCAAACCCCATAGTTTTTCGCAATTTCTTTCATTCCTTCTACCATAACCACTTTCGTGCAATATTTCTATATTTAGAATATCTACGTGGAATTGAGCTAGTTTATTTCATAGATGTGATGAATGTAGTCATACTGCCGAAAGGTTATGATACTTTGGAAATTAATGGAATCCCTGTTAAAGTTAGAGTATTAAAAGGGAACTGCCACTCAGAAATACTGGTGATTAAGTATTTCATTTGTTGAAAGGAATGGAAAAGCAGTTCAATTTCTATACATGCATATGATGGAATACAGGGGACTGATATTTTACAATTTATAAGAGTTCCCCGCATTAGATAAGACGCTAGATAAATAGGTTTATCCCAACCAACTTCCCACCTCCTCCCCTTACCCACATATGTTACATGCTCCAATGTGCAGTCTGAACGCTGTTATTTGTTTTGCATAGATTGTTGCAGTACGCGACTTGCATTGGTGCCGGATGAAAGAATCAATGTCAGGAGACGCAGCGGACTTGTTGTTACACTCTCCACCGCAAGTCGCCGCTTGATGTTTGTGCGTTTGTTCCACAGCTGGGGCAAGACAAAGGAGCTGGCGGCTTGGGGACATTAATTTCCATGACATTTCAGCAGTGATATTGCCAAAGATAGCAGTGATTTTCCCGTTGGCTTTGATAGAAGGTGAGGTGGGAGGAATGGCGGCCGGGTGTTGTTACAAGACACGCGGTGGTCACGCACCGTGAAAGATGAAATCAGTCACGCGTGGCGCCGACGCGTGGCGCCCTGCTTCCCGCGCCACTCGCCAGGTGTCGCCGCGCGCTTTGATGATGACGAAACGCAATCAATCTCGGGTTCTCTCGCGGGAGCGCGCGAGACCCCGCGAGACGGCTCGAGAGGCTGACATTGTAGACCTGAACAAACATCACTTTGTCACAAAATGGCCGCCGCCTCCTCCTATTGTCCACCCGTCAAGGTCGCGGGGGTCACCTCCAGGTCGATTCAAGGTCATCCCAAGGTCAGCCTGATGACCTTGGGAGAACAAGGGCGCGGTTTATTTTGGGTGTGTAATGAATAATGTAGGTTGGACTAGGGGACAGTTGTGTGTGCGGAGTGCGACCGGAGGATGATTTAAACGCCATGAGAGCTGGCGTAATAGAGCTGCGGATAGGCAGAGACAAAAAAGGGATTCATCTTATTTTGACAACACTTGGCAACACGATCTTGGCTAATTGCTGCAGGTTGCCGCCGCTTGCATCGATCCAGGCCTAATTCTATTGACAAAACCCGGCCAGTCCATCAACGTATGAAATTCAGCCCAACTTGGACTTCCGCGCGTGGTAGTGCTCGTAGATTCGCCGGATTCAATTAACCGCCGTCCCCAGATAAAAGTGAAAGCGGCGCGCATCCTCGGGTCCTGCACAGGTGAGGCGGGCCGGCATCGCGCCATAGGTGTTATTAATCTGATAATAGATGACAATCTTATCAGCTGATATGAAGGTTAACTAGTGATTAACACTCACTGTTCGCGGTAACGGGACCCGGGCTGGGCGACACCGCTGAAGTGGGGGGAGTCAGATTTCCCTATCAGTAAAGCAAACTCTCACACGGTAAGTTAACACGTCTGTGGAGTCCTTTTTTAACCCTGCTACTCACCCCACCCCTCAGCATCCACACCCCACCCCCACAGCCCCCTACACCCACCCCAGGCCTTATGTTGCTAATTTGGACCTTCCATCTGACGCCCTGGTGCTGGGGGCAGGGACAGAGCGACACTGAGACAGATAGGTGAGATGGGGCTTTAGGTAAAAGCGGGCAGGTGTGGGCTTTCAATCCCCATCAACCCCCCAGCCCGGGCCCCCACCTCTAGCACTCCCCTCCCTGCAGTCTAAATCAGTGCCACATCTGGGACTATGGTTACCTACAACCCCCGCGACTGAAGTTTCATAAAATTACCCTCCCCTGCCACGCGCCGGCCTCCCCATCCACCTCTCCCCGAATAAAGCCTTCCGTCCTCCTTCACGTAAATTATAATGTGCGAGGCTGCGATGGTGGCGCTGGCTTTTTTCCCACTAACAATAGAGGAAAGTTTGTGACACTGAGAGGGGTGGGCCGGGGTTTTTTTGAAGAGAGGGTGTGTAGAATAGAAAGAAGAGCCGTGGTAAACAGGGGATGTGGGAGAGAGGACGGTGGCAGACCCATACTGATTAGGTTTTCACCTTTTTCGCTCCAGGGCAGAACGAAAGCCCTTTTGTGTGTATTGTGATAACCCTCTCCCCCATCCCCCCACCCCTCATATAACCCCTTCTCCCCACCAACCGCTACCTTCTCATCTAGCGCCCATCAGCCCAATCCTTTATCAATTCCCACCTCTGCTAATAGAATCAGAACCGTTATACCTTTATGTCTATTCTCCTAGCTCACAGGAAAACCTCTGCGTAAACCAGAAATATCACTGAAAAAACCTCACCGAAATTGCAAAATAGTTTCATGTTATATATATCTTCAGTTTAGTTCAGATTAGTATCAGAGGTATTATCATTTTCAATCCCCCGTAAGCAGAAGAGAGAGGCCTTGCTAAATGACCTAGTTTTTAGCCGTCGAAAGGTGGAACAATTAAGCCATTTGGAAGCCATTTTGTCAAAGCGACATCATTGGAGCCATCAAGAAGTGAGGTTGCATGGAGAAGGTGGGTGGCGTATCGGGCAGGTGGCTGTCAGCACAGCGCCCCTTTAAAAGCGTTTAATCCGACCAGATTAGACCAAAAATGATTTCCCTGCCTCTCAAGAAGGCGACCGCTGAAAAGCAAAGTAGTCCCAAAGTAGTCCCGGCTGGCTGCGGAACAATTTCCTGTGCGTGGAGTGCGCACGTAGTACGCATGCGTCCTTTACGTGCTATTAGCGCCACCTTGCGCGTTACAAACGAGACCACGTGGCCACTTGCTGTCAGGAAAAAAGGCGATTTAATAGAATTATGCTCCATAAATCGGGCGGGCTTAGCGCGGGCGGGGGGCGCGAGTTTTACCTTGGCGCGAGCCCGGCACAAAGACTTGCCACACGCCGGCGACGTTCCCGTTACCGTGCGTGGACACCGAGTGAAAGGTAGGAGGTGGAGAGTGAGGAGGTGACGGGGGAGAGTGAGGGTTGAAGGAGGTGGGTGGAGAGTGGAGAGTCATCAATGTGAAAAGAGGAGGGTGACAGTTCTCTACCGACCTGCTCAAGCAAACTGCTCCCTATCAACATGGAGCTGCTCTCTTTCATGATGACCAACATTATTTTTTATGGTGTGGTGAACTGCCAGGGAGCTGTTTCAAAACCATAGACTTAACCCACATTTTGAAACAGCTCCCAGGAGAGTTGGGCAAAGGTGGGCGGAGGTGTGTGTAGGTAAGTCGTGAAAGAAAGATGGAATGGAGGACTGGGTAACCGCAAGATGCTGAGTGAGAATGGAATGACAAAAAAACAGCAGGGATGTGACAGAAGGAGGTAGGGGTGAATGAGGTGACAGAATGGTGGTGAGGGACAGTTGGGGACAGAAACATTTCAGTGGAGAATGGGGAAAAGAAAGATTGAAAGGGGAGAATGGGGGACAGAAAGAGGGAAAGGGAGAAGGGGGTAAAAAGAGAAGAAATGGAAAGGGGCAATGGGGGACTGAAAGATGACAAGGGAGGGGAGAATAAAGGGGGAAAAGATGATGGGGAAATTGAGGTCACAAAGATGGGAATAAAGAATGGGGGACAGAAAGATGGAAATATAGAATGGGGAACAGAAAGATGGAAATACAGAATGGGGGACAGAAAGATGGGAATAGAGAATGGAGTACAGGGAAGTGACAATTGGTAATTAAAAAGATGGGACAAAATGATAGGGTACTACTAAATTTGGTAAAGAAATTTATGTAACTAGACTAGGGTTAGATAATATTGAGTGTATCAATAGAAAGATATATAAGTGCCAGAAACATTGAGAGAGAAAACCTGTGCTGATGGCGAACCTGAGATTAAGGTGCGAAGTGGGTAAGAAGTGTAGAATAGAGAGAACAGAGGAAGATATATGGCTTTAAAGTGGAACTTGTAGGATCGAGATGAGATACAATTCAGATAGATAATCTATGGTGGTAGAGTGAAAGAGAATGAGGGTAGCATGGCGAATTTAAGATATAATGGAGATCGAAGGGAATGAATGAAATGAATGGGTAGAGACTGCGATGGAACCCATTAGTCAGAGTCTCTGCATGGAGAGTGACGATCACATGGAGAGTGACGTCAGGTAAAATGGCTGTCCTCTAGGCCCGTTAGCCCCCTTAACAGATCCGACAGCGCCAAGAATTAATTCCAAGCCCTGCAATTATGTGACCATTTTCTATGATATCCACCCATTTGTCAGGCGCACTGTCCACCCCTGTCCACTACGGCCATCCCCTGCCCCCACCTACCGCAGGTTACCCCACACGTTATCCCTACCTTCAGCCCCTACTCCGTCCCATTACCAGGGCCCGTCCGTGGCCAGGTGGTCCGTTGGTTAAGAAGCTAAAAAACGCCTGAAATCATAATCCAACATGATTCATCAGAGGCGGGCCACAGCCGAGAAATACTCCACATTTCATCCCAGTTTAACCCCAATACTCTGAAAGGTGATGAATGCTGGGGAACTCTCACTGAAATAAGGATTTTTTCAAAAGTACTGCGAATGAGCCTTTTTTTTAAAGTGGCGATAGGAAAGATAAGTCACTGTATGTGTTTCAAATACAGGCATGAATTCCATACGTTTCAGGGTGGGAAAACAGTCCAGGCCTCTGTGATTTTATTTAACTGTACTAAAATACTACTGGATAATAAAATAATTTAAGTATTTGTTAGACATAATAAAATCACTGTTTTGTTACCTGCCATATATAAAAGGATTGTTATTCTGGTCGGGTCTGCTTGGAGTTTCTCCCTCACATAGAGATAGACCTAAGCAGACATATGCAGGGAGAATGAAGTGCCACGAGTAATGTTTAAAACAACTGTAAATGTATAAGAAATATGGGATTAGAGAACCCCATATATAAAGGTGATTATAGAAGATCTGTGCTACGTGGTTTTGCTGTCTGCTTTACTGAAAGCATGTCTGCAATGGCAGTGAATGACCGGATCCCAAAGAGGGCTGTATTGAGGTTGAGTTGGGAGCGCCGTTCCCTCTCCTGGCGGCACACACACACACCTCTCTAGATATGTATCTCGGGCACAACTCTCCGTCCCACAAACTCTCGCCGGATCCGACGAGAAAAAGTCCCGCGAGATCTCGCCATAATGGCTGTATTCCGTTGGCATGGTAACCAAATAGGACGGCAGGTGGCGCCACCTGCAGCTGGGCCGTCACGTGACTCAAGGCGGTCATCCCAGGGTGCAATGCGCAGGCGAAATATGGCGGACAGGACGTGGGGTGGGGTTATTATAGACTGGGACCAATAAAGTTTGGTAAAACTGCATTTTGCCAATAAGTATTCATTACCTACCACATATAAAATGTGTGAATCCTGTCTTGTACATGGACTGTCGGTATGAGGTCCACTTGTCAGAGAGAATACCGGGTTTCCCTTTCCAGGTTGTGTACGGGAAATAATAATGACTAATCACAATTGTAGTAAGATCAACGTTTTTCTTTTTGATATAATTTGATTGATATAATACCTGCATGTGACTGGACCAGGAACCATCCTAGTCAGATAGAAGTTCAATTCGTTTGTGGATGACGGAACTGACTCTACTCAGTTGTGACATCTGAAGAGATGTAGAGAAAATTACAAGGATTATCTACAATTTTAGATCTGGAGAAATATTCATTGTCATCCGTTAGTGTTAACACCTACGTTTTTATCGTAGGACCTAATGGGAAGTACATGTATATACCTTCTTTTACACACACCAATAACAAGTATTGTTGTAAACAATGTCACCACTAGCGATTGCTGATGCTGAGTTTATGCGATTATACCATCTAATCGAGGTCATTGGGTCACTTACTTCCATAACCAAAACTGAGGTGTCTGCCCCCCCCCCCCCCCTCCCTCCCACGCCTCCCTCCCTCCCCTCATCCCAGTATCCTGCTTGGTCCAATCACGGTCATAACCACAGCTTTGTTTTAATTGTAGCTCGGCCAGCGGCGACGGGACACTGATCCGCGTATAGAAGTAATAACAATAACAAAAGTGGTGGTTTTGAAAGTGTTGGGTTCGTGGAGTCCCGCTGGGAGAGTGCCGGTGGGGGAGAGTGAGGCGGGTGCCAGCAGGGATAGATTATAGCAGTCTATAACAGGTCGCTGTGAGCCGTGTTTGTCTTTTTGATGATATCCTGAAACTTTATACTGCTGAGGGACTCTTAAAACCCCCGAGCCCCATACCACCCCTACCACTGCCAACCACCCCCACCCCACCCCATGAACACAACCACGGCTCTATTCCCAGTTAGGCCACTAAAAAACTTGTTTCTCATCACCGCGCACATCAGCAAAAACGTTTTTAGAATTAGTTTTTCATAGAAAGAATCTTGATAGAAATTATGAAAGGTATGTGCATTTGGTATCAAATTAAAGCCTCTGATATCAGGGATGCATTCAACGTGGTATTATGTGTAAAGATGAGTAAGATATTAGGAGTTTAGATTGAGAGTGCAAAATAGGACCTAAGTAAGTATGCCATAGCCATTGGAAGAACTGTACATAGAGAAATGGTGAATAAAATTTATATTAAGAAAAAAAAAGTATGTCTGAAGCCCATTTTCTGATACTTCAAAAGCCATCTCTGATCCAGCAAAAAATAAAGAAAAAAATAAGCGCCATATCATATTTTTCATGGCTTGGTGATGAGAAACAAGTTTTATTTTTGAGTGGCCTTAAACCACCCTCACGACAATGACAGTTGGAAGTCTGCCATGCCCCACTGATCTGCACTCCAGTGGCTGTGGGGTTTACCAGTGAGATTCATGTTTGACATATGTCAACATTTACCGTTAATTTCGTCATTTACGCCTCGTAAATTATGATTCATTGTTCTCTGCATGTCCTTTATGGGGGTCATGAGTTAGGGAATGTATTTCCAGTGAACCGTTGAGAATGTGGATCACACACATGTCCGGAATCTAAGTTGTATACCTTATATGTGCAATGCATGTAGGAATGTCTAATTAAGTGTAGAATTAGTGACACTTAGTATCCTGGTATTGTTGAACACAACAAGCATAGTTTTGATAGATTATGGGCTGACTTTCTTGAAATGTTCTTGAAACGTTACATATAAATGTAATGTTTGATCTCTGTACTTATTCGGGAGTTTACAGACATCACTACTTTAGTGTTTTCACCAAAGTAATCATGTAGAACTGGATTGAAAACTGTATAAAAACACAATACTCCACCACTTTGGATGCTCTGCAATCGTCATCGAGGCAAAGCCGAGTGATATTTATGGCACATTCAAAGAAGTGGAGTATTTTGTATCTTACAATTGGACTGCAGCTCATCTCACCCCTTTTACTGACATTAAATAACATCAGAATAATTCAAATTAGTTGGTCAAATTTAGTTGATCAATAGCGTATAACGTCATCTCACATTCACTCCGCCACTGTCATGGCATAGTATTGTCACTTTATGAGGGTGATCGTTCAGCATTATTCCTATGGCTAAACTTGTACCAGGGGTGAGATAAAATGTAAGTCCATATTTAGTTTTGGTCAGCCATAATACTGTTGACATTTGCAGAAAGTGAGAAGTCCGAGCTGAACTTTAGATTGACGGTTCCCTATAATGGAGATCATTCTCTCTAAATCTCTTACATTTCTGGCACATATTACAAAATGTCTGCTCAAAATAAGCCAGCTATGATTACTACGCATGCCTGACGTCACATATGCAAATGACATGAACGGACGCCAACGCACTGCACCCTGGGACAGGTGGGGCTGATCTCGTCCTGCGCGTGATGTGGCGAGATCACGGGGAACGCCACGTAATGGGGGATGATACCGCTAGTACCCGGCGAGTGCTCACGGCTAAACGATGCGGTGGCGACGACGCGCTGGCCACCAGCGGCGGGTGCTGCTCGTAAAAGGCGGATCGTGTTGGGGGACATCCGGAACGGGCCGGTGACACTGGTAGGGCGCGGGTTATGACGGGCATGCGCAGTGGTGAGCCCCTGTCGGAGACATGACAAGACCCAAGTGGGGAATGTAGAGAGCGCGGGGGGCGGGGGGTGCGGGGGAGGGAGGGGGGTAAGTGCACTGCGCCCGCTCAGTGTCTATTTTAAGAATGTCCGCCTGGAACAGTCGTAGACATATCGACCCCATGATTGTTGGCCATGCTGACTGGTAAATTGTAAATTACAACACGCGATGACTGGAACAGACGAAATTCACGACACACAATGAGAGCAAGTGATACTTCACAGTACGTGCTGACGTGGGGATACTAAATCAGAACAGGTTACTACTACACAGGCACGACATGAACATCAGCATGTAGTGACAAAAATGACCGCATGGGTTCACAAGCAAAGATTAAATTAAAACATAAGATTGATAAAGTGTAAACTATTTCGGGTCATGCATAGAGAATACATGCTAAATCAAAATACTTATATAGAACTGCATCGAGAATCGTATAAACACACAATACTCCATGAGTAAGTTGGGCTGCAATCGTCAAGCCGAAAATTCGAATTACATCGCAAATCCAGTTGATTAATAGCATTTGACATCATCTCATATTCACTCCACCACGACCGTGGCGTAGTATTATCACTTTACTAGGGTGATCGTTGAGTATTTTTTCTATCGTTATTCCTCTGGTTAACCCTTTAACTACGCTATGATGCCTGGAGGCATTCCCGGGTGTAGTACACTATGATGCCTGGAGGCATTCCCAGGCGTAGTACGCTATGATGCCTTGAGGCATCATTTCCGAGATTTAAGTAATTGTTATTTTTTAATGAAATGATGCGAATATTCTGATAATATTTCCCATACCTATGTAAAACTATATCATAGTTAATATCATTACTGTTCTATAACATCTTTTAAAATATGTTTTTTTGGATTTCCATATAAGTGTGATATAATGACTGTGGATATTGTGAAAAGTGCCAGCGTACTACAGGGGTGAAAATGGTACTGCAGTGGCGTATTTCAGGGTGTGTATTTGGTGCTATACAGCGTAGTGAAAGGGTTAACTTGTACCAGGGGTGAGATAAATCGAAACAAAAAATACAAGCTTACAATGTCAATGGAGTTTTAATTTCAGCTCGATAGAGCAGCTCGCAATGGTCTTGGTGCCGTTACTGTATCACTCCTGAAAAAGGTCGATGTTTCTGGGAGACAGATAATCTGCTCGTTCAGCCTCTGCACACCAGATGGCGTCCACATGTAGACACGTGGTACATGAGCGTGTTTTGTTTGAACACGACTGTCAAGTGATTAACCTTTCAATACAATGCAACGTTAATCATTCATTGGATGGTTTCAACTGAAATGTCAATGGATTCCATATCAAAGTGGCTTATTCATATACAAATGTATTTCTGTGTGGTTTTCAGAATCCCACTCTGTGAACTTACATGCTGTATTTCCCTAGCTTAAGTGTTGGTTCCGCCAACACACAAGATATAGCAAGATTTATTACGATTTGCTTGTCTTGCTAAATCTCGCAAGGTTTCGAGTAATTGTGTGCACCTTTGCTGTGCTCTTGCCACGATAGATCGCTATATGCTGCGATATGTCGGCAATAAATCGTAAGGTGTCGCAGTGGTAGAGCACCAAAATACACATACAAACTGATACATCATCGCGAAAAAGATTTTTTTTTTAAACACAAAAAAACCCCATCGCGGAGGTAAGACATATCGCGACATATTAAGATATAACAACATATATCAAAATATAACACAGGAAATACATGTGTTGGTGGAGCTAGCCTTTACGTTATCAACATCTAGGTGTGTGGTTGGGCCCCTTTCTGTGTATTCACTACACTTCTTACCCCTCTCCCTCCCTTCCCCTCCCCCCGGAGAATCCCGACCCTGGAGGAAGACACCACGACGTCATTGGCTGCGTGCGCAGTCAACGTGCGACCCCAGCCTGGCTGGTGTGTGTGTGCGTGTGTGTGAGTGGTGGGGAGGAGGGGGGGGGGGGGGTTAAGACAAAGAGAACATCAGTCACCATAAGATAAAGTGGCGTTTGTGGCCCACAAACCTGTCCTGCCCGAGTCCCACACTCCTACCACTCTAACCCTCCCGCCCCACGCCCGTCACCCCACCTTGCCCGTTCTCACGCTGGAGGTAGGGCGCCTGGAGGGGCGTGGTGGTAGGGGTGGGGAGGGGTAGGGGTTTGCTCCAGGTTGACGGTGTTTGGAGTTACTGGAGGTGGGCTGGGGGTACCGCGCTACCTCCAGCCACCTCCAGCTTCATCCAGCTACCTCCAGCCACCCACGCCTGGCCGCGCTGCTGGGACCCGGTCGGCGCACATCTGGAGCTCGTTACACGCCCGTCACCAGCGTCACATCCCTGTCTGCTGGGTGTGTGTGTGTGTGGGGGGGGGGGGGGGGGGGGGTGAGCTGGCACTAAAGGTCCAATGTAAACAACACGTGGCATTCACACACTGCATTGTGTGTGACTGTAGGAGGGTCTCGTCTCGGTACATCCTCGTGTCTACAACTCGTAAATAAGTCTGAAACTCTCGTGTATATATATATGTGTGTGTTTATATATATATATATATATATATATATATATATATATATATATATATATATATATATATATATATATATATATATATATATATACACATATACTGTATACTAATGTCCATGGGTATACATTATATACTTGCGTGTTAACGGCCCATTAATTCTACTTACATACACGCACTCACATACATAAATACATACATACATATACACACATATACACACATATACACACATAAATACAAATACATACATACATACATACATACATACATACATACATACATACATACATACATACATACATACATACATACATACATACATACATGCATACACACACATACGTACACACATCCATTCATAGTATGTAACTTGTACTCATACATAGACACACATGTACATACATTCATACAAAATAAAACACAGTTCTGTTCACATAGTATCTATGTACGGTGCACTGCCGCACCATACATAGACCATATGAGCAATGCAAATTTGAAATTCCCTTATTGAAGGAAACTGACAACTATTCCACCGGGAGCATTCGCCGGAAGTCCGCATGCTGTTGGTTAATGATGGTCAGGAAGTATTAACAGCGGCACTGTACACTATCCGTGTTGGGTTTAGAGTGTTGTGCTGAGGGTGGGGGGGGGGGGGGGGGGGGGGACGTCGTGAGTGTCCGCCATGTTTATTTGTGTGCGGACCCCATCAGGATGAGGTGAGTGGTTGGCAGATAACTCGTCACATGCTCGTCACACAGTCACGGACTGCTCGTGGCGCTCGTGGAATGTGACGACGACCGGGGACCCGTCCAGGCCCTCACCAAGGTGCGCGTCCCCCGAGACGCCGCTAGGGGGCGTGACGGACGCCGCCACCAGCGTCTGGTCCTCCTGGGTCCCGCGCCAAAATCCAGCCACCCGGGCGCGTTCGGAAACGGGTGTACAAAACAATGTTGTCCCAGCCGCAACACTTTAGTAAAAAATTAAAAAAATAACTTTTACTCGATGTGTTTATTTTGAAAACATGTTAAATTTCAAGCAAGGCTACAAGCATTTAAGGAAAAAATTGGGGTTGGGTGCTGTGATAAAGCCAGACCAACGAGTTGAAGTGCACCTTTATATCAACTGTACTGCACTGTAAAGTATGATAACTGCATGGTACTGCTATGAAAAACAATTGCGCTGAAATTGAGGCAAGTGCCCCTTTAATGGGCCTTTATTTTAAAACAATTTCCTGAACTGAGACTAGAAACCGTTTATGTGATATGCACTAGACCCAGTAAAGAAATCTTGAAAAAAAAAATTAAAAATCATTCTCGTCGGTCACACCGAAGAGTAAGTGGCCTGGGTGGGAAGGGTAGCTATGGAGTGTGACGACGCTGACCCTGGAGGGTTTACGAACGCGCCCGGTGACTCAGCGCTGGAGGGGGCACCTGTGCAGGCCCGGGACCCAGGAGGAGTACGGGTCAAAGGTCAAGAACTGTCTCACGCTCCCAAACTCACCTTGGCCGCGGCCTGGAGAAGGTGTGGTTGGGAGGGGGGGGGGGTGAGCAGCTCTTCGCGGGGTCACACGCCCAGGAGGCCAGGTGCAGGAGGAGCAGGAGGAGGGGTGTGTGCTAGCACCCCTATCCGCCCACCACCCCCACCACCACCATGCCTACCACCACAGTTGTCGTCTACACCCCACCTCACAGACCATAGACCTTATTGGGGCATCCCATTATTCAGTGTGTTTACAGGATCCGGTGTTCGCTGGTTCCCATCATTGTATGGTGGTAGACCCTTGACATATATTCCCAAATCATTGCAGTTTAACTATATATATATATATATATATATATATATATATATATATATATATATATATATATATATATATATATATATATATATTGTCAGATTGGAAATCCGATGGCAGAAATGGAAATTTCAATTATTTCTACATTTACATTGCAAATCATATTTGGTTTCTCCAGTTAGAAATCAGAAAACGGGTTGTTCATAGGGGGACAGGCGGCCGTGAGGCGGCGAGCCAGTCGGGAGCGGAACCTTTACATACCCGGGACAATATTATACAGAAACTGGCTTACTATCGTCGTACGTCTAAAATACGCGGTAAAATTATTGATCAGCTACCGATGCCAATGATTGATCCCGATGCCAATGGCAGAGGGATATATTTCATAAATAATTTTACCAAGTATTTTGACGTACTAAGACAGTCAGCCCCTTTTTGTATTACTATATACCTGAAAATGGCAAATTTCAGCTTATCATGTGATTACATACCCCACGTCACAGTGTGACGTACGGCCATAGATACGTCATGGGTAACAGCGGGCAGTATGTGTAGGTCATACGGCCATAGGTATATAATAATAGGGAGTTTAGTAACGTCTGGAGGGTCTATGCCTACCACCACAGTTGTCGCCTACACCCCACCTCACAGTGAGCAGCTCAGCACTCACTGGAGAATGGGGAGAGCAGCCCAGGAGCAGCTCCAGGGTCCCGCGTCACAGGGCGACCATCCCCGAGTTGCTCACTGATGACTTCCTTGTGTCTTTGAGCGACTCATTTTCCGCTCAGAATATATGAGGTATTGATGTCATGTAGAATGCACATTGGGAATGTCACGAGAAGGGAGGGAAGGAGGGGTGAGTGGGAGGTTTCTCTCTGAACTGCGCTATCATAGATGCTGTTATTTAAACCAGATTTTCCCCTCAGACCCTAGAGCTATAGCTCTACATAACCACTCCCCGTGTCCCGCGTATACACGTGTCGGCGGAATACTTATCCTACCCCTAATAAAAAATCGCCATAGACTTAACATAGGGAAATTTTATGTGGCAGGCCGTGACATAAAGTGTTTTTTATGCCACTAGAGTAATAACAATATTGACCAATCAGAGAGCAGGATGTCAGCTACTATGAAAAAAGTTCTGTTGGTCGTTGACTCAATATTTATCTTTTTAACAGTAATATAAGCATAGACAGGGTAGGATAAATACGAAACCGAACTCGAGTTAGACTTGTCAATGTTTATGCCACGACGGGAAGGTCGTGTATTACTATGCGAGGCGTAGCCGAGTGTAGTGAGGAGCAGACCTGACCAGAGTGGTTTCTACAAATTATTCTTATGGTGACATTTTATCCACATTGGAAAATGAAATCTTGGGACAACGAAACATGTATGTAGGACAGCAGGTCCTGGGCCACTGCACCAGATGGGAAATCCCGTGGGGAAGTTTGGGTATTGATATAAAGGTGTAATGAGGTGGTAGTATTTTTGTTTGGGTCCTATATTGGGAATATGTAATGTTGATATGACGAGAATATATTTCTCTTGATCTGGCTAATAGGGAGTGTTCTGCTTTGGTTTCCGATCAGATGCCATCCAACTATCTCTATCTCTTTCTGAAAAGGAGTTATATATAATTAATAGTTTCTCTTTTAATTTCGTCGCATCCAATGTTGGACAGGATCTGTTGAGGCAGGATAGTCACACTGAATACAACAGGATGGGTTGACAATTTCAAGCGTGAAGGCAGAAAGACTCCATAGATAACGAGGAGCAACTCTAGTAATTTTGTGTCCAGAAAAAAAAAAGTATGTTGGATACCTCAGAATTACTGACTTTTACTGTACCCACCTGAGGAATATATCCCAATATTCAGATGGCGGTAGGCTGGCAGGGAGAGATGGGTAGGACACAGGGACTGAGGCCAGTCTAAGGTAAGGCTGGCGGTAGGCTGGCAGGGAGAGGTGTGTAGGTCACAGGGACTGAGGCCAGTCTAGGGTAAGGCTGGCGGTAGGCTGGCAGGGAGAGGCGAGTAGGACACAGGGACTGAGGCCAGTCTAGGGTAAGGCTGGCGCTAGGCTGGCAGGGAGAGGTGTGTAGGTCACAGGGACTGAGGCCAGTCTAGGGTAAGGCTGGCGGTAGGCTGGCAGGGAGAGGTGGGTAGGACACAGGGACTGAGGCCAGTCTAAGGTAAGGCTGGCGGTAGGCTGGCAGGGAGAGGTGGGTAGGACACAGGGACTGAGGCCAGTCTAAGGTAAGGCTGGCGGTAGGCTGGCAGGGAGAGGTGGGTAGGACACAGGGACTGAGGCCAGTCTAAGGTAAGGCTGGCGGTAGGCTGGCAGGGAGAGGTGGGTAGGACACAGGGACTGAGGCCAGTCTAGGGTAAGGCTGGCGGTAGGCTGGCGGTAGGCTGGCAGGGAGAGGTGTATAGGACACAGGGACTGAGGCCAGTCTAAGTTGAAACGACACAGGGACTGAGGCCAGTCTAAGCTGAAAAGACACAGAGACTGAGGCCAGTCTAAGTTGAAAAGACACAGGGACTGAGGCCAGTCTAAGCTGAGAAGACACAGGGACTGAGGCCAGTCTAAGCTGAGAAGACACAGGGACTGAGGCCAGTCTAAGTTGAAAAGACACAGGGACTGAGGCCAGTCTAGGGTAAGGCTGGCGGTAGGGTGGCGGTAGGCTGGCAGGGAGAGGTGTGTAAGACACAGGGACTGAGGCCAGTCTAAGCTGAGAAGACACAGGGACTGAGGCCAGTCTAAGTTGAAAAGACACAGGGACTGAGGCCAGTCTAAGTTGAAAAGACACAGGGACTGAGGCCAGTCTAAGCTGAAAAGACACAGGGACCGAGGCCAGTCTAAGCTGAAAAGACACAGGGACTGAGGCCAGTCTAAGCTGAGATCAGCGCGCACTGGGAAGTTTTCAGAAGTGATCCTGTTTCCCACGGTCGTCCCTCCAGCCTGACCGGTCTGTATATAGCAGGTAGAGTCAACACGGACGTCACGCTGGGGATCTACTCAGTGAGCTGCTCTGTGGGTCCGGGATGCTCGTGACCTACGTGCCATGTACGTGTATTCACGTGTACGTGTCGGGGACGGGCTGGACACTGGTGATCGTGAGGGGGGCTCGAAGATCGTTCCTGTCGCCTGTGTGTGGGAATCCCTGAGTCTAAGTAGGTCACACATACAGAGCGAACGAGTGGCTCAGGGTCGCGGATTTCCCATATTCAGTGTGAATGAATATGCCGCAGATCTCGAAAGTATCAGCCTTAACTAGGTGTGTCATACTTGTATGTAATTAGAAATACCAAACCCGTTGAGAGTCAAACCAGAGGTACCTGACTTGGATCAAGTAATAAGTTGCTGTTTAAATTACCCAGACTGAGAACCAGCAATAAAATACCTCGGATATAAACTATGGAACTGCCCAAGTGAACATTTAAAGAACTCTGCTCGCAAAGAACTTTTTAAGAAAAAAAAGCGTAAACCTACCCGCTGCATAATAATGATATCAAACTGTGATTATTGCGCACTTACCTGTCATGATATAGCTTGTACATTCATATAACACAAAAATGTATTGTTTATTAAACGCGACAACAAAATGTACGAGAAAGACTACATAGATAACGACGAGCAACTTGTAATAACTTCTAATACCGCCAACCCTGGCGATATTTTGTTCAATAAACAAAGAAAAAAAAAGTATGTTGGATACCTCAGAATCACTGACATATGTTATACCCACTTGTGGATCATGTCCCAATATTCAGAAATAAATCTACCTGACTGATATACTCCTGTTATTAGATAATGGCTACACATACCTGCGAAAATATACAAGATATTAAATATAAATGAATATAAATGAACAGGGGTGCTATCTCCAAAAGACGATCAAGATCCTAGATTCACAAACCGATCATCGGACTTGGATGATAGTAAATTAACCTGCTAATATAACTCTTTCGTTTGACACAACATAACAGATGTACATATGTACATCGGCTGCTCTGTGTTTGGGAACGTGTGGAAATCACGTTGTGAAATCGCAGCGTTGTTTCATTTCGAGTCAGAGGTCGTGTCCATCCGTGTCTGGCGGGAAAAAAACATGAATGTTTGAAGCTGATGTAATTTTAATCTCATTTTCCAGACAAGTCTCACAGATCCTGTCTGAGAATACACAGAGTGCCTTCCCTGGTCGTGACTCATAAAAAAACAATAAAAAAAACAAACTTCCTAGCTGAGGGTGTGGGTTATCTGTGATTATCGATACCAATAATCTCGTCATGTGTATGTGCTATGGTTGTAGCAACTATTACATTTTAATGCACTGTATAGTAGGCCTTACGTAGTAGTGTTGAATTACTGTTTGGTAAAAGCGCCTATTCTTTGAATGTTTCTATATCGTCCCTTCACCGACTGCTAGGCTATGAATCACTTTGTGTAGTCGGCTAATATATAGGATAGACTATGGGAAAAGATAAAAAGACTGGTTTACTCTTCAAATTGTGTCGCCACAATTCAATTTAAACAAGGTTGATTTGTCTTGTCGAGATGTAACATTAATGGCAGAATTACACAATTACACTAGTTCAACATGGAAATAGTTGGTCTTTATTCTAAAGAAATATTTCCATTCCTTCAAAAAATAGCATTTTCAATTACTTTTGAAGAAATATTTACAACCCCGTTCTCTGTAATCATAAACCGTTTTAAACGTGTTGATTTAGGTGTAAACACATTGGTGTCTAATCATCCACATTATGATAGGGCCAGGCAGAAACTTTAAACGATTTCATTATTGATGTGTCCCTCTATTAATTGCAATCTTGACCTGCCATTGGTAGAAACGGAAGCAGCGAGGCGTTAAAAATCAGCCAGGTGTGACGCACCAGTCTTGAACGGACGGAAACGAGCCTAAACGGCCTAAACCTTCCCGCCTAAACTTGAAGAGAACCCCCCACGCCCCACGCCCCCAGACGTTACCTTAGGTGATTAACACCTTTACCGTGTCGTCTCTGCAATAGCCCCACACCGGAAACATCAAAAGATGGACGCAGGAAACGATTAAGAAAGGCATTGTGGGTAATAGGCTTACGGCTGAGCTGGTTCCCATCCTCACACGGTACCAGCGGGGAGGGTGATATGAGAGTGGTATAACCCAGGGTCATGGGGTCGTTCTACACCCTATGATGTCTGCTTATGCCGATTTCCACCCACACCTACCGCCTACCTGGGAATAGGTACTTCCTTATCCATGTATCCTGTGCTATGTACATCAATCTACAGATTAGAATTTGTTTTAATATTTACCTACAACATCAAAGGAAACTGGAAGCAGGAAACAAAATTGGATTTATTCGAGGCAGAAACGTATTATAAACAGGATGAGCCGTGGCTATAGAATTGCAATTGAATGCGCCTTCTTTTAGCCTTACAATAAGTGTGAATATTAGAATATCTTGGATATAGGGTTTTGATACATTAGACACCCCAGTGGTATACTTAGATACATACAGATTCTGTAAATCTATATAAACAGTGTATTGCTAAAGCAATGCCCGAGAAAATGTGCCAGATTTGTCCTAAGTAAATCAGTCTTGTGTGAAACCAGTGTTGCGTGACGGTAGAAGAGGGATGAGAATCACCCAAGCGCAACGGTTACGAGATGCAGTGAGGCAGAACACCAGAATTTCACTTTTATTACCAGTCCAGCGTCATATAGTGCCTCTTTAGGTGCTGGGCTTCAAATCAGCCATCCCTGACACTAAAGATGGGGCAGGTGATGGTAGAGATGTTGACAAGGTATGTGATGGAGAGTGAGGACAGTGAACGGTATCCTCAGTGACGTCATGAACAAAGGACCAACCCGCTCGGTACCAGCGGCCGTCGCCTAGTGTGACGACCGACACACGGGTACCAGCATCATCGGCAGGGCTCGTGCCTCGTTTTGATTAATATGCAAAGGCGCCTATGTCGGAAATGAGCCACCCACATGCGTTACTTAGACCAATTAGCACGCGTGTGTGCTTTTATCCAATTCTTACATTTAATGAAGGTAATTTCGGTGGCCTATATCCATAGATTGACATGGAAATAAACCACTCTATGACTGTAGCGCTGAATGAGTTATCATCATCGACCATGTAACGCACTATTCCGCTTCAGATGCCTCTAGAATCATAGAGCGTGTGACTGCTCTAGTGATATAACTAATTTATAGTGGTTTTCTTGGCAAAGGCATTTGAAATGCCACTCACATGATACATGTTTGTTATTGTATTTCAGAATTTCAGTTTTTATGGTATTTCAATGCTATGTGATATCATCACATAGTATTGGGGGATACTTGAAATGATGTACCGATATTGCTTATTGTATGCATGAATTATCTATTCCCCAATATGCAACATACTTCTCAATATAATGAAATTATTGTTATGGAATATACGAGGAAGGTTCAGTGTTAAATAGTGTGAGAACATCTAAATCTGATGAAGTGGAGGAGACACCAGTCCTCCTGTCTACTCTACTCAGGGCCAGCAGTTACCTCCAGCGCTTCTCGGAAGCTAAATCCCACTCGCAGCCGCGCTCCCAACACAGCGACGGCTCAGTGGCGCCACCGCGTGTGAGCGCCGCCAACTAAACCCCACCCGCGGCCGGGACGCCGAATCAATAGTCACATGACCAGGTGGCGACCAATCAGGTGTTGGCTGGGGCTGCGGGGAAGGTGAGCACGGGCTGGGGGCGGTGTGGGGGAGGAGTCAGGGCGGCGGAGAGGGCGGGCGGGGCGGTGAGGCTGGGTAGAGGTGGGAGTGCCAGGTGGCGACCGACTCATAGACAGGTAGGCACTGCGAGTGAACGGAACGGGACGTAGCTACTACTACACACGCAGTGACTGCTGGAGGGAGTACCGTACCTACCTTATAGGAGCCGAGGGGACGGACGAGCGCACACACACAGGAACGGACGTTACACCCTCATCACACACACATTACCCGGAGATAACAGGAGGAAAATGCTCAGCCACAACACACTGCAGGAGGAGTTATGCCACCAGGAGTACTAGGTAAGAGACACGCCCGCTGGCTGCGGTCGCTGCCGCCGCCGCCGCTGCCTCTTGTTCGGCGGGCGGCGGCACCAATGGATATAACACCAATGTCTTTGACCATCGTCATCCCTTCTCCCCCGCGATCCGCCACCGGCCGCGGCGCCCGTTGACGGCGGCCGGGGAGGGTTGGAGTCGTCTCCGGTAGCGGGGTTATTGTTGTTGATATGCGGAGGAGGTGGCGGTGTTGGTAGTGGCGATGGAGATGAGGAATGGGTGGTTGGTGGGCGGCCGGTGGTTGGAGAGCGCACTGGGTGGGTAGTGGTGGGCGGATGGTGGTGTGGATCAGTCAAGGTGATTACAGATATTGTGATTGGATTGGGATCTCGTCTTAGACACTGAATCCCTTACCTCTTACCTCATATTGACACCTACCTATAGATAGCTCCCCTTTACTATACAAAGTACCCGAGTCAATGGGTATGGTTGGTTATTTGGTACGCCTCTGATACACATGAGCATCGTTATTGTGTTTTGTTATCAGCACCATAGTGGAAGCGAGCCAGTCTGTATGTACGGTTAACGCGTTTACTCCCACCATCACTAAGCATTGCTGGTGTCGCAATCGCTGTTAGATATAGGAAAGAATCGTAATCACCATCATAACCATTGATATGTATTATCACATTTACGGTGTATTAATGTTTATATATACGCACTGTGGTTTCAGTAAGGGGAGGTTGTGTCCGTTAACGGAGGTGTGATTGGTAAGGACGTTAAGGGAGAGGAGAAAGGGACCCATGGTGCCATGTAGTTGTCAGTATGCCTGTCACAACCAGTCCGCGCATACACCGGGGCAGTCTCCAACATAGAGCACGGCGCCTGGGCCACGCGCTGACGGGAGACGCGGGGAGGGCGGCCGGGGAGGTTTACACACCGGCCCGTAGTCCGCTTCACAACCACCACCTGATAACATAACACCAGTATATGAACCCTAGAATATCACATCTCTATGTATCGCAGTGTGAAGTCACAGAGCAGGGCGGCTACCCGGGGGCTGGTTGACGGGAGGAAGGGGAGCGGGCTCGGCGTGAGTGAGTGAGCGCCTCGGCGTGGTGTGTGTGACAGTATTCAGGAGGCACGACGGACAGAGCGAGCGAGCGCCTCGCTCAACGACTCACCGACTGACCCACATTGAGCAGACCTGCCGCGCGTCCACCACCGTCCCCACGTCCATGTTTACTACATTATAACCGCCTTACGAACCCTTACTAAAAACACACACAGACACCCCAGGGGGGTGGGGGTGGGGGATGTGTGTGTCATGTTTGGGGTGCTGGGAGCAGATAGGGAGTAGGAGTGAGCAGGTTGAATACGCTCGCGTCACACGCTACGCCCTCCGTGGTGCTAGAAACAAGCCCAGCGCCCTGCTGACAGTCTATGGTCACATACCGAGTTACTCAGTCACTGACTCAGCCACCAACTACCCTCTATACTGATAGGGTTAAGGGCTACTAGGGTGACACCATCCTATTGTTGTCCGGTCGTGGTACCCCTTACCCCCCGGCATACAGACCAGAACCCCCCACCCCCCACCCTCACCCCATCTACTGTCACAACAATGACCCACACTCCTCCGCGTCAGTGCCCCACCCCTCACACACATCGCCAATTAGATCCCATCATTGAGATTGTTGAAATATCAAACATGTCGGAATGATCAGTATTTCCTCGATGCGGATGTTGAGAATCGTGATCGGGGAAACCCTGGGTGCTGCTGAAGGTGTCAGCGTGGCTCCAAACGCGTACGGTGGGAAACAAAAGACGTTGAGTGGTTGGAGGTTGTGACGGACGGGGTGGGAGGGTGGGGAGGCACGGCAATACAAAGAGAAGTTAATTCTTCCTCCACGATGCCGGGTCCGCGTGTGGTCTAATGTGAGTTCAGATGGGAAACCACATCCTACCACCACCCCAGCCCCCCACACGCACACACACCCATACACATATTCTCCGCCTATTTAGCTACCTGGTCCCATCGGTATCAGCCTTTGTTTTAACGACTCCCGATACCACACTGTCGGAATTTTTCGGTTTTATGTTACCAACCAGAGTGAATAGGTGGAAATATCCGTATCAGAAATTTTCATCTGTTTCCCCCATATTTGTCTTTCTTAATAATAGTGTACTTAAATGGTTCAGACAGGAGTATGTGTGGTATTGTTGATTTGAATGAGTTTGGGGAAAATATTCCGATGTTTTAGTATTATGATGCATTGACAAAATCTAGCTGGAACCCTGTATTATGTATTAGTGGATAGTACTCTTCAGTTTCTTCTTATCAACCCCCCCCCCCTGAAATCACTCAGAAACAAACAAGATGTATG
The DNA here is from genome assembly GCA_950022655.1 of Alentia gelatinosa. NCBI lineage: Eukaryota > Metazoa > Annelida > Polychaeta > Phyllodocida > Polynoidae > Alentia > Alentia gelatinosa. The sequence goes on from OX465592.1 coordinate 40,846,324, forward strand.
TTGAAAAGCGATGCCCCAGAGTTTACTGATTTCCCATACGTTAGCCGATTCGATCAAAACATTGGCAATATTTTATTTGAAGTTATTATCAACCGTTGCCAGGAAATGATAAACGGTTAGTGGCATGTAGTATGTCTACGACATACAGGGTATTTTGAGACTGTATAGATGCGTAGCGGTCTGTAGTATCATCGGACACACCTGACAAACTATGACATAATCCACTCAGGTATGGTGCCCATCATGTAAACAGCTGTTAATTCATACTAACAGGAGTTGTACATGTTGAAGTACACGTGCGCATCGTCAGCCTTTAATTCAAAATTCATTTGGCCAATGCAGTTTGTTAGAAACTTCTGATGGGAATCAGCACGCACAAACCTTTGTGTGACATGTGGATAATTTTAGAAGACAATATATCATGGTTTCTGATTAATTCAGTAAACAACAAATTGATCTTTCCAAATGAAAGCCATGAATAACCGAGCGATACCATAACATATCCATATAGGTGAAACTATTTAGCAGTAACTTTAGATACCAATGCTTTAGTATAGAGCAATGTCTTTATTAGTACATCGTGACTTGTATGGACTATAATGTTTGCTGTCTTCAAGAAAGGAACACTGGGAATGAGAATATAAATATTTGGGAATTATAATTGATCATCTTTCACTATAAAAACAAAACCTGGACCTATCAGTCTCCCATGCCCCTCCCCCACCCTCTCCACATACACATACACATCCTCCAGCCCTCAAAACACAGCCACCTGGTGCCTGAATCTATAACGTGTTTAAACCCAGGAGGACTGTGCCCTGACCCCCCCCCCCCCCCTTCTCCAGGGCGAGAAACACCACCTCCAGGTGGGCTTCAGCTGTTGCTGATCCTCCCCACCCCACCCCTCCCCGATATCCTTGTAACCATAGCAACAATTATAGGTGATATTCGCCCAACCTATACGCGGCAGGAAGGAGGGACGGGGAGGAGGGGGCGGGAGGAGGGGTAGGGCGTAGGGTGCTTCACAACACCTGTATATATATGATGCGCGGGCCTAACAATGACAGCATGTACCTTAGTATGTATCCAGGTTTCAATGAAGGTGTGCTGGCGTCAACATATGGGTATTGATTGTGTGGAGGTGGATTGAACAATGACCACAGTAAGGAAGGTGTAATTATTTCGTTTATATACATATACGGAGTCTAAAATTGGAATATTATGTAATATTGATGAATACCTTACAATGATGCAGTGCCTGGGTTAAGTTCGTAGCTTTAAAGTTCAGGTAATGGGCCTAAATCTATCGGAGGGGGAAGATATGATCAGGAAGATCGATTTGGATCTCACCTGCGGACTCGGACCACGTGTCAGTGTGCGACCCACCTGTCGGCGAGCTAATTGGTGTCACTCCGCAGGTAACGTGTAGGGATTACTGACATCAATATTCATGTACGTGTACATGTACGGCCGTCACGTTGTGTACATAATGTAGGGTATAGTTACACATCTGTGTATGTACACGCATTAGGAATATCACAGTAGCTCAGGTATGTGGTGTGGGAATATATGGTTATGGATATGTGTTTAGGCTCTAGTATTTCATGTGTAATAATTTATCACATACGACTGAAGACATTCACTGCGGTCTCATATTATAACATTACACACATTTCTCGATATATAATTTTTTTCATTTGGAAACAAAATTCACCATTTATGGTGGTTTTATATTTCGTTGGCGTCTTCATTGGTTTAATGGCAAGAATTGATTCGCATTCACAAAAATACAAACATATGAAAAGAGGAACAACATATGAAATAGAATAGTATATCATCACAAATCCAGGTTATTTAAACGAGTGTCATATAGATTTCGACAATACAAGACAACATATGGGCATATATGGATGATATAGGAATAACTAAACATTTGCTATAATAGAATTACATCAGAAATTGATAAATGATTGAGGAATATCCAAGACAGCTTACGTGGCCTAGCTTTTCGCAGGACACAGTCAGAACAAACATAAACTGGCCATCTTGGATATTACAGGACGTAAAACATGGCTCCACTGATGTGAAGGTGTAGCGGAGGGACCTATACAGGTGTACACACAGGTGATACAACCATCCCTAAAAAAAAAAAAAAATCCCCTAAAGGTGTACCCCCGAGCAGCCCCCGACACACCCCCATCTGTGTACACTCTGTAACCAACAAAGAGAGCAGCTCGGACACTTACGACCCCCGCGAGTCGTTATACACCGCCGTTATGCCCCATAACGAGATCGTTACAGACCTCCTAATGGGCCAGGGAGGGGATGATGGGGGAGGGGGTGCTGGAGGACATTCTAGTGAAGTCTAGAAACCCTTAACAGTGTCCCTCCGGGCTGTAGTAGCCATGTGTCATTGGTGGGGTGTCGGGAGTTAGTGTATTTGTGTTGAGGCCACAGGTATTGCCAGTTGACTCGAGTATCCGAAATGATCCAACCAGTTTACAACAGGAATACATCTCTACGGAAGATGGCTGTTTAAGGAGAGACCACCGCTCTTTCCTTATATGATTTTGCTCAATGCTACCTCATACAACGGGAATTCCGTATGGAGAGCGGTAGTCACCAGTGACCTGGCTGTTATCAGTAAGCCGTTATCTGTATTTAGGTGGTGGGTGTGGCACTGTCACTGTCACTGTCGGCCCCACACGCTCGGCTCACCAGAACAAGTACAAGTGTCACCACCACTCCAGTTAGAGGCAGATAACAGCGGACCCACCTTCCTTTGTCACGCTCACCGTTGGATTACCACACCCACACTACATCCACAGAACACCCCTGGTAACGCCCACCCTCACCTAACATACCAGGGGCCCGTTTAATAATCTAGGATCATACATATGAAGACAATTTTCTGTACCTCGTACAAGGGTTATCGTTTGATTATATTCAAGTCTATTCGAAAAGATAGTATTAGCCTTCCATAAGTGTTGGATAAAATTGACCCACATCGTCCCTGGGCCTGCCTCTATGGCATACAGAAAGGGTCTACATGTATGTCCAATCCTAGATTATTAAACGGGGCCCGGTTGTATTTTTTTTCCACAAAGGGGAACGTGTGGTTTTTCTGTGAATTTCACAATTAAAATGTAGTGTTTAATGCGGGTGTGATTTGGACACTGGAGGAGGGAGTGTTTATGGCGGCGGTAGCGGTTCTCCAGGGTCGGGCGGCCGTGGAGTGGCGCTGACAGTGTTATCAGCACGGAGGGGTGGGCGTGTGTTTGACAAGGACACTGGGTGTGGTCCAGGTCACTCAACCTGAACGAGCTTTTGGTGGTCGGCTCCGGAGAGATTCAACCCAAGAAGTTTAGTATTACAACCAATTCACTCCCTTTATTGACCTGGTTATCATTTGCCGATAACGATAAGATTTCATTACGTATGTTTACCTCTTATCCTGATAATGCATTTATCATACCTGGGGCTTATTGCAGATGAGTATGATACTTGTTTGTATTATAAACAATGCCGAGAAAACTTGCCATATCGTCCGCCGGGTAGTACGGATCTCCGTATTACCTTCTTATTGCAATCAGCAGTGAGTTGTACCTGAAATGTATACCTGCGGGACTTGAAACTAATCCACGGCTATACAATGAGAAGAAATCATACATACTCATATTTTATGTTAAAAATGCCACTTGAGCAATAACTTTATTAATTACTGAATGTATCAAATAAGGTTGTTCCAGAACTAAATGGGCTAAACATGTTCATCTCAATGTCATGATTTCACTTTTGTTTAACAGTATCCTTATATTAATGATACTTGATAAATTCCTATGAGTGTAACCATAAAGACTGGTAACACAACGATTATAACCATATCCTGCATCACGTTTATGCACATATGATCACGTACATGCACGGTCTGCTGTACCGACCGACCGACCGATCGCCCGCATATTGTATTTTGTTTCAAATTCCGTGACCACTCGTGGTGTCGCCCCCTGGTGTTCACCACTCTCACTCACACGGCGTTCGCTCCACGCCTTGTGCCAATATTGTATTGTGAGCCCTTATCAGTGGTTTATCAGAATACAGGATGTAGAGAAGGATGAGGTAGCCATGGTGATGAATCATCGGCGTTACCTTGGTAACGGGACGGTGTGAGGGGTTGGGTCTTGTGGTCTGCGAGCTGCTCTGTGCGTATGGGACGCCTTCAGGGTCTTTACGGGGTGTTGTTCGTACCTGCTGCCCACTGACTGCCCTGACGACTGCCCGCTTCACTGCCCGCCCCAGACGCCTTCCCACCACCCTCTCCCTATACCCGCTGCTTGTCTAGATGTATGCTATATATGCACTGCCCGCCACACACACCCACACTGATCCAGAGGGTCTCGCACGTTGGATCTTGCCATACCGCTCTCCTGTACAGGTAAGGTATGATACCTGCCGCGCGCCGCCCGCCGCCCGCCGCCCGCCGCCCGCCGCCCGCCGCCCGCCGCCCGCCGCCCGCCGGCCGCCGCGTGCCCGTCAGTCACGGCACCGCCCGCCCGTCAAACAGTGACGGGTAACACGTACAACCCGTAAACAGTATTGGCGAGTTCCTGGCACGGGAGGAGAATCTGGGGCCCGTTGCATAATCTAGGCTCGTATGCATGAAGACCCTTTTCTATACGTCAAGGAAACCCATGCACGATGTTGTGCAACTTAATTCAATACTTGTAGACGATCTTATAGACGGCTAAGACTGCCTTACCGAACGAGCTTCATAATTATTAAAACCATAGCTCTTGTAAGAAGTACAGGAAAGGCTCTCTATAAACGATCAAAAGTTATTCAATGTATCCCTGGTACTACAATTCTGGTTTTGTGGATAGGTGTGTAAGTTGTACGGAAATAGGGATATAAGTAGACTGATATTGTAATAATGTGAGTCCCGAACGGAACGGCTTGTGTTAAATCTACTCTCTTTAAGTGCCTGTGTTGGGAGCTTAGTATTGGACGGGATGGGGTCAGGGTTGTAACAGTCAGTTCTGTCACTGATCACCGCAAGATAATTCAATTATGGAATCTGTAGAGGGAACTGAAAGTCATCGGTAAGTGTCCCGTTAAAATGATCACAAATAAGGTGATGTCCAGGTGTACCTGGTTCGACCTGAGAGTGTCCTCACCACCTGGCCAGGTGTTTACTGCTACCTGGCCGGTATGGGGAGGGGTTGAGGGAGGAGGAGGTGGTGCCTTATCAATACCTGTATACAGGTATAACGGGTGTATTCAGGTAAACGTGTCCGTTATTATCTACTCCTACAGGTGTCATACAGGTGAGAGAGACGGACGGGAGTGCCCCGAGGGTGTATGAGCGGGGGCCCGACACACCTGGACATTTACCTGAGAGGTCACATGGGCGGTATTATACCTTACCTGCATGGGGAGGGGGGGGAGGGGTGGAAAACAGCCCCACACCCCTAAGGAACCGACCTCACCCCAACCCCCACCCCTCCCCTTTTTGTCGCCTCCACTGAACCCCCTACAGAGAGCATTCCATGGCCTTTTCTCCCCGATGAGATATTAATTCTAGTTGTTGCCATCTAGAAATACTTCCCCGAGTTGGTAATGGCGGGTTGTCATAGGAACTACCACTGGGGTGGGCCAGGCATGGAGATAATCTATTGTGGCAGTTGTGACATATTTGCCGCCGTACCTCATGTGTCCGTGGCATGCCAAGCAGCGATTGGGAATTTGTCAGTGTGTAAGCAAGCATGTGTGTACGGGGGTCCACCAGGCAGTCCAACCGGCAGGCAGTGTCGTGGGGACGTCATGGGTATATAAGTGGGGTGATCTGTCATTTGCTGTTCCGTTCAGTCACTGCTAAGGTGTGGCGCACCTTGGCACGCACGCTACGCAGTGATACGACGAGAGGAAAGCGCCATACCACCCACAGCTTTTCCCGCCAATCAGACAACCCCCGTGCATTTCTCCCACGGCCCGCTCCCTCACCAGCGCACCTCACTGCCGCGTTACATACCTTGACCCCGCGGTGTCACCGTCAGATGACCTTGACCCCCGCGACCCGCCCCTGGATGACACTGCACCACACGGGAGCGCTGGTTCGCCATCTGTCCACCAGGTGTCGGGGTACGTGCATGATGGGAGAGATTATGGTGTATTGTTCTTTATTATTGACATCCGCCATCTTCAATGCTATCACCGACACCACTACCACTCCAAGAACCACTACTAACCTCATCACCGCCCTAGATAGACTATCCAACACTACAGCTACTTGCCTTATAACTAAGATCTACCCCTACACCCAATAGTATAAATACACTATGTTGACTGGTTCCACATACCATATGTATGCTCCGAAGAGTTGATGTGTATGTATATTCGAGTGTATGCGAAGATATTGCGTAGGGTCAATTCTGAGTAACCTACGACCGCTTTTATCTGAAACCGGTCTACATGGTATGTTTTATCCAACTGGTGGCATGCCGATTTTAATTCACTTTAGTTATGCACTATTTTTTCATATGCACTATTTTTCCATATGCGCCGCTTTTTACAGCCCGGAGCATACAACATATCTGTATGTACACCGGGTATGTCCATACAGAGTACCCATAGGTTTACTATGAGCAGTTTGTATTAGGTGGATGATGAATACCGATATCTTATAACACCTGGACCAACCACCACCAGTACGACATGGTAATCACCCGAGTACTTACCTTGGTAGAAGTATAAAGGGGAATCAGAGTGCTAACGAGACTACTGAGTGAAAAAAAGATAACAAGGAATCTACCAGTCGCCTGGCTTTGTCTCAGGTCCCTCCTAAACAGCGAGTGGTAGACTTGCTCAAGTCTTTGATTATTAACGTAAATTGAATGAATAAAATAAATTACAATGTGTAAGGTTCCTCTGACTGGCTCAGAATCAGCCAGGCCAAGGGGAGAGTAGGTGGAGGGGTAAGGAGGGTGTGCGGTGGCGGTAGGCAGCAGTAGGAGAGGTGGGTAGGACACAGGGACTGAGGCCAGTCTAAGGTAAGGCTGGCGGTAGGCTGACAGGGAGAGGTGGGTAGGACACAGGGACTGAGGCCAGTCTAAGGTAAGGCTGGTGGTAGGCTGACAGGGAGAGGTGGGTAGGACACAGGGACTGAGGCCAGTCTAAGGTAAGGCTGGTGGTAGGCTGACAGGGAGAGGTGGGTAGGACACAGGGACTGAGGCCAGTCTAAGGTAAGGCTGGTGGTAGGCTGACAGGGAGAGGTGGGTAGGACACAGGGGCCTGAGGCCAGTCTAAGCGAGTGACCGCTGGAAGTAGAGGAGCAGCTCGGGGAGTGGGACTTAACCTGGTCACACCTGGCACTGAGCTGCTCGCTGACCGTCACGGGGCCGGTGTCAGGCCGGGCCGGGCATGTCTCATGTCTCCAGGGGGTATCCTCCACGGGGGGTCGCGTCTCCTGGGTAACTGCCAAGATGACCGTTGCTAAGCGTATCACCAGGTGTAGGCAACTAGTGGCTGGTTTACCCAGCTGGCTGGCACTCTACCCAGTACCGGTGTGGGGATATTATATAATGAGTATACAGACGTGAATGTTTTCACTGGAATATATTACTTCACATCTTGTGTTTGTATATGAAAACCCCATTGCTTCCCATTACATTCCCTCAATAGAAAACATATTCACGCATGAATGAATATTCAATAACAAAATGCCTCCAGAAATGAATACCGAAAAACAACCGAAAAAACTAGGCAGAGAAAAAAACAACACATCCATAAAAGCCAATAAACGGTTCTAACAAGGCACACTGTGAGTCTCCAACAACTCCAATGGCGTTGTCATTTATTCATAGGGAACATGGATACGCAGCGCTGATGCGCCCGCGGCAGTGGTTAGGGTGCGTGGACAACTTTGCTATGCGTGTTCCCGGGCCCAACGTGTTGGCCGCAGTGCCCCTGGTGGTCGGTGTTTTCCTCGCTCTCTGTTTACTGCTGACCACACGGCAGGTGGGGGCGTCGGGGGCTGTTCGCGACGCCCCCTCAACTGACCACACCCGGCCAGGTGGGCTCTGGTGGTGTTCGCGACGCCGCTTCCCTCGACCACTTGCCAGAGGGCCTTTATCTATACTCGTTGGTTGGACGTTAGAAGTATGTTCCTGACGTTTTGCTGCCCAGTGTCTATTTTAGGCCAGTACTGATAGCCCAGTAAATATTATCATAGTCAATGTCTTGACAGGCTCTGGGTTTGAATAAGTATATTTTTGCGTATGATATCCTTCTATTTCTAACGAAAATGATGTCCCCTTTTCTTTGTCATTCGTATGATCAAAATCATTTATATTCTTAAAATGGATGCAACGGGTGGGTCAAAGAAATGACACTGCTCTGCATGTCTGTACGTACCCTTTCTGATTCTGTCTGAAAGCATTAAGGGTTAACTCTTGGACACTTCCAAAGAGGATAAAATGATAAAGCAGGAGCAGCCAGTGAACGACTTTATCCCACTTAAAAAAAAGAATACGACGTTTTTCCTGACGACCAGGTCGAACGTGGTCAGAGGGCACGGAGCGTATCGAACACAACCACCCTCCCGGCCCGCCCCCTCCCTCCCCGGTCCGTCTGTCCTCCAGGCGAGCCGGGCCCAGCCCCCCGCCCGGCCCCCGGCCCCCGGCCCTCACACAACCTGTGTTTATAGATTCGCTTGGCACCTGGGATCAGACCGTCCTATCGGTAACCATGGCAACCAGATGACCGCCAGAACTGCCTCCTCTCTACCACCACCACCACCACCACCTCCACCTTCACCCACCACTGCCACCAGCCAGCACTGGCTCTCCCTCCATTGCTGCCGTGGAGGCGTTGGCGTTGGCGGTGGCGGTGGCGGTGGTGGTGGCACAGGAGCACCAGGAGGAGGAGGTGGAGGTGGTGTCAGTGGTGGTGCTGATGGGATGGTTGAGTGGCACCACCCCTAAGCTTCACCGCGGCCGGCGTGGAAACAAGAAACGGCCAGGTGTCAGCACCCCCATCCCACCCACCCACCTCCTGGGCTCCTCCAAGGGACTGGATTTGATTGGAAGCCCTCAGGGGGTGGGCAGGTTTCCTCCTGTACCCCGACTCCAGCTCCAGTCGTCAGACGGTCACCCGCGGGGCATTCAGGGGTTCACAGCCTGGACAGATTAACCCGGTCTGCGTGCCAGCGCCCGGCCACACCTACGTGTCCCAGGTGTAGGGGGCACCCGGGAGGAAAGGGTTAAATTATTTATCTCCAGGTAGGCATGCTATCATATACACCCCACTGTTATGACTCAGAGCGCTTTCTTCCCACGGTCTGGTATGGGTTCTAACGTTTAGCTCATTGAGCGTATGTGAGTAGATGTGAGTGTCTCTGAGTAAATCGTCTTATTACTATACACCTATGGCCGAACATGTTTGAAATACTGCCCGCTGCTATAGGGGTGTAGTATAAATAATGTTCGCGCCCGCTGTGACAACGTGCCGTAGTGAATTGCAGTAGTCTTTATGCTCTTTGTAAAGTTAATATAAGGGCGTTTAAAACGATTGGGAGGTGTATAGTAATAAGAAAACGTAGTGACTGAGCCTGTACGGTGTCCGTTCTCTTTCATTTGATGAAAAAATACGGCCCTCCCGCCTGCGGTGTCGGGCCGTATTTTTTATCATCAAATGACCTCGAACGGCCATCCGTACGGGCTCAGTAACCACGTTTTCTCATAGTACATCATACTGAGCTGCTCCTTGTCGTAGCCTGCATTACGCAGACCCCAACTTCTCACAGCGTGACGTACTCACTCTCCCCCCGCCGTCCCTGGGATTGGGTTTCAGGTGACGCCGCCAAAAGTCCCACTCACTATTTTTATCCGCAACCGAAACACTTCAACAAGGAAACACGTGAGAAAAACACACACACAGACTGGACTCCACACGGTCCGGGCGGAATAGAAACTGGCGTGGTTTTCTACGAGTGGGGTGAAAAAGAAACACGGATGGGGAATTGTAATTGACATAGGAATGCAGTTCGGCGCACTGGAAGTCCCCACAAGGTTAACTAGGTGCGAGTGCTATAGCTTATCCAGTACCTGCTGGCAGAAATTACAGTTTGGCGGAAACTGACAGTTTTTCTTTCAAATTGGACTCAGAGATTTTTTCCATGGAGATCCACTATTTCATATTCTGTACATGTAATTACCTTTCCTTGCATCAAAGAAAGTTGATATTAATTTAGCCTCATTTACTCCGATCAAACAGTGATCTAAAACTCCCCACATACCCTCAGCCCAATACCATGGCTGACAAGGATACATTTTCCCGATCCCCTGGTCTTTCTGAGGCAGGTAAATCGACATGAAAACTATTTCCACTCTTTTGTTGCCTAGTTTGACCTCCAGAATGACGCGACTGATATTGTATGCATGTAGGTTGGCATGTGTTTCCTTAGAACTCCCAGTCGTTCAGTATAAGTGGATTAATACGAACAGATGCCATCAGTTCCTATAAACATGCTCCTAACCCTGGTGGATAATCCTCAGTAGGTGGTCTCACTATCAGGCCCTGGACAGACTCTTACCACCCCCTCCCCCCTCACCGCCCCATCCCTATACCCCACACCCCAATTCCCACACCTGGTCGAGCGGAATTCCCACGGTTGACCAGTGGCGACTCCAGTTACCATGGCGACGTCCACAGATAAACGTGCTCACCTAGGTGATGATGTAGGTGCACCGGGTGACCCCTGAGGTAGACCCTGGAGGAGTCACGTCGCCGTGACGTCACCCGGTATGGCCCCCTTACTGCACCCCCGTCCGTCCATCCCCTGCGTGTACACCGCGCGCCCTATCTCGGCGTGGCCGCCGCCCGCAGGTGCTGCCATCTGGTGAGGAGTGAGCGCACTAGGTGGTGAGCTGCTCCGGGGGACGTTTATCAGATGCTTATGTCAGAGCGCAAATAAACAGGGGCTGACGCTGGCCGTGACCGCAGCATGTCCGCGGTGCGTGTCTGTGTATGCGGGACTTTCATTTTGGTGTGTACGGACAACTTTCTACATCATATCGGCTGAGTGGATTCCAGTAGGAAAAGCCAGCCACACCCACGCGAGCGGTCATTTATTGGTACGTCCAGGCGAACTCTATTTCACTTTCATCTTATCATGTATCACACTCACCGTGTAACATGGCAAACATCTTTCGGTATTTTTTTTGTCTAAGATGCACGACGTGCAAGCATTTTAAACCCACATATCGCCTGAAATAGTTTGATACAAGAGAAGATGGGATACTATTATGGAGTGGGTACTTGGCCTGTTTCTCAGTTCGACTTGAATTCTGAAAACAAAGAATGTTTTCGGTTGGTTAGATATTCAATCTCTGATATGGAAATGAAGTAATTATTCACCGTCTAATATGATGTCTTAGATAATACATCGGGGTTGCAAGTTTTGAGAGAAATGACGCAATTATGACATTTCATATACATTAGCAACACCAGAATATATATCGATTCATAACCATTCTGTTCTAAAATAACGTTGCAAATGATAATTTTTTCATAGGTCTTTCAAATTTCCGACTTTTTTCCTCAGTCCCGACTTTCATTCATCCCTGAATACACAACATAGAGATATTCGAAAACAAAAGCTTATTACATTCTGGAGAACACATTAATTGTGAGCCTCAGTCTGCAGTAGAAGGAAGGAAGTAGGTATCGATAGAAGGCATGACAAATCTGCGCCGTGGAGTGGGAGGAAGGTGATTAGGGCTAATTATCTCAGGTGTGTGGTGATTAATGCTCCGGGCGTCAAGAGGCGTCCTTAGGAGGTTGTCACCCTGGAGGAAGGCCCCCAGTAAATGACCTTTGTCTGCGGCGTGCGGGCGGCCTCCGGGCGGGCGGGGCTCCGTGTAAGTAGTCGCCGTCCTCCTGTAGGGGCTGAGTCCGGGGCTGAGTCATTTACAGGTTAACGACCTGCCGTGGAGTGCCGCTGCCGCATAGCCAAACAAAGCCTGACCCCGTGTGACATAGGTGATGTCAGGGTACCTGACGTCATAACGACGTTACAGCATGACGTCATGTGGTGTCAGACGGCCAGGACGCGGAGAAAACGAATAATGTATGCGTTATCTGAGGAGATAGGGTCCCTGAGGATAGGCTCCTGGAATAAGCAGTTCTAAGGATAGGTAAAGGTGGATTATTCGCGAAATACTGGCTTATATTGGGAAATTACTCTCCATGTGAATATACATGTAGATCATCAAACACATACGTTAGTTGCTAAATGAAAAGGTATCATTCTGTGAAATCCACAAAGAAGGATTTTGTTTTTGCCTTTGTAGAAGATGGTGACTCAAGATAGTCTCAGTGAAATTGATGGAAAATGAAAGTACTAGAGGGCACAGAGTGATTGCTAGTTCCGCCATCATCCGCCAGGAAATTGTATTATAGCGCCACTGTAGTCAGGGGACAACCACCATTTTCTGGTGTCATAATCTATAGATAATCGTAAGACGAGGACACATGAGGTACTTTCCACTGTAGAAAGTAAACCCAGAGACTGTGTCTGGCAAACCAAAACCAAAATGGACTGCGTCCATAACACAATAGCTATTTACACAATATATATATTTACGTTTGTACAACAGTAGGACACTAAAGGTATGATGATCATGGAGAGGACGTTGCTTGCCTTTATATGGCATCCAAAGAAACTAACCATAACGAATTACAAATGATTTGATTCAGAGAATACAAAAAAGAAATATGGGGATAAACCAAAATATAAATGACATGAAAGAAACCGATAGATGGTACGTGATTTCCCCCCGGGGGCGCCACTGTCTGCGACACGGTCTTTTTCTACCTCTTTTGGCAGGAGAATTCTTATCATGTAGTGGTGCCAATTACCGTTACCATGGTAACTACATGCCTGCGTACTTGACGACCGATAGAGTGCAGGACGGGGCGGGGGACACTCAATGGGCTGTGGTAGAGAGTGGCAATGAGGCTGTGGTGGGGAGTGGGATAATCCCAGGATGAGAAGAAGACGGTAAATAAGAGGAGGCGATTTGTGGTCGGCCTGCTCCGTATTGTAATCTCTTCTAACTGGCGCTGTTCCATGCTAACATTTATGTATTTGAATATCTGACTTCAATGAGATGATATATATGTAACTGATACGGTTCGCTTTATATTCAAAATAGTTATCTGTCAGGAAAGTAGGCTATTAGATAAAAAACGGAATTCCGACATTTCATGGCTTGTTGGCCGCCTCTTAGATAAACAGAACATATATCGATTCATAGCCTCTTTTTTTTAAATGATCGTATAGATCCTTTTTTTTACAGTTTTAAATTTCCGATTTTTTTCTCAGTCCAGACTTGTATCCCTGATCATTACAACTCTAAAAATGATCTAATAATATATTTCTAGACGATACCTATACGACAACTTTATGGCTGCGACATCTACAAACTTTTAACTCCAGAAAAGAATTGAAAGCTCACAAACGAAGTCTACATGTAACACGGGGAGGGGGTATATTTATAGTTGGCATATTGGAGTATGAACTGTGATGTCGGATATTCCATGTCACGAACATACAAGATTTCGCTGCGCAGGGAAGGTTTGACTCAGCTCAGTGCCACCAGGTGGCAGCACGTGCAGTGGTATTGATTTTGGCGAGCTGTGCAGTGAGCCGCTGTGAGTTGCGCAGTGAGCTGCTCCCTGAGCTGTCCGGGGAGTGAGGAGGGTGGGGATTTCCCCTGGAGGGTATTCAGACGGGTGATCCCTGAGAGAGTTCTCTGCTATGTCTGGTATGCACAAACGGGCCACCGTGCCTGAAGAAGTTCAACTCCGCAGTTATGTATAATTCATCAACTTCTCTATATGAGTCACGAATATTGATGCCGTTCATGTAATTTCATTCGTACACTGAATGACCTGGGACATCTTTTATGATATTTAGTATCTAGTATGACATATTGCATTTGGTGATATGAAAATGTATAACGCTAATTCATCAAAGCACGATAATGTAACCTTAGTTCATTGATATCAGATTCCACACCTATGTATGTTTATACAAGTACATATATGGGTATATATCTTATTTATTTTCATTTGTATTCATAGATAAATGGTATGTGCTGAATTGAATACAGATTTCAGAGATGTCAGTTTTCCATTTTTCCTTGGAAATCCACTTTTTCATATCCAGTATATATAACTTCCTGTCCTTGTGTCAAACAAAGATAATATTGATTTAGCCTCATATGCTCCAATAAAACAGTGTTTTGAACCTCCCCACAGACCCTCAACCCCATGCCATGTCATGTTTTGATCTTTCTGAGGTAGGAAAATCCAATTTCCCTGACCCTAACTGACATCCCTGAGACCTACACACGAGGTTTTTTTATTCATGATACCGTATGCTTTGACAATGCGACCCGCCTAGTAACGTCTGTTGTTATTCTGTGTGTTTCAGTGAGCGGTGGAGACGGGGAGTACATGCTGAGATGTCCACACTGCAGTAAGGGCTTCACAAGGACCTACCTGCTACAGGAACACATCCGCAGCTCGCACGGCGACAAGGTCAACAAACACCCATGTCCCAAGTGTGAAGAGTCCTTCGCGCTCAAGTCCCAACTGGACAAGCACATAGCATTACATTCGTCCACCTCCCAAATCTGTACCATTTGCAACAAGACGTTCGCCAACGTCTACCGACTGCAGCGCCACATGATCAGCCACGATGAAAGCACGGACCTGCGCAAGTTCAAGTGTCCCGAGTGCCAGAAGGCGTTCAAGTTCAAGCACCACTTGAAGGAGCACATCCGGATACACTCCGGGGAGAAGCCGTTCGAATGCTCCAACTGCGGCAAGCGCTTCTCCCACTCGGGATCCTACAGCAGTCACATGACATCCAAGAAGTGCTGGGTGGTGAATCTGCGCATGAAGAAGCCCGACAAGCAGGTGGCGTCCTCCGAGGAGGCGCACCCGCCCAGCAGCGAGGAGCGGCGGCCGCTGGCCCCGAAGGGCGCCGAGGAGAATAACGCGGCCGACCTGTCCCTACACGGTATGTACGCCGCCAGTCAGTTCCGCCCCTTCCTGCACATGGACCCGGCGATGACTGCCCAGTACCTGGCCACGGCACAGTTGCAGCAGCCATTCCTTCCCTACGCCGGTTTCCCTGGCCATATGATGAACCACCCGATGATGGGAGGGCTGGCTGGGTCACCCTATGGCTTCGCCTTGCTCTCAGGGAAGAAGGACAGTGCACAGAAAGCAGCCAGGACCAAACTTGAGGACGGGGAGATGGTGGAGGGCATGCCGCCGCCACATAAGAGTATGAAGCTGGAGACGGTGCCTGTGAAGGAGGAACAGCAAGCGGATGAGAATCAGAACACGCAGACGGACCCTGCTGCCGCCCTGGAGGAGGCAGTGACTGAGGATACGCCGCTCACCAATCACCCTGAGATTAAGAAGGAGGCATTGGAGGAACACGAGGTGGCAGAGAAGGGCGAGGACAACACAGAGAACAAGGAAGAGCCGCAGTCCGAAGAGGAAAAACACATGGACCAAGAAGGGGTCCCTGCGGGAAACCCCACAGCCAACATGAATGAGATCAAGAAGGTGTTGGACATTGTCGGTAACACGGTCACACAACAAAAACAACAGCAGGTGGATGACAAGACGGCCATTAGTAAGCTCAGCCACAGTGAGGAGAGCAGTGGGAAGAAGGAGGAGGAGCAATTGGCAGCAGGCGGGCAGTCAGATGTGGAGAGTTCTCAAGGAGAGGAGAAGGATTCCCTGCCGTGCCGCTACTGCCAGGACATGTTCAGCAGTCCAGTTGACCTTCACCAGCACGAGCGGTATTTATGCAAACAGAACTCTGAGATCAGGCCTTCTGATTCGTCCCCGCCTCGCCATGCAGACCCCTCTTCACCGACACCCCAGCAGCCTCAGACACCCACGTCTCTAAACCATTCCACTGAACCCTTGAATGTGATGTCTCCGGGAGGCCTGAGCCACGCGGAGCTGGAGAAAGGCAGCGAGGACGAGAACAGCGCCAGTCAGAACGAATCGGACGGCTTCATTGACAAAGAGGGCAGACAGTATCGTGTACGTTCAATGCTCACTGACGATCAACAACGAATCTTGAAAGCACACTATGCAGTCAACCCCCGACCCAATAAGTTCGAGCTGCTCCAAATAGCCAACGCCGTCTCCTTCCCTAAGCGTGTGGTCCAGGTGTGGTTCCAGAACATGCGCGCCCGGGACCGCCGCCGGGGCAACACCATCCCGGCCCCGGTGTCCTCCACGGCCGGGACGACGTCCGTGGCCACGGCCGCACTGCTGGCGGGTAGCGAGAAGCTCAGCAACGGCAGTAGCGCCGCCTGGTCAGCGAAGACGACGACACCCACAACGACAGCGCCTTACATTCCGGTCGTGCCGCAGCTGCCCTTCAGTATGATCACCGGCGGCACTAATGTAGTGTACCCGTATAGCTCTCCTGCTGCCCATCCCAAGCTCAACGGGCAGAGGTCCTCATCTTCATCCTCTGGGTCCCCTCACACCCCAACTCCGTCACCAGCCAACCTCGCCTTCACCATGCAAGTCGAGCCACTCGATCTGTCCACCAAAAAGTCACCATCCACATCGCTTTCATCCAGCGGGTCCCCGCCCATGACCCCCAGGTCCGTGCCCAACGGCGACGGGGAGGAGGAGGAGGGCGGAGTGCTCAACCTGAGCAAGCGGAGCCACAGCCCGCGGGTGGCCGATATACCCTCCCTGGAGAAGACCCTGGAGAACTCGCCTATTTTCAAGTACATGCAACAGGAGGGGATGATACAGAATGGTGGACATACTAACAGTAACAGTGATGGTAATGCTAGCAGCCATAGTAACCGTAGTACACCGAACCTCCTTCATCCCCCTCTCGTCCGACCGGGTTTCGTCGACACTCAGCTGCCGACTGAGTCCGCAGTCTTCCCTGTGCCTGCCACCACGCAAGTTGGAAGCCCACTGCTGCACCGCAGCTCGCCTGTGTTGGCGGTTGGTTCTCCGAGCATGTCGCCCCCCAGCTCGTTAGAGTCCTCCTTCAACTCCACCATGTCCCTGGACTCGTCGGGGTTGGAGAACGGACTGACTCGGAAGCGGTCGAGGAAAAAGTCGTGGAGGCAGGTAGGTCTGCCTGTAAGTACCTGCCAGCATGAGGCTGCTGCTTTTTGTCTTCCTTTACTTTCTGCCCACCCACAACCTGCCGTCGTGTTCAATAACTGACCCAGAAATAACACCCTCACCTTATCCAGTATGAATCACACACATAATGGATCTGTCAAATTGACATTCCTCTATTGTAATGATATTGTAATACCAGAATGTTGATCAGGTGTGCCAAGCCCTTGCTTCGTCACAATATGAAATTCCCTCGAGTGAGATAATCATCATTGCTAGAAATGCTTTATATTTTTCTTTCACAATTTCATGTTTTCTCAATATCCATTGAGAAAATATGAACAATTGTGGAAGGAGACATAGGTATGCATCCATATCAGATACCATTCCAACATACAAGAACAAAAACACCAAAATGATAAGTTCACAATTTATTCCCAGTTGAATTAATCAAACCGCAATTTTGTCTGCACCTCACCCCAGTCCTCATTATTTGCAAGCTGCCTTTCGCTTGTAAAAATGTTTGTATGAAGTACTCATGAACACCTAAATGTTGTTATGATGTCTCACCCAAAACACTGTACAGTCACAGCAGCCCTTCTCATGTTTTCCGTCATCCTAATTCTGCCAGCTGTTTCGGTTTTGTTGGCATTGTATCAGTAGTTCAGCGACGTACGGCAACTGCTTGCAGTTTTGATATCATTTCCCCCCACAAATTCAGATGACAACTTGGAAACTACAGATTATTTTTTAATAGACCAGCGTTGCTTGACATCGCCGACAAAATAACATAAATTATTCTGTATTTAGTAGAAATTATGAGCATCACGGTTTAAATGAAGAAATGTATGATTTAAGATGGAATGGTTATCTGCATAGCAATACTTTCATTAAAGCTCTCAGAGTATCAGAGATGTCAGTTTTCCTCTTTTCCAAAGAAATCCTCGTTTCGATTTTCAGTTTATGAAATTCATTTTTCTTTTGTAATATAAAGAGAAAAAGAACTGGACCTCATTCACATCAATGAGCAGTGGTTGAAACATCCCCATGCACCCCAGACCCATTTCATGGCCAATAACGATGTGATTTCCATGTTTTCTCAGTCTCTCCGAGGCAGGAAATTTCACATAAAAAAAAAAATCCTATTTTTTTGCATATTTTCTCAGGTCTCTCTGAGGCAGGAAATATCACATGAAAATTTCACATGAAAAATATTTCTCATGTTTTTTTCATGACCCGAACTGACATCCCTGTAATATATATAAATATGCTTTGGTAAGTGATAAAACACAGTGCACATGAAGGTGACTAACGTCGACCATTTCGTATGTTCTCAGATGGAGTCGGAGCAGGTGGCTTTGGAGTTCAATGACGCGCTGATGATTGACGAAGATAATCTGTCACGGAACAAGAAGCGCAAGTCGTGGAAGGCTCACAAAGTGGACGTGGAGGAGGGAATGTACGCGTGCGACCAGTGTGACAAGCTCTTCAACAAGCAGAGCTCGCTCGCCAGACACAAATACGAACACTCAGGTACCTACATCCCCTTACATCCTCAGTATGCGTAATTTTTAGTTGTGTGTTTTTTTTCAATTTGGTAATATATGATGTGTTGTATGCTGACTAAATGGATCATATTCGCGAAATCCGCTGTATTTTTTTTTATTATTCAAATGTAGAAATCCGAGAGATCTGTAATTGGTAATTTGTGTTAACGAGATTGTCCAATGCTGTGTGACTTTTATTGCGACTATTATATGACGTTTGGCGTATAACTCTGATATTCGGCTTACAATATGAATAACCTATTCCATTTGTCTGAAATTATCTTAAGCCGTTTGGCGTACACTATATTGAAGCTATGCAGTTTGGCTTATATTATAATTAATCTTTGCCACGTTGCTTACACTGTAATCAACCTATACTGTTTGGCCTACACTATAATGGACTTATGCCGTTTGGCCTACACCGTACATAACTAAATCCTTGACTTCCTCAGGGAATGTAAGATTTTGCGATAAGATATAATCGAAAAGAGTAAGTTGCCTGGGTCAACCAGGCGGCATACCTTGTTATTCCAACAGGATATGCAGATTTTAGCAAGGTAAACCAGAATAAGTCTAATTGAACAGATTGGACAAACTAATGCTGTTTGGCCTACACTGTAACTAACCTATGTAACATTGTAATTTACATATGTGTTTTTTTTAGTGTTTTTTTTAGCATCGGTTGCCCATAGAAGTGCCATAGCCACGTTTCATAAATCTAATTTACATATGTGGTTTTGTTCACAGGGGCGCGGCCGTTCTCCTGTGGCGAGTGTGGTAAAGCCTTCAAGCACAAACACCACCTGACAGAACACAGACGCCTGCACTCCGGCGAGAAGCCATTCGTGTGCACCAAGTGCGGCAAGCGCTTCTCCCATTCGGGCTCCTTCTCCCAGCACATGAACCACCGCTACAAGTACTGCAAGCCTCTGCGTGGAGCTTCGGGCGCCAGCGAGAACGAGTCCGGCTCCGAGAACGGCTCCGAGGCCGCCGCCATGGCCGACGCCATGGAGAACTAAGCGTTAACCCGCGGGGCTCCCGCTACGGGGAGATTAAACGATGATAATCTGGTCACAGAGCCACACTGTACCGTGAATGGACAGCGTATGCTACACAGTAAAGGGTATGACGCCAAGATAATGCCCGCGATGTGCGATGACTGTTAAAAAAGGACACCTACCGGGGCCCAGGAAGGTTAGAGCATTCAACAGAGGCCATTGTCTCCTTCACAAGTGCATTCTGGGATTGTAATATACATTGAAACATTTATGTATACGTATATTAAAAAAGTACCTATATATGATGGATATAGAAGTATACGAGTATATTGATTTGACTGATTCCTTGTGGGACGACTGCATCGTGACTCCCGATTGAAAAAAAAAACATTGATGGGGATTCGAAATACCATTTTACCGCGAAGGTAAAACTGCTGAGTCAGCAGGACAGCAAACCAGCACGGCAGGAGCAGTTGCTCACCAGTCGACGTTCCCCTCATGGATGGATGTCTGCTTTGCATCTCATCTGTAGGCGTTATCAAGTAATCCACTGATTAATCCGGTAATTGATTAAAAAAAATACCTGTGCCAAATCACACTGCCATTCAGCGATCAACTACTGACCAAGCAGAGCGACAGGCAGTGAGAGTGGTGACAGTCGTCGGGTTATCTCAATACATTATTGGGTAGTTTTTATCGACTAGCGTTTTTTCTATACGTGATATATTTATCCCATGTTTTCATATATGCAAATCTCTTCACAGTTGTTGAAGGGTGTTGGAGCACCCCACTGTGGCTTGCAACCTGGCTTACCTGAGCCTGAGATATACCATGTATAATAATCTGCCAAATTGTGATGATCATGACACAAAAAGAAGAAATATTATGATAATAACGGTGCAAATTATGTGTTGACTAGGACACGAGAGTAACAAAAGACTCTGCTAGTTAGTGCAAAACCACCTAGCATTCTGTCGACTTGTAATGTTATGCATACACCTAAACAAATGGTCAACAGCAGTGTATGTATATAGGTCCCTGAAAAGATTATCTGGCTGCCTTGGCCACTTATACACAAGTCCCTGCTGCTGTAGCTTCAGATCTCTCTTCTGGACTCAGAAGCCAGTGAACTCTAAATTGTATGCAAGCCTCTTTCAGTTCTGTGATTCATTCCAGAAGATGGTGAAATTTCAGTAGTCCATTCCATGTCCAAAACTTTTCTATCCAAGAGCAGTTGAGACTCCTTCATACTGTTCAGGTATTTGATGTTGAGAAAGCCTGTTGTAGAATGGGAAGAGGAAGAAGGAGAGGTGTTTTTTCTATTGTTGGTGTGTTTCTGACGTCTCTCAGGCTCGCTGGGAAGTAGTCTCGAGCCTGTAATAGAAACATATATTTACTTGAGTGGTTTGCCACGTTGCAAGAAACAGAAGTGAAATCTTATTCCGCCTAATTCCGAAAGGCAGCAGTGGCTGTAGGGATGCACTGTACTCACCAGGGTTCATGGCGTTCCATGAACCCTGATGACATTCGAGAAATTCATTAGTTGTGTGGTCAGAAAGACTGTCACAAAGACTGTCAAACTTGAACAAGAATGATTTTTTTCCAAGGATAACTTTTTCCGACTAAGGGGTCCAATCTTTATGCTATGATGTTGTTCCAAACTCCTATTTCTCCTCTCTGACATTTCCATACTTTTTCCAGTGTTCTTTCTGTCCATATGTGTTGTGTGTAGCCATAGCGAAGGATGTACTAGTTGTAGCAAAGTGCCACCCATGATATATATATCTTTCTAGTTCCATGTGGCCATCAGTGTAGGAGTCAGTAACTACAATTTATAGAGCTTCCATGACTTCACATCCGGAACGAAACTAGTTCCTCTACAGTAGCATTAGAATTCATGCATCGATGAACAAAGATTCAGATGATTTTACATGACTATACGGATTATGTGTACATTGTACTTTGATTATTTTTAGTTGTTTTTAGTTGTATTTTGAATGTGAAGAGAGTGGGAGGTCCCTCGCGGTATATACTCATTTGGCGTAGGTTCTGAGTGGATGGCCTTCTTGTTTCCTGTTGACGAGTAGATCTGAGAACGAGTGGGACACGGGAAGCAGCTTTCCTCAATCAAAACATGGAGACCAATCCAGATGCTCTCTGAAGCAAAAAAAACAACCAAACCAATAGAAAATTTGCGCGGGTTTGTGCAATACTAACATCCACTCCCATGCAGTTACTCTTGCAAAGAAGGTCCAGTGGAACTTGGAGTTCCTTAGTGCAGTAGAAAGAATGGGTGTTGTTGATTGGGGAAGCCGTTAGTGGAAACCGTGTCAGTGTATAGTCATGTCAGCCAACAGCCATTAGTCCCGCGATTCATAGATTATTACTGCCCTTATCATCATAGCCAGTTATGGCCAGAAGCCTTAGTCACAGTTGACTTTCGTCAAGTTCTCTATTGAGAAAACATACCTGTAACTACAAATGGATGATGATGATGATGATGATGATGATAGTACAGAGGAAGAGTAAAGGTCTGCATGGTTGTGACATTTCATAATCAACCTCATTATTGATATTATCGATCATAAGCCCAGAATTTACGAATAATTGTGTTCAGATTTCTTTTTGGGGTGGGAGCATTGGTCCCCCACCTTCATTTTTATTTTTTAATTGAATATGTTCATTATGTTGGAGCTTGTATCAATATCTCATGTAACCGAATCACTTGCTTGTATGATACCTGCATGTCACTAACCTCAGCATTCGCACACATCCAAGATGTTAGTTTTTAATGGTGTCTCATCGTGTCCACCCACAGTGCATTCATCTGCTGAGACACTGTAGTTATGTTTTGCTCGCTTCTGAATGTTGCACCACACAACGATTGCTTTGCACCCGCCAGTGTCCCTAAGTCAAACACAGCTTCTGAGGAAATCTGGCAGAAGGATGAATTGTCTAGTCATTTGATCAGTCCCTGTCGGTGAAGGTCCTCGTTGCTTGGAAATATTTTGGAGTCGTATAAAAGCATCCTCCGATGTTGCTGCACCTAGTTTATGTATTGTATGCACACCTATTAAGATATAGCACATCACAACGAAATCTTCACAAAATGTCTCGGTGCCAAAGCTAATTCAAATGAAGACTACAGGCTGCAAAGTGCAATGATTACGCAAAGTCATACTGTAACAGCTGATTTATGTTTAGTTTACATTGCACACGATATGTATTTGAAATGCACAAATTTTAGGTCTTATTTATTATGGGATGATGCTCTGCTAGTCATTTGAATCCCTATGTACTTTTGTGTTTTATCTCTACACAGATATTCGAATCTCTAATTTTGTCAAAAGTTTGGTGCTTTATTGAATAATTCTTGCAGTTTAGATTTAAGTGAACACTAAGTACAAATGTATGTTGGTGCATTTTAGAAACCTTATGTTCTTTATGTATGCTCTTCCATAGCCTGCTCTGTTATGCAAGCTTTAATTTGGTGCTGTTTATTAAGATTCTTTCCTCATTACGGATGCCATCTTTAAAAGACTTGCAAGAAAAAAGTCAAACTGCTGTGTACAACGATAAAGTTTCCAACATGAACTTTGCTTCCACATCAAATACGAACCGAATGCTTCCAGATTTGTAACTAGAACACGGTTACAAAGGCATCTTGACTTATGAATATTCATAATTTCTTGCCAGTATTCCATATTCCCAGCGTTCCGAAGTGAAAAAGACTTTTATTGGTGATATTATTCTACAGTCTACGAATGGGCACAACGCATGCTTCCATGATAGCCATACAAAACAGATTCTTCCGCATTTTAACCGAGGTTCATGTTATAAAACAATAATGCCATATGGTTCTAGTCTGCCAAGCCAAAGATGTATTACCAGGTTGCCAAAATGAATAACTCCTCATGTCGCTTTAACAGTATCACCCACAGTGACCAACTCTATTTTGTGTTCTTGCTAGAAGCAAAAATGAGAGTCCCTAGAACAATCCTAGTCATTGCATGCTGTGTGAAGTCAAAACTGCTCATTTGGTGCTGACCACTAGTTCTAGACCCATAGTCTAGTCCCATACTGCTCTCTTATGTGTATTTACATGTACTAGTATATATGTATCATTTACAACTAACCATAAACGCGGGGTCTTTACCGTATTCAACCAGTATTGGAAAGAGATGTAGTGCAAGGAAAACCACGTCCCGTGCAAAACCTTGCTCTAGTGCATGTATGTTGCCATAGTATCCTTGTGTGTAGAGAAGTAATTATGCCCTTATGATCACATGTTATGCAGAATATGCCAGAAACATAAAAAATAACTCATTTATTATTATGCATGTACAGATAGAGAACGAGATGTACACTATGCGTTCACAACGATGTATGATAGTCTCTGATTGTGACCTGTCATCTTCATGGCAGCCTTCCTTGTCTGCCAATGTATCCACAGTTTCGTTATGTACAGAAAACACTGTAAAAGCGTTATGTTTCTGAAGGATATCTCCAAAGAATATCCCAATTGTTTGCTGAAACCGAACCTAGTTACAGCGATCCATGTATTATTATTTCTCTTTCCTCCTTATTTAGCACGTATATATATTATACATTTAAAACTAAGGCTCATAATTATTATTATTATGATGATGTGTAATTGCAATTCTGTTCATGTCTTCCCATTGTGTGCACGTCACTGTCTGGATTGAATGAAGGGTGAGCGAGCTACGCGGCCAGCGCCAGTTAACTTTGAGGGGGAAAAAAACATAAGTATTTTCTGTTATGTATGGATTATAATCCGCGCTTCCAACGAAAGAACTGAACACGTTGTCTTGCCTGGGTGCGTATCTTCATTTAGCGGATTATCGTAGAACCCTGTCACACCATGTATATGCGCTTTCAGTTGTCTCTGTGTCATATGCAAGGACATATGATAGAGAAGGAGCTATATACTTGACTAGTCAAGCTGAATACTGTTTTTGATGAGTAATTCGCTCGGTTAGATGAGTAACTCAATTAGAGCCATCATCTGTGGCCACACGCTGAACCCTGAATCAATTCGTTAGACATGTTATTAAAAAACCATATATGCAAACTGTACATATATAGAGAATTTCATTTTTTGTAAAATGACCTAGTTTCCAATGTCAAAAAAATGAGAAAAGAAAAGAAAATGGGTTTGATGGGACGCGAACCCCATAACGTAGGTTTATAGTGTGCCCGTTTTTGTACAAAGTATATCAAGTCAAAACAGTGTAGAATGATCGCGACTTGATTGTAATGTTCTATCCTTTGTCATGGCGTCCGAATGACGTCACTCTGATGTCACATATGACGTCACTTTTAGTCTTGTCATGTTTTCTTTACTTGTTTTTCCTTGAACATCGAATCATTCCTGTATATTATAATTTCATAAGAATGTAAATCTTACCCAGATCTGAGGTTTGTTTGAATAATCCATTGTTTCCCAGATTGACCTTTTTAATGCAGTATACTGGTCTCGTAAATGATTAGGCAAATTCACATGAAATCACTGGAGATTATGATATGAAATCCCTACATTATAGTAGTAAAAAAAATTTGGATTGAATTGATTCTACATTCGTTAACTACATTTTTTTTCTCAGATTGTGTTCATAAAAACGGACCTCTGATTATAACACTCATATTAAATTGTGTACATGTCAAATAATAACTTGAATGCCTTGTGAACCGGGTAAGATTTTTGTTGAAGCGAGTTCGCCTTAGATACAACGCAGGGCTTGAACCTCAAACCTCATTTCCACTTTCTTATTCCATGTACTATCATTTAGAAAACTCTATTTTTCGATCTGAATGATCAATAAAGTTTATTTCTCTGTTTTCTGTTTCAAAGAGGAACTATCACCTAGACGATTGTTTATCGGTTCACGAGTTTTCTTTTTGTCTTCGCCATTTTTTTGGGCAGGATCTTTACGTATGTGTCAACTCTGAAAAGGAAATCGTCTTGGATATTATTATTTTTCTCCCCCGGGCAGAACCCTATGTATTCTTCTAAACCCTTCCTGAGCCCAGTTGTTATATTGTGTTGTATGGAACCTGAATACGTTGTTGAGAGTTGCGTGGCCTGCCGAAGGATGGCTGTGTTAAAGAATTGTCAGGCCCAATACCCTTGGTATGAATGTTCATCTATGATTTAACCAAGACTTTTTTAAACGAATCACAATTGTCTCAATTTATTTTTTTCCCGATAATCGGATTCTTTTAATGTGTAAATGCGAACATGACCAGTAGCAATAAGAATTCTTACAATCCAACATATGCAGTTTACTGTATTCCTAGGAATGTAGTTTGAATAAAACAAACTTTGTAACTGAAAACATACTGTCTTTCCGTGTTTTATTCTTACCAAAAGCTCAAATGTACACATCAATATACAATGTAGGCTAATACCTATATTATGCGTATGTCTATTATACATAGAAAAGATACACATAAGCTATTCTATTACCAATTATTTCATGTCCAATCAGACCAATTCTGAATAAAAATGTAGTTTCTATTTCTCCATTAAAAGTATTCGGATGCGATATAGCTTGGATATTATATAATATATAATTATTGGGACAAGATAATGATAGCGATAACATGGGACCTCTTTCAAATGAACCACTGCTTCATACATGCTGAATTTGTGGCGTGTTCTGACTGGTACCCTGGTAGGCCTGTCTAGGTTTACTATCTACTAATACTAGTAGAGACCCCTGGTGTCAAAGTGTGGCATTAGATTTCGTTCGTCTGGCCAGAGTGACGGGGAACCAGGCTAAGCACATCGGAAAAAACAGCGAAAAAAGTTTGGGTGTATCTAGGTCAAATCTTTCACTCTCTGGAGATCATGTATTTGCTGATTTCTTCGGAACCGATAGGAATTTCTGAATGATTCCTTCACTGATCGACAGACCGTCACTAGCCCGACAAGCCAATCACAATTTGTTTGCATATATTCTTAAATAAAGGCACATTAATAGAAAATTACTGATTTTGAAAAGTGATGAAACTAGGTCACATAATTGGATCTGTGCCACATATTGGAAACATACTGTAGACAAATTATTTTGGGCTTAAATGATCGCTTGATATCTTGTTCATCAGGTCCAATGTTAGTTTCAGGTAAGAATTCTTTTAAAGTCGGTGTAATTAATTTTTGAACATGAGCTACTTTAATTTGAGTTCCAATTTTTCTTAGAATCGGCAAAAAGTACATTTAGGTTAAAGGTATCAAAATGGTATTACAGCTGACTTTGGATTAGATATACATCTTCAACTTCAATAGACAGTTAATGCCCTACGACCAATTAGACGTTTAGAATTAATTGTTCGATATGAAAAAATTCTCTCTCTTTGTGAAATGTCAGTGTAAAAATCAATTTTTCTGAATAAATGCAAATTCATCGACACAGGAAATGGATAAACTGCAGTTGAAAACACTTTCCCCAAATGATCAATGCCTTTAAATTTCAGGAAAATTAGGAAATTTCATTATCATACTTCCTTGAACTTGAAATCTTGAAAATACCAAGAAATATATGTAGCCTGTAGTGCGGTCACCACTCACCAGACGGCGTGTACACGGCTCAAGGAGGCGTCAGCTACGCTGGTTCCCGGGGTATCCGCTAGGGGGCTCGGCGGAGATGTAAGGAGCCAGCGGCGACACAGGCGGAACCCAGCCAAGGCGTCAGCGTGCCCCGTGCGCCTCGAGCGGTCGTGAAAGAGACTAGAAACATATGGAGATTTCTGTCTGCAACGCCATCTAGTGGAATTAATTCGGGTGCAATGAAGAGGATCCTGTAGTACGGCTAACTCTCACCAGACGGCGTGTCCATGGGTGAAGGCCGGCTGTAGCCTGTAGTGCGGCCACCACTCACCAGACGGCGTGTACACGCCTCGTTACGCTGGTTCCCGGGGTATCCGCTAGGGGGCTCGGCGGAGATATACCCGCAGGGAGAGGCCGATGAAATTGGTCAGCTTTCTGACTAATTTTGTGAGCGCATGCGCGGGCTTCAGAATGTAAATAAACAAGATGGCGTGTCTGAACGATGATTGTCAGCCGAACTGAACTGCGATGCCAGTTGATATATAGACTAATGTAAAAACGGGTATGGGGAGTGAAAATGATGAAGCATAACATCTTTTTTATTGGGTGATGTCATAGAGGTAGTGACAGTTTATTCATAGATTGTATGCACTGCCTTGTCAAGTGAGTGGAGTGGAAGCCACCAGTTTCAAAACAAACAACATGGCGAGTGTGGTGCAAGGGTGAGTAGAGACCACAAATAATGAAAAATGCACACTGTAACTAAATATGTTAAGAAAACTCTATTATGCAAATGAAGTACTATAACCCTGCCTTTGGTTTGGGATGCATTATATATGCTGACAGTCGGTTCCTGAGCAAGATACACTGTCATAATTAATTGTCAAGCGCCTGCGGCCCCTATTATCGCTCAAGCACTTGTCAAAGTCATCAAAGTTCGTTTTCGATCAATATTTCAGCTATGATATGATAACATCAATTATATTTCTCTCTTTTCATTCAATTGTATCAGTTTAATACTCTGATACAGTTTGTTGCTTGTGATAAACATATCGCAACTATCGCGATGTCCGTTGACAGTTTGAAATTTTAGCTGGTTCCCCAGTCTGTCTACCGCTTCCTATGATGCAATCAAAAACCAGCGTTCAACCACAGCCAGCGGTCCACCCGCAAGTTACTACCTGCCTGTTAGGTAGCCAGCGGCGTACACAGGCGGAACCCAGCCAAACGCCTCGTCAGCGTACCCCGTGCGCCTCGAGTGGTCGTGAAAGAGACTAGGCCGGCTGCCTCGTGTGCCTCCTCGCGGTCTGTGAAAGGGACTACATAAAGACTTGCGTTTAAAAGCTGAAGCATCCCCAGCATCTCCAAATATTAGACACAAGTTCTGACACAGTCATCCTGAGTTTTCAGCAAGTTTTCAGCAATATCTTCTGAGAAAATAAGGTGGAAGGGTTCCGAAGCCAGAGTAAGGTCAGGTGTGCTTTACCAATGTTGATAGTGTTCACTGTTAATTTTTGACATTTACTGAGAGCACACTGTTAAGCTATATGAACAACCTATAACCTGGTTGATGCTAAATTGACCATAAGAAAGGCTCCCCTGCTACTAGAGGGAAACTATGTTCTGGTGAGCAAAAGTTTAAAGTTAGGAGGTGAGGACCGGAAATATTTTTCCGGTCTTCACTGAGTAACTTTGACTTTTGCTTACTGGTACTTGGTTTCCCTATTACTATATACCTTCAAATATCGATAAAGATGGTTATTTCTTTACCTATGATAGCCCCAATGGCCACGCTTATTGAGTAACTGCAACAGTTATGTTTTCATCCTGGCGCTCTTTATATCACGTAGTCAGCCCAAGATGAAAACATCAGCCCAGGAAGCAAACATCAGCGCAGGACAGAAACATCACCCTCACTACATAACCCATAATTATTGCACCCCCAGCAGCGGTATGTGACTATAGAGTGTTCGGAAATGGGTATATAGGAAAAGCTCATCACTCATTTCAGGTATTTTTATGAGTCTTGTCTGAAGTGATGGTCTCATTGCAAATGACACAAACCACTTTACCCCCAGACATGGTATTAGATTGCTGAACAAATTTCGGTTTCTTATGAAAAAAAAGAGAGAAATAAACCAAAGGATATTTTTTGTATATTCCCGTAAGTGGCCTGACCCTGTAACAGGTGTTTTAATGTGAGATCTTTGACAGCTTCAATAATTCTTTCACACATATTAACCAATAGATGGATATGCAAGTGTCTCACTGAAAGAATGACAACCTTATTTCAATGTCAACAGATGCAAGAAGAAAAGAAAGGGAAGTTCTTGTTACTAAAGAAGTACTCTCAATAAACTAAGCACCATCTGAAACTTTAAAAACGGCACCAGGATCATGCACATAGGTTAGATATTAACAGATCTATGTCCAAGGTGGATAGGAAGGATCAGCTTAACCCTTTCACTGCCGCATAATGCCTCCAGGCATTCCCGTGCAAACCGCCGCATGATGCCTGGAGGCATTCCCATGGCTACCACCGCATGATGCCTACAGGCATTTCCTTGTGAACCGCCGCATGATGCCTTGAGGCATCATAAACTCAGATTTTTTTCAAAATCATTTTTCAGTCGATTTAAGCACGAAAGGGTTAAGAAATTTTCTTATGTAAATAAAACAGTTTAAAAACAATGTATTTGTCTGTTTACCTACCACATATAAAGCGTTAGATTTTTGTCGAATCCGCTTGGAGACTTTCCCGTACATAGAGACAGAGTGAACCAGACCTAGGAATGGAGATTGAAGGGCCACGAGAGTGAGATTCTCGTGCAGTACCAAACTGAATCTTACTAATTTTTTACTTCTATCCTTAAGATTTGTTTCTAGCTGTACTGAAAACATAATTTAGAACTGTAGTTTTCCAATCTCCTTTCCTTGAGAGAATGCAATGAGATCACACTTCGCTGGTAGGCGGTAAAATCTGTGTCACATGAAATGATTGTCCGGAACTAATTGATAGTTTCAGGTATTAATAGTAGGGGGCGCCACTATGCACTCACCCGATCAAATACGACGACGCGACGAAGTCGCTAGTTTGAGTCTATAAAGTACCATGGAGATGTTAATTTGCGAGTAGAACTTGGAGAAAACAAAATTAAGGCACAGATGCATCTGGTAGAAGCCTGCAGCGGTAGTACATAGGAATGCCGTAGGGGGCGCGGCGGTACATTTCCAGATTCGTTTTGGCATATGGTGGTTAAAGGGTTAAGAAACAACCCCAGATAAGCCACAGGAGGTCTATGAAATAGGTTTGCTGTCACTTTGTAATTATCATAAATGAACTCAGCATTATCAATAAGCCCAATTAAATCTTCTATGTAAAATCTGGGAGGGAAAATGATGAGAGTGAACTTCAGTTTATAAATTTATTAGCTAAAACATAACATCATCAGCACCAGTGGAAATCAATGATAATCCCATGAGTATCATTTTCACAAGACTGAGGCATAACAAATATAAATTATAAAATATCAAAGTTAATAAGAACAGCTCATAGCATTCACTTCTCCATTGTGTCACTCTCCCTTCTTGTTGGCAGTGTTGTCAGAGTGCCCATCATTGGTGTCAGAGTGATGAGAAGGAGGGTGAGACAATCCACTGTGATGTTATCCCATTGTTGTTGACCTGGGACCCGTTTCAATAGTCTGTAGGACGTCCGTTATTGGGTGTAGTGACACGATAGCGACAAGTTGCGTTGCAGTAGTTTAGTGACAAGCCATTCCGGGAGTCCTTGTTACAGACAGGCGCTAATAGTGGCTTGTACCATTTCAGAAGTGGCTGTCCGGTCACTAAAAGGGTCACTATAGTGTCTATAATAGCGAGAGGGTATACCCTCTCGCTTCTATTGTCACAAACGTGTAACTTCACTTCCCATTAAGCTGTGAAACTTTAACCCCAATTAGGGACACATACAACTTATTAACATGCCTAATATTAAGGAGATTGGCTTGTGCAAACCAGAGATATTCACATTTGAAATTTTGTCATAACAAGTGTTGCTCTGGTGGCCAGTGTAGAATTATTCATGGCTGTCTCTAATTTATCCAGTGACCTTCACTTTGACACCACTTGTTCCCGATAGCACTAACACTATCCATTGTAAGGTCCAGGCAGCAATGTCACTATGTCACCAACAGTGAACAGACACACCACCCCAATAGTGACATGCCTATTGAAACGAGAATTAAATTTTGTCACTATTCCTGTCACTATTGCTGTCACTAGTCGTGTCACTAAGTGGCTTAGTGACACATTTTATTGAAACGGGTCCCTGGCACTCATGTAGCTCCATCTATAGGGGACAGAGCCATTGTTAGTTCACGAAGCAGTCACCAGGTGGTCGGGGGACAAACCTGTATTCTGGCTCTTTGTTCTTACAAAATTCAACTGCCTTTCAATATTTTACTATGGTTCCCTTGACTCTCTACATCCATCCCAAAGCAGGATGACATAATGATTAAACCCAAGACATGATATTTTCCATATGGAACACTTTGTATAAATTTGTGAGCAAGGCTAAAGTTGTGACATTTCCCAATTATCATTCACTTCTTTTCCACCTCCTTTAGTGAAGAACACCTACTTTTTCACCTCCAATAGTGAAGAACACCTACTCGGGAGGCGTCATGGCGGCGCCCATGGATCATAGGCTATATGCCGTATAATACACTGCTCTGCCTCACGACGGTGAAAGCACTCTCAGGCAGAGGAACTAGCAGCTGTTTGACAGGAAAATATATCCTTCATAAATGTCTGGAGCAGATTCATTAGGAAATTTGAACATCTGGATTGGCCCCCTTAGCCACCAGCGTCACTGATGGCGATATGACTCCTGTTGCTGCGAGATTGTTGTCACTCTGGCCCCCACTCACCACAGCAGAGGTGGTCAGCCCATCATACCTGGGTGTTCTGTCCAAAGTCAGTCCTTTAGTGCCCGGTTTGTGATAGTGGCCAGGCTTCATTAAGTGTTCCAACCGGAATTAGAACTGGGTCCGTATCCATTTTTGTGTCATCGTCAATGTGCCTATACTGTGGCCTGACTTTCCCACAACTCGCCACATTTTACTTATCTGGGTGTGCATACTGTCATGATAGTTTAAGTATCCGTGCTGGTGTACCGCAAGGTAGTATCCTGGGGCCTTTGTTATTTAATTGTTACATAAATAACATTATGCACGAATTATTTGTTTCTAAACAAATATTTTATGCTGACGACTTCGTCTTACATCATTCTTCAGCAAAATTTGAGAGTCGGGAGTTCATATCTCGCCATCGTCTCTCAATTTTTCCAATTTCTATACGACGAGTTAACAATGGTTTTCCGTTCGGGGAGGTGGTAGCCAAATACGAATCGACGAAGTCGCTAGTATGTATAAATTTACTAGGTTTTTTAGCAGCACATGATAACCCACGTACCCGAAGCGAGCATAAGGCATGTATAAAAATGAGGAAGCCAAATGCTAGTTTTTTCAGAAGAAACCCTATTTATCGAGGAATGATGAAAAAAAACACCTTCAGCTTCCAGGGAGTCCGGCCCATCAACCACACCTGTTCTGTCCAAAACCAGACCTTCAGTGCAGAGTCTTTGTAAGCGGGGAGGCGCTTTACGTACAGTGGCAGGTTCTATTGCAGGAACTGGATAATTGAGTCTTTCTATTTTTCGTTGAACTTGGTGCAGGCCCGTCCTGCAAGTCAGCAATGGGGGCGAGTAGCCTCGAACCAATTTCCTCCACTTTTTGTTCATTTATCACGATTTTTTCTTCCACTGTACCAAGCCTGGGTTCAAAGTTGCCACTTAAGTTATCCACTTTCTTGTCTAAATCCGTTATTTTGGTCTCCAATCCTCCTACTTTGGCTAGAAGCGTGTTGATGCTTTTCTGGATTTCGGCTATGCTCGCATTATCGACCATTTTGTCGCCTTCGGATGTCGAACCACTTTTCGATGTAGCGCTTGGATACCCTCTCACTTTGATCTCAATCGAGACATAGTCAGGAGTAGGCAAAATATATTGCTATGACAACACAGGCGGCCAGGGAACTGGAGGAGGGGAGGGGGAGGGGTAGAGGGAGGTATAGGGTTACAGGGAGTGGCTTGGGGTCATAAACAGGAGATTCTGGTCAGAGTGGACAAGTCTTTGATTCATGGGCCAGTCAGAGAAGGACACATGCTATTCTGAATTGTATTCCGATTTTCTTTAATCATTTAATGAATGTTCATAATCAAAGACTTGAGCAAGTCTACAGTCTGCCTTAACTCACCTCACTGGGCCTTAAGTTGCCATGAAAATCAATCCCAACTTGCCTCATTTAACACCTGCTGCGCTCACTGCTGGGGACAACCTAGGCAGGCTTTAACTGACCAGGGTTCCTGCCACCACAGGCCTGAAGTTGCCGCCCTCTGTGAGAATTTATGATCACAAAGCACGGCGACTTAAGGCTGGTTGAGGAAAGTTGAGGTCTGTGGCGGAAGTCACGGTGACTTGAGGCAAAACTCTGTTCTCATTAGCCATGTATCCATGGCTAACTTACTGAATTTTTTTGGCGGAACAAAACTTTCCATGGCAGCTTCCCAGCAGCCAGGGTGACTTACGATTCGCAAGTACAGAGACTTAAGGCGCCCTAGGGCAGACCCAGGAAACTGTGATGGTGACCTACCAGGGCTGCCGGGACTGCTGGGATTTTGGTGTTAACCTAGTATAATATGGGGAACCATACCGATGAAAGGTGTCACCTTATGCGGAATGTCCCTTAAAAAGGGTTCTACTGTATGTAGTTTGGTTGGAAACAGTGATACCAAAATATATACAATAGTTTAACGTAAACCATGTATATCAATATTTATGGTATTCATTGATCTTATGATCATTAGCATTGGAGATCCTATAAACTTATATCAGAAATTCATGTCCTTTTGTTTTACAATATTGTGATCTACATGTGACCTTCCGGCGTCTTTACATGCGGACGTTTCTCTTCATATGCATTTTCCATTATAATCTACATATACTCACTCCATCATAGGTTTTATGTATCTTCTAATTATCATGTAGCATAAATAGTTTTTCCAAACTCGATAGTCTCAATTTTACATCACCACATTGGTTCACTTGTACGTATATATCTCTTTATGTGAGAGTTGTTTTAGTTTCACATTGCTCTCGTATAGGGAGCCAAGGTGAACCCGCTGAAACCACAGATACCCATTTACAAAATACCATTTCCGGTGGCCAGTAAGAATGAGGCTTGGTGCTAAACCTATGAGGGTTTGAGGCTAGACTTTTGTTTTGGGTCTCGTTTGTTACTTTCGAAGTGTTGTTTACTACTATCGTCTCTGAACAACTCTGTCTCAAAGCTACGATGACAGTTGTTAAGTTTCTGAAAAATATGGATCTAAAAGATTGAAGAATGACACATATAATCTCGAACCTACATAGTCAAAGTACTGAGCGCCTATACCCGGAAATAGTATTTTGTGACCAGCTATTTGTAGTTGGAGCGGGTTCACTTTGGCTCCCAATACTCCGAAAGGTTCACGCTCAGCTCTGTGGTTTATCATGACAAAATGTCTCGGACTAAGGGGAGGTGATGAAAGCAGGCAGCTGCAATGGGGCAACTTTAAGATAGAGACGAGTTCTGGTGGAGAAAAAGTCGTTAGCTTTAACGAAAGACAAAGTAAAACACGCCAGGGAGACGGCACATCAAGTCGCCAAATCACCCAAAAATGTTCGCCCCAGTCAGCTCCACAGCCCCCCCCCGCCCCTGCCTAACGGGCGGCCGCATTCACACGTGTATAGGGAGAGGACTGTGTAGGTTGAGAGAGTGGAGGGAGTCGGGTGGTGGTCCCTAACATCTACATACCACTGAGCGGGAGCGGGAGCGGGAGCGGGAGCAGGAGCGGGAGCGGGAGCCCAGGTGGATCGTGTGCGAGGACTTCAGTGGTACGGTGGGCGACCGCTTTCACACGTGTGAAGGGAGAGGGCTTCAGTGTAGGTTGAGTGAGTGTAGGGAGGATAAGGTTATATATACGCCTACAGATGAGGCGTATTCACACGGGAAATAGGACCACCTTGTATACGCAAAAGGATACCTATATACGCCGGGCGTATACATATATATTAGTGGTCAGTTTCGTGCAGTGTATGATACAGACATACTTGCAATACTGAAACTCCAGAACGCTGCCAAGTGAGATTATCAGGATTATACGCTAAACATAGGCGGGCTTCTACCATGTGTGATGATAGCTCAGTCTATCTTTGCATTAATTATAAAAGGAGTGCAGAGAGTGATATCTGGTATACTAAGCAACCAATGGGACAAAACGAGTTGGGCCGTATCATGGCAGATGCGGCAAAAATGGCCGGAATAACAAAAAAACTAACCCTTCTGTACTCAAAACCACGTGTACGAACTTGATACACGCTGGTGTACCACCTACAATCTTGGCTCAACTTTCGGGTCATGGCAGAATGAATAAAGTGTTTAAAAAAGACTTAGTCACTAGTGAAAGGCAACTCAACAGGTCACCGTATCGTAGAGGACAAAAATATGGGAGGGCTTGGACTCTTTAACCCAGCACCTGGTTGACAAACGGGAGTTCAAAAAGGTTGTCAAAACCAGAGTATCAAGGTACGAATGACGTTAAGAATGTCTGTCTCGTATTTGGTGGTTAACTACGGTTCTTTGTGTTCCGCTGTGTGTAACAACAACATTACCATCATCCCATCATGTCGTGATACATATTGTATCATATAATCTCGATGTATTCTGACAATTTCGATGTACCCTGATTGCTACCTTAACTCCAGTGGAAGATCTGCCCTCTTGGACAGAACTGGCTGAATAAAAAAAATAAAAAAATAAAAAGGCAACAGAAGCTTATGTACAGTGTGTTGAATAGAAGGAGCGAACGTTATGCGATCAACTCAGACTCACCTGTGATAGCGCCTGCAGTAACCGCATCTCCAGCTTTGGTGAATATCCATTTTTGAATGCTTGTTGTTTAAAAAAAAAGAAAAAAGAATTATCCTTGTGTATTAATCCATTGGTCAGGATGTAGTTGATTTCAGTATTTGTTCACATATATTTCCAATTATTTGTTGATTAATCCCATGTATATCGATGTATGAGTTCACTGGCAAATATCACAAAAACTGCGATAATAGGTGGCCAGGTTCATATGTTGAGACAACTGCAACTCGTAATGTAGAATATCCTTAGGAAGAGCCTTGAATTCTTGGTACATTTTTTATTTCAGATGACGGTTCCTTTGCAGAGTAGGTGTGGCAAACGCCCAGTAAATGCGGCAGTCGGTTCTTCAAGTAATGAGTTCAAACCCCCAGCACCGAAGCGGTTAGCGAGTTCACCTCCTGCCAATGTAAGTGAAAAAAATTGAAATATATTAATTATACAAGTAAAATATACCTAATTAAATATAGTTCTAAATACATTCTTATTATTTGTATTTTCCAGGAAATCGCCATACCAGAAAGTTTCGCCAATGACTTAGAGGAAGACGACTTCGCTGGGTTAGCTATTGACAGGCCGCTCAAAAGTACAATATCGACTCAGAACACCTAGAATCAGAAATCGCCAAAAGATCTAATTCGGGGTTTATTCGCAAATGCCAATATCACGGGGGAAATTTTACTATTAACATCAACATATGATAAAGAACTGAATATATGGAGCTATTAAAGTATCGTTGCCAAATATCGATGTGATAAACTAGTCATTGAAAATGTATAAAGATGTACCATGAGTGTCGATTAGTTTCGACACAATTGTAAAAATAAGCTATAAAATGATCGAAATACTTGATATTAACAGAATTGTCTTCCCTGCAAATAGAAAATTACTATTCTATAAGTGTAACATGTCAATATGATAGCCTTCACGATAGTTTAATTTAATGTAATAAAGTGAAAATATTTAACTTAATATTGAAGAATTTCAAATCCTCCGCTACAAGATGTCTCCATTAAAATCCAGCGGCCAACTGCTAGGCTTGCATATATTAGTTCCGGCTGACTTACTGGGTGGCACCACTAAAGATTATAGGGAGCATTCGATACACCAGTTTATTTTTGATATTACTTAGGGTCCATTAATTATTTACGAATAACATCAAACGTAAAAAATACTTGATATATTATATTAGTCATATCTGTGTTTATGTTAGGGATTTATATAGGTCGGCAAGACTATGTAGCGGTACAAAAATACTTGAAAATACAAGATACTTATCAAATCTAATACACCAGTGGAGTAAAGCCTATAAGACAGTGACACAACAATTTTGCTTGATCACACCTTTGCCCGACGGATCCGTCAAGTCAGTCAGAATCGTGTCACTGTACACACTTCACAGACCCGATAGATTGATTATGATATCGGTATAAGTTGTGGGTGAAACCAATAAATACAAAGCAAAATGACGATAGCTGGAAGTAAGATTCAGAATGGACCTTCTGTATAAGGAAGTGAATGATCATGTGACTTGCTGATGTAAGCAGTAGAGGAGTATACCTCTGCTGCCACTGCTGAGAGCAGCAGTTGAGTACGAGGATAAGATCAGATAGAGAAGTGAGCAAAGCCGCTCCTTGCTGGAGGACGGGTTTGATTCTAGGCACTGGGGGGTTTGTTCTGCATGGAGTGGAGTCGCCTACAGTGAACAATCATCATGTGAAACCTTCATTTCTGTGAGTAACTTACAGACTGACATGTAAGGAACTAACTCTCAATGGAGAGAACACAAGAGAGAGGGTACTTTGGACGCATAAGAACAGAACACTGATTGGACTAACCTCAGGAGATTGTGAACACAGAGGATTGTGTCGTGAACATTTATCATTACATAATGTGGAATTATTGAGGACAGAACATGGATGATAAACAATAAACAGGAATGTGATATTCAAGAGATTAAGGACACTACGATTGACTACTCAGGCCTGATCTAATGTGCTTGGAGTTACGAATTGACATTGATAAATTACTAGATTGAGGTCTGTATCTTTTACTATGAGTTTACATGTCGTACTGTGTGACGCTAAGTGAGCACTAT
The DNA here is from genome assembly GCA_950022655.1 of Alentia gelatinosa. NCBI lineage: Eukaryota > Metazoa > Annelida > Polychaeta > Phyllodocida > Polynoidae > Alentia > Alentia gelatinosa. Next base: position 40,884,751 of record OX465592.1, read on the forward strand.
AACAGTGCAACTAGCTGCAGTATGTTTACGGATTGCTTCTCAGGATGTTAAAGTTACCGAACTGTACTCCATTGTTCAACCTTATTCCTTGGGTCACAGAGATGTGAGGTCACCCTTTCTCTGTGACCATGCCAAGAGAGTTAGGTCTACCCTGCATTAGAGCTATCCAGGACTATAAGTAATCAGACTCAAAAGATAAACAACTAGCTTCCCACAATAGTAATTCGACCTTAATTAAATCCATACCAACGGTGCAACCTATCTGACTAGAAAGTATGGAAACTACTAAACAATATGTTAAAAGGTATACTGTCATGAATTATGACATACAATGATCCATATGTCGAGAATATAATGTCATGGTAAAACATTCCTACTTTCTTTTTCAAGAACTCCCGTAATGGTGAACAATGAAAGATATTAGTGTAACATCCTGTATACCTATACCTGAAATATTAGCAAGTTTATGGTCAAGAAATTCTGCATATTCAATCCGTGGCCGTTTTACGATATGGAGGGCTGCATTCTTGTCTACTTTAGGTCGCAATTTCCGTCGTTTGAATATGCATGATCTCCCATCATGTGTTTTTTTCTATCTAGAGTAAAGTATCTCTCATATAATTATTATGTGTTTCTTGACAATTACCGTCACCGATACGATTCATATCTACAGATCATTGGGCAGAGAGTCCCTCCGGCAGTGCATTAATATTGCAATGCTTCTTAGTGAACAGAAGATATTTTTGATCATTCATCTAGTAATAAACTTAATCATATTTGCATGGCGTTAACAAAGAAAAGAGGTCACACTTCAACTAATTATTTATTCATTTATATGGTCACTCGACTTTCTTTTCTTTTTTACTTTCTATTATTGTTTCCGCCTATAACTATCTTATTGTATATTCATTTAAAATAAGTACGACCAATGTGCATACAGAGACAAACAACTACAGCTTCAAAACCAACAACAAGAAACAGTGTACAGGACAAAGTCATATATACAAGAGACATCATAAATGTTTTATCCTACACAACCAGAATAGATTTATTCTTTATTAATAGGTAGACAGTTGAACCAGAAGGCAGTCGAGTTAATTTGTAGGCGTATTTATTGGTGAACCGACGTTTCGAGCTATAAAAGGCCCTTTATCAAGGTTGACATTGGTACAAACTTGTGAGATATAATGGCTTGAGGCAGCTGTCGGACTAAGCGCGGCAACGCAGCAAGAGACATCTACCGGACGTTTTTACGAACTGACACTGTCGTGACGTGTATATCACGTGACAGTCTTCTCAGGTTTTTTCAAAGACTCAACACGTTTCTTTACCTCCCACCCACCCCACATGTTTTGGGTGTTACCTTTTATGAATTTTACTGTTGACAAATTTCCGTATACCTTCGTATACCGTATACCATGTATACTACATATTTGTCTTTTTTCACGTGAAAAATAATTTTTTTTGTCCACAGCTTGGCCTCGTATCAGTCATTATATACAGAATGTGGACTCAAGTACCTGGTGAGTCATTTTTTGCAAGTCATGGGTAAGGTGGGTGGTGAGTCTTTCCTGGCTCAAGAAATAATTATCAATATTTCAGTACTAAACCAGTATAAGTATCCTATACATGGTATATATACTTTAGATTTTAATTTTGATTTTAATTTGAAACATTTAACTTGAAAAGTTCATGAAAGTCAATGAGTGGTAATGTAAGAGCAAAGTTTTTTTTGTTTTTTGTTTCTACTTCGTTTTCAGATCCTACCTTTTAAGACCATTTCTTTAACCATCATTTTGATAAGACAATACCCTATTTTTCATTTGCTGATCTTCCTTTGTTAACCTGTTAAGCAAGTCACCTCTCTTTGCGATGGTCTTTGTCGGTATAATTCTGTTTTCGGACTGTATAGTTTTATTCTAATCTTTTTTTCGTTACCTCTAGTATCCCTCAGTTTACAGTCGACACTGGGTTGGATTTCAAAACTTGCTAAATTACCAAAAACTGGGTTATTTGAGGCTGATGTTGTTTAAACATATCTCATCGATGTAAAAGTGGCATTTTTTGGTACATCTTCTGATGGTCCTTTATTCCAATATAGGGTTTTGTATAGCTCTGAGGAATATTTCCTTCTGAAAATCAACAAAAACAGTGTTTTTCATGATTTTCAGTTAATTTGTAGTTAAAAAACTGAAGACGTGCTGTCCAACACCCTGGGGTGTCGGACAACATGCTCTGATATAAGTCATAAATTTGGGGTTGTTTCTTTTTTTTTTTTTCTTTCATAGGAGATTTTATTTCAAATTTTCGAATTGGTACATTTAGTTATCCAGGTTTGAGACAATATAAAATCTAGCCTTAATACATTGAGATATCTATGTTTATTAAGATTATCTATCCAGTTGATTCATTTTGGAGTAGTGTCACATCATGAAGACATCAATGGAGATCATCATGTCTGGTAATTTCAACGTTTATACAATATTCTCTCCCCCTTTTTTTTTTTTTTTTTAACTGTAGTAACTAAAACTTTCACCATAAAGGAAAAATATTATCCAATTGGTTACAAGGATTACATGTAATACACAATAAAAAAATATGATAGTCAATTATATAAAGTAAAATAGGATATGAAGGATGGACAGTACATTTACAACATACAGACAAGATATGCTACTACTTAATTGGTCCTGAATTCTTTTCAGGGTCTGCTTCTATCAAATGTAGCTTAGAAAGTACCTCATTTAGGCGTTCACCAACTGCCTTACTCCATACAATTTTGCTGTTTCAGCGACTGGTTGTGGTGCTCAGTTGTAACATACTGTGGAAAACATTTAGGCATTCACCAACTGCCTTACCACAAAACTTATTTCTCCCCTCGTTGAAACCCCTCCCGCCACTGTACATTCAAAGCCTATATATTTTGTTAATACACTGTCACTAAAGATCTTCTTTCACTTTGATTGTCTATATGTGTTATTAATTCTATAGAAGATCTAAGAGTGCTTCCCATTGCCTAAATTTCTCAGGCTTTCCATCTAACCCGCAAATATGTTTCTCTATCCTGAGTTGATAACCCAGTTCTGTTAACCAAACATATAGATCTAGGTAACATTCATGGAATAGCCTTTGTCTATATATATAGAATTTTATAGATAAGTATAAAAAGTTATGTATCTTTCTATATTTTTCCTCTGATAAGTCGCCCAAAAGTATGTTTTGAACAGACAAGTTCAGGCATATACCAGCATTTAGTTTCAGCCACCTTTGTACATTTTCCCAGAAACTTTTAACTGTATCACATTCTATTAATAATTCTATATTGAAGAGATTGTAATTTTGTAGCTCTGGTTCATTTATATGCTAAAGTATAAATTTTTTCCAAAACCATGTCATTTAGTTGGTTTCTCACATCTTCTTCCGAATAATTGAGAGCATTTTGCCAATTAAGTTGACATTTAGGCTTATTGCCATAGTCCGTCATTAAGAAGGAGTATATAGCTTTACTAGGAGCATTGAGAATGTTGAGAACTCCCTTTTGCTTGTCGTGAATGAGTAGGGCTCTATCATCCCTCTCTAAGCATTCAAACGTCATATCTTTCTCCCAGGGAATGTTCCTGAGTACACAGAGCAGATCAAGAAATGTCCCCTTAACTCCATAGATTTCCTTCAGTCTCTTCATGTTAACGAAGGCTTTTTCTTCTATTAGGTCTCTAACTTTTAATATACCTGCTTTCTTCCAGGAAACCCAAGAGGGGTTATTACCATTTATTTTTATAAAGATATTATTCCATAAATCCTCGTTCTGATACTCTCTTTCAGTGACTGGAGGAGAGACATAAATTCTAAACCACACACTTAAAACATCCCAGTAAAAAGGAGAGAGTTCCCTTTTAAGTACACACTTCTTTTTTTCCAGAAAGAAATCATACATGGAACCTTTAATATTATTGACCCTCCGGAAGTACAAAGTCCAAGGTACACAGTCCTCATCACATAGTCGTTGTATCCAACAAATTCTGTTGGAGATATACATATTTTCCAAGTTCAGGAGATTCATACCACCAGCTTTAATGGGTTTACACATGGTTTTATATGCAATTTTATTGATTTTACTGTTCCAGAGAAAGGAGTTGATTATTTTCTTTTACTCTTTGAAAATTGTCGCCGAAAAGGGCAGAACAGACATTGGATATAACAGGATAGGAATTATCAGACTGTTGATAATAGTGACTTTTCCTTTCAGAGAGACCTTTCTACTTGTCCACTCTTTACATATATATCTGCACTTCTCTAATTTTTTTTCTATATTGTTTTTCATATGAAACGCCTCTGTTGGGTTATTGGAGATTCTTATTCCAAGAATCTCCGTATCCTGTTTTACCTTCATGCATGGTGGCAGGGAGGGGTCCCCATCCAAATTCATTTTGCCTAAGGGTATCAGGCAAGATTTCTCCAAGCTTATTTTCAGTCCCGAATATCTTCTAAATCTTTCCAGTGAGTCCAGCAACAAGTTAAGAGACTGTAAGTTTTTTAGAAAAACTGTCATATCATCAGCAAACAACGAGATTTTTATTTCCCTATTATTGATTTTTATCCCATGTATGTCTGCATTTTCCCTGACCATGATAGCAAATATCTCCAACAGCAAAACAAAGAGATACGGAGAAATACAACAACCTTGCCTGGTGCCCTGTTGAGGAGAGAACCAATTAGATGAGTACCCATTATTAATAGTACATGATTCCAAGTCATTGTAGAAAATAGAGATCCAACTGATAAACGTCTCTCCAAAACCAAAAGATTTAAGACATTCCAAAATGGCTGACCATTCAACTGAGACAAAGGCCTTCTTTAGGTCTATTGCTGTCAGAAGTCCTGACAAATCATTATTATTGACATGGTCGATGACATCCAGAACTGTTCTAATGTTTGTTCCTATAAACTGTTTTTTAAGGAACCATGTCTGATCTGAGAAGATTAATTTATTCAACGGGTCTTGTAATCTGATGGCGAACAATTTGGTGAGAATCTTATAGTCAGTGTTTAAAAGAGAGATGGGTCTCCAGTTTTTCAGTAGTTCCCTATTCTCCTCCTTTTTAGGAATGAGGGTAATTATCCCTCGCCTCTGTTCTCTACCCAATAAACCTGATTGTTTGGAAAAAAGAAAAGAGTTGTACATGGGGTCAATCAAGAACTCCCAGAAATATCTGTAGAATTCAATTGGTAGGCCATCGGAGCCTGGACACTTTTTCGCCTTTAATCGTTTAGCTGCTATCAACAATTCCAGCTTAGAAATAGCTCTATCAAGTAGTTCCTTATCAATGTCAGAGATCTGAGGAATCGTACTGGTCTCTACAAGATCCTGAATTTTTTCTTTAACGGTACCCACTAGCTCTGACTGGTACAGTCGACTATAGAATTCTTGCTGCAATGATAATATTTTCTTGGGGTCTTCAGTATAATTACCCTGGTCATCTCTAAGACAACAAATAAGCCTGTTTCCTTGGTGTCGTTTTTGCAAGTTCAGAAAATATTTACTGGGTTTCTCCGCAAATTGCGTCCACTTAGCCTTAGATTTGAAAATACAATATAACGTCTTTTTTCTAGCTTCAAATTCCATTTCTTGTTCGATAGTCGAAATTTCTTGTTGGACGTCAAGATGAGCGTTTAACTTTTTATATAAATTTTCCAGTTCCTTCTCCTGACTTTTCAGTTTCTTCTTCCTTCTGGCATTTTCCTTAGTGGAAAAGTCCAGAGAAAAGGATTTAATTTCATATTTAATGTATTCCCATCTAACTAAGGGATTATCATCAAGGGTGTCCCTCAAGGAACTCTCAATCAATCTAGGAATTTCATCTGTATAATCTTTATTCCCTAACAGCAGGGTATTAAAGTTCCAAAATTCAGGTCCCCTCCTAGGAATATCTGTTACTAATTCGAGATTTATTTGAGAGTGATCTAATAATATACCCGGTTTGATACTAGTGCTATGTATTCTGGTTGCTAAGTCTTCTGATATGAAGATATAATCAAGCCGAGAAGCCTGATTGGATCTATGAAAAGAGTATCTGACAGATTTGGGGTGTTGGTATCGCCACAAGTCAATGAGTTCATAGTTGTCTAAGAAGGTGAGAACCTTTTCTCGATATTTTTTCGAGGACGGAGAAGTAAGGGTGTTTTTTCTGTCCATATTTATGTCAATAGGTAGGTTAAAATCACCTGCTATTATCGTAGGGATATCTCTAACGTTATCCAGATTACTTAACAGGTCTTCCAGGGTCCTCAGCTGATCCGTCTCAAAATTTTGCGATGGGGCATATATGTTACCTATTATCAGATCCTCATCGTTGATTTTTATTTTCAAGATTAAAAAGCGTCCCTGAAGATCTCTATATTGGTCCTCTATGGAAACAGGAAAGGAAGAGTTAAAGAGTATAGCTACCCCTCTTGTGTTAGTGTTTCCGTTACTGAATACCATTTCCCCTCCCCACTCATTTTTCCACAAGTCAGCTTTGTTCTGACTACAGTGGGTCTCTTGTATGCAACAGATGTCAAAAGACTTTCTTATATTGTTAAAAATAGTTTTTCGTTTTACCAAGTTACCTAAACCGTTCACATTGAAGGAGCCAATTCTGAGGGTCTTATTTAACATTGATAGGTGGTCTACTTTTAGGTATGGTAGGGTTGGAAAAAAATCCCCCCATGCATGTAGCATATGGACAAAACACACATGATTTAAAAAGGCGGAAATTAAGATACAAACCACATAGAGTAAAGAAAAAGCACAATAAGAAGGACAACACATTGAAACGGTTGCTGTGAATACAGCCCATCTTAGAAAATAGAAAGAACCAGAGTCTAATCCACCAAGACTCTTCAAAACTCCCTTCAAAGATTCTTTTTCTCAAGAATCAGAGTAAGAGCTTAATCAAACCAAAAAATCTTTGTCGTGCCCCGCTAGGGGACAATTATACCCCATTCCCAAATTACTCAACCCCTTGTTCTTGACGCTTCTTAGTGAAATCTTAATTCTATTATAAGAACTTATCTCTACCACTGCCCCACCACGGAGACTTAGCCTCTTAATGAGAACTCACACTTATTTTAACTAAAATAATTCTACAAAAGAGGAAAACCAGCGTTCACCAACAGCTGGTCACCTTATACTTATATCTAAAAAACTCTCTTAGTTAACAAACTATGTTAATATGCGTTACAAGCGCAATGTAATATACAATGTTACTTGCAGACTATTGGAATGTCAGGTTCAGTCCTTCATTGAAGCCTATGACTTAGGCCCGTTCTTCTACAGCTTGTATTACGATTATCCACCCTACTTTCCGGAGTAAGGCTACCCGTTCATTAACAGGGTACAGAACACAGAACTTCATTTTCTATCTATAACTTTAAATCTTCCTGTAGCTTCTCAGTTCATCTTTAATCAATACGTTAGGACGTTTGTTTTGCGAACTAGGTTCACTAATACTTTAGCCCAGTTTTTTAATGTGTACTCACTAGGGTGGATACCATCTAACAAGGTGTCGTAATGGTGTTTGACTTTTCTGTTTCTGTATGTGTGCACTGTTTGTGCTATCCATGGCGTAAGGTTTAACCTAAATTTGTTTATTCCAGTAATCTCCTGATTAATTTCTTGGATCGCTAGGTTGACGAAGTGCTGCTGTCTGTCTCTTTCCTCCTCTTCCTTGACTGTGGCGGGCGGTATTAGACGCTTCAATTCTAGTCCCACCAACTGAGCAAATATGATATTTGTATGTGGTAGGCACAGACGTAGATTATCATCTACTTCGTGTAACTTATTCAATAGGTCCATAACCAAGCTCTCTTTGGAGTGATGTAAAAAGGAAATAACCTTACTGTCTTAACGGTTATATCATTAACTCCACCAAGTATCACAAACTGCATACCCGGATGACTGTTCGTGTATAAGATCGTTTCACTTGCCAGTCGTCTTAAAGTGGCTCCCCTGTGAAAAACTATGTTAATTTGCGTGCCTGTGTCATTCTGCTGGTTTATAAAGCCTTGCAGGAAAGTTCCACGGGAGTCAGCCATGATAACAGTCGGAATGTTCATTTTAGAAGAAGTTTTGACTTGTTAACGTTACGTCTAGATTCCTCTACTGTGAATTCACTCTTGAACGTTATTCCCGAGTTGGGACCTGACCTCGCTTAGCAACTGACCTAGTTTATTTTGACCTGGGAAGTTCTTCTTGTCCCGTATTTGGCTGAGCGCCAAACCCGCAGCCCACCATGCGTCCTTAGTGCTCTCTACTAGCATTTTTTCTTTGGTGCTGACTAAATAGTGAGTTAAGTCTTCGTTCTGAGAGAATTTCTCCGTGAGAATCCGGCTCATAAGCGCTTCTCTTTTTTTGTTCCAATCCTCCGAGCTTGGGACAGTTTCCCCGAGAGCTTTTATTCTATAAGGGTTCTTTTCGTTTAAAATCAAGTTGGCTATATGATCGTTATTTGCGTTTTTTGCTTTTAGGAACATGTAGGCCTGTTCCTCACACAAAAAGATTTGCTGATTGAGAATAAACGTAGAAGGAAAGAAGTTTGAAAGAGGGGAGTGAGGTCCCTGGAAAAAGACGTGATCACTTGTGACCGTAGTGTACACGTATTGTAGAGACAATTCTTTCGGAACCAGGTGAAGTTGGCCCGGTCCATACGTAATGCCGCCTACGATGAGAGTGTCGCCCACCTCTCAGTCATAGGATGACTTATCTAATATCTTCATTCATATGCATGGTAAGTTTTTACTGAATATTGTATTCACCTTAAGGCCTCTAGCTTTAACTTCAAACTTCAAACTTGAAGTTTTAACTTTGAGCTGTGATCTATCTAATTTATTTAGTTACCTTTATAATCAGATTATAGTGCTCATGATTAGAAGATTCAATATATATTATTAGTATGGTAATATTGAACTAAACAATTTCCGCTGTCAGGCTCCTCTATAAGTGTTTCCAGTGGGCAGTGTTTTTTTGTTTTTTTAAATTTTTTTATTCAGAATAAAGACAGTACAGACACCAACTGTCGTCCAAAGACGTTCTTCCCAGTTTTAGCCAAGACAAACAATACAAAACAAACTCACACACACACACACACACACACAAAAGGCAACAGCAAGTCAGAGAGTTTAGACTGGCCTCAGTCCCTGTATCCTACCCCTCCAACCCTCCTGAGTGACACAGGGACTGGTCTCATCCGTAATAGGCCGTGTAGACTGGCGCGATTTTGCACCACACTCCCCAAGCAGAGGTCTGGCTACTGGTCAGGATATCTGCTTGCAGATTGATCCCCTCTCACTTTGATCTCAATGGAGACATAGTCAGGAGTAGGCGAAATATATTGCTATGACAATACAGGCAGGCAGAGAACTGGAGGAGGGGAGGGGTGAGGGGTAGAGGGAGGTATAGGGTTACAGGGAGTGGCTTGGGGTCATAAACAGGAGATTCTGGTCAGAGTGGACAAGTCTTTGAATCATGGGCCAGTCAGAGAAGGATACTATAATGAATTATATTCCGATTTTCTTTAATCATTTATTGAATGTTCATAATCAAAGACTTGAGCAAGTCTAGGCGGTGTTGTAACCGCCAAGATGAGCAATGGGTTGAGGGGGGGGGGGGGGGGGGTCTGATGTCCCTGACCCACACCGTGCATACATTAGTGACTCACGGCGGTAACTTGAGTCTTTCATATCTATCTATTACTTATAAGGCAGGGACAATCTCAGTACATCCAGGTCTGGCTCCAGTAGTACACAGGACCAACGCTTGCCGTAATTACAAGTTTAAACAGGCACGGAGCAAGGATAGGTCAAGGTCAAGGTAAATACAGATAGTTCTATTCAATCAAAATGAAAAGGCGTCTTAGTCCAAACAGGTTTACATGGTACGATGATTTCTATTATATGAGATATGTCAGAATCAGTCTCGCGTAATCACTAAATAATGTATATCGCCATAACTCCACTTAAGGTTATAGTTGCTACATTCTGCACCACAACAAATCAATAGAGAATATTACACCTAATTCAATGAATGCTTTCATCTCAATGTAAGAAACATCCACCTTTAATATGGAGTCTGTTGCGACTGTTTTAAAAGCCAATTCCACCGCAAAAATGATCATCGGATAGTACCTCGGAATTTAGGAGAATTTTCTAGAATATTAAACAATTATGTTCATGATGTTTCTGATAAATCGGGCGTATGTTCACGCTTCCACCAAAAGCTGGTCTACCTACACCGCCGAAAAATGAACGGTGAAAATGACTATGAACCATTCATATTTACCTTTACATTTTTGATGTGCCTTTGTTACTTTGTGAAAGTGATACACATGTGACTATCTATTATTTATTGCCACTGATGCTAATGGTACCCACTGCTGCTCATGCTACCATGTTTTTTGTTAATAGATTTTTAAACTGAAATTCACTCCCACCGTTTTCCGTTATAGCAAGCATAGAAGTAACTGTAAAAATCAGTGACTACTTGAGTACCTATGTCTAGCTTCGAAACGAATTAACTTTAAATCAAATAGAATAACTTAGGATTGCAGCGAATTAATAACTTGGAATCAAATAGAATTGCAATGAATGGCGTGCCGAACAAGGCCCAACAAGACCCCGGCAAGACCATGTTGACCTAAGGCAGCCTCAACTCAAGACAGTGGGCCTTAATTAAGTCGACGGCCTCTTTTAGGCCGAGTGGAGAAAAACCATGAAAATGTCATAAAAGTTCCACGTAGACTTAAATCACTGTCGGTACTCTCAGGGTGATGGTGCAGACATAGCATTAGATGAAAATTATGTAATATTTTGATATTATGATTTCAATAAATAGTTTTCTTTTAATTGTTATACACAAACAAATGCTTACTTAAACTAAATAGTTAAGTTAGACAAGTCAATCCAAAAGAATTCTTTCAGAGAAAACAATTTGAATCTGGATCCCACCCTAGTCCGTTCTATGCCTTCCTGGCTTATGATAGAGTAATGTCATCATAGCACAGAGGAAGGTAGGGCCACTGTGGTGCCAAAATTGGTTACCCTGCCATAAGTGGTTATTATCGCTCACTATTGTCTTTGGCGCATGCGCGAACATGCGCACTCTTGCAGTCCACGATTGGAGAGTGATAAATTCATCGGCCCTCGAACCACTAGTTTGTCACTCTCCAAGCAGAAATCCAGGGCTCTACTTCCTGTGGCTGTGCGCAAGCAATAGCGCCACGAAAGATCTGCTGGGAGAGTGCTAGTTTGTACATGCGCACTATTGAAGCCTAGAATAGTCCGTGAAATCTAAACGGTAATGGACGGGAAGAGACATGCTTGGAGAGAGTGAGCGATAATTACCACTTTTGGTAGGGTAACCAATTTTGGCACCACACCACCTCTTGACAGCTGTAAGAACTGTGTATAGCACAGGTAACTCAGTGTTGCATACCAAATATTCAAATAAGTGTTGTCTTCACTTATTTTTCGCAATCATTACTTCCTAGGGATTCCTTGAAACAATAAGGCCCTCCTCCAAACTATGATGGACTATGACATGCCACAATTGATCTCTCGATGCACTACAAATCTGGGACCTGTTTCAGTAGTTTCGTGACATTACGCCTAGACAGACATCAACAGCGGCACTAACAGTGCAAGCAACAGTGGAAAAAGTCTAGCAAATATCAGAGGGTCAGAGGTGCCAATTTCTTCATATTTGGAATGATTATAGGTTCTGTGTATCCCCTATTCGTGTTGAAGTGTCATCACTTAATTCCTATGGGAAGTTAGTGAAATTCCAGGTGTCATTTATTACAGTCTTATGATCTGTCCGTACACTGTCACAGACGCCATCTAGACATGTCACAAAACTACTGAAACAGGTCCCAGTTGAGGTTTACATGAAACTTATGGAAAGTCTTGAAAATCAACTAAACACAAGAGATGGTTTGAACCGAACGATATGGCTACGATACATCGACAACATCTTCATTATGTGGGACCACAGAAGAGAAGTCTTAATGGAGTGGGTCAACCAACTAAACATGGAACACCAGGGACCTGTTTCAGTAGTTTCGTGACATGTCTAGATGGCGTCTGTGACACCATACGGACAGATCAAAAGAATGCAGTCAATGACACACAGAGTTTCACTCACTTCTCATAGTAATTAAGCAATGAAACTTTAGCATGAGTAGGAGATACATATAATCTATAATCGTTCCAAATATGAAGAAGATTGGTCTTTTTCCGCTGTTGCTTGCACTGTTGGTGCCGCTGTTGATGTCTGTCTAGGCCTAATGTCACGAGACTACTGAAACAGGTCCCTGACCATTAGATTTACATCTGAACACTCAACGACCGAAAACCCTTTTCTGGACACCAAGTCAAAATAGATGTTGAAACAAAAGAACTGTACACAGACCTGTGTGCAAAACCAACGGATGCAAATACCTTTTAAGACGAAGTAGAAGAAGACAAAGACGAAGAAGAAGAAGAAGAAGAAGAAGAAGAAACTAATGGGGTAGTCTTGGTCACTATCTATAGAACAGAGACCAACACCGTCAGCAACATAGTGGACAAAAACTCAGACTCAGAAACTAAATAGAATTCAATTGGATACACTGGCTGAAACCTCACAGTCCTGAGGGTCTCAACAAACTGGATTATAGATATGGGTTGTGGACTGGGCTGCTAAAAAAAGATAACAAACTGGATAATAAATATGGCTCGCTAACTAACATTTAAATGTCTCCCCCCAAACACATTGACAAAGTTATTCCTACCTGGGAGTTTCACGTAAACCTCAACGGAACAAAAAATTAAAACCATGTTTCACCCCCAAGGGGGGTGGGGGGGAGAAAAGTGACAGCTATGACTACACAAGCATAGAGAGAACGTAAACTTGATTATTTTTCTGATGCGAAAAATAAGGGCTGAGATATCTACAGAAGAAACCTACCACACTACCGCGCCTGATGAGACTGGATAACATTCCAAACCACAATAGAAATGAGGGGTTAAACTCCTTGCTACACACGTTTACCTCTACCGCAAAATAGCAGAGCACTGTCGGATACAATTAGATTTGACAATGTTTATGCCACAACGGGCAGGTCGTGTATTACTACACGAGGCGATAGCCGAGTGTAGAGAGGAGCAGACCTGACCAGAGTGGCACAGACACAGACAAGTCTAACTCGAGTTCGGTTTCGTATTTATCCTACCCCGTCTATGCTTTTGTATTACTAACAGATAAATATTGACTCAATGACCAACAGAACTTTTTTCATAGTACCAGACATCCTGCTCTCTGATTGATCAATATTGTTATTACTCTAGTGGCATAAAACAAATTATGTCACGGCCTGCCACACAAAATTTGCCTATGTTTAGTCTATGGCGGTTTTTTATTAGGGGTAGGATAAAATGCATGTCTGATCTGCAGGTGTAACATTACTGTCAGTCTTAAATGGCTATTCCACCAAAAATGCTCTCAGCAGGCGGGGGATTTACCTTCAAGCCAACGTTTGCTGCCGGGGCTGGCCGCCCAGAGTTGTTCCACCAAAGCCACCCCTCAACGACCAACAGGTGCACACAAGGCGCCCCGATGGCTCCTTCTACATCTCTGTGACAGGTACTATTAGGTCTTGGCATAGGTATAAACAGAGCCTTCTTGGCTCTTTCACAAAAGGGCCATGCCCACTGCAGGTTTGTCAGAGGTATGGCTGACTGCCTTATTTTTCGCCCATATATACTGGTTTTTCTTGATTCTGCTTTTTCTCAATGTTTTGATTAGGCATATTTTAGAACATTACTCTTATGATGTACTTGTATATTTTTTTTCTGAAATGCTAATTATATATTTCTCTTCCTATAATTTTCAGGCCTGTGGTCGAAGATAATGGGATACTCATGTCATCCACTGGCACTGGTTATCTTCCTCTGTCACAACAACAGAGTGAGGAAAAACCTGATTGCTCTCATGTGTACATTCATGTTTTTCATGGGATTATATGTGATTAACTCCAAACAAGCAAATGACCTCCCCATGAAATCCCAAGACTGTATGATCAGTGAATATGTTGAACCACCACAAAGTGACATTCATCCTGAATGCTTCTTACAAAAATATTGTATAAAATATAAGATACAGCCGAGAGACATCTGCTCAATAAGGGCTCCTGCACAGCTCTTCATTTTCATTTTTAGCTTGCCTGATAACCTGCAGAGAAGACAGATGATTAGAAAAAGCTGGTTAGATGCTTCACTCTTCTCAAAGAATGATTTTAAATACATGTTTCTGCTAGGACATAGCAATACAACTGATACCAAGATGATACAAGAGGAAGCTGAAACCTACAATGACATAGCTGTCCTAGACCTAGAGGAATCATTCTGCTTTCTGACACTGAAGGCAATAGCAGGATTGCATTTTGCAACTTCGTTTTGCCCAGATGCCAAATTTGTCATGAAAATAGATGATGACATATTTCTAAATATGTTTCTTCTCCAAAGGAAATTGAAAGCCATGATCAAAAGTGATGAGACAAAGGAGATACTCATGGGTTATGTGTGGTATGGTGGCAAAGTATTTCGCTCTGGGCAGTATGCAGTCACCAAGCTGCAATATGCTGAGGATACTTACCCACCATTCTGCAGTGGTTCAGGATATGTCATGTCAATGGATGTAGCAAAGACTTTGTACAAACTAGCTTTGCAGGATACACGTAAGGTGCTGCTACATTTAGATGATCCATATGTTACTGGGATTCTTGCCAAGAGAGCTAAACTGAAACATATACAACTCGCGCCACTTTATTATCTATTTAAGACTAATTATCAGAAACTATCTGATTACGATCTGCAGAAACATCTTATAATGCATTTGCATGATGAACACATTGTTGATGTGGCTGATACATTACATGCTGAACTGTGGAATAGATTGATCAAACTGCAATATAATCCAGTTAAAATGAAAATTTCTAATGTGGTCAACTGGTGTTGAACCAGGCTTCATCATTATAAATGAATCTCATACAATGGTTCTATTCTTTCTGCAAACACTTTAGTTAGGTATAAATAAATATGACTTAAACCCATTGCCCATTATGCAGTAAATTTCATCAAAAATTTGGGAGAAATCTATCTCTGGCGATTTTCAGGCTTGTTGCCGAGAAAGGAACATGGGCATCCAGTTGCACAGTGGAGTGGTAAAGAAGGGTGCATAATTTGTCTGGAATGAGTTGGGTTAACACTAGGTGACTGATAGGGACTTTTTTTTATTTTTTTTATTTTTCCATTTGTAATCGACAGGTACATTGCTGCTCTTCCACACAAACGATTGTATAACATGAAAAATATAGAGAACAGAGTCTTATGATGAAACATACAGAGTCGAATATGAATGATTTTCCCATACATATATATATATATATACATCAGTTCGTCACAAAGTTATAGACATCAAGTGACAAATGCTCACTTATTCCACTAGATTTGTCCTATTTCATTCATATGAATATACATATCCTCAAACGATGATTCTCATTTATCTATTACACAAAAATTGTCTTATCTTTATCAAAGATTCTTGTCTGAAAGATTGATTAAGAGAACCTATTTGTACGTTTCTGCTCAAGGCGTTCCAAATAGAGATCCAGACATAAAATGGAGATTTAGCGAATTTATCCTTTTTCGGCCAAAGTAAGTTTATACCTAATTTATTTGATGATCTGGTATTACGTTCGGCATTTGTCTTTTCCACTTCCATTAAATCTTGACTAATCAAATTCGCATTTATACCCATTAAAAGCATGAGCCTGCGTTCCCTATATCTCATTATGCGGCATCTTTCCCTGAGCTCTTGGTTGCTAATATATGTTCCATTTGAATACGCTCTTCTACAAAGGGCTATTCTTATGCTAGTATTAATACAGATTTCCTCCCCTTTTTGTGAATTCATAGGCGCATTTTCAAAAAGAAAAGAGCAATGGTCAAATATCGGAAAAATACATGTACGAACTATCCTCAATGCAGTTTTGGTGTTCACCAATTTCCTTATCTTTCTAAACGTGATTAGCTTATCATTCATCTTTTGTATTAAAAACCTAGCATGTTTTTCAAAGCTGAGTGTCTCATTTACTATTGCTCCAAGATAATTCATATCTGAGCATGTTATAATCTCATTATCGCCAATATAAATCTTTTTCTTCTGGAAACGTTTTAATTTAGCTTTAGTGCTGTGATACACTAACCTCGTTTGCGATGCATTGATAGTCAGTCTATTTGCCCTATACCATTGTTGTATGGAGTTAACATGCTGTTGCATTACAGTTTCTGCACATTTTGGATCAGTGTCACTCGTAAATATGACCAGATCGTCAGCATACATTAGAAAAGCATTGGCCGGAATACAATCTTTGATATCATTAATGTAAATCAGAAATAATAAAGGGCCTAGTATTGAGCCTTGTGGGATACCGTACCCGACCTTCAGTTTGCCGGATTTCATTTGACCGTATTCTGTATAACATGTACGACCTTTTAGATAAGATTTAAACCAAGCAATGACATTTGGACCTAACCCAACTTGAACAGAAGAATGTCATGATCAATGCAGGCGAAAGCTTTCTTGACGTCGACGTAAAGCGCTAGCGAAACTTTATTATCGTTTAAGGATTCTACCAGGAATTGACAAATTACCCTGCGTTCGTCTTAGAGAAAGGCAAAGTAGTGTTGGAGGGTGTTGGTGTGTGTGTGTGTGTTGGTGTTGATGGGTTATATTGCTGGTGTTGGTTTGTGTGGGTGTTATTGGGTGTTGGTGTTTACCAGTGTCGATGGGTGTTTGTGGGTGAACTGTCTTTTGGGAACCCCAGTGACACAGCCATGAGGCTTTATACAAATGAATAAAGCACCATTGTAGAATAAGTATGATATAATTCTGGCCTCAGCAATTCTACAAGACTGAAGCGCTAGATCAACTAAGGCGATTTTCCAGGCAAATTTGGGTTCGCAGACATTCGCATATGTTTGCATGGACATGCGAATGCATGGGATTCGCACAATCGCATGGATCGCAGACGCATTCGCTTGGTCGCCTAACCCGGCGTTTACATTAGACGATTATAGGCGCCGATTCTTCATTTTAGCGGAGCCTGACGACTTTCAGCAGTAAAAGGCTAGAAGTCGTCTAATGTAAACGCCAAGCGCAAAAGCCCCTGCACCACATGAAAAAGTCAGTTTAGATGTATTTCATCTCTGCAAATATTAGTCCCCTTAGGCATAAATAATCTTGTCCTTTTTGGCATCATATATATGCCTGAATTTGTACATATTCCATGCTAGGACTGTTGGAGTTATGCTCTCTCTTTTTCAGTACTTTTTCTAAATACTTACACTGTAAAAAGGGTGTTTGGTTTTACTTACTATATTTTCTAAACACCATTTAATTCCTGCACACTTTGATATTTTTTGACAGAAAATAGATGTTCCCTCACTCTCTATGTACGAATTTAATTAACTGAGTTTGATCAAATGACCACACCACCCATTAGACATCAAATAGTGTCATGTCTGATGAGTTTATGTAAGAAATGAAACCACGATTACCACTTACCTGTGATGCTGGGGGTGGCTCTGAAGCTTCAAGGCCTGAAAATCTGATGAAAAACACTTTTCTGCATTATTCCGCACGAAAAGATCTTATCCCTGACCGCATCCTAATGACCAGGCCACACACCCTCTACTGCTAAGGCTCAAATGACCAGTCCCTTGGCACTGCAGGTGAAATTAGCGCTCTCCAAGCATAACGGGGTTGTAAACTCGGCCGCACCAACTTGATACTATTGCCATAGCGAAAAATAAAATATGTAGTATTTTAGACTTAACTGATATTATTCTAGAACCTTGACACTTATATAACATGTCAGTATTTAATATAATGCATTTTCCATATCTCATAATGAAGTGTAATATTTCATATAATACATTTTTCATACATTCTTAATTAAATGTACTGTTTAATGTAACACATTCTTCACTGTATTGAGAATGAAATTTTGTGTTTAATGTAACTCATTCTTCATTATATTCAGAATGAAATAAAGTAGTTGATATAATGCATTCTTTATATATATGCAGAATGAAATGTAACTTAAATATTGATTCTTACTATAGATTTAAAGGTAAACCACATGCTTGTTGGAGATGAAAATCCTAGAGCATTTAGTGCCTTGTATAACAAATGGGTCTGCACTTGTGCATGACACAGGCAGTGGTTGGTCAGAATGAGATCACTTCCATGACGACACACAAACCTTAGTGATACAACTATGGCAAAGTACTGTGGGGCAGCTTGCTCCCCCCGCACGGGGAAAGCCAGAGCCATTAGCTTTTCAACCTTTTCAATTTCTCTGTCATTTAGTTTTATCAGTGATGTGTTAGATGTTCTTAATTTTTGGTTTGTATCAAATTTCATAGACTTGGTCTTGTTACCATCTATAGTTCGTTTGTTATTGATGCACCAAGCTTCTATATTTGTAGTCATATCCTCTGGCAGGTTTCTATACGCTGTGTCCCGGTTCCTGTGACTGGTTAATATCACGACATCATCTGCATATAGTGTTATTTTGCATAGTTTAAGCACTGTTTATTTTGCACTGTTATCATGTCATTGATATATATATATATATATATATGAGAAATAACAGGGGACCTAGCGGAGACCCTTGTGGGACACCATATGTTATGTTACCTGCATTTGATTTTGTGTTATTTGCATATGTGTATTGTTTCCTTGATAACAAATAGTTATTTAGCCAAGATGTTGCTGAGGGTTGTAGATCATAGGTATTTAACTTATTTTGCGGATGATCTGGTCTATAGTGTCAAAAGCTTTTTCATAGTTAATAAAGGTTGCCATGGTAATTTCTGTGATTATCCTTTTTAAAAAATAAATTCTTAGATTTATAACTGTATGATATCACCTATTTTCGACTACCAAGATTATTTTATAGAAGGATCTGCAAAGAGTCTCAAAAACAAGTTGCAAACTACGCAAAATAGGACTACGAATTTGTACTAGAACCCTTTTGGGAAAATTATCAGTAGAGACACTTCATAAGACTTGTAAAGTACAAATGCTTGATCGAAGAAGAAGATACTTAAAAAATCTATATCTAAGGAAGATAGCTTCTGATATTGAAAGAGATAAGGATCCAAAAACTCGTAGAGACCAAAAGAGAATTATAAAATTGAAAAAACCAAAAACATCGTTCTATAGGAAAAGTCCAGTATACACAAACATGGCCGACTGGAATGACTTGCCTATCGAAATACAGGAAGGGAGTTTAGGTAGTTTAAAAAAATATATAAAACGTAAGTATTATGATTATTATGATTGAACTATATTGCTTGGTTATCTTAATCGAACAGGTAGTTGAATCAGTTACTCGGTATCCTTATCTCTCATCAATCCATTAATCTCATCTACCCATTATCACCATGTACATACTTTGTAATGGTGGAGACTGTTAATGTTCGACGACCTCATTTTGTCAATTCAAAAGTGGCCTGAAAATCTGCTATGCAGAGGTCTACTATATGTACCCTTATACAGTACCCAAAATAATAATAATGAAAATGAAAATAAAAATAATGATGATAATAATAAAAATAAAAATAATAATAATAATAATAATAATTAAAAAAAAAGGTATTTATGGTAGAATTCCCAGGGAGAAAACCTCCCTGGTGTTTGGTCAGAAGGTTATTTTCTATAAGAAGTACTTATGTATGAGTTTTTCCCAATGCCTGGTAACGGTCGTTTAGATATAGGTCTTGAATCGTCTACCTGCAGGCTGCCTTTTTGGAAGAAGAATATTGTTACCTACTTTCCATTTTTCGGGGAAGATTCCAGTATTCATACTTAGTTGAAAAGTATGTTAATTGTCTGTTTAGCACCATGAAACTGTCTTATAAGATTTCGTAGTACAGAAACGTAGTCTGGATGCCATATCCTGTTTTATCCTACCCCTCATATAAATCTATGGCACAGGTATTGTTTACAGACATCGTTTCACTGAAACTACAACATTACATTAACTGCATAGGCATCAGAGCAGAGATACCATTTACAAGTAAATCATTAAAGTCCATTTTAGTCTGGTACCCACATTGGCACGGGTATTATTTACAGACATCAATTCACTGAAGCTACAATAGAACCGGCCTCTGCCCCAGAGTGGCAGGAGACCAGTCCCCAAATCCCACACTAGGTGGCAGCTGGGACCCGTTTCAATAGAATGTGTCACTAAGCCACTTAGTGACATGACTAGTGACAGCCATAGTGACAGCAATAGTGACAAAATTCAAGTCGCATTTCATAAGGCATGTCACTGTAGGAGAGGGGTGTCTTGTCACTGTTGTGGATGTGTCCCTAGTTTGGGACAAAACATGTGGGGTACCCCATCTCACATACTCATGTCCTACCAGGAACAAGTGCCATCAATGTGAAGCTCACTGCATAAATTAGTGACAGCGCTTGAATAATTCTACACTGGCCACCAGAGCAGCATTTGCTATGACATAATTCAAATGTGAATATCTCTGGATTGCATGAGCCGATCTCCTTCATATTTGTATCTCATGTTTATGAGATGTATGTGTCCCTAACTGGGGTTAAAGTTTCACAGCTTAATTCCTACGGGAAGAGAAGTTACACGTTTGTGACAATAGAAGTGAGAGGGTATACCCTCTCGCTATTATAGACACTATAGTGACCCCCTTAGTGACCGACAGCCACTTCTGAGATGGTACAAGCCACTATTTGCACCTGTCTCTTATCCTATGTCCCAGAAACGTTTGTCCCCTAAGTACTGAAACGCGAAGTGCCGCTATCGTGTCACTACGCACGTTAACGGAAGTCCTACAGCCTATTGAAACGGGTCCCTGGACTGGTTCCCCGCCCTAATGAAATAAGGGACAGGTCACGGGTTCCTACGTCCTTCACAGGCACAACTTTAAACTTTGGCTGGTGCCCGCCTATGTTGGGGTTGGTGGTAGGACACTCTCCCCCTGGGACCCGTTTCAATAGTCTGTAGGACGTCCGTTATTGGGTTTAGTGACACAATAGCGGTACTTTGCGTTGCAGTAGTTAAGGGACAACCGTTTGTGGGACAGACAGGCGCAAATAGTGGCTTGTACTATTTCAGAAGTGGCTGTCCGGTCACTAAAAGGGTCACTATAGTGTCTATAATAGCGAGAGGGTATACCCTCTCACTTCTATTGTCACAAACGTGTAACTTCTCTTCCCGTAGGAATTAAGCTGTGAAACTTTAATCCCAGTTAGGGACACATACAACTTATAAACATGCAAAATATGAAGGAGATCGGTCCATGCAATCCAGAGATATTCACATTTGAACTTTGTCATAACTAATGTTGCTCTGGTGTCCAGTGTAGAATTACTCAAGCGCAGTCGCTAATTTATCCAGTGACCTTCACCTTGACACCACTTGTTCCCGATAGCACTAACACCATCTATTGTAAGGCCCAGGCAGCAATATCACCATGTCGCCAATAGTGAACGGACACACCACCCCAATAGTGACATGCCTTTTGCAACGAGTCCTAACTTTTTCTGCTATTCAAGTCACTATTTGAGTCACTAAACATGTCACTAATTGGCTTAGTGACCCATTCTATTGAAACGGGCCCCAGATCTTTCGCGGCGCTAGTGCTGGGTTAGTCTCTGCACCAACCCAAAGTTAGCTCCCTGGGTATCCACTAAATACAGGGGAGACCAGCGAACATTTTAGATTCAAAACAAGGATACTGTCAAAAGTTATACAAGTCAAACAACTCACATATCATGAGTTAGGAAATATAGGAATTGTTAAATGGGGTCAACAGCTGTTTCTTTTTCATCTCTAAACCACTTTATGATGTGTATCTACAGTTGATTAGACTGTCCCTTCGAATGAGCACATGTGTTATGTTGACAAAACCCTGGAACACATAAGGTTGTATCTGAAAAACTTGCATTTAAACAAGAGATACAATAAAGAAACTAAACTTTTAAAAAAGGTGGCTTCCAATGAAGAAAGTAATCCCTAAGACTTTGCCTGATGAGATATGACAAATAACAGAAATGAGTGTATATCATTTACTATATAAATGTGTGCATATCTATTCGCATGTAAACCACAAAATACTCCCCAAAGGGCTAGAATTAAGGATATTTTCAAAACTGGCGTATGGGCCAAATTTGAGCCCAAACAGGTAGTTTGGGTCAGAGATATAAGCAGCCACAGGAAGTAGAGTGCAAGATCTCTACTGGGACTACGCTGGTTCCCGGGGTATCCGCTAGGGGGCTCGGCGGAGATATACCCAGCGGCGTACACAGGCGGGCACCAGCCAATACTGGGACAGTAGTGGTGGGGGTTGGGGGTGGGGGGTGGGTGTCCCTCACGGCAGTGGCTTACCGCTACTTTGTCCCAGTTATCTATTACATATACGGCTGGCACGGTCTCAGCACACAGCCATGTTTAGTTCCTGCAGTGCAAGAGAACAACGCTCACCGTGAGTACATCTGAATAGAAGCTCCGTATGGACTGGCCATGATTATCAATATGAGGGTCTCGCCTTCGACTGAAAGACTGTTTAATTAGGTCCGTATCAAGGATAGCTCAATATCAAGGTAAATACAGATAGTTTTATTTTATCAATGAAAATCAATGTATGTATATATGATAATATATAATTGACCTGAAGTATGTGTAGTAAGAGAAGCATGGCATTAATTGATTTGGCTAAAATATGCTTCTGCCTCCGTGTACACACATGATTATCAATATTTCCATAAGATCTACTAATGTAATCTGAAAAAAGATGTAATATGAGTATCATATGACCATATCTGTCCATGTGTAAAATTGAATTAAATTTCCCCCACATGGAGTTATACTGATTAATAATGTACACAGAGGCAGATTCTGCCTCCGTGTACATGGGTTTCAAACCCAAAATCGGTCCATGTTGGTCTTAGTGTTGGCAGGTGTTGCTGTGGGTGTTGCTTGTTAGGTGTGAGTGTTGATGGGTATTTGTGTTGGTGCCGTGAAAATGGCTAAAAAGTACTTCTGCCTAGCGTGCACACACATATTTATCAATATTTCGATAAGATCTGCTAATATGATCTGAAAATGATACAATATGAGTATATTATGACCACCCTGTGTGAAATTGCATTAACAATTTCAGGTTCTGCCTCCGTGTACACACTTCTGCTACCATCACTTGCATTGAAGAGTAAATATTCTGTATATGCTTCTACCTCCATGCACATGGGTGTCTATCTTTTGTACAGCATAAATGGGTCTGTAGAATAAATGAGAGACCTGAGATATCATGGAACATCACACACGCATCATACGGTATATGGAAAAAAGAAATTGGAGGGTCAAACAATAAGGAGAAAAAAGAAATGACAACTTGCTAGAAAGTGTCATTTTTGGTATAAAATTACTTTGAAATGATATGTACTACCATTCCAAATAAACCACACACATAATTCCTAATATTTCCTGGCAGAAATAGAATATAAATCATCATATGGGAAGGGAACTGGTCAAGTTAAAATATTTTGTTTAATCTATCATTTTAATACTAGATAAGCCTAAAATAGAATTTTAAATTGATATACCTACGAACACGGAGGCAGAAATATAAAAGAGAACAAAACTTCAATATGACCTACTGAACCAAAAATTAGTTTACATTATTAGACACTTTAAGGATACTACCATAATACTGTCTAAATTGCATGGAAAAACTCCTAAATGGATCTGAGTAATATATTTTTGACCTTCTTGGA
The DNA here is from genome assembly GCA_950022655.1 of Alentia gelatinosa. NCBI lineage: Eukaryota > Metazoa > Annelida > Polychaeta > Phyllodocida > Polynoidae > Alentia > Alentia gelatinosa. The sequence goes on from OX465592.1 coordinate 40,908,644, forward strand.
CTGAATTGTCGCCCAATTCTGAATATTGACCATATACATAATGGCGGGATAATGACGCCAGGTAACTGGATGTTGTTTTTTTTTAAATTTTTTTTTTTATTGCAAATAATTCGCCTCAGGTGGGCGGTCTTCCATTAATGCGTCATACAGTGTACAATGTTATCCCGGTAAATCTCCCAGAAACCACTCAGCACATACACCACCAGTCACTGCGAACCCAATCAATAGGGAGCCAAAGTGAACCCGCTGAAACCACAGATACCCACCTACAAAACAACGTTTCCGGTGGCCAGTAAGAACGAGGCTTAGTGCTAAAGCTATGGGGGTTTGAGGCTAGACTTTCGTTTTTGGTCTCTTTTGTTACTTTCGAAGTGAGGTTTACTACTATCGTCTGTGAATAACTCTCTTTCGAAACTATGATGACAGTTGTTAAGTTTATTAAAAATTTGGATCTAAATGATTGAAGAATGAGACATATAATCTCGAACCTACATAGTCTAAGTACTGTGCGCCTATATCCGGAAATACTATTTTGCGACCGGCTATCTGTGGTTGGAGCGGGTTCACTTTGGCTCCCTATAACCAAGCAGGTTTAATCATAGCCTTTAGAGGCTTACGACATAAGTCTAATTTATCTAACTATATTATTGATATTGGGTGTATCTTTCGGTGTTCCCCAGGGCTCGGTACTAGGCCAGTTTTTCTTTATATTGTTTGTGAATGATATGTGTGTAATATAGTGGAGTGCTGTAATGTTCAATATGCCGCTGACTTGGTCCTCTATGACTCTGACATGGACGAAATAGTGGCAGCTTATAAATTATAATTGTCAATAAATCGGACAATTGAATGGTGTAATGCTAATGCTTTAACAATGAACCTGAAGAAGTTGATGACATGCTGGTACAGCACTCGGCCTCGTATGAAATGAATAGAACTACTGAGGCTCATCTGCAATGGTAGGCAGCTACCACATTGCCAAAGCTATCGCTATCTCGGTGTGATCTTGGACTCATCCCTCACTCTGAATGAACACATGAGATCAGTGTTTAAATCTGTAAATGCAAAACTATTTAAACTTCAAAAGTTAAGGAGTAGAGTCACTACAGAGGTTGCCAGATTGATATATGTGAGCATGATAAGGCCAGATATTGAATATGCTTGCTTCCTCTATGATGGGGCTACACAGACTAACATCGATAAGTTACAATGTCTACAGAATTGAGGACTGAGGTCAGTCAAGCAAGTCCATGCCAGAGCCATAAGTGTTGAACAACTCCATGAAGAATGTCAGGTGGAAATGTTAAAGTCAAGAAGGTCAATATAGCTCATGAGTATGTTTCATAAGTTATAAAAGAATCCTGAAAATGTGATTGTCAACAATAGACGAACGAGGGGGGATAGTAAGGTAAAGATGAGGGAGTACAGGTTTCAAACAGACAGGTACAGACGTAGCCCCTCATACTGTGGACTGACCATATGGAACAAACTGAAGCTCAAAAGGCGATAACTAAGTCATCGTTAAATTTCTAGTCCAACGCGAACTGGCTGCAATATAGACGTTGACTGACTTGGTGCATCAAAACTGAACTACATTATGTTAAAGATATACCACCTTATTCATCATCATACCACATACATGTTTTCTTATTGTTTACTATTCCTGCTACTTGTAAAACTGTATATTGTTTCATGGAAGATCTGTCACATATGACAGAATGAAATAAAAGCAATAAAAAACCCCCACAAAAAACCCCTCTCTTTTATTTCCAGGGAATTATCCCTTCCACATTTCACTTCTCATTCCCTACGCAGGGGTGGGGCGACAGCCCTTATGGAATCAGGTCTTGAAATAATTGATATTTTTTTGAGGTTTGGCGGTTTATATACAATATTATTTGTCTGTTTATCATACATAACTGTTGTTTGCATGAATAAATATTTGTTCCACCAAACTTCCCTCTTTGTTGGTCCTATAATAATAATATATATGATAAAGGAATAAACTGCCGAGCGACATACAAATGCTTCCTGCTTGGGACAATTTTAAGCTAACGGTAAAAGACTGGCTTCCACAACTGATAACCATAGAGGATGTGGATTTGTATCTGTAACAAAATCAAGAAAAATTGTATGTAGCGGTATAAGCACACTATCAAAATGTGTTGGACTATAATGAAATTACATGCTTGTATAATATAACATTTGATAAATTATGTAGTGTCCTGTCTTTGTCCTGCACTGTTCTGTAAAGTTGATGTATTTTGACCTCATTATGGAAGATCGCTCTTATGTAAGCGAATAATGTTGTCGTTAATTTTGTGCTGAATAAAAAAAAAAAAATATATATATGGAGATATATTAGTCCCTGGGCCAAGACCCCAAATTTTCATTTCCGCTGCCCCCCTGGAAACATTTGTTTTATTGTTTTATCTTGTAGATCCATCCTTGAAGTTAACATTTCCACTTGTTGTTGCTCTGGCAAGTGGTCGGATTACCATGACAACAGCTATTTAAGAGACCTCCCGTCAAAATACCTGAACGCCTATAATTCTGAGTGCTGAAAACCATTACTTGGTTCTGTGTTCTTTTAAGTATTGCAATGACTCATTGGATTAAACTTTGTTATTGGATTCTAAAGTCTGGTCCTTTGTAGACTCAGTAGAGCAAACAAAATCAAAATATGTCTTCTCAGTGGCCTACAGCAGTCTTTTTTATGTGTGTACTATTAATGTCCCCTTTACACATCTGCAATTTTCCACATATTTGTTTCCTAAATAATTAAAAGACTATATAATCTTTTCATATGCAGTTTTTTGCTATCTGACTATATTGTAGTATCCCTAAGGAACATTTTGAGGTATTTTAAGGGTTTTGTGATATCAGGTTCCAGGTATGTTACCGACTTTGCTACCCCTGTCGCTCATGTTGTTTGACATATCTGAGAGTCAGTACTGAAGACCTATGGTGTCTAAAGTATATATGACCTTTATATATGTTTTTTGCTATGTTGCCATGTTCTGGCATTTCTTAAGACACATTTTAAGCTATTGTTTAGTGTTCTGTGATCTCAGAATCCAGTTATAAAATGTGCGTTTGTTGACATTTGGACCCTCCTATTCCCCTACCATACCTACACGGAAAGCTCCGTCAGCTAGGGAAAATTAGTTAGGGAAATGAGTTTCAGCAATCTAAACAACTCGCCCATGGTTTCAAACATTTTTTTATTGTTAGGTTCTGGAATCCTTCTAAGAATGATTGTTGTGTTCAAGCCGTTCAATACTAGTAAAGACATCTGGTGGTTGATACAAGAACTATAGCGTTATACTACGGTAGCGCCGCCTAGCGGTTTAGATATACAACACTCCTCCACGCTTAATGGTTTTGACATCGTACTGGAATAAACATATAATTAGAACATGTTTAAAGTCTTTGGTCTCTTTGAGGTAGATGTCCATAACTATGAGTATACTGGTTATAAGCATGAATATGCTTAGTTCTTGTGAGTCTTTAAAATCCAATAAATCAACTTGTATTTAGATAGTCCTCTATCAACTAACCATAACTGTTTCTTCACTTAATATTACTTTTAACATGACCAAAAGTGAGTGTCAGAAATCTTAGTCTCTGAAATAGAACAGTCATTTAGTAACATAGTCATTAAACTTTGTGGGAGTTCTTCTGGCTCTCATTGGCACTCGTCTTGGTGACGGTGCTATAGGCCTAGGTGGTGTAGCAACCACCGGGGGTGGAACTCTGGATGGTTCCTCATGGGTAACCCAATGATCCGCTGGTGGCATTGCTTTGGGTGGTGTATCTGCAACCACAGAGTGATTCCATCTTTTGGCATATCGTTGATGATTGCGTCAGTTAATTGCCTTTGCATGGATTGATCATCATAATTGTTATTGTCATCTTCATTAGTTTCCCCTGATTTCCGAAGATGGTCAACATGTACATATCTGAGGTTCCGGCCAACTCTCACCAGGTTTTGTACTGGACCCTTCTTTGACACGATCGAGCCAGGTATATACTTGATATCAGTGCCTCGACAGTTCTTTACTCGTACGCGCTCTCCTCGCTTGAACTCTCGAAGCTTTGGCACTCGTTCGTCTCTGTACTCTCTCATCTTCTCCTGTTTCCCCTCCACTGTCACATGAAGGTTGGGTTTTATCATTGCTAACCGGGTGCGAAGCTGTCTTTTTAGAAACAACTCAGATGGAGATACCCCGGTCACAGAATGTGGAGTTGAATTGTTGGACAACAGGAAACTACAAAGCTTTTTCTCTGTAGTCATGTCTCGTGTTGCATCCAGTGTGTGTCATTTTAAAGCTGCTTTTAGGGTTTGCACCGCTCGCTCTGCAAGTCCGTTGGACGCTGGATGATAGGGAGCAGTAAGGGTTTGCTTAACACCCTTATTGTGCAGAAACTCATGGAACACCTCTGCGATAAACTGTGGCCCATTATCGCTTACAACCTCTCGTGGGAAACCGTTATGGGCGAACATCCACTCAAGCACCTCCCTGGTCTTTTCAGCCGTTGTAGACTTTATCAGGACCACTTCCAACCACTTTGAGTGGGCGTCTACTACAACAAGAAACATTTCCGACTTGTACTCAGCAAAGTCTATATGTAGCCTGTCCCATGGCCTTTTTTAAAACTCAAGCATGTTTTGCATGCCTTGGTTACTGCTTCTATCGCATTGTCAATGCCAGGAAACCACAAGTAGGTACGTGCTAATGCTTTCATGCGCACTATGCCGACATGCTCAATATGCAACTCCTCAAGCATTCTTTCCTGTAGCTTCTGAGGAATGACCACTCTCATTCCCCAAAGAAGACATCCTTGATCACACGACAGCTTGTGTCTTCTTGTATAATAGGCTAGCAGTTCATCGTCATCCACATGGTTTGGCCAACCATTCATGGTAAACTCTAGCACTTTCGCTAGGATCCGATCTTTTCGGGTTTCTTCCTTTATGTCTATAGCGTTGATTGGTAGTTTGTCTGTATGACTAAAGTAGTTAACCTCAGCCTCCATGTTTTCTTTGGCTATGTCCACTGGTGCACGACTCAGATAGTCAGCATTGGCATGATCCTCGGATCTTTTATACTTAACATCGTAGTCATAGGACATGAGGATCAGCGCCCACCTTTGCAACCGTAGGGCTGCCAAGGTTGGCATGTCTGTTTTCGGACTGAGTATCTTCGTCAGTGGTTTATGGTCTGTCAGTAATGTGAATGTTCTTCCATATAGGTATTTATGAAATTTCTTCACTCCAAAGATGATGCCTAATGCTTCTCTCTCTATCTGTGCGTAGTTTCTCTCGGCTTTTGTCAGCGTGACTGATGCATAGGCTATCAGTCTTTCCTCTCCCTTGTCATCGATGTGTGATAGTACCGCTCCGACTCCATAAGGAGATGCGTCCGTAGCGAGTAGCTTTTTGTTGACATCATAGTGGGTTAGGACTGTGTGACTTGTTAGGGCATCCCTGACTTTGTTGAATGCCTCTTCGCACTGTGATGATCACTTCCATGGTACGTCATCCCTCAGCAGGTTATTTAACGGAGCTAGGATGGTCGACAAATCCTTAACAAAGCCACCATAGTAATTGATCATCCCGAGGAAGGTGCAGAGTTCCGGGACACTTTCCGGTGCTTTTGCCTCTTTCACCGCAGAAACTTTGTCTGGTACTGGCCTACGACCCTCCTTGTTGAGTACATGTCCTAGATATTGGACCTTGGGAGCCAAGAACGTATACTTTTCACGTTTGACTCGAATATTGTGCTTGCTCAGTCTCTGAAGTACCAGTTCAAGGCACTTTAGATGCTCGTCCTTTGTGGGAGCAGTTATCAATATGTCATCGATATAGCAGCAAACTCCAGGAATTTCATGTAATACCTGGTCCATTTTCCTCTGGAAGATGTGTGGTGCTGTTTTGACCCCGTAGGGCAACCTGAGTACTTCATAAAGTCCTTGCACAGTGTTGATGGTCAGGTACTTCCGCGACTTTTCCTCTACCACCACTTGTGTATAGGCATTAGACAGGTCCAGTTTCGTAAACTGACTACCACCTGCCAGCGTTGCGAATATATCCTCTGCTGTAGGTAGCGTATACGGTTGGTCAATGACCGCACTGTTTATTGTCACTTTGTAGTCACCACACAATCGTAGCTGCCCATCCCCCTTTGGAACCACTACTATAGGAGATGCCCACTCACTTTTTTCGATGCGACGATAGACTCCGTTATTTCCGGCCTAATAATAACAGCCTGGAGGCGTCTTCTTTCAGGGTATCACGAAACATGTTTGTGCAATTTGTTGGAGTATGGGGGGCCGATAGGATATGCTGCGGCCACCCCCCCTACTCCCGTTAGCGAGAATCACCATACAGCCAATCTCGCTATAGTGAAAATAAGCGCCTTCAGGACACCCTGTTTGTTGAATGGTGCCAAACCTCCCACCTCCTTACACGCCTGAAGGGGGGCAAGGGGGGGGGGGGGGTTAGAGTTATCCTTGATTTATCGTTTCTCCCAGGAGAATGCGTTAATGATGGTATCCCGGGCGGGAAATATCTCGGCCAGGGCAGCAACTACACGCTACCTCTATCAACGACCTGGTGAAGCTTGTGCGTCAGTCGGGACCCTGCGCTTACGTCTGGAAAGCGGATCTCAGCTGAGCATATAGACAGCTTCGCATAGATCCGGCGGATATGCTGTGAAGGGGTCTATGTCGAGAACTCCCCCTCCTTCGGCTATACCTCCGGTAGCCTGCCATAGGACAACGGTGGCCATTGTCTATATCCTCAAGCTTCGGGGTCACTCAATACTTGCATATCTCGACGACTTTGCAGGGGTGGCGAGCTCCGAGGCAGCGGCCTTACTCGGGCTTCAAGATTGATACACGCAAAATGCTCCTCAGCATTCCGGAAGAAAAACTATGTGAGACTCTGACGGAGGTGATTGCGCGGTCTACCAAGAAGTACCCAACAAAGGCCCAGATTCAGTCCCTAGCTGGAAAACTGATACATATTTCCCATTGCGTCAACCACGCAAGGAAGTTTACTGTGCGAATTCTGGCCACTTCGCATGCTATGGTAAAAGCAAAAGTTATTAGGGTTGGGCCTCGCCTTCTGGCCGACATCGCGTGGTTTAGGGCCTATGCGGCCCGCACCAATGGCATTCACTTCTACACTGACCACGCTGATTCTGATATCATCGTGTGCGAGATCGACGCCTCCACCTTCGTGGCAGTGGGCCCCTCGGCAGCCTAGGTGATTCCTCTCAACTCCCTCGATGGCCTCCCAGATAAGACATTCCAGCAGGCGGCATTAAATACGACTGTGGCCGTGGCTCTTCTGGTCAATGACTCCTATCGCCACAGAGCCGTCACAATCCATCTCGGGGAGGGAAGAGCCACCTTCTTGTTAAACTCAGGTAAAACATGCGATGAGTGGGTCGGGGCCGGCGCCAGGAGCATATGGTTGGTGACAGCCATTATCGACCGCGGATTAACTATAACCGCCGATGGGGACGAGTGTGCCTCCTTGCAGGGCGTCTCTGAAGCTGCTCTCACCGCTCTCGCTGCGCTTGAGGGAACCCCCCTGGGATTGGAGAAACATTGACATGGATCAGGCGCTCAACATTTGTTGCACGCTTATATATTACAGGTGTGACGAGACCCCTACATCACAGGATGGTAACATCATTCGTCGCAGCAGTTGCCCCAGCGATGAGGCGCAACAAGGCGCGACAGGCGGCGAGGTTCCTTCAGTTTTGCCGTGAGGCCATGATATCACCTCTCAGCGTGACACCCCTGCATGTACGCCCAGGCCTTGGCTGAATCTCTTCCTCCAGCGGTGTCATGCAACTATATCTCCGGGGCTTGCTCGTGGCTCTGAGACAATGCCAGTAACGCCGCCTCGATCTCTACACCACATCTCGCCAGAGCCGCTCATCTCCACCCACATGTTGCCAGACACTCCCCTCCACTCCTGCCGTGGCACGTTACAATTATCTGTGATGCCGCCCACATGTCAAGACCTCCTGGGACAGTTACTGACGCATGGCATGAGGAATGAAGGAAGAATTCTCGGCATTAATGATCTGAGCGCTCCGGTCGTCAACTCGAGAAGCGGTCTGCACCAGACAATTACGCTGTTCCCAGAGCCACACTCCCAGGGTCCAACTACGCCGAGTCGGAGTAAGCGCGGCTCGCACAGGCGATGGGGTCCGCAGTCAAGGCACTTGGCGACGGCTGCCCAGGCACCGAATGGCCACCAACAACAACTCCGCCGAAAGAATTCATGATCTCTGAAGGAAAATACGGCTCATGGCTCTTCCACCCTCGCGTGGCTACTACAGGTATGCGATTTGTCTAGCCACGCCACTCTTTGATCATATAATTACTGTCTTCACGAGTTTCTAAAACGATGACGTCATAGGAGCCACTTCTGCGGTGATCCGCTAGATGGCCCCTTGACTCTTCTTCTCGGCAATATCGGCTTCACACCTCGACTCACAGTGTTTGGCATCACGACGAGCTGTGATATCTCTACTTCTCACCAACGCTTGAGCTTGCATTCACGCTCGGGGTATTGACTCGGCTCCCAAGTCTCACCTGCCGAGGCCCATATCTCTCCCCCCCCCTCTCCTTGGGGTGTCTGCAATACTTAGATACCTGATAGCTTGTACAACTTTACTCTCAACGTTTCCACTCTGGCCTCGCATCCACGGCCGGGGTCTCGACTCGGCTCCCAAGTCTCACCTCACCGAGACTCTCTCGCCCCTCACCTCGGGGCTCACTCGACAAGACGTCCCTCACCCCACCTGCGATGACACTCCCGTCTCTCCATGACTCGGCACACGTCCAGGGACCTGTTTCACTAGTCCAGAGGTGACATACTGGCGACCTAAACAAGGGCGGCAATAGCGGCAGTAATAGCGCAACCAGTATTCTCCTGTTGCAGAAGCCACGTCACTGTTGCTCACCTTGTTGGTGTCACTGTTCAACCAGAGACAGTTAAAGTGTCGCAGTGGTGACCCCAGTATGTCACACTGTATGCTGCGCCGCTTTGGTTCCAGATCGATCGAGTGCTACAGTGTGATATAGACAGTGACGCTGTCACGACAGCCAGATAATGGTTAGCTCGATGTTTCAAATGAAAACGCGAATATCAGAAAATCGGAGGGGCCGATCTTCTTTATATTTGGTACGATTATTGGTTATATATGTCCCTAACTGGTGATAAAGTTTCATGTCTTAATTCCTAAGGTAAGTGGGTGAAATCACCCGGACAGGTGCGGCAGGACTGCTCCCGATGTATAGCGATGTGAGAGGGTGGACCCTCTCGCTAACAGTGACACAATAAAGGCAGTGACAGTGACATCACAGTTGGTTCTGAAACGTGACATGCCACTGTTCACCCATGTCTTCTCTGTGACGTCGTGAACTGTGTTGTCACAGGACTATTGAAACGCTACCTGCCCTTGTTGTGTCACAGAAACCAACAAGGGTTGTCACAGGAATAGTGAAACAGGCCCCAGGATCACCTCTCCAACAGACTACCGACGTCGGCATCGCCGCACCACGGCTCCCTCCGCGCTTGAGCTGCACGCTTGAGCTTCCTCCTGCTTCGACACGGCTCCCAACTCACCTCGTCGGTCTTCATCATCATCTATCATCAAGCCTCCCCCTCACGTCCCGGCCTATAGTTTCTAGCAATAGACTCGGCCCCTCGCCTCTCATCTTCAGGGCGATGCACTGGCATCGGACAGGGTGCGGTGCATCATGCATCGCATTGGGGACCTCTCGGGGAAGGCTCACCTCTACAACCTCCACGGCATGATTCCGTGTTTCTCCACCGGGAGGGACGTCACTCCCCTCCCGGATCAACACGTTTGGCATTTGTTTTAATCATGCCTTTATGCCCTCGGCATTATTCCCACATCCACTGCAACCATTAAATTTAATGTCTGAATAAATTTAATAATGCCAGTTCGAACTCGTTATAATTGTGGAGAACCGGAAATTCTCGGTAATTCTACAGAGGGAGAACTCATGCATTCGTCTACACCCTCTACCATCTACGCATGATGTCGTCTATGCCAAGCGGCTGTCATACGAACTATCTGCCGTCTACAGACGCCCAGGACGGTTTTTGAACCCACCCACCCACACCGATGAACAATTTTCTCCTGTAAGGGCTTTGTTTTAATCATGCCTTTATGCCCTCGGCATTATTTCCACATCCACTGCAACCATTAAATTTTATGTCTGAATAAATTGAATAATGCCAGTTCGGACTCCAGTTATAATTATACAGACTTAGCTAGGATGTTTTTGTTTGGTATTTCCTTATACACTTCCACGGCAGGCACTATTAGTAAGACTTGCTATAGACATACAAAGAGCCTTCTTGATTCTATCACAAAAGTGCCATGCCTACTGCAAGTTTGTCAGAGGTATTGCTAACTGCCCTATTTTTCCTCATTGTACCTACATATTTTTTCAAAGTGCTAACCAGATATATGTCTCTTCCTATAACCTCCAGGTCTGTGGTCAAAGACAATGGGATACTTACGTCACCTACTAGTTGTCTTCCGTTGTCGCAGCTACAGAGTGATGAGAAGCCTGATTCCTTTCATGTGTATATTTATGTGTGTCATGGGGATATATTCAATTATCTTTGTACAAATAGATGACCTCCCCATGCAATACCAGAACTGTAAGATCAGTGAATATGTTGAACCACCACAAAGCGACATTCATCCTGATTGTTTCTTACAAAGATATTGTACAAAATATGAAATACTACCAAGAAACACCTGCCCAATAAGTCATACGGCACAGCTCTTAATTTTCATTTTTAGCTTGCCTGATAACCTGCGGAGAAGACAGATGATTAGAAAAAGCTGGTTAAATGCCTCACTTTTCTCAGAGAATGAGTTTCGATATGTGTTTCTGCTCGGACATAGCAATGCAACTGATACCAAGATGATACAAGAGGAAGCTGAAACCTACAATGACATAGCTGTCCTAGACCTAGAGGAATCATTCTGCTTTCTGACACTGAAGGCAATAGCAGGATTGCATTTTGCAACTTCGTTTTGCCCAGATGCCAAATTTGTCATGAAAATAGATGATGACATATTTCTAAATATGTTTCTTCTCCAAAAGAAATTGAAAGCCATGATCAAAAGTGATGAGACAAAGGAGATACTCATGGGTTATGTGTGGTATGGTGGCAAAGTATTTCGCTCTGGGCAGTATGCAGTCACCAAGCTGCAATATGCTGAGGATAGGTACCCACCATTCTGTAGTGGATCAGGATATGTCATGTCAATGGATGTAGCAAAGACTTTGTACAAACTAGCTTTGCAGGATACACGTAAGGTGCTGCTACATTTAGATGATCCATATGTTACTGGGATTCTTGCCAAAAGAGCTAAACTGAAACATATACAACTCGCGCCACTTTATTATCTATTTAAGACTAATTATCAGAAACTATCTGATTACGATCTGCAGAAACATCTTATGATGCATTTGCATGATCAACACATTGCTGATGTGGCTGATACATTACATGCTGAACTGTGGAATAGATTGATCAAACTGCAATAGAATCCAGTTAAAATGACAATATGGGATTGGTTTACCTGGTTTTAAGCTAGCACCAAATTGCTTTTTAAAGGGATTTCCTAGAATGGGATTAAAATGGAATTTCCTAGAATCTAATAGACAACTATTATCTATTTAACTTATTCGCATCTGATCTCTCATTGTCCCCATCATAATATCTTTATGTATCATGAAGTGCCAAAAGTCCTTATTTTTGCGCTGTAATGATATGGAGTTCTGGGAAGCAGATTGAAACCAGCGTTATCATCACTGATGGTAATCCCCCTTTATTGTTTGACAAAAAATGTACCAACTTACAATGTTATCTAAATGAATAATGTTCAATCAAGGAAGTTGTCGAAAAAAAACACATTTTTGAATTGGCAATTCAAGTTTTACACCTAGAGTCAGAGTCTTTCCATCACTTAATCTTTGAGAGCAATCAAAACATCAACACTGCACGAAAACCACTATTTTACATATATATACGCCATCGCAATAACGCACGTATCGGCTGTATCGTGGCTTGTTTATACTTGTATACACCTCTTATACGCATCTGCGTTTCGGGCGTCTACGAGACAGTTTCCATATGTACACGCGCGCGACTTGGCTGTCTTTCACACCTGGCGTATTTAAGATAAAACATCCTCTGCATGACATATATATACGCCGGGCGTATATGTATAGCGATAGAAAATAAAAAAGGAAGTCCTCCACGCCCAGCCCCCACTGCTGCCGTGAACTATCAGTGTGTTGTTTTAGCACTTTTGGCATGGAGTGGAGGCTGTTGCTGGAGGTTCTCTGTCTTCACACATTACCTGAGTTTTGTCTCTGGGTGGGCGGGAGCATATAGGTGTCAAAGCGGCAGGTGTCAAAGCGGCAGGTGTCAAAGCGGCGTCGGCAGCAGATGTGTGGAGGCACTTGGGGTGGTAGGTTGATAACTGACCAGACCTTGTGTTATATATACAGTACCCAAGGTATGACTTCAGAAGAGTGGTGTTTTGAAAAACCTTAAAAACGTTAAAAAAAACCCGAAATATGCTACCACTGATGTCCCAAGTGGCAGAGGTCGAAATTATTGGAGAGTGGCCTAAATAAACAGAATCAGGCGTATATATGACGTATATAAGACCGCACCATGGACACGTATATACGCCACTAGATAAGGCGTCTACGAGACGTCTAATAGGTCGAACTTCTAGACGCAAAATCCTACTGTTAGACGCGTTTCGTATACATATGTAAAATAGTGGTTTTCGTGCAGTGCAACTGGTTATAATACTTACTATGAAACAGCTGTAAATGCATGTAAATACTACCACCTGAAAGTGCTACCAGCTGATATAAAGCAGGGTTTCAGTGTATCAAGAGTCATACAATCTATTCTGTGATATAGCAGAGCAGCATATGGTTTTCAAATGCATTGCAAGTTTACTCTGGTTTTAGGTACAGGAAGCATTACTGCAGAGATATTCTTCTTGTCATTATTATTTATTACCCACCTAATACAGAGTCTCCATGCTAACGCTATGGAGCATACAGATCGCTTGGGCCACCTGACGGGCATTATAGGAACTAATTAATATAAATAATGCACAGAGTTTGTGGGTCGATCGTATAAGGACTACTCAACTGACACTGGGACTGGTTATCAGCATGTGACTGGGTCCCATACTGGGCCATTAAGGAACCGGACGAATTATGGGAAATAATCTTGGATAGCATTGCTGGTTAGCTTGATTCGGCTTGCCAAATAAAAAAGCATAGGTTCGGTAGATATAGAGAGCCATGGATAACGGACGAGTTAATTTCATTGATTAATGAGAGGAGAGATTTAGTTACTAGCCTAAAGCAAAAGCATGACCCAAATCTGGTGTCTCGTTCTAGACAACTTAGTAAAAGAATCAGTCGGGACCTAAAAAACAGTAAGAATGAATTCTTCAGAGACCAACTAGAGCAATGCAAGCATAAGCCACTGGATTTTAGGCAGAAAATCAAGGCCCTCTATAAAGAAAACAAAGAAGGGAGCTCGGGACGAATGACTAATGACAGAGGGGATAAGGTTCCGATGAATGAATGCACTGATTACATTAATAAATAATTTGGTAGCATCGGGAAGAAACTTTTTGAGGCATGCGCCCAAGGGCTGATAAATGAAACATCTTCAGATATGTAGACTACGTAGCTAAATTGTGCCTGTGTGACACTAAATAGGAATTTTTCTTCACTCACTTCATGCCATCTTAACTCATGCCAATGTGAATTGCTTGTAAATGGAGAAACGAAGTATGTATTCATGGGAAGAGCTTTCTCGTTTGAAAGATGTGAATAAAAATATTAGAAAAAAAAGTTCTAATTATTTACAATTTTTTTTCCTAATAATTATTTGAAAGGTGAGTAATAAATACAACATTACCATGATCTCGATCTGAGTGGACGTATTCTCCTTGTAGTTGACACTACATAATACTACTAAATAATAAAACTATGCGTCAACTACGCGGAGAATACGGCCACTCAGATTGAGATCATGGTAATATTGTGTATTTATTCCATGATTATTTTTATTTGATACCCCTTGTTGCAGTATTATCAGAATGTCTATATTACTAGCACCATTTTTTGCCATCGAGAAATACTCTACATTTAGTATCTATACATCTTTAAATGATGGTTGGCGTCGAAAGTAAGTTTCTTGTAAGTGGATGTGTTGTCTGAAGTTATTGATAAGTTGCTGAAATTGTTTCAATGTTGTACACAAAAACTATTGTCATTTTTTATGCAGTATTTATAACCCAGAGTAAAATACAGAGCAGTAGTAAAATAATTGTATTCCTGACTATCTCAAGCACTTTTATAATCATGGTGACAGATTTGCGGGACTAGGCCAATATTGAAGCCAGTGCATCTGATAATAATATATTTCTGAACTTTAAAAGTTTGAAATTTCCAGGAAGTTATCTTGCCATCTAAAGACTTAGGCCACTCAAAAAAAAAAACTTGTTTCTCATCACCGCGCGCATCTGAAAAAACGATTTTAAAAGATTTTTTTTTTTTTTTTTTTTTTAAATAGATGAACCTTGATAGAAATCATGAAAGGTATGTGTATTTAGTATCAAATTAAAGCTCCAGATGTCAGGGATGCATTAAATGTATAGCCAGTAAAAATCTGGAAACCCCGCATAAGCAGACACCCCGCGTAAGCAGCTACTTTGGCCCGGATCGGAGGGTGTCCGCTTATGCAGGGTTTTACTGTATGTCTGCCATCTTTGATAAAGCAAAACAAAAAAAAAACAAAAAAAAAAAGCGCCCTCGTCATATTTTTCATGGCTTGGTGATGAGAAACAATTTTTTTTTTTTAGTGGCCTTATGCATACGTATATCTGAAGAAACTTTGAAGTAACTACTTAATTGAAACTGATATCATAAATGAATGATATTCTGTGAACAAAGATTTTCGTGATAAACCTTAATTGATAAGAAAAAAAGACAAACTTACACACTGTAAGATATGCAGTATAACATATCAAAATTATTATATGGTACACGAAATTATCAATGTATCTTCCAGTATAAAACGGGAGGATAAAATTCATGGGAAACAAACATAGTTTAATTGTCAATGTCATGTTACCATAGAAACCTGCCAAGATTATTGCTCTTGAAATGTACTTTACTACTGTTATCAGTCTCTATAACTACACCTGAAGAAGGCCCAACCGCTGAAACGTATCGTCAATGTTATAATATGCAACAAAAAGTACTCATTAAAAGAAAAAAAAAAATGCTGGTGTTGTTGGCTTTGTGATAAGGCCACTAAAAAAAAAAAAATTGTTTCTCATCACCAAGCCATGAAAAATATGACGAGGGCGCTTTTTTTTTTTTTTTTTTTTTTTTTTTGCTTTATCAAAGATGGCAGACATACAGTAAAACCCTGCATAAGCGGACACCCTCCGATCCGGGCCAAAGTAGCTGCTTACGCGGGGTGTCTGCTTATGCAGGGTTTCCAGATTTTTACTGGCTATACATTTAATGCATCCCTGACATCAGGAGCTTTAATTTGATACTAAATACACATACCTTTCATGATTTCTATCAAGGTTCATCTATTTAAAAAAAAAAAAAAAAAATCTTTTAAAATCGTTTTTTCAGATGCGCGCGGTGATGAGAAACAAGTTTTTTTTTTTGAGTGGCCTAAATTCAATGAAGATTATAAAAGAATCTCACATAATGGGTTTATTCCTTCTGTGAACACTTCAGTTATGTAAAGATAACAAGATGTGACTTAAAGACATCAATTGTACTGCCCAAAAGCCCAAAGAACATGCCTTATCCTATTCATCTTTCTTTTTTCTATTCAAGAAACATACATTTACGACAAACATTATTCGCACAATAATAGCGATCTTCCATAATGATGTCACATGAAACATGTAACGGGTTACAAGTCACGAAAACAGGTTACATGTTACAAGGATAACTACACTCAAACGTACAATCACAAACAGTTTATCTTGGTCATTTAACCTATACATGTCTACAGTTGCATGAACGATCTTTTGATAATGTCATAGTACCAAAATTAGTTACACAAAGTCATCCTGTTCTAGAAAGATATGCAATATCTCCTTTATTTTCATGTTAAATATCTCTCCAGTTGGAAGGGCTTGTACACCTTTCGGTAATTTATCCCAGTATTTTTTCCTATGCAAAAAGGTGATTGTTTAAACTTTTCAATTTTCTCCCTTTTTTGCATCTATTCTATTACGCTTTTTTTCATTGATATAAATATGTGAATCGTCTTCCGACCACCACTTAATGAGCATAAGCTCTTTAACCTCTGGCATTGGTTTTTTGTAGTTAAATACTGACACTGCACGAACATCATTATTTTACATATGGATGCACCCGGCATACGTAAGTAGGTATTTTGCATATACAAGGTCGTCCCATTCCCCGTGTGTATACCCCTCATCTGTAGGCGTATATAAGCATCCAGTGAAGAGGGCTTCAGTGAGAGCGGGCGGGGGGAGGTGGGGGAGGGGGGAGGGCTTCCTACTGAGGACACCTGTACTTCTGCCAACACAAACGGGCGGGAGGCAGTGGGGGGAGAGGATATTTCCTCTCATATACGCTGGGTGTGAAATACAGCCAAGACACGTCCGTATATAAGGCCTGGGCGTATAAATACATATATATGAAAACAAGTCAATATTCAGCCAATACATGCACTTCCGCGATGGCGTATATATATTAATAAAATAGTAGTTTTCGTGCAGTGTGAGTGTTGCCCATTGCAGTAATTGCACTCATGCTTGTAGAGACAACCTGTACTGAAATTAGACCCATCCTTGAAGTTGAGGCTTTCTGATCATACCTGGATTTTCTGGCGAGTTTTCTCTTTCTGTTGGACAGCTCTTTCAGCGGTTTGTGAGCTTGATTTAAGAAATGGTGGATTCATAGTTATTTCTTCGAGAGAAAAGAGTCGCCATACCCGAAACCCTTCACTCCTAAATAATCACACTTCTCTCTGGCCGCTTGGTCTTACTCAAGTTAACATGCCCATTCTCGCACTCAAAAACTGATCAAACGTGGTAGAATCAATGGTTGGCTGCAGAAAAGGTGCGAGAGAGAAAAAAACATGACTTACGCTTTTGTTTGTCAGTACACGAGTGAGTGCCGGTGAACTCTACCATCCCCCGCTCTTCTGGGGTAGTCCGTTTACAGGCCGCGCTGCCTTAGCCTACGGTCCGTAATTTCGTGATTGGCTCTAATTTTAGCGCCAACTCAAGCCACTATTTACTGGCAAATCAGTCAGGCAGCTTAGCACCAGCGGAGGCAGGAATTCCTGACTCAAGATAGCAGCCCATAACAGTCTCAGTTTGAGCCTGTGTGCCTTAGCCCTGGCGACAACAGACTGCACAAGAGTCTACTTCTGGGGGTGGGTACATTTGCCATGTCTGTTCTACCGCCTGGCCTCTCTGGCCCATGGGTAGCTGCCCTCCTTCTGAAGTGTAGCCTGTGGTCGGTGCTTGACATTCTGAAGTGTCATCTGGGACCTGTTTCACTAGTTTCGTGACATGTCTAGATGGCGTCTGTGACACCATACAGACAGATCACAAGATCGCAATCGATGACACGCGGAGTTTCACTCACTTCTCGTAGGAATTAAGCAATGATACTTTAACATGAGTAGGAGATACATATAACCTATAATCGTTCCAAATATGAAGAAGATTGGGCGCTCCAATTTTCTGATATTTGCTAGTCTTTTTCCGCTGTTGCTTGCACTGTTGATGCCGCTGTTGATGTCTGTCTAGGCCTAATGTCACGAGCCTACTGAAACAGGTCCCAGGCAGGTGCACTCGAACCTTTCAGCGGTGCCCTCAAAAACATGATTGGTGTATGTGAAGCACCTTGGTCTGTTTCTTCACGGAATCGGGATGAATGTGAAGTTGGTGAACATTGAAAAGTGTTCATTGCCTCACAAAGGTTTCACAACTAACCCTTGAGACTGCTTACTTCTTGTGAGAGCATGCACCACAATATACATAGCCATTGAACTTTCAGCGTGCTTCCAGAAAACTATCCCTTCACTATCTGCATGCTATTCACTATGATAGTGAGAACAGAGCAGGGAACCAGTGTCTCAGGGTCTTAGAGGTGTGCCCAGCTGACCATGACCAATCACTCAAGACCAAAATACACCAAGACCCACTGGTGCTTGATATGTTTGGATTCAAGATAGGCAGTTGCAGAAATGGCAAGTTGACTGGGTGCAAGTGGGTTACTGAAAACTACCCATTGACTGAATGTAACCCAAAGTGTTTAATTGTTATTCATTTATAATTGCACGCTGATTCATCAATGATAAACATACTATTCGCTCCTAGTTTCATTTCTGCCTGTTCTCTGATGAAAGAGCTGAACCAAGCCGCCGGTTTTGTCGCTCCTTTTTGTCCTTCTGTCACCATTCTGTTTTTGTCAAGGTGTGCTGGTTTTCAGGTGAGCATATTTGTTCTTCTTGTCTTCTTCTATTTCTCTTTCTAGAGAAGAGATTCGGCAGGAACAACATCATTCCCTGCGTGACTACCTGTCATATCCTCTAGGACCATTTTCACTGAGGAATCATTGCACATACCTCTTATTAGAAGCTCTTATGAAGCTCTATGAGAAGGGAAAACCCTTTGTGGTCTTCTCTGGTCGACAGCGGAGGGTAATTTTAGGTTAACAGGTGAGCACCTAAGTGAGTGTCTATTTCTCATGGTGAAGGCTATTTCTTATTAGAGCGTGCTTGCACGCGCTAAATACATCATCTAGAGGTTAGAGCAGGGTTAGAGTGGTCACATTGAGGTTTCAGTGTGCTTCCAGAAAAATATCCCTTTACTATCTGCATGCTGTTCACTGTGGTAGTGAGAGCAGAGCAGGGACCCAGTGTCTCAGGGTCTTAGAGGTGTGCCCAGCTGACCGTGACCAATCACTCAAGACCAAAATACCTCATTGACCTACTGTTTTTACTTCATATTTCACCTGTGGCATATAAATGTTATATGGCATAACCGTGGTATACAGTCACTCCATGTTAAGTCTATGGAGATTTATATGAGGGGTAGGATAAAGATACATATTACTGTGATGATGTCAATATTGTTGACTGTACGGGCAGTATAATAAATTTATGTTTATATATATTTGTTCCATCTAATATAACCCTGATACTGACCATCACTGCTGATCACACTTCCTTGTCCATATTTCATGGTGAAGGACATTCTATTGCCATTTTTTCTCTATACATTTAGTAACAATGCAGGCTTTAAAGACTTTGGAAGAACACATTAAAAGACACAACATGATAATTGCAATTCATATATCCTCACATAGCACGTATATTCAATAGATACAATACAATACATGTAGATGAACTCAAACAAAAGTTTAATTATCCTTTCCAATCTTAGGTCGTTACTGCGGTCATCCGTCGGATCTAATAATTAGGATAAAGATGTACACAGCCTGATCCAATTCACCACTCATTTTGTTTAGTCATTATAGACTAAAGATACGAACCATCCTTCTCTCGAAGATTGAAAATAAGTGCCAGAATTGCAGCTGAAAAAAATAACATTACCATAAGTATCATTGATATTGACCTTGTTACACACTATTAGATGTTATCTGACCTTCCATTTTCCCCCACCACACAACTCGTCATAACTTTCGTATTTACATGAATTAAGTTGGCAATTTTCTGAAGTATAAATTCTCTCATTTCATCTTTTACACAAGCAAATCTTCTCTTATCAGTGCTAATGATATCCCATCTTTCCATCAGTAATTCAGTCACGCCTTGTCTAATGTAAGGTCGTTGGCAGTGGCCAAACATCAAATTTAGATTAAAATAATTTTTCTCATGTGATAATTTTGACGCGATACAAATTGTAATAGTTCACGATGGAATCCGACTTGTTTGATTTCTCCTTCTTTTATATTCTTAGGAGTTGACTTACCAACAAAGGAAAACGATGCCAGTAAACCTAACATGCCGAACCACCCCATACTCTCCAACATGCTTGATGCAAGGATGGCAGAACTGATTCCAGTTACAATCTGACAAATAAACGAAATCAACTAAGATCATCTACGTGTTAAAATGGAATTCACACGATGGGTTTCATGTTACGCACAGGGTTCAAAATCTCATGGGAATCTGTTCCTTTTCAGGGGTAAATGTCGCCAACAATTGCAGGAGAAATTCACATATCTCAAGGAAATGGAACCCTTCAATTAAAGTGGGATTCACACGATGGGATTCATGTACCTCACAGAGTGTTCTTCTGAGACAAATCCTGCTGAACTTCTCTACTGGAAGCCATCCAAAATACTTTGCTTTTATATACGGGATGGTCTTTTAAGTTTTGGGTATATAGTTCACATAGGGGCAGGTGCGAAACCCCCTCTGTGGGATCCAGGGGGTGATGCATCTGGAAACATTTAGATTTCATGGATTATACAAGCTGAATCTAGGACTTTATTTGAAGAAGTGGGGGGGGGGGGTTATAACAAGAGTCCATGTGTCGAATAGCCCCTGGCAAGGGGTCCAGGTAAGGGGCCAAAGCCCAAACAAACATCTTATTAACTATACAAGCTGTACACAAGATTTTGTTAGAAGGAGGGGGTAGTGACACACCTGAGGCTACCTGGACAAATTGACAAGGGTCCAGCAGCAAAGCCTCTCCTGAGGATCCAGGGTTTGTCACACACCTAACACTACCTGGGGGGTTTCAAGGGCCAGTAACAAAGCCCCTCTGAAGGTCCAGGGGGCAAAAAAGGGCAAAGCCCCTGGAGGCATTAGATTTTAGGTTCTATACAAGATATATCCTGGCTTTTGTTCCAGGTATTATCCTACCCTTAATATAATATCCCATAGGCTTAACATTGACTTTCTGTATGCGCCCGTATGTCACATAGGAGCGTACAAAAAATGGACCAATCAGGGATCAGCAGCGGAAAGTAGTTCCAAGCGCCTTCAGAGCAGCAAGGAGAGCTATATGGAGGACTTCAGAAAGTTTTTATCGTGTTTTTTGTTATCATCCTCACATAGAAATATCGTTCACAGGGGGTAGGATAAAATCAAAACCTTATTCGTTTTAATCTGGGCTCCCGTATGCGACGACTTGAGTTTGGCGTAGTGATATCCGGAGCCAAAACTCCAGGAGTACACTTATCAAATTTTAAAGAAAAATAGAATATTTTGCTACTTATTTTTTTGCCAATTGGCAAGTATATTGATCATATTCACTTGTGGTGAGATGTGGTGCATCCTTTTGTGGCGTGAAACGCAATAGAGAATGCCTACCTGTGATGTGACTGCTAGTGCGATGTTTATGCTGAAGTACTTGAGTCCATAAGCCTTGTAGATGACAGCAGGTAGGACGACCAAGTTTCCTGCCATAAGCACCATGAGTATACAGACCCACACAGCATACATGGCCCAGTTTTCTATGGCCATTGTGACGTACCATGTCAACGTAATCACACATATCAGAGCTGATATTACTGTCATAATCGTCTGTAGAAAAAAACAACAAAAAACAACATTTTCTTCTCTCTGGCATATTCACTTTTGAGTATATTTCACATGGCAACCTCTCTCCCCAACACACAATTATCTATTTAGAAATTGCAAAAATTCCCAAACCAACAATTCATTATTTTTTCCAAACCACACAGTTTTATTATTTTGGCAAACAAAAGGAAAATAAGTCTCATCACAAGTCTAAGGCAACACCTACTGCGTAATATCTAATTACGTCCACGAAGCCTAAGACAGCATTCTCCTAATTATGTATACACATCAACATTGCTAAGACAATTATGTTAGTGCCTTTATTTATGACAACCTACTTGTATTGTATCTAAAGTGGGGGTGATCTTACATATTGGTGTGATTAGGTAGATACATCATATAGATTATCAGTGATATTGATACCATAACAACGAAGCTATCTTGCTGCTATTCTATTCATTAAACCACGGACTTGGAACATATATAATACAGATATAAGTCCGTGATTAAACTTACCCTGCAGCTGCTTATATCCAACAGCTTCCCCCAAAAGATGCGGCCAAAGGCATTGAAAAGAAAGGCCATCGAACCAACCATCACCAGGAAGTTATCATCGGGTATGAAGATCTGGCCGAATGGCTGTTGGGAGCAATTGTTTACTTAACATAAATCTATGTCAGGGATAGTGTCGGGTCAGTGTTGGCCCATAGGTTGACATCTAACCAGACCTTGTGTTATTTATACAGTACTCAAAATATGACTTCAGAAGAGTGGTGTTTTAATTGTGTGTATAATCATAAAAAAATGCTGGGTTTATCATATGTAAATAATGAAATGGTACTTTTTAGGGTGTTAGAAAGATTTTATAATAAAAATTGGTAATATAACATTGGATTTTCCATATACCAAGGACTTAATGACTAATGGTAAATAAAATATGCTAGAGTGGTGTCCCCAAGTGGCAGGGATTGGAACTATTGGATAGTGGTATATGCCTACAGGTAAGGCGTATACACACGGGGAATAGGACGACCTTGTATACGCAAAAGCATACCTATATACGCCAGGTGCATCCATATGTAAAATGGAGGTTTTCGTGCAGTGTAGCAATGGGCACATATATACACATTTATAAAAAAAATACCCATATTTCTTTTGTAAAACAGCAGCTTTTATTTCGTTATAAAACAATACATTTGCTTATCCGGCCCATTTGATACTAGGATCGTAAATGAAGATCATTTTCTGTACCTCGTTCAAGGATTATTGTTAAATAATTTCTAACCCTTTAACGCCGGGTGATGCCTGGGGGCATCAACGCGGATCGACTGAGTGATGCCTGGAGGCATCAACAGGGATTGGCCGGGTGATGCCTCGATGCATCATTTCTCCGGGATTTAAGAAACCGGGATTAATATATAGAAATAATGGAGGAACTAGCATGAAATTTTCACAGAATGTAGGGATGATATTGTTATGAATATATGTAGTTTGACCCCCGCCCCCCCCCCCCCCAAAAAAAAACCCCAAAAAAACACAACTGTTTTAATTGAATTAGTGCACAAATTATTAACAACAGGCGACAACTAGGTAGAAGTATCACTCCTGCCGCCAATATGGAGGAGCAGTGAAGATGCCAAATAGGAAGATGGGCTATCTCTCAGCACCCAACACCTTCTGGACCAGAAAAAAGTGAATACTATCGTAAAACTGGATGAGTTTTAATCTTGGCCACCGTATTCCACGACTGGAGTTTGGCATAGTGACTTCATGAGGCGAAGCCGAGTGAAGTCCGTAGCCAAAACTCCACCGACAACCAACAAAGTGAACTGGTTGTTCAAAAAAACTTAATAAGACAGTGGCAAATGTGTATAATCCATGAAGGGAATTGGCCATCGAGGAGTTGATAGTTGCCCACAAGTGAAGATGTCTCCATCAACAGTATATGCCGGCAAAACCAAATCGATAGGGTATCAAGGTCTGGGTCCTGGTAGAAAGTGTCACTTGTACGTACACATTATGTTATCACATTTTTTTCTACTTAGATCATTTACAAAGAAATAAACCTGAAACATGGTAAATACTAGCATACTGTTATATTCTGAGGGGCCTGATATTTAAATTCTGTACTGGAAGAATAGATATGTATAACTGTTGCTAAGATTCCTTTGGAAAACAGCGATTTTTTTTTAGTATAATATAAATTTTGACCCCCAAATCGAATACAAACTGTCCCTGTACACTTCAACCCTAGAGCTCTGTCCAAATTATTCATACCTTTGGTAACAAATTGCCTTTGGTAACAAATGCTTACCTTATAGAGTGAAGTAATTACTGTAGTTGACTCGGCGTTTAAACTGAATATGAACCAGATGAGGTAGAATGATGGTGACCTTATGACATCTCTTGGGTGAACATCCCGCACTGTGCTCTTTACGTCTGCCTTTTCAGTTCCGGGTCTGTGCGATAAAAAGACTAGGGGCAAATAGTATGTTCATAATTGCCAAATAAGCATGCAGTTATTACCGTTTGGGTTACATTCCGTCTCTGGATAGTTTTCTGTAACCTAATTGAACCCGGTCAACCTGCCATTTCTGCAACCACCTGAGTCTAGGATCCAAACACATCAAGCACCAGTGGGTCAATAAGGTATTTTGGTCTCGAGTGATTGGTCATGGTCAGGTGAGCATGCTTCTAAGACCCTGAAACACTGACACCCTGCTCCTTTCCCACTATCATAGTGAACAGCACGCAGATCGTGAAGGGATAGTTTTCTGGCAGAATGCTAGAAGTGTATATGTGACTACTCTAACTTCTAGGCGATGTATAGCGCATGCAAGCATGCTCTAGCAATCTACATTATCAACTGTTCCATGCAGATAACAGGAAGAGACCATAATTGGCACCTGATTGTAGTGGGTGCAACATCACAGGTGCAGTGATACAGGTGTAGGCTCTATTAGGTGTTACCTTTACGGTTAATAAGTTGTCTTTTCGGAAATGCCCACAGTAACACAGTAAATGTGTCCTTGGATATACATTTGGGTTACTCTACCTGTTCCGTAGTATCGTTGAGGTAAATGCATACAGTGTTTGCTCCTTATGTCGGATCCGCTTGGCATTATGCAAGAGAGGTGGAAGAATAACGGGAATCACTTCTGAGTGAGTGGAGAATGGGATCCCACAAAAGGAATTCTATAGCGATGGATAGGTTTTCCATGACACTTTGGCAAGCAGGCCAATATTAGATGAGTTATAGGTACTTAGAACCTACCGAATAGAAGGATAATCATGATGAACTATAGGACCATGTGGTAGACGTTGCATGTTGCTCGTAGCAGTATGCGACCATGAGTGAACCCCCTCTGTATTCTAACCTTGGATTCCGCCACTTTGGCCTTCCCCATTCCCCACTCACCATTGGTTCATTTCTCTAGCACCATATATGTTGTGATTGGATGGCATGAATGCACTTTTCGACTGTGTCCTCTGCTACTTAGCAACCTGTCATTTGCTGCAGGATCTCCCAACTGGGAGGGATGGTGAGTTGGTTCGTGCGCTGGTTCCATGGCCATCTGGGACCTGTTTCAGTAGTTTCGTGACATGTCTAGTTGGCGTCTGTGACACCATACGGACAGATCAACACAAGTCGCGGCACTTAGGACAAGACAGACTCCAAACACGGTGTGTCTGGTTTCAAAAGTATTAGACAAATTCACTCACTTCTCGTTGGAATTAAACAATGAAACTTTAGCACGAGTAAGGGATACATGTCACCTATAATTATATCAAATATGAAGAAGATTGACCACTCCGATCCGCTGATATTTGACATCAACTGTGACATGCGTTATGAAACCCGACAAAACTTTTTTCCGCTGTTGCTTGCAGTGTTGGTGCCGCTGTTGATGTCTGTCTAGGCCTTATGTAACGAAACTACTGAAACAGGTCCCAGGACGTTGTAGATCTGTCTACGTCAGTCTCACATGACTGACTTAGAATTGGGGGACGGTTTCATATGCTACAGTCCGTCTGGAGTTCTGTGTGCTTATTTTGGGCTTTCATTGGGTTTTTCTTTTTGCTGGCGGTTTTGACTTTAATCTCATCAAGCCCTTTGCTACTGCATTAAGTTTGGTCTATTTTTCCCCCTCTCCTGAGTGGACCACTCTAGTGAGTGAGATATTCGTTGTGGTGAGCACAAAAATCTATTTTTTGTTGAAAAAAGTGTATGTACCTTGCACTCTTTTTTCATTCAGGTCTG
Source organism: Alentia gelatinosa (assembly GCA_950022655.1). Taxonomy (NCBI): domain Eukaryota; kingdom Metazoa; phylum Annelida; class Polychaeta; order Phyllodocida; family Polynoidae; genus Alentia; species Alentia gelatinosa. Next base: position 40,934,599 of record OX465592.1, read on the forward strand.
AAATTTTTGGCCAGGAGGATCATTATTTATGGCCGGGCTTTCAGAATATTAGGACCATGTTAGCACCACTAGATATATTCTTTTGTAAAATTCAAATAACCTTCAATTACTACAACCTTTTACTCACTTATCGCCATAGGACCCTTTGTTATCCACGAGGAGTCTCTCAGTCTCCCCATCTCTCTGATCAATAAAATAGAAATACAAAGACAGCCCCTTCGAAAAATTGCTTTAAGATAAGGCTAAAGAAATCACAAGTCATACCCTGAACGTATTATAAAATGAGAGAATGGATTGCATTGTTACCTATTCGTTTTATCTTATGCCAAAGTCACACTATGTGTCACAAACCATGTCATATCATTTCTCATCAATTCTCCAACAAGTATTGGGTGGTGGTTTAATATTGTAATATGTTATACAATGTATTATTATACATATAAACTGCTTACTCATGAGTCACCTCATACAAAACTTTATCTAGATGTAACGGCTGATATGCCATAAATGGAAGACCATCCATGTGATGAATTTATGTGCTAATGATTAAAAAAAAAAAAGCCTACATGGAACATTAAATGGAATTTTCTAAAAAAAAAAAATTGCAATCAGTTTTTTTTATTATATATCTCTACATACTTTGTTCCAATTTTTGGTTCTTACACAATCTTAAATCTTTTCAACATTTTCAAAAAAACACAGTAAACAATTAAGAGAACATAGAACATTAAATAGAATTTCGATATCAAAATGCCTCAAAGCATTTGCAACTTGATCTTTTGACAATTGATATATCATCCACTGATACTATGCACTTGAAACAGACTCAATCAAGGGGAGCTCTTCAATAAAAAGGACAACACTCACCTTTGGAGGATCTGTCATCATCAGTATGGCAGCAGCCTCCAGGATAATTGAGAGACCAGCCACAAAGAGGAAACTAGAGGGAACACGGTCCAACAGGTCCCCTGCCTGATCCTCATAGTAATATCTGTAACACATAAAGAGAAGGTAAACAACTGGAGAGAAAAAAACAACAACCCAAAAGACCAAAACTGTATGTGTTTGTCTTAAATCTTGTACCATGTGAAATACATCTTGTCTATGCATGTACAGCTTCTCCTGTCCATTTAAATGTCAAATATGTCTATTTCCATAGTATCTGGTATCAGAATGATAAAGTGAAGTGGTCACAGATATAGTTAAGATCTTGTTAAATTTACGCCTATTCATATGTTCATAGTCTCTATTACAATACGGCTATAAGAAAAAAAAAAAAAAAGCAGCAAAGTTCAATGCTTTAAACTGCAAGCGCAATTTTGTATCAATTCATTGGTCACTAGATATATGCTGCACGTATTTTGACTGTAAAAATGTACCTAACAAATACTGTAATCCTCGATATGGAAAATAAAAGCTGCTTTAATAGAAAAAAATAAAATAAAATAAAGAGTGTCTTAAGGGCTGGTTCCACCAACACAATGGATTTACTGTGGTATATCTTGTTTTATCTCACCTCTGGAATAAATGTCCATAGGCTTAATATTGAGAACTCGTTCTCCATGGCCCTACAAGTATTGTAGTCCGTTCTCCATGGTTTATATCCTATGTGTCGTCCACTCTTTTAGTGTGTACAGGGGTGAGATGAATACAGAAAGCAAAGTTTTGGTCAAAGAACTCGTTTCTATGCTACGTGATATCCACTCGGCTGTCGCCTCGTTCATATCACTCCGCATCAAACTCATGGACGATGACTTTGACCAAAATGTGTTGGTTTCTTCTTTAATATCTTACAGTGTTGCGATATGCAGTAAGTATTCGCTTCAAATGAAACAATCAATGAAAACAAATGCAAATTGTGTTCCAATCGAAATTCAGTTACTTTACTTGGTGCGAACCTGTTTTCTAATTGGGAACAATCGCAATCTTGGTGCATATTTCTTGGCTTTCTATTGAACCCCAATTTGATAAGATTTCTATCACAGTTCATCAGGGTTTATCAGAAGCATTTCTTGGTGAGGTTCAACTTGGGTTAGGCCACTCAAAAAAAAAAACTTGTTTCTCATCACCGCGCGCATCTGAAAAAACGATTTAAAATTTTTTTTTTTTTTTTTTTTTTAAATAGATGAACCTTGATAGAAATCATGAAAGGTATGTGTATTTAGTATCAAATTAAAGCTCCTGATGTCAGGGATGCATTAAATGTATAGCCAGTAAAAATCTGGAAACCCCGCATAAGCAGACACCCCGCGTAAGCAGCTACTTTGGCCCGGATCGGAGGGTGTCCGCTTATGCAGGGTTTTACTGTATGTCTGCCATCTTTGATAAAGCAAAAAAAAAAAAAAAAAAAAAAAAAAAGCGCCCTCGTCATATTTTTCATGGCTTGGTGATGAGAAACAATTTTTTTTTTTTTAGTGGCCTTAGTCGGGAAGCTTATCAGGTTCGGTAGGGTGCCTGCTCTTACAAACCTGAGGCTATCTGGGATTATTGCCAGGGGTTTATCAGGAAACCCCCTCTTGGGGGGTCTGGAGCAAAGCCCCAGAAACTTTTAGATTTAATCAATCATAGAAGCAGTACTAAGGATTTTGTAAGATGCAGGGGGAGTCACACACCTCAGACTACCTGGGAAAATTCAGGGCCAAACCCAGGATTCTCGATGGGGGTAGGGCACACCTTGGACGATTGGCAGGCATCTAGCGGCCTCATGGGAGTCCAGGGAGCGAAGCCCCTGGGAGCACTTAGATTTTTAAGCTCTATCCTGGGAGCTGTTTCATTAGTTGAAAAAACTCTCGTAGTTGCTCTCACTAACCAAATAGCGGCACCTCGCTGACAGCGAGCGGCACTTTGGACCAAAGCAGCACCAACAGTGGTAGTACCCGTTTCAAAAGTTAGGCTCTGTAACTCTGCTAATAATTCATATAGAAGCATCAAATAAAAACTGAAATGTGGGGGAAAATACAAGGAATCATTTGGAATTATTAAATCATTCGATATATAGTGATTTATTAAATGTCTCGTTTGTTATGGTGGCATAGCTAACGGCACTGGGATCTTAACAGCGACGCCAGTTCTGAAACAAGACCTTAGAACTCTCGCTTTTAATGCCGTTGATTGCTCTCGCTTTGGCGGTGACCATTCCTGTTTCCTCCCCCCGGCTTTTGAAACAGCTCCCAGGATTATATTTGAGGGAGTGGGGTGGAGTTGCAAACCTTAGGGTATCTGGGACTACTGCCAAGGGTCCAGGAGCAAAACACCCTCCTGGTAGTTCGGTGGGCAAAGACCCCCGGAAGCACTTGGGTTTTACATATTTTAGAAGCTGACATGGGTAAGGTTGAGTTGGAATATATCGAGGTTTACCTGTCTACAGACCCTGGGAATGGCTGAAGGTCAGGAACCTTGTTGCCAGGGTTGATGTAGGCGGATTGTGCTTGATCAAACATGAACGTGCCAAACCCGATGCCGGACAGAGAAAGCCCACTGACAAGGCCTTTATGAGCAGGGAACCACTGAAACCACAACGCAAAGTAAGCAACGGTATAACATGTATAGTTACATATTAAATCATGTAATCAAAAATCGTGGCAGTGGAACAGGTTTCTGTGATTGACTCTACGATACCTGAGATTCCGTCTCGTTTTGGTGGCTATAATATGGCAGAACGCCCAACTGGCGAATATGATATGTCCTTTTCTCTCTTGATGTATCTTGACCTATATAACTACTGAATAAAAAAAACCCCTAAAAAACCCTCACGATTGCATACTGATAGGCTGCGATTGAAAACGCCAATTGTAGAGCTTCCGATAGAATCCAACATGTTGGTTTTTTTGTAACCTAACATAGCCTATCTAGTGGAAAGGTATCTCTTGCGGGTGAAATACTTGGCAGAAAATAATGCAATTCTGGAAGTGGGTAGACCGCGTAGGGATTTATATTTTTCAATTTGATTGTTTTAGTGTTTGAAAGATCATATCATAATATATTGTAAATATCTTTAGAAAACTATTCAGATTCATTTGATATTTCAAAGATTATTGTATATTTTAAATATCAAAATTATACTTGAGATTTACATTGATACATGGATTGAATCATGAGCCAATTGTGACCAAATCTAAATAAGCGCACACATCCTGGTAGCTCAGTGACTGCATAATCCAACAAACACATTGGGTCAAGCAATTGAATATAGATGCACTCAGGTGTGCCCCAAACATGAGGCGTGTATCATAAAGGTAAGTTGGCTCGTCGTCTCCAAAATCCCATTGCAGCCCTGCTAAGGGAAAGTTGTCTGGATGAATTTTGATGCTGCGGTATGCATTAGACAGATCTATTTTTGCCAGAAAGTCCCCTTGTGAAATAAAGCCTGCTGCATCTTCTAGCGATTGATATTGAAAGCCCTGTTAACAGTATAGGTGTTGAGTGCAGAGCCTATAGGCCTACTCCCATCCTGAATGAGCCTAATACCTCATCAAGGCTTTGGGATAGTGGCCAGGGCAGAAACAATAAGCGGCTTACTCTGGCAGGTCACATACCATCCATTGTCCATTTCAACTTTGATTTGCCTCTGGACTAGTCCCTTTGTCTCCCGTTGTGTTGCCGATCTATGGTTACGTTGTTCCGCTCCCGCCCCCTGTGTACACAAGATAGATTTCTTAAATCCATGTTTGACACCTGTGATGATAAAGTCTCTATTGTTATCGCTGCCCGGTACCAGTTGCTCCCAGGCCCCCGGTATCAGTGCTCCGTCTGTTATACGGGCCTTGGCGTCACAATCCTAGGTAGACTTTTGTTGGAATTTGCATTTGTCTCCATATGGGCACTCACCGCTGTTTGCAAAGAGTCTGCACACCTCCTCAGGATCATGCCCTCTCTCTTGCTTCGTCGGTCTGTGTTGACCTCCCTTCCTGTGCTGTTTGCTGGCATTCCTCATTGTGGGCGTCAATCTGAGTTGTGACACGGGCTGCTCCTGTGGCACCAGGGCAAGGTCTTCAATCAAGGGCACTTTGTCCCTCCACCTGTACCCATTCTGGGCCTGGAGCTCCCGGTAGCATGTATCGAGCCCTAGCACCGATGTCCACTCGAATTTACATGCTAGCTCAAAAATATACACTGTGTATGCCAGGTTGTCCTCCAGGTTGGCCCTGGCCAGGTCGCCATCCTTCATCAGCTGGTACATCACCGTAATATTAGCCGTGCCCCACTCCACTGTGGTGATGTAGACCGGCGTTGTTTCTTCCGGGCTTAGCACCATCGTCCCGTCCCCTGCTTCGGTGAATCTCGGGCGTCTCAGTGAAGTTAGGATTACCCAGCTTGGCTAAGCCTTGCTGCAACTGTCTGGCTTGTCCATGTGGTATGTCCAGTTCCTTCACGTCGCCCATAGTCATAATGACTAATACATCAAAGTCTGCGTACTCTTCACTGGATAGTACATCTGTGGTCTTTCTTTTGAGGCCTTCTAATTTTGCCCACGCGTTGAACTCAAAATTGTGCCCTGGTTCCTGGGAATCTTCATTGTAATTGTCCACCATGATGATGAGGGGTTGGTAATAGTGTGTGCTGCATGCGGGCTCCTGCCGGGATGTGTCCAGTCTCCCCTGGCTAGTGGTGCGAGGTAAAGGGGGTCGACCACCGAGGGTCGACCGCTGCGCCCTCTCCCGTCTTTCATTTATACCTTTATATATACTATATCCCTGTTGAGACTTCAAATAAAGACTTAACTATGGTGAGAGACATGGGGAATAATTTCGAATCATCAATATTTTCATTAGATTTGTTAGATATCCTGTTTGCTATGCTGGCATTTTGTAGGGTGAATAACATGATCGTTAATTTGTTACATGAATAAAAAAAAGGCAACTGACGCTTTTGTACTAAAACTGCTTACTTTCAATGAACATGATATAAGAAGGGGATATGCGACCCCCACCCCAGCTCCGAACAACATATAGGCGACCAGGCAGGCATAGAAACTCCATTGTATTGTGAAATAGATTAGGAACATTCCAAGACTAAAAGATAGAAAAACATGGTAAAAGCATCAACTAGTTATACTTTTGAATATCTATATGGCAACAATCACAAGCTTACCAAGTTTAGTACTGTTGATAAAAGTGGAGTACAGATTTATAAATGCATTTTCTATATCAGTCTGACTGTGTCAGGCAAGAGGAAACCTGAAAAAGCTGAAGTGGAATTCACACGGTGGGAGTCATGTACCTCACAGGGTTCAAACTCTCATGAGATTCTGTTTTATAAGGGGAAGATATCGCCAACAATTGCAGGGGGAAAAACATGTCTCAGGGAAATGGAACCCTATAATTTAGATGAAGAGATTATGTTCCAGTACAGAATCTCAGCAGGATTTATGTAAGGTATGTGAACTTCATCGTGTAAATCCCGATTAAGCAAAGTAGGGCAACACGAGGCAGATAGAGCCAGGGAGGTGTTGCATAGATGTGTTAGTTTTAAATGATCACTCGTGGTCTAAGACCTATTTGGATATAGCTGTGCTATACATGAGCAGGTATGATAATTCGGTTGTGTAACGAAAACGGTCACCATCAACGATTGTCACAACCATAAAACAGCTCCCAGGTTAGGACTATCGTTGATTTTATCCTACCCCTCTCTACAATATTTTAATATCAAAATCATGAATAAAAATCATCAAAATTCTGTATGCCCCTAGTAGCATACAAACGTCCGTATGCCAGTCAGCGTGGCATACGGAATCTCAATGTTAAGCCTATGGGATTTTATATTAGGGGTAGGATAATGAGTTTTATCTCACCCCTGGTACAAGTTTAGCCATAGGAATAACATTAGAAAAAAATACTCAATGATCACCCTCATAAAGTGACAATACTACGCCACGTGGCGTAATGAATTTGAGATGACGTCATATGGATTTTGTAAGTCTATTCTAATTATTGTGAAATTTTGATGATATCCAATATCATAAAAAGGGATGAGATAAATCCAGAACGGCACTCGAATTGTAAAATACACAAAACTCGTTTGAATGGGCCATAATTGTCACTCGGCTTCGCCTCAATGATGATTGCGGCCCATCCAAACTTGTGGAGTATTGTCTATTCATGCGATTCTCGATGCAGCTCTATATAAGTCCGAATCCTGAGGTCAATGATTTAGTCAACACTGGAGAGCTACTCAAATCTTCACTCAGTAAAGAAACTCCTTTGAGGGGCTCGCATAATCTTCAGTTTTCAAATATTTCGAAGTGAACTACTAACAAAAATGAAACACGGATGAACAATCCTGCTTTAGTAGATGTAATTGTGATAAGAATATCAATATACTGAATTGTAAAAATGTTTTTCATCAGCTTTGTTAGCACATACCATTTTGGCATGCCTTGCTACCCCAATAAGTATATAAATCCCTAAAAGGTAGGGACAAATCGTGAAATGTGAAGACCAATGTTGGATATATTTCTTATGTCAAGCTGAAACGGACTCAGAGGCTAGAAAACATTTGAAAACTGTATCTGGTTATCTGAATTATAAGGAAAGCGCATTGAACTATGCAGTATTTTCTATTGAAAAGGGACACCAGTTAACTCCTACCCCCCAATAGTTTTCCGATTAGTGTAATATATATTACAAAAGGTTACCTTATCATTGAAAATCCCAGTAGAGCTGCCCATCGTGTACCAAATCTGAGTGAAATGATTCCACTGAGAAACAAAAAAGGTGACTGAATTGCGAACGACACGGCTAATGGCCATGCAGACTGTGAATACGTCAAGGATGTTGGATGGCCTCGTGCGCGGATGTAGGATGTGAAATATGAAGTAATGTTACCTAGTCCAGAAAGAAGGGTACAATGCTTTAGTCTACATGGTATAAGAAAGACATCATGCATATGCATAAGGAACACCTGCCTGGTTGTAGATAAAGATCTGCTTCCAGATATGATAATCTACTGGCATCCCAGTTGCCTATACCTGGCGTTTAAACTAGATGACTAAAGATGTGACTACTGTAGATGGTGTGGCAATAATCGTCAGGTGGTGCTCGATCACATAATATAATCATCAAGAATTGTCTACCTAAGAAGCACAGCAAGCGTTTACACTAGACAATTTATATTCATTTAACCCTCTAAGGATGAATGATGCCTCGAGGCATTAACTGGCCAGGACGAATGATGCCTCAAGGCATCATTTCTCTTATATACAATATATTTATTTCAAGAGGGAAATAATTGATAAATAAACATGGAATTTTCAGACAATGTATAACATCATATATCATATTACTAGCAAAACCATGTAAGATCTTATGGATTACTCTTCATATCACGTGATGAAACCATCGAATTATGGCTTTAGTCAATAATGTGTTCGTCCACTAGGAGTATGAACTAACACTATCATCCGTCCCTATGGGGTAGCTCAGCCACAGACACTCGTCCTTAAAGCATTAAATGAGGAATAATTTACCTCCTGCTATCCACCTAAAGTGGCTGATCCACCAAGCATGTGCTCCGAAGGGAGGTTTTAAACCTCCAGCCGACGTTGCTCGCCGAGGCTGGCTGGCCAACCGACCAAACTCTGCAAAATATCCGAGCTGATCCACCCATGACACTCTTGACACTAGTGAAACAGGTCCCTGTTTTACTAGTTTTGTGATATGTCTAGATGGCGTGTTCGGTTTATCCGGTTTCATAAGAACTAGACATTAGACTTCGTTTTATCCGTTCTTGCTTGCACTGTTGGTGCCACTTTTGCCACGAAACTAGTGAAACGGGTCCATGATGTGTAGATTTGTCTAATTCTTATGTCTGAGGTCTGTCTTTTACTAAGGGCAGCTACTTGTGGTGTCACGAAACTAGACAACCCCAATGTCTGTATGGTGTCACAGACATGTCATGAAACTAGTGAAACAGGTCCCAGGTCGTGGTTGCCTTATTTGCTGATCCACCAAGCAGATCATCGCCGTTGATGCGCAATTCGGGCTGGCAACTGCCGCAGATGACCACAATGCCACCACAATGACCTGGGCCGGGGCTAGCGCCGGGCTGGCGCCTATTTGTGGATCTGCTGCTTTAGTAGGTGTTTACCCTGGACAAGAAGAGGTAATGATTCTTGAAGGTTAACCCTTGTTAAACTACAGGTGAATGCATGTATTACCCAATAGAATATTGCAGGTAAAGAAGGGCTAGATAAATAGTTGTAGTCATCGACACAAAACACTCGTTTCAGGCAAAAACGAGAAGTGGTAAATAACTGAGTTTTTACAGAATAGCCAGCTGTCTAAACTACTAACTCAAACTGACTTGAATTAGTTTTCATAATTGCCAGGTGGTGACAAATTTTATAATCTGATGTAATCAGACGATTTGTACCTACCACGCACTTTGCATTTACACTAAGCTGTTTCTAGCCTTTTACCCCTGAAAGCCGTACGGTGGTGCCAAATTCAAGAATTGCCGCCTATAACCGTCTAGTGTAAACGCTGGGTATAGAATACCATGATTCTTTCGGAAGACTGTAATAATTTTTCTGATAATGAATCCTGTAATCAGAAGGAAACTCAGGAGATGAAAACACCGAGTTTGATTGCAGAGTAATTCACGAAGCGAAGCTGAGTGAATTACTCTGCAATCAAACGAGGTGGAGTGCGGACCAAGTTATTTTCATCGAGTGGGTTTCTGATTTTATCTAACCCAGTAAAACATTATTTATTGGTAATTATATAGAACTGCATCGAGAATTGGATGGGCCTCAATCGTCATCGAGGCGAAGCCGAGTGACAATTATGGGCCATCTAAACGAGTGGAGTATTATCTATTTTACGATTCAAGTGCGGTTCTGGATTTATCTCACCCCTTTATATGACATTAAATATCATCAGAATTTTACAATAATTAGAATCCATGTAACGTCATCTGAAATTCACAACGCCACGGCTGTGGCATAGTATTGTCAGTTTACGGGGGTGATCGTCGAGTATTTTTTCTAATGTTATTCCTATGGCTAAACTTGTACCAGGGGTGAGATAAAATGAATTACCCAATTAGCCATTGAGTATTGGGTACACAAACTTCACGGCCGTGGAGTACGAGTTCCTAATATTTAGCATATGGAGAAAAATACCAGGGTGAGATAATAAACCATATTTCCCAAACGCATGAAATCTGCGTAAATATGAGGGTGAGATAAAACAGAATATAGGCAGCATTAGAGGGAAACTATGTTCCGGTGAAAGGAAGTCAAAGTTACGAGGTAAGGCTTGGAAAAATTACTGCCCAAGGCCCTGGCCGCGGGCAGTAATTTTTCCAAGCCTTACCGAGTAATTTTGACTTCCTTTCACTGGTACTTGGTTTCCCTATTCCTATATACCTTCAAATGTGGTTTAATAAGAGACAATCTGATTGGTCTAAATGTCAACCTTGGGTAGTATACGGCAACCTTGGGTAGTATACCAACCTTGGGTAGTATCAGATAGTTACTCCACCCCCCAGAGCATGGTGTAAGCATAGAGTGTACAGCCATAGGTATATAGGAATATATAGAACTGCATCGAGAATCGTATAAATAGAGAATACTCCACGAGTTTGGCTGGGCCGCAATCGTCATCGAGGCGGAGCCGAGTGACGATTATGGCACATCCAAACGAGTGGAGTATTGTCTATTTTACGATTCTCGATGCAGTTCTGGATTTATCTCACCCTTTCTATTGTTTAAATAACATCACAACTTCAGAATAATCAGAATATACTTAGCAAATCCACTATGCCACGGCCGTGGCGTAGTATTGTCACTTTACCAGGGTGATCGTTGAGTATTTTTTTCTAATGTTATTCCTATGGCTAAACTTGTACCAGGGGTGAGATAATGCCAAGTACTCACCATATGTATAGACGATGCCGACAGGTAGATAACCAATAAACGCTCCAATGACAACTATGTAGCCCCGGTAAGGCATGACGGAGACCATCTTTGAGGGTGAGAAGACAGCATGTAAAATCAACATGGACTGAGCTGTCACCTTCAATGTACTGCGATGAAACATCCTGTCGGACGCGTTGATCAATATCAGCTGACAGAAGCTGATTACAACATTTAGATTAACGATAGCTACCCTTTGAAAAAGTATCACACTGAATGTATGCATGCATTGTTATAGCAGTGATAAGGTACGCAGTCAGCAACTGGTTGGACTCCAACTATCGGAAGTAGCCTGATGAAGTCTTGTAAATTAAGATGAAACGTCGCAAGATTATTTATTATCCTCCCTCCATCTCGATGTTTAACTGAGTCCCTTATAAAAAGTTATCAACTATAATCAGCTTGTCTGTTTTTTTTGTTTTTTTTTAACAAACAACTTAATTATCAGATCTCTGTTGAATCAAGAAGCTTTAAATCACACCCTCAAATGAGGACAGTGTCTGTACTAGCAAGGCCAGTAAATAGTAACCACACCGATAAATGATCACAAGGTTTATTAGGTAGGATGAAAATGTTGTCTTTTCTGATATATTTTATGACTTGTGCTGTTGCAACTGTTTAATATATACTTTTAAACGCCAACATATCAAGTGTTCTCTGGATGTATTTTGGTTATATTAGCTGCCATACTCCGTAGGCACATGAAGGCAGAGGAACTGAAACGCTGGAGAACCGGGAAGATAGGAAATTATTTTTATTTCCTACGGTATACCTCCAGGATAAATAAAAACCTAAAAAAAGAAAAAAGTGTACACATATATGATAGGTCGCTGTCTCTTAAGTAGATTTATGTTCATTCATTCTGTAGTATTCCTACTGTACACTAGGCGGCGCCACCGTTACCGCACTACGTGAGAGACGTTTATGAGCGATAATACACTTCTTCTATGAAAGCAATGCTACTGAGTTCAGTCTTATGTCCATAGCCTAAATCACACCATTTAAAGATATTACATTGGCGACTGAGGCTGTTAATCTATGCAGGTATATTTTCCTGACTTCAAGGAACCCATTGGTGGTGAGTGGAACTGGCTGGACATAAAATTTGGCAGATTTTGATGACTTTGATGTGGGTGTGTATTGGCACTGTACTGAGTCACAGTGAATGTAACTATAGTGTGTGCACTTTTGAAGACACTAGGCCCACAGCATCATTCTGTACTACTGATGAACTTTTGTACTGTGAACAACCTGTTTTAAAAGCACTACACTGTACTAAATTTTGATCAAAATGGCTACACCTTGTAATATTGGGCCTTATATCAAAGAAAGGGAGACTTTCAAGGCATATTGTGAAAGGTTGGAGGCATATTTTGATGGAGAGGATTTAGTTACTGTAGAACTTGTCGGTGATGATGCAGTGAAAGTAGCACAGGAAGCGAAAAATGCAATTATCACTAGAAAAAGAAGGGGCATTTTTCTGTCACAAATTGGAGCGGAATGTTATACAACGCTTGCTAACCTTATTTCTCCCAAAGTCCCACGTGAAACTAAATTAGAGGATTTAGTGAAGAAATTAGAGGAACATTTCAACCCAACACCTCTTGAAATAGCTGAGTCATTTTATTTTGGTACTAGGAACAGAAAGGAGGGTGAGTCAGTGAATGACTATATTTTAGCTCTCAAAGAATTGGCAATTCACTGTAATTTTGGTGATAATCTCAATCGTTCTTTACGAGACCGTTTTGTCTGCGGACTAAATATACAACCTATCCAAGATAAACTGTTGAACACAGAAGGCCTAGACTTTAAGAAAGCTTGTACTATTGCCCAGCAAATGGAGCAATCTCATAAAAAATCCAAGGATTTTAAGTCTAGCTTATCTGCTAGTGCTGCTAGTTCTGATGTAAATAAGGTTTACAAATCTAAGCAGTTTAGCAAGAATACCAAGAAAGTAAAATGTTTTAGGTGTTTTGGCAATCATAGTCCAGATGACTGTAAGTTCAAAGATGCGACATGTTACAAATGCCAACATAAGGGACATTTGGCTAATTCATGCAAGTCCAAATCCTCTAAGAAAGGGAGTAAGGGAAAAGTTCATTCTATGGACAAGCAACCAGGTTCTAGTGATGATAGTGAGGATGACCTGGGCATTCACAACTTGTTTTCCACTAACTCTGATAACTCTAAGAAAAAGTACACAGTTGATGTTGTAGTTAACAACCGAGTTATTCAAATGCAAGTGGATACCGCTGCAGATTACACAGTTATGGGTTGCGACAAATTTCGGAAATTCTTTCGCGGTAAGAAACTAAAAAAATCTGATGTTAAGCTACGTGTGTATTCTGGTGCTCACATACATGTCTGTGGGGAATTGCTATGTGATGTGGAATATAAGGGTCAAAAGAAGGAACTACCGATCCTAGTTGTGAACTGTGTGAATCGACCAATTCTGTTTGGCCGAAACTGGATCGAAGCAATCAAATTGGATTGGAATGACATTTTTGGAATCGAGAGTAAGGAAAAGACACTCAACGATATTCTCGGTGAACACGAGGATATTTTCCATGATAGCTACGAGGGCATTTCAGGATTCAAGGCGCATATCAAGGTCAAAGACAATGTCACACCTCATTTTGCCAAAGCAAGACCAGTGCCTTACTCCTTATATGATCAGGTCAATGCAGAACTTGATAAACTTGAAAAGAACAAGGTTATAACACCCATGAAACCTGAGGACACTGAATGGGCCTCGCCCATTGTTATTGTACCTAAAACCGATGGTAGTGTCAGAATATGTGGCGACTATAAGGTACATGTGAATGAATGTATTGAAGATGAAAAATATGCTTTACCTACTGTTCAAGATCTAATGTCTTCTCTTACAGGTGGTGAAATCTTTACTAAACTTGACTTGTCGCATGCATATGCTCAACTTGATCTAGATGATGAGAGTAGAAAATTGATGTCTATTAATACTCATCGGGGTGTCTATGGTTATACTAAGTTAGCATATGGTGCTAAGCCTGCTTCTAAGATTTTTCAATCCACCATGGACAGGATCTTACATGGTATTGATGGTGTTATTTGTTTTCAGGATGATATATTGATCCGTGCAAAAGATGAAAAAGAGCATCTTGAACTTGTAGAGAAAGTTCTGAATAGACTAGCCAAGTACAATGTAAAACTCAAAAGAGAAAAATGTGAGTTCTTGAAAGAAAGTGTTGATTACTTGGGTTATCGTATTGATGCTAATGGTGTACATCCATTACAGGACAAGGTCACAGCTATCAAAGAAGCTCCCGCTCCAACAAATATAAGTGAATTAAAATCGTTCTTGGGTATGGTACAGTATTATTCTAAGTTCATTCCACAGATGTCTACTATTGTTGCACCATTGAACAGATTACTTCGTAATGAAGTCAAATGGAGCTGGGGTAAGTCTGAGCAAGAATCGTTTGATTTGTTGAAATCGAAATTGAGTAGCGATGCATTACTTGCACATTATGATGTGAAGAAACCGCTCAAATTGGCTTGCGATGCATCTAGTTATGGTGTTGGTGCAGTGATAAGTCATATTTATGAGGATGGTACTGAGCGACCTATTGCATACGCATCTCGTACTCTAACTTCATCCGAACGTAATTATGCTCAAATAGAGAAGGAAGCCTTATCTATTATATTTGGTGTTAAGAAATTTCACCAATATCTGTATGGTAGAAAATTCACTCTGGAAACTGACCATAAGCCACTTTTGACAATTTTAGGTCCCAAAAATGCTATACCAACTTTAGCAGCTGCCCGTATGCAGCGTTGGGCGATAGTTTTGTCTGCATATGATTATGATATCAAATATCGTAGATCATGTGACCATTCTAATGCAGATTGTTTGTCAAGGTTACCACATGAAAATTCGAAGGTGGGTAGAGAAAGTAAGATATACAGTATCAATTTTGTCGATACTCTTCCTGTAAAGGCTGATATTATAGCGAAAGAAACCAAAACCGATTCAATACTGAAGATTGTTTATGATTATGCTGCAAATGGTTGGCCTGAAAATATCAATCGAGAAGAGTTGAAACCGTACTTTATACGAAGATCCGAAATATCCATTGAAAACGGATGTCTATTGTGGGGAATTCGTGTAATAATTCCAACTAGTTTGTGTACAGGTATAATGGATGAATTGCATACAGAGCATCCTGGTATTTGTGCTATGAAGCGTATAGCGAGGTCACATGTTTGGTGGACTGGTATTGATAAGGATCTAGAAAATGCTGTGTACCGCTGTAGTATTTGTCAGGATAGCCGTGCTCTTCCTGCAACCTCTCCATTGTATTCATGGAAATGGCCGAGGCGTCCATTTCAAAGAATTCATATTGACTTTTTTGAGAAGGAAAATATGTATTTTCTTATTATGATTGATGCACATTCCAAGTGGATTGAAGTTGTTCCTATGCGAAGCACAACTGCTGAAAGAACTATTGACGAATTAAGATTGATATTTGCTAGACATGGTTTACCCGAAGAATTAGTGTCGGACAACGGTCCTCAATTTGTCTCATCAATGTTTTCTACATTTTGTGATAAAAATTGTATAAAGCATACTCTCTCTCCACCATATCATGCAGCGACGAACGGAGCTGCAGAGAGATCTGTAAGACTGATAAAAGAGATGTTGAACAAACATATTCTTGAGAATCAAAAGTTGTCATTAAAACATCGACTAGCAAATATTCTGTTCAAATATCGTACGACACCTCATACTACTACTGATAAGACTCCGTCTGAATTGTTGTATAAGCGTCAGTTACGAACAAGGTTAAGTTTAGTGAAACCGAATCTAGCTGAACATGTTGAAAAGAAACAAGAGCAACAGAAGTTATATCATGGTAGAATCAGAGAAAGGCATTTCGATGTAGGAGATAAAGTTCGTATCAAATACAATACAAAAGGTCTCAAGAAAGGTTCAGATCGTTGGGTTAGAGGTAAGATTGTGAAAGTATGTGGTCCGCGTAATTATGTTGCACAAATCGGACAGGCTACTCGTTTTGTGCATATTGATCATATATTGGCTGATCATGTTCAAGATAATATTCCAGAATATGATCCATCTGAGTTTGTATCTACTAGTATAGATGTAACAACTACTGATACACTGCCTGTTATGGACAATGATAAAGGTATAATTGAACCACCTGAGCCTGTTGAAGATGTACCTGAGTCACCCAATGTCCGTCTACAAACTCCCATTCATGCAGAAACTCCAATACCGAGGTCTCCACCTCCTCATATTGAATCACCTGGAATGGCAACTCCACCTCCACGTAGAAGTTCAAGGGTTAAGAAACCAATTGTCAAAATGGATTTGTAAATTGGTAAATGTCATACACATTTATTTGTGTATTTGTGTATTTGTGTTACATTATTGTATTATGTACTTGGTAGCTTAAGGAGGGAGGAATGTAGTATTCCTACTGTACACTAGGCGGCGCCACCGTTACCGCACTACGTGAGAGACGTTTATGAGCGATAATACACTTCTTCTATGAAAGCAATGCTACTGAGTTCAGTCTTATGTCCATAGCCTAAATCACACCATTTAAAGATATTACACATTCCAAGTAAGCTTAAATGTTTAGAGACATATCCTAGAATTCATGGTGGCGCCACTTGGGGAGTTCTAAATACTGTAAATTGTCATTATTTGTATGATCTGTGACCTGTTTCAGTAGTTTCGTGACATTAGGCCTAGACAGACATCAACAGCGGCACCAACAGTGCAAGCAACAGCGAAAATATCTAGCAAATATCAGTGGGTGGGAGGGACCAATCTTCTTTTTGAAATTCCGTGTGTCATAGATTGCAGTCTTGTGATCTGTCCGTATGGTGTCACAGACGCCATTTAGACATGTCACGAAACTACTGAAACAGGTCCCTGATATATAATTACCAATTTATTAAGGAGTCTTAATGAGAAATGTATAGAAAGCCTGACATTTCCCTACCTGGAGATTCTGACATCAGAATCCCGTCCATAATCCTGTTAAATTACCAAGTATTTCGAAATAAGTTTCTTGAATGTCCATTTAATATTGATAATATATAATCAGTCATAATCATCTCAATCCCAATCAGAAATCACTGTCATAAATCATTTTGTATGCTAAAACATGGAAAAACGGCAAACTATATAAAACTGGCGTAAGTATACACGGAATTACCACCAAGTTTGACAGTGCTGTAGCCTTATCGAATGTGTAGTCACCCTATATGTCAAGGTATGGTCATTTTAGTTCTTGATTGTGTAGGTGGGTTATATATACCGTAAACCTCTCGCAGTTGACGTAATATCAACTACTCTGAGATTACTAGTCTCCTACACAAAACCTGTCATTATTATGTATTTAATCTGTATTCATTCACAGTATGTCTCTATTCTAACAACAAGCTTAGCTCCTTTTCATTGATCATTTGACTGGAACATTTTACATGTGCACATTCATATTTAGATGTGAACTCCATCGCTTGGGATTAAACATCTTTGCATACAGTTAATATATACTTGAGAAACCAGATTAATGTTTTATGGATAACCACTAGTGACAAAATCATAGTCTTACATGAATGGGTGAGTGGATTCTATTTTCATCTCTATATAAACCATGAATTGAAAACCATGTCTTGTCCCCTTTGTAAGTCATATTTCTTTTTACTATTTGTGAGTTTCTCACAATAATAATATTACTTATACACTTCCAAGCACACAGACCAGTGACGAAGTCAGAAATGTATATGCCCAATGAATAGATTTAGCTACTAAGACGCTTAAAGGATATCAGTAATTCACTAACCCTAGAAGGTTCCTATATTTGGTTGGATTGGCTACTACCTTTCCACTCCAACTTAGAATGGCCATCACCTCTGTCTCCACTCTGTTTCAACTTAGAAGTTGTTATGATTCAGTCTAGGCCCTGTCCATGAATTCTCACTTTCGGACCAAATAATTTTGTTTTAGGTGGGTTCTGAGATCCGAAATACATGTAATATTCAAAGCTGATAAAATTGATGATAAAGTCTACCTATATGGTCATTTTATGGTCAAAATGACACACACAATGAAATAAGAACAATGAAAAATCACTTCAAGAGTAGGAAAAGGCACACTCTCCACGCATAGGTCCAGGTGGTACGCAGATATGCAGGGAGAGTGAATGGCACGTCAGCTTGTTAGAGCGTGCTTGCATGCGCTAAATACATCATCTAGAGGTTATAGGGGTCCATATAGAGTTTCAGGGTAATGCATACAAACTATCCCTTCACTATCTGTGTGCTATTCACTGTAATATTGGGAACAGAGCAGGGAGCCAGTGTCTCAGGGTCTTAGAGGCATGCCCAGCTGACCATGACCAATCACTCAAGACCAAAATACCTCAAGACCCACTGGTGCTTGATCTGTTTGGATCCTAGATAGGCAGTTACAGAAATGGCAAGTTGACTGGGTGCAAGTGGGTTACAGAAAAATATCCATATAGGCTAAATCTAACTCAAACATTTTAATTGTTATTCATTTATAATTGCACGCTCATTGTTCTATAATGAACATACTATAAGCTCCTAGTTGGTCAAGGTGGCAACAGATTTAATAGAACCAATGTAGTTTCGACTTAGCTAGTGGCCAGTGTAATTCTCGGTGTCACAGCGGATGAACTGGTAAAAGCTAGAGGAGCCAGCCAAGTCTACAATCATGGATATGCAAAAAGTTAGAGGGGTGGTGGCTACCCAAAGCATATGTGCATATATTGACTGAGCAATGTTAAACTGAAGCGTGATATTGGTACCTGCGAACCTTGTGCCATTGTACAATGGTGAAGGTTATCAGAGGCATATCTCAGGGTCAGGAGAACAGAAAACTGAACTAAATGTTTTCCTCAATATGACTAAAATACATCATGAGAGAAGAGGTATATCTACATATGAACCTACAAAAAAGAATAGTGGGTTTCAGTTTTTCTGTACACAAGAATCTTATCCTCATAGCATGTCAGTCTCCTTGGACAGGTCTAGTTCTGTCTGTCTCTATGTGGGGGAGCAACTCCCAGCAGATCCTGTGGAAACTGTGCCTTTTTATATATGGTAGGTAAAAACTATCTTTGGCATCCTTCAGGTCATTCTTGATTTAATGATATAATAGTCTGGTCTCATGTAACTGAAATTCACCTTCATACTTTCTGTAATCAAGAACTAATTTTTTCCTTTCATTGATGGTACTGCAAACCTCTTCGAAATCGTCACACTCTGCACCGACATAAACAAATCAACACCCACATACGCCACTTCACACACCAACACTCACAGGCACACCAACACCCTCATTAACCACTGTATACACCTACACCCACATACACCATTGCATACAGCAACACAGCCACACCATCGAATACACCAACACCCAGAGACACACACCACTTTACACACTAACACCCACACCAACATAGACCACTGTATACAGCAACACAGACACACCATCGAATACACCAACACCCAGGGACACACCACTTTACACACTAACACCAACACCAACATAGACAACTGTATACAGCAACACAGACACACCAATACCCATATATCACTATATACACCAACACCTACCCAGACATACCCTCAGACACACCAACAACCACATACAACACTG
This sequence comes from Alentia gelatinosa, assembly GCA_950022655.1. Taxonomy (NCBI): domain Eukaryota; kingdom Metazoa; phylum Annelida; class Polychaeta; order Phyllodocida; family Polynoidae; genus Alentia; species Alentia gelatinosa. The sequence continues at coordinate 40,954,212 of OX465592.1, forward strand.
TATACTGCAAGACAAACAGACACAACATCGAGTACACAAACACCTAGAGATACACCAACATACACCACTTTACACACTCACACCAACACACTCCACTGTATACAACAACACCCACAGACACACCAATACCCATATGCACCACTTTATTCACCAACACACACAGACACTACTTTACACACCAACAACCACAGACATACCAACACACACACATATACCACTGTACATATATACACCAAGACCCACAGACACATCAACACCCACATAGACCACACACAGTGACACCAACAAACACCACTCTACACACCAACACCCATATCCACTACTGTATACTTTTTTCTTTTACTTTTTTAAATAGAAGTGTTTATTGACGAAAAACAGTATCAAATTTGCACAGGTGATTTTGAACTTCGATCCTTCACATACACAAATATGGACGATACTAGGTAACATTTAGTGCATAGCACATCGACAGCACTGAGATCATACCATACAGAGACGGTCACAAGACAGTAATCCTCCGTTTATCAGTTCTTGGTGAGTTACAGCGTGATTCAGTTTGACATCTTGAGCAATAAACAGCTTATACGACAACATACACATACAGAATACGGAAATATAGGTACAACTGCCATTAGGTAAGTATTTTCTCTTATATAAAATTCATTTCATTTTATTTTCATATCATTTCACATTATTTCTTGCCACCGCCACTGCACTGAAATTGTGTCAAATCAATACTAGCTTTTCCCTTTAAGGCAGGCTAAAACCTTTCTCTGCTAGCAATCCTTTGCAGAGGCTTATCCAGGATTTCCCCTAATGGCACCCCCACTTATAAGGGAGATCACAAATCTGTTATTAGGTGCTTTACCTTGATCTTGACTTTATAAGTACTCCTAGTTTACACACCAACACCCACAGACACAACAATACACACCAACACCACTTTACACACCAACACCCACAGACACACCAAAACCCACAGACACCACTTTACACACCAACAGACACATCAACACCCACATACACCATTTTACAGAATGACAGACACATCAACACCCACATACACCACAATGCACACCAACACCCACAGACACCACCAATATTACTAATGATGCCCCTAATTCGCAAATCCCAAATGACACTTTGAATTGACTAATTTAGCAACTCCTATATCTAAAGGTCAAAAATGAAAATTAAAACTTGGCACAGAGATTAAACCAGTTAATGTTCTAGGAAAACTTTCCATAACAATGTATATCAGCTATCAGTATAGCAGTTTTTATACTGATATCACTGGAGATTATTGACAATTTAAGCTTTTTTACATTCTTTGTTCTTAATAAACATAATTTAGACACCTGATGAAGGCCATATGTGCCGACAATTTTATCTGTACCAACCATAAAGTATCATTAAAAACAACTACCGGTACTTTACAAATTATAACCTTACACTGGTGTTTATTGGTTTTGTGAAACTTTCTCCTAGAATTCATAATTCAGAATATCATACTACCAATGTAAATATTTTTGTCTATGTCTTCTCCCGTCATTTTCAGGTCTGTGACAAAATTAGAATGGGATTTTTCCATCATCTACTGGTAACCTTCTTCCGTTGCATCTGTTGGGGGAGGAGGAATACCACTGCTCGTCTCATTTTTACATCCATGTGTATAATAATGATATATACAATTATCTTTCGACTTAAAGTGGCACCTCCTGTACACAAATATTTGCCACCTGTGAGACCAGAAAACTGTGCAATCAGTGAATATATTGAACTACCACAAAATGCCACTTATCCTGATTGCTTCTTAGAAAGGTATTGTACAGAATATGAAATACAGCCCCAAAACACCTGCTCATTAAATCATCCTGCACAACTCTTCATTTTTATTTTTAGCCTGCCTTATAACTTACGGAGAAGACAAATGATAAGAAAGAGCTGGTTAAATGCCTCACTCTTCTCAGAGATTAATTTCAGATATGTGTTTCTGCTAGGACATAGCAAAGCAATTGATGAAAAGAGGATACAAGAGGAAGCCAAAACCTACAATGATATAGCTGTGATAAACCTAGAGGAATCGTTCTGCTTTCTGACACTGAAGGCAATAGCAGGAATGGAATTTGCAACTTCCTTTTGCCCAGGTGCCACATTTGTCATGAAAATAGATGATGACATTTTTCTAAATATGTTTCTCCTTCAAAGGAAATTGAAAGCAATGATCAAATCTAATAAGACTAAGGAGATACTCATGGGGTGTGTATGGTATGACAGCCAAGTACTTCGCACTGGGCAATATGCAGTCAGCAAGTTGCAATATGCTGAAGATAGGTACCCACCATTCTGCAGTGGTTCAGGATATGTGATGTCCATGGATGTGGCAAAAACTTTGTACAAACTAGCTTTGAAAGATACACATAAGGTGCTGCTTCATTTAGATGATCTATATGTTACTGGGATTCTTGCCAAAAAGGCTAAACTGAAACATATACAACTTAAGCAACTTTATTATATATTTAAGACTAATTATCAGAAACTGTCTGATTACAATCTATATAAACATTTTATTATGCATTTGCATGACGAAGACATTGTTGATGTGTCTGATACATTACATGCTAAAATGTGGAACACACTGGTCAAACTGCACTCTTAAATCAATCAAAGCTATCATTTTGGATTGGTTCTTCTATCTTTGTGATAGTAGGAAATCACTTATAAAGGGAATATCTAAACATCTAAAACTTGGCAATTTTACCTCAACAAAAACCAGCCCGCATCTACACTTTAGGTCTTAGAACCAGGAGCACCTCACTATCATTGAAGGTAATCCATCCATTTACTAGTTTTGGAGATCTCCTAGTTATATCTCTAAAAGTCAGTATCAAAGTACCAAATAATAGGGAACTGTAGTCACATGTTCCATTTAGTAACATGCTCTTGTCAAGAAACACTGGTGTGATCTGGTCTTACAACCTCACTTTTGTGTGAGTGGCAGAAACTCTATCCATGATTCAAGTTAGTGTTTATTGTCCTGGTATGTGAATAGATAAGGTATCATGATAAGTATCGGGGAAGTGATTAACAGAATTGAAATGGCCCTCAAATCAAACTGTAACATTGTCAAATGTCCCATACATATATTATCTCACCCCTGGTTTTGTTTTCACCATCGAATTAACATTGTAAAAAAACCTGCTTGAAATAGTTGTGGGCATCTATGCGTGTCCAACAATCGTCAGGTGGTGCTGAATTGTGTAATCTGACATAATCAGACAATCTGCAGTTGCCACACACTCGGCGTTTACATTGGAAGATTTCTATCATTTTATTGCTGAAAGTCATTAGAAGGTGCAAAATACCAGAATCTCCAGGCAGAATCATCTAGTGTAAACGCCGTTCACTGCCCGTGCCCGTGTCGTGCACATACAGTGCCAATTAGCCTGCCTGGTGTAATACACCCCTTAGTCCCATTCTGCACTTGTATGTCAGCCGTGTAGGAGGAAATCACTCTTAATGATACGTTTCTAGAGCTTAATGCTTTATTTATCGTTAACACAAGGTACACATAAATAATATAAATCAACAGTCTATAGGTAGGTGATGTTGAATGTATTCACTGACTTGTAATGAAATCTTTTTCTTCTGAATGGTATTTTTTTGATAAACTAAACTTTGAAAAAATGTCTGTTTGTGAGAGTACATGTGTTATATCTACAGCTGTACACACTTTATTCTAACTGAAAGCATAGAAATTCAGATGATATAGTGAACAGGTATACAGGTATGTTAACTCCATTTTCATCATACATACATATCCTTAATGTTGCAACCAAGCACTCTCTTTCATATTTTTTATCATAGACTGGAAATGATAGGAAACTGAATATAAAGGGTTTATGTATCTCTAGCATCTCCTATGATTGTTCAACCAAACGCTAACAATCTTATGAACTTTTAGAGTAACAAAAAAGGACTCACAAGCAACAAAAACCAGAAAATGTATGATTTGTTCAGTACTTGAATCTAAATCATCTTTATAGTGTAGAAAGGAATTTTTTGCACCAGATGATTGGGGTGGCACTTCTGCATGTGTTTTAGAATATTTGCATTGAAGAGGCAGCTATGCACATACATACATGTACGCCTACCTGCTGATGTTATGTAAACCGATCCATGATCAAACCATGAAGCAAACAGTGATAGTCTGAAATCGAATATGTCTACTGGGAGGGGCAGCACATCTCTTGCAATAAGCATAGATGACATCATAGATTAATAGCAAGTAGAAATATGGAAAGGGTTTATCACACATGTGTATGTCTTATGTCTGTTCAATATGTTGTAGTGTTTTTTTCAAATTTCAAAGGTAGAAAAATACTGCAACTCATGATCAGATTACACAACTGGTAAGGGAATGATAACCATAGAGAATTACCTTAGACTGCTTTGAATATATCTCTCCCAAAATTTCTGGCACTTATTTAGTTACTAGTGTGGAACTCTCATACTGCCTGATAGAGGGTCAGTACTGGTCAATATTTTAGATCACTCTGTGTTAAAGGTTATCTATGGGCCCTAACATTGCTAGGCTGATAAATCCTGACCAGTAAAATATATCTTAGGCTGTTCTGTATAAAATACACAAAGATTGAATTGACACAAATAAAACTTGAATCAACATGTATTATAAAGGAAAATTCCAGATTTGTAGATTCATAAAGACTAGAAAAGGCAGTTAGCAGTCTCCTAATCTTTGAGCAATTCTTAGACTTAGTCCTGGTTCCTGCAGGTCTTCTGTAGGTACTTTGTGATGTAAAATGTATTAATATAGTCCTGTGCAGTGGGTTAGTATTGTCAAATATCTTTTTTAATACATTATTAAGATTGTTGCGTGGACCATTGTTACTGCTACTTGTTATCATGAAAAACATGTTAATGCACCCAATGTTGGTTAATGTTTGACTTCAAACTGAAAAAAATTGAAATTCTATCTGCACTAGAGATATATTGGATGCAATGGTACAATATCAGTGCATACAGATCAGAGGATGATTAGAAGAACATTGATAGATGGTACCAGGAGAGGGAGGACCAGTATTATAAGCAGGCTTTAATTACGAAAAATAGATAAATCACATGCCATAAAAAAGATGTTCCATTGTTCCTTGCTGGAATGATCACATGTTAGAATGATTGTAAGCATGAATAGTATGAGAAATTAGTATTGGAAATACATGAAAACAGGTAATCTGTAATTGAATGTAATTAACTATGAAGATGAATAAAAAGAGCTTAGCTTGGATTATAAAAAAAAAAGAGAAACCGATTGTAACCATCTAAACTGTGACAAAGGAAATACTAATGTATCATAAACAAGAATGAATATATACCAACAAAGTACTTTTACTTTGAAGCCCAGGACATGTTTGTGCAGACAAGGAAGACTTTTGACAGATATGTGAGAAAAGCTACAGGAATGAGAGTGGCCTATTATCACTCACTTACTCTTCACCTGCAGTCAATGAAGAACACCTACTTTTCTATCTCCAGTATTGAAGAACACCTACTTTCTCACCTCCAATAGTGAAGAACACATACTTGGGGTCAAAATAGCAGTGCTGAGGGAGCATTATCTATCTGCCCTATAGATATACAAACTGTATTTACCTTCATGCTAATTGCATCCAGAGGGATCACTCTGTAATGCCTGTATGAAATAAAGATGCTTCATTAACAAAAATGTCTTTCTTTCCATTCCAAGTCAATTTAGTATATTTTATTATCAAAATGTTATAGAGATAGTGTGCACATATTTTCTAATCTTAAACCTTTCAGTACGTCTCAGTTGTTCACCATAATTTTGTTAATTTTTGAAAATGTTTCACGGGTAGATTGATAGTTTTCCTTTATAGAATCAATTCTGTCACCTCATGTTTCGTTTCAAACAAGAATTAAGTACTTAGATTCATGCTGCGGCTAGAATATGATATCCAGTATAGAATTGGCAGTTGTTTCTATAGGTACGACTTCAATACATATGTAGTATACAATAAACACGCATCAACAGGTATTTAAATGCATTGACCATATTGTAAAATGGCACCCCCCCGTTTTGTATCTGTATCTGAAAATATATTTCAGCACTTTCATTGGAACCGAGCACCCACTGCGATCCCATACAGTATGGTTGACTTCTGGATTCAAATAACGAAATTGATTCATTGACCATAGTGTTAGCTGTTTCTAATCGTAGTGTATGGGGAGGTATATCATGGCGAATCGGCGGTAGAGGGTGTGCGGTTTAAAGGCAAATGCTGGTAGGTATTGCAGTGCGTTGGGGTGGTTGAAATGGAAACTACTCATTGTGCATGTGCTAAGACTGATATGTGTATAAGACGCGCCTTATACGCAAAGTTTTACGGTAGTATTAGAAGAAAAAAGTTAGCACGGTGACATAGGTTTGTTTTTTGCATTTCTCATTTGTTTATGTTCCTAACTATCATAATTCAGAATTATTTGAGGATACCAATAGAACATCAGAGTGGCCTCTTGTTCTGCTATTTGCTCATATATGAAACTTATATCATTCAGAGTTATTTTCAAAAATCAATGGAATTTAAAGATCACCGAACTACCAGCATTTGTCTTTATGTGTAATACCAATGATTAAGTGATGGATTAATAAGCGCTGCGGTAGCTCTAGCTTTAATACTATCTCCTGCCACTTTAACAAGACTTTCTTTCGAGAAAAAAAAGATATAATTTGCATTGCTAATTGTACCTAGTTTCACCTGCCATAATTTGTTTCGAGACCGACAAATCAAACAAATAATACCCGAAATCACCCAACTTAGATTATTTCTATGGAATGAAGAGTTTTAATTTGCAGCCAGAGATCTAAAGGGGACGTCCACTGTGCTCACGATGCACTACGATACGCTCCCCGGAAATGAAAAACAGTATAACCATGCATCATCCTGCCCCTCATAAAAAACCACCATAGACTTAACATAGGGAAATTTTATGTGGCAGGCCGTGACATAAAGTGTTTTTTATGCCACTAGAGCAATAACAATATTGACCAATCAGAGAGCAGGATGTCAGCTACTATGAAAAAAAGTTCTGTTGGTCATTGACTCAATATCTATCTTTTAGTAAAAGGCAAAAGCATAGACGAGGTAGGATAAATACGAAACCGAACTCGAGTTAGACTTGTCAATGTCTATGCCACTCTGGTCAGGTCTGCTCCTCACTACACTCGGCTACGCCTCGTGTAGTAATACACGACCTTCCCGTCGTGGCATAAACATTGTCAAGTCTAACTCTCGTTCAGTTTCTACTAAGTATTTCCTGATGTCAATATGAACAGTTTTGTATTGCTGCACTGGTTACCCTGTTATTCACCAGAGATTTCCTGAAAATCTTTAGAAATAAGTTATAATGTGGAACATGATACTGTTGAGCATCGTATAGTTTTCATGCGCTTGTAAGGCAAGTGGTATCAGCTGTAGGACTGAAACAGATCCGGTTACTCCTTCTTCAATGCAGCATTTGTTTGTATGGGACAACAACAACCTCGCAACCTGACATCTACAGTTTGTTTATTCACCTTTTAACCAGGGTTAACCAGACGAGTGTGATGATGTCAGTCTGAGAGGGTGTGGTGCATATCAGAGATATCACTTGTAAAATGTATACAAATTCATAGATACATCAAAGCCGTCAAAAAACATACAGAAAAATCGACCAGTCTCTCTGCAAAGCGATCAAAGAAGTATACAGCTATATTTCACCATATACACGTTTTAATGAAAAGCGGTTGACTGGAATTCAAACTTCTAGAAGTTATATCCAGATAGCATATTCAATTCATTCAGACTCCAACTCACATATTTGTATATAAAGCGCTACTGGAGAAGGCTAGAGATGATTTCTTGCTGGTTCCAGTTGCCAGCGCCATTCCCGTATCTGATAAAAATCGCCTGATATCCGTTATTGTAGGGGTACACATTTGGGTCATTTGCATAAATAACAACAACCAGTGTTGAAACAAAGAAAACAAATATAGAAATTTCTCTATGCTTGGAGCACCATGTCAAGCACAGTGATGCCTCAGTCTGAAGCATGGGAAAACATTACAGATTCTCCACTTGTGAAAATCTCACACAATGGGCTCCCTGTGTTTGGCATCCCAGGCTACGAGTTTGATCTCATTCACAGCCTGGCCATAGTGAGTCTTGGCATCAGTATCCTGGTGAGTGCAGCTGTGGTGACGTTCCTTCACCTCGACAGGGTGGCCGTATGGAGGAAAACCATCGGGGAGAGACTGACCATCTACCTGGCAGCCTGTGACTTGTTCTACAGCATCAGTCACATGCTGGATCACTCCTACATGATGGTGGTGCGAGACCACCCCCCGGACGTCATCTGTGTATCCTTCTCCTTCTTCCTCTCCGAGTTCATCTTGGCGCAGTCCCTACTCGTGACCTTCACAGCCGTCAACGCATTTCTTCTCGTTGTAAAGGAGTTGAAGGTAATTTTATCACATGACACATTAGAACAGCACATTTCTCCTTATCTTAATGGAGTTGAGGGTAATGATTTTATTATACGAGACATTACAACAGCACATTTCTCCTTATCTTAATGGAGTTGAAGGTAATGAATTACATGACACATTACAACAACACATTTCTCCTTATCTTAATGGAGTTGAGGGTGATGATCTTATTATACGAGACATTACAACAGCACATTCCTCTTATCTTGATGGAGTTGAAGGTAATGAATTACATGACACATTACAACAGCACATTTCTCTTTATCTTAATGGAGTTGAGGGTGATGATTTTATTACACAACACATTACAACACATTTCTCTTTATTTTAATGGAGTTGAGGGTGATAATTTTATTACATGACACATTACAACAACATATTCATCCTTATCTTAATGGAGTTGAAGGTAATGATTTTATTACACAACACATTACAACGGCACATTCCTCTTATCTTGATGGAGTTGAAGGTAATACATTTAAGAGAGAAATAGATGGATGTTTGATCTTTGTCCCTCTTCGCCATTGAATTTGGAGTGCTCAGTAATATGAATGAGGCGATAGCCAATTGAATATTCCGAAGCACTTCAAACAAGATGGCAAACGGGGACCAAACATGAATATGTTTATGATTTGATCTTAGACTGGAAATATCAATCTCTTTATCGCCCATGGACTATGAGCTACTGTACTCGCAAGCCTGTTGAGTTCCAGTTCCTAATATTAAGCCTATGGACGTTTATACCAGGCTAAGATAATATTACATGACATATTACAGCAACACATTCCTCCTTATCTTAACGGAGTTGAAGGTGAAGATTTAATACACAACACATTACAAAACACATTTCCCTGGTCGTAAGGAAATGAAGATAATGATTTTATCTCATGACATGTTACAAAAACACATTCTCCATGATCGTAAGGAAATATGACAACTATCATTCTCAAAACAGTGAGTTGTAAAATGGCGTTATAATCAATTTCAGGTATACAATAATAATGAGACAGTTAGTGTACCTGAATTCCATTTGTTCCTCGATATTTTGATTACACAACATATTCTCCCTTGCCATAGAGGAGATGAAGATAATGGTTTTGGTCTATCGGTGATATAAGTATTCCTTCTTCTGCCGAGGTCTTGAAACTTATATTTCACTACATGATAGTTCTGCTTTAGGGTTTTGACTTTCTTATTGTGATGGACACGTAAGAAGATTTATTACATAAGTGAAATGCCTTATCCTAACATCTTCCATCTTGCGGGGAAAGGGATAAAGTTAATGGCTTTATTTCTTGCAGGGATGATAAGAACAGGGAACATTAATAATCTGTTTGTTATATACAGAAATTGATCCCGATATAATAAGCCCAACCCGCAACAAGTGTATACAAGGAGCAAAATGCAAAAGCCCCGTCACTGGCGAATTTTGATCATTAGATAATTAAAAAAAACAAACCTCAAAAACATGTCATCATGCATTGATTGTGGTCCTTTTGGATGGCTCTGTGAAACCCTATGGTAGGTTTGGCGTTGCAAATGATTCCTGTTTAAACCGCTGGCTGCACACACACACATAATGTGGGGTAATGGGATATGAACACTATTGGGTGGAGGTATGAATTAAAACAAAAGAAAACTAGCAGTGCAAATTAAATTACTGTACGTGGATATCAAGATAAATGCAATGATTGCATAATAGGATATGACATGGAAACTGGGAGCCTCATTTTCCCAAGGGAATATCCCACGTTGAATAAGATGAATTGGCTGTAATATGAAATAATACGATGTATTATATTTAAAGATCTCCCTTGGAAAATATGACTGGAAATTGCTGGTTGGAGCATTTGGAGTTCCGGCAGTCGGTCTGGTGCCTTGTGCAGTGTTTGGTCTCATTGGACCCAGTGGAGCATGGTAAATCAATTTTCATCAGAGCATCAAAATAAAGGCGCCTTCAAGTATCATAATCCATCAAATATTTCATTATAACCTTATTGAGAATAATGCACCATTGTGCTTATACTCGGTTATAATCGGATGTAACTTTCTGCAGCGATGATTATTCTGCTTGTTCTTTTAAGCGCCGATTCCACCAAGCACCCGAAACTTGCCGAAATGAAAATCGGGAAATTTCGTATAAGCATAGCTGGCGGTGGAAGCGCACATTTATTTCTGGTAATTTCGGGCGGTAATACGATTTATCGTGCGAGTAAATTCACCAATAACTTCAGAAACTTTCCGATAAAGCTTCTAGTCTGGTGGAATCACCCTTAAGGAATATATATACCATTCCAGGATTCTGTGGCAAACTGAACACTAGGATACATTTATAAGGATGGAAAGATACTCCTCTTTGCATATTCAAAAGGCACAGACCAAATGGTGAGGTTCGAATACAATCTGATCAAAAATGTTTTTTTTTCTAGATACCTGTATCTCACAAAACTCCAAGAGGAAGAGGGAGACTGAGAACAGGAGATTTTTTCCTATCGAATGTAATCTGAACAATGCTTGCTGATGCTATATGATAATCTTTCAGGTGTTTTGTGGACATGCGAAAATCTACAGGTCCCCTGGTGACCACCATCTTGTCGAGCGGGCTTACTGCCACCTTCCTAGCAAACCTTATCTGTTACATGCTGGTCTGGGGTAAGATTAAACAGGTGAGAATTGATATCATATACCACTTTTAATAGTGAGAAATTATGATGGCTCAGGTGAGAATTGATATCCTTATCAGCTAGGATCAGGCCATGTGTTGGTCTAGTTTAAGATTAAATAATTCAAAATCATTATTACTATATACCTTTGGACAAACATCTATGAAATACTACCAGCTGCTGGGGGTACAATATAAATGATGTTCGGGAGCAGTGTAAACCATATACGTCGCACTGTGACCAACATTTGGCTCACTAACGCAATTTCTCGCGTTCCCTCTGAGACCATGGTAGGCGTCATAAAAAAAACAAAATGGCTGTTCTCTTTCCATTCGTGAGTTCAGAGATGTATTAAAGACTCCCCGTAACAATTACAATTGCATAATGATCAGATAGCGAGGTATCTATCGTGGGGTGATCACATCACATGTTATTACATTATTTACCAGTATATACATGTAGTAATGATAATTATCCTACCCCTAATAAAAAACGCCATAGGCTTAACATGGGATTTGTTTATGTCACGGGTAGTGACATAAAGTGTTGTTTATGCCACTACTTTCTGATACTGAAAAAATATGGAAACGGGGTAGGATAAAATCTAGACGCCACTCGTTTGAGTTTGAGCTTATTTATGCCACTTATTTTGTTGGCTCCATAATGTCACTCGCCTTCGACTCGTGAAATTATGGAGCCAACAAAATGCGTGGCATAAATAAACTCAGACTCAAACTCGTGACGTCTCTTGATAATACTATTGGAATCATGTTCTTCAGGTTACCAAAGCTACGGCTGCCATTGGCTCAACAACAAACCAAGGTGCAAAGTACGCGGGCACGGCTCGCGTTCTCATGCTCTTCGTGGCCGCCTACATATTTCAGTGGTCCACCTACGTGATCTACTCCGTCTGGGCGAACGTGGAGAACCCGCCCGTCCTGTTCCTCTGCATCGTCGTCTTCTTCTGTAACATGGGTGGGGTGTTTAACTTTATTGCCTACACCTTTGTCCGGGTCCTCATGAGGCAGAAAGCAGCGGAAGAAAAAGCAGCGGCAGTGAATGCGAAAGCTGGAGGCAAAGTGGGTACTGAGAGCTCCACAACTCTCGCCACGAACGCGTCTGGTTAGAATTGACCAACATTTTTGTTCAATTGTTTTTATTTGACTCAAGCTTGGCAATGTTGGATGATGGTTGAAAATTATATTTCATTTGGTAAAATTTATATTTGCTCAAAATTTCATATATTTAGTTCAGATTTACGGTGCCTAGAATTATATTCGGAATTATTTAAGGAATTCCATACAAATTGATGAGGTGGAAGCGTGTGTCCTGGTGACACGTCTGAACTAGATCTGGATTAGGTTATCTAGAATGCAATTTAAGAATAAGAAAACTAACCTGTTATATAAATTCAATTTTATTTCAAAATATCAGCGTAAAATGTATGATATATCTTTATTGCAAATTCCATTATCATGAATTACAAAACGATAATCATGCACCCACAGCCATGCTTTGAGAGTTATTTATAAAGAAAAAAATCAGTAATATAATGTAATTTGAAATGATTTGAATGTACATGTAGTCTAGATTTTAACGGGTCTGCACAAATCTCAGCACAAGACCCATGTACTAAGGTCATGAGACACCATACACTTTGCGTACAGGGACCATGTGAAGCAGACGTGCAACAGATTATCAAGAAACGTCACAACATTTCATACGATTGTTTTTATGGAGGGAGTTGTATTCACGGAATGATTCACACAATGGAGCTGAGTGATATCTGTAGCAGAAGTTAATGAATGCCATGTTAACAATAATATGAAATTCAGTGATGTTTAGATTTTATCCTACCCCATCACCTGTATCTAACTTCATATGTCATGTGTGGCATATATGGTCTATAGGGAGCTACGTAAAATGGTCCAGCTACCCGTGTTCACTATAGTTAGTTTACTATGCTACTATCATCTCTGAATAACTCTGTCCCGAAGCTATGATGACAGTTATTAAGTTTAACAAAAATATGGATTTAAAAGATTGGAGAAAGACACATATTATCTCGAACCTACATAGTCAAAGTACTGAGCGCCTATATCTGGATATGGTGTTTTGTGAATGGGTATCTGTGGTTTCAGCGGGTTCGCTTTGGCTCCCTATGGTATAACCGTGACATACAGTCACACCGTGTTAAGTCTATGGAGATGTTTATGACGGGTAGGATAAAAGTTGTGACGTGACTTGCGTCTGCTGTGCGTCGGTGACGTAAATAGGGAGCCAAAGTGAACCTGCTCCAACCACAGATAGCCGGTCGCAAAATAGTATTTCCGGATATAGGCGCACAGTACTTAGACTATGTAGGTTCGAGATTATATGTCTCATTCTCCAATCATTTAGATCCAAATTTTTAATAAACTTAACAACTGTCATCGTAGTTTCGAAACAGAGTTATTCAGAGATGATAGTAGTAAACCTCACTTCGAAAGTAACAAAAGAGACCAAAAACGAAAGTCTAGCCTCAAACCCCCATAGCTTTAGCACTAAGCCTCGTTCTTACTGGCCACCGGAAACGTTGTTTTGTAGGTGGGTATCTGTGGTTTCAGCGGGTTCACTTTGGCTCCCTATGGAAGGTCAGTGACGTCTGTGGCAGCCTTAAGGTGCAGTAACTACAACAGCTGGTAATGATGATGATGAGGATGATCTGAGGTAGACTGCTTTGATCTCATTCTGATGACACTGAATTGGTGAGCTCTTCCCTCTCCCATCTGTCTGTCTGACTCCATGCAGTTTGTAGGTCAGTATTTAAAGGCTTTCCACATAATATAAAGTCTTACACTGTTTATTCATCTAATGCATGAATAGTATAGAACAAAATACATAAAAAGGGAATTAATTGAAACACGCATTGTCATGGAGTTCATCGACAAACACATATATCTGCCGATAGAATGTTGTTATATGTTTCAGTGCACCCCTCTCATAAGATCTCACACTCTCTAAGTGGTATTCTGTATTTCATTTCAAACAAAGCACTAGCGCGCCAAGTACACAGTATTCCCGCTAGGTGGCATCATTGAGATTATAGGAATCTTTGGGTTGCATACAGAGGAGGTATGAAGCGCAGCGCCCCCTATAGTGACTTGGGTCATATATACGATCGCGGCTGCCTCACATTGCCACTTTCGAACAAGAGGAAAGGAGCTCTGAGAAGAGCCCACACCAAAACATGCAAAATGCAAATAGCTCTTGTGTCATGAATAATAGGCCGATTTTGATAAACAAAACATTGTTAGAAACCTAAGACATGGGCCTATTTAGTGATACACATGTCATATACCTGTGCTATGGCTAAGATTTCCTGTCATAGGTTGAACATTGGAATTTGTGAAAAAAAAGGTTGTATTCCACGACACAAAACAGGCACAAAACGTGGAGCTCTATTGAGCTCTATTGTGGTTTGGAGTACATTAGATTTCACTCTATCAATATCTGAAAATATTTTGGATAGAGCTCTAATAGTTTGTATGTAATAGCTGTTACCAGTTAGCCTATTTTAGTATAGGAATCCACATTCAGCTGTCATTTGAGACCATGCCAAAACAATAGGGGGCGCTACGCTTCACACCTCCTCTGGGTTGCATAGATGTATGTGTTTAGCACGGGAGGCAGGCCAGTGGATTCTCAAGGCTCTAAACCTCGTTAGTTAAGAATTATTCTCCCATAGCGCGTAGTGAGAACCTTGTACAAAGTTGTCGTCCTCCACGAGTTTGAAAGATATGAACGAGGCGAAGCCATGTGAATATTGTGTTGCGTTCAAATAAATTGGAGAATGACGATTTGGACCAAAATGAGTTGCTCTCCTTTCTGTATTTATCTACCCCTGTACACATTAAAAGAATCAGCACCACACTAGGTATGAGACCATAGGCCATGGAGAACAGACTGCAATACTCGTAGGGACATGGAGAATGAGTTACCAACGTTAAGCCTATGGGACAAAAATTACAGGGGAGATAAAATTGATATATCAATTGATCACCTGAATCATCAATGACGATGTATCAATTGAATGAAGTATGTCATTGGTCGTCAAGCATAGCCAGCCAAAAAAAAATTCTATAGGAGTGGCATCATGAAGTGTCAATGTTTCAATGAGTCATGAAATACTTTTCCGCAAGTAGATCCAAACATGCAGACACTTGGACGTTTTATACTTATGCAGTACATCCTGTTTCATGTAGTTGTATGATGAAATAAAATTTGGAAAAGAAACTGTGGTTGATGTATACAATCATATTGATAGAAATCGAGAGAAATTTGTAAGGCGATGATGTTACAATATCGTACAATTTATTGTGGTGCTTTAGCCCTTTCCTTACCGCACCTAGTGTAGCGCGTAGTGTGTTGACGACCGCGCCCCCTGTGGCGAAAGTTCCCCCCACTAACGCACGTCGCACGCTGTACAGACGTCTAAATACCGGCCTATTCTGCAAGCTTTAGAAACAGGTTCAAAGTGCAGCGGGGTCCGTCACAAATTACCAAATTTAAATAATTTAGAGAAATAATTAGATAATTTGAATGATACCGAAAAAAAGAAGAGGCTTCGGGAAGGATTTTCTTTGCTCCATTGACACAAGCCTGTACATAGGCCCAATATAGCACTACACCTACAAAGATGGGTATCTTTTTTATCATCGCGATGACCTGTTGTATTTTTTTCCTCTCCTATTGAAATACGAAATGCCGCTATTTTGTTAGTGAGAGCAACTACGAGAGTTTTTTTCAACTATTGAAACAGCTCCCTGGCCTAGAGGAGGTAACCGCTTGCTTGGTGAAACACCTTGGCCATGTACCCGACACTGGCCTGGCAGGCACCAGGACTTGGTTGCTGGTGGAAATCCGATCCTGGCAAAAAGTAGGGGAGTGTTGCCTCAGGTTGTTGAAGGGCCTCGCCATCGGCCGGCTGAAATAGTCATATGTTCGCTCTCCCAACAGCTAGGGTGTATCCCCGGTGTCCCACTCGGGCTACATATTCTTGCCGGCCTGGCATTGTGCCGCCCAGTTGGCAAAAACTGATTTATTAGTTTTTGCCAGCTCTGAGCCATGGCAGGCTGGTAGGTTTGATGAAAGTATGTCTCCCACATTGACTGGTTCCCTGCATCCACTGCAATGGATGCGGTCAGTGACTCAAGGCAATACTTGGGAACTGCAAACCTGTGAGCGGAGACCGAAATTTTAACAATTTCGGTAGTTTGACCAGAATTCTAACACCAGAGTGTGCTATACAAATTCATAACATCAATGCTCATCTTTATCTACCTTCATTGTTCTGTTAACCGCAGTATTCAGCAAACAAATTGAAGAGCTCTCATTGATGCATACAAATTCCAAGATGGCGGGGATGGTTCTGCGGAACAGCGTTTGATGCGCACCCTATCGAATGAACGGGGAACTTGCTTAGCATGTTAGTGCGGCCAACGTCCACCAGACAGCACCACAGCCCGTTTACCACTGCTGTATATGGCAAGCACCTACTGTTAGTGTATGGGCACAGTGTGGGCATCAGCCAAGTAGAATAGGTGGGTTGGTAGAAGAGTGCAATAAAGACATTTTCTGCAGGCCAGAGAGTAGGTTCTGGTCAGGAGCTCAGCTGAGAGGCTGGCCTAGCATTAAAATAACGCCTAGTTGGTGGAACACACCCTTCAACATGTCGTCGAAAGAACATATTTTCTTTGAGTTGGTTAGGTCATGTCTTGTAAATGTTTTTGGTAGTTTAACATCCAATTTATTCAATTAGACTTACTTTGGGTTTGATCGAATCTATGAGATGAATGTAGATAGCAATCCCACCCCTACAAATTTACCGAGGTGAGAGTTCTTTTACTTCCCACACCACATAGACATGGTATGAGAAGGATTGGCCTTTGATGTAGCAGTAAATCTACCACTGCTGGGGGTGAAGGAGAAAAGTAGCTGCAACAGTCCAACAACCTTGAGATTACAAGTCCAGTGCTCATTACCACTGAGCTAACTCCCCACCCTGGGTCGCTT